>CM067217.1:107806647-108521576 GCA_034190945.1 Octodonta nipae
GAAATTAAAATTTACAGTTTTTTTTGAAACAAATTGTTTGTAGAAACATAGCGAATAGTTTTGAGTTATTCCAATGTTCAGACTTTTAAAGCATGTGTTTTTTTGTTTAACATTATTTATTTATATTAATACACTCCTAATTTCTTCCCTACAACATGACAGCAATTTTTTCTTCGAACTACTCGACGGAAAAGGTTGAAGTTTGGTAACATTGAGTAGTTTGGAGACCCGATTAGAGTTCATGACGTAAATGATAAATTTTAATTTTAGGGGTACTTCTAGGAGGAAAATTTAAAAAAATCGACAATTCCCCCCCTTATCTTCGAAACTATTAAACCAAAAATTATGAAAGAAATAGGAGATATATAACATTGCCTAAAGTTTAAGAGAAAAATAATGAGAAAAACTTTAATTTTAATTTTGGTGAAAATGAATGAAAAATCAAATCAAAGGGCTTATTCTTGGAACACAAATATATTTTTTTCAAATTTTTAAAATAATTAGTGTGGAAGATATTAACAAAAATACAAACATTTATATATTTCCTCCCTTATCTCCAAAACTATAGGACGTAAAATTTTAATATTGGTTTTAGGGGCAAATTACAGGGTTAAAAGGAAAATATAAAATTAGAACTGCTTCTAACGCATCATGTAATATATCAAACCAAAGAGCTCATTATGACGAATATAAATATATTTGTTTCATATTTTTTAATAAATTATTTAAAATATATTAAAATATTAAAAATACCCATTTCCCCCTATCTCTGAAACCATAAGCTGTAAAGGTTTGAAGAAAGTAGAGATATAGGGCGTTGCCTCAATTTTACAGGAAAAATAAGGAGAAACCCGTAATATTAGTTTTGGGAGGTGAATTCCAGAATTATACAGAAATATAAAATTAAAATCATCCTCATGTAATATATTAAATCAAAGGGCTCAGTTATTTTAAAATATATATGGATTGTCTTCGATGGCACATTCCATAGAGAAATCAAAAAAAAATGTATGAATTAGATGTTGCGGTTTTAGTTCAATGCTGGTTCAATGCAAGTATATAATTGACGAAGGACCTTTAGCGGAACAATCATGAAACACGTGCCGTCACATAAACGAACCACCAAATAAAAGTTTCACTAACCTTTTATGTCGAAGCTCTGGTGTTTTCTTGGGGTCTTCTTTCTTCAGAGGCTAGCCCCGTAAGAGCAGGAACAGTTTCTTAGAGCTTCGTCTAGACAACACGTTACACAAAAAATAGCGACGTAATGTTCATTGATTGAGCATACAAAAAATGCGGGTTTAACAACAAATGATGCGCTTTTGTAAACACAAAAGAAACAAAATGAAAGCGGTTTAGCGGTCGTTACGAACGAAGCTACTAACTCGCGAAATCGTAACGCAAAAAACAACAATAAGCGCCGTCTCTTCAGACGGGATCAAAGCCACCGAAAAGTTCGGAGTACATTGCACGACTCTCCCAAGCGTCTAAACAGCTAGGGAACCGAAACACGAATGTCAATACTGTCTATATTTTAGACGCAAAAAACACTTAAAATTAGCATTAGCGCGACGGAATGTTTTAGAAAAGGTGCAGAAGTTTAAAAATCAATGAAGTAATTCATCAAATCGAACACAATACACTAAACAAATTGCGGGAACGCACCAATATATATTTAAAAGATATTAACAAAAACCTAAAAATATTCTCTTTCCTCCATTATCTCCGTTACTATAAGACGTATTTTTTTTTAATTACAGGAACATTACCTGAACTTTACAGGAAAAAACAAAGCCGTAATATTAATTTTGGGGGCAAATTACAGAATTAAATGGAAAATATAAAACTAAAATTGATTCTGTCCCATCATGTATTATATCAAATCGAACGGCTCTTAATGACGAATACAAATATATATATATTTATATTTTTAAAATATTTTTTTTAAATATATTAACAAAATATAAAAAAATTTAACCGAAACTATCAGACCTAAAATTTTGGCGTACATGACCTCACGTAAACTGTACAGGAAAATAAGGAGAAACCGCTAATATTAACTGTGGGGGAAAGTTATAGAACTAAACGAAATATAAAAAATTTAACTATTTTAAAACGCATCATGTAATATATGGAATGAAAGGGCTTATTATAAGGAATACAAATATATTTCTTCCATATTTTTAAAATCAATTGTTTAAAGGATAAAAAACACCCTTTTCCCCCTTTATTTCCGAAACCACACGACCTAAAAGTTTAAAAATAATTAGGGGTACAGGGCCATAACAGAACCTTATATGAAAAATAAGTAGGAACCCCAATATTAATATTGTGGCCAAATTACAGATTTAAATGATTTTTTTTCAAACGCATCATGTAATATATATATATATATATATATATATATATATATATCAAGTGAAAGAATGAGGAATACATGTATATTTTTTCATATATTTAAAATAATTTGTTGAAAACGTTATAAAAAATATTAAAAATTCGGCCCATTAAGAAAATATAACACAAATTGTAACAGTAATTTATAAACTTAATAGAAAATCTTTTTTTAAAGTGCGTCCGTAATGTAATGTATCAAATGAAAGGAATCATCATAAAAATAAAAATATATATTTTATTTGTATTATAAAATTGATCCCACTCCGTCTTCAAAATGAGCAAGAATTATCAATCTGGACGCTGGGTGAACAAAGGTAGAACGACCAAAAAGTTCGGCGTACGCTATATAAAGCCATATTAATTTCAGTAATTCGTTAGTAGAGCTTATCTGATTGTTATTATCTCGATGTTATTGTCTTAGAATCAGCTGTTGAGAATATTTGATGTTTACGTGTGAATAAAAGTTGTAGAAAGTGCACTGAATATTATTTTTTTAACTTTAATTAATTTGAACCCACGAAATTTATAACAATTTGGTGTCGAAGTGCAGGATTAAGTGAAGTTAAAATCGCAATTTGATTTATGGAAACCCGAAGTATGGAAACAAACAAAATGGACGAGACTACCAAAAAAATATTCAAACAGGTTACGGATGGACTAGATGAAAAAATAACTCAGATCCTGGAAAAACGTGACAAAAAAGAGAAAAAGAGAAACAACAGCAAGAGGAAATTCAACAAAGGTTAGTAAAATCTATCGATTGTTGTAAACAACATAATTTAATTGAAGGATTATTCTCGAAATTTGAAGAAAAACAACAAATTAAATTAAAAAGATAAAATGAATTTAAATACTAGAAGAAAAATGACAAAATGATTTTAAAATATTTGAAGAAAAACAAGGCCAAACGGAAGAAAAAAGACAACTGTAAATTAAACAATTAATGCAAATAGTAGCACAAGTTAAGGAAACAGTTAAGGACAGAAGGCAAATAGTTGAATCAAACATAAAAGAGATAATGATGACATTAAGACCATAAAAAATACCGTAGATACTCTTGAAACCAATGTAGAAGACCTCGATTCCATCCAAAGCCAACTAAAATTTGAAATCAGTTCAATTCAAAACACAGTTCAAGACCAAATCAGTTCCATTAAAGAAACAGTACAAAGTGAAGTACAAGATAAAATCAGTGCCATCCAAGACAAGGTAGAAACAGAAATTAAAAAATGCAACAGGACTTACAACAAGGAAAATACCAGAACACCATGTGTACCAAACGTTCCGTTAGCAAACCACCTACATTTGATGGCAGCTTATCTTGGCCCATGTATAAACGGCAATTTGAAGCCGTGGCTATAGCTAATGGATGGGATAACCATTGTAATTTCCTTAAGAGGTCCGGCCTTAGAACACCTCCAAAGCATTCCAGTTGATGAACAATGGCAATTTTGACAAGATCATCACTATCCTGGATAAAAGATACGACAATCAGTCCTTGAGCAAAGTATAGCAGGTGCAACTAAGTGGAAAAACGCAAAAATCAGGAGAGAGCCAACAAGTATTCGAATCAGAGGTTAGACGATTAGTGCACTTGTCTTACCCAGTCCTGCCAGACAAAACTCAAGATCAATTGGCCACCATTTCAAGCGCTCACAAAGAGCTGGCGCAAGGGGAGCATGTTACCAATGTGGACGGACAGGACACTTCCAACGTGACTGCAGAGTATGGCTACCGAACGATCCCCAGAAGTAGCCAACACAACAACCACACCAACCAGGGAAACTCCAATCAGTCAGCATAAGGGGGCGAATGCTGACTAACACTCCACCAACCCCCACGACAGTATCCATCCGGGGATTTGGCCGAGATAGCAACAGCCTAGTCATCCGGGGCACCATCAATGGCCGAGTAATTACCATCTCCATCGACACCGGCGCCACTGTGTCCATTACCAACTCCAGGTTTTGAGGTCATCAGAAATCCGGCCAGTTAATAATAACAATCAGCTCAGAACAATCACCGGCGAGTCCATGTCAATACAGGGTGAGACAGATGTCGTGCTACAGATAGGGGACTACATAATCCGGCATAGGGTCCTGGTAGCGAATATTGAGGACGATTTCATACTGGGTATGGACCTAATCAGCCAGCATGGCTTTATGTTCGACAAGAAATTTGTATTGACACGGCGCGTCAACAGTTCAACCGCCTCCATAAAAATTGCAGATTATTCATGGGCAGCTAGAAAGCAATACTGGGATTTGCGTTGGAATGGTGGAGCCCGTACATTCAGCTCATGACTACTTAGTTGGATGGGCTATAGTTACAATCGGACGAGAAATACTAGAGTCCTTAATTTGTCCAACAACGACATTAGAATTCCCAATGGTCAAGAAATAGCTTGTTTCGAGTCAGTAGAGACCATCATCAATTGCGAAGAAGAGTACCAGACATCGGGGAAGGAGACAGGGCCCAGTAAAGAGTTTCTACAACAGTTTGCCGACCTTGTGAAACACCTTACACCAGAGGAACAGCTGGAAGTCAAGCAATTTATTGCAAATCACTGGCAAATCTTTAACAGCCAAGATGGAACCACCGGTCGCACCAGCATCATCCAGCACCGAATAGATACCGGAAAGGCTCAACCCATCAGAATACCACCTAGGCGACTACCCTTGGGGCAACAACAGGCAGTCGAGGAAGACATCGAGTCCATGTTGCAAAATGGAGTTATTGAGCCCTCCATAAGCCCATGGTGCGCTCCCGTCGTCCTAGTTAAAACAAAGGGTGGAACCACCCGATTTTGCGTGGATTGCAGAAAGCTTACTGACGTCGTCTACCGTATCCGTCGAAACCCCAGGGCTAAGTTGAAGGTGGTACATTTAGATCGAGGGAGGGCATTGTTATAAAATTACCCACTCCGTCTCTGGCGAAAGAACATAAAAACATCAAAAACGACCAGAAAGATCCGCTTACGCTATATAACACGATATTAATTTCAGTAGTTAGTTAGTAGAGTTTATTGTGATTTTTTAAGATATTAATATTTTAAAGAGTCCGTATATATCTTTATTTCATTGTGAATTTAAAATTGTCTAATAATCACCAAATAGATTTAACACACTTCTCAGATTAGGAGATGTGAACTATCGGACACAAGTTAATAATTAGGATTTTTAAATATTATAAACTTATAACTGCAAACCTGTTGTAATATTTAAAAATATGTCTTGCATATATTGGCTATATATGTATATACAATGTACCTAACATACTAAAATGCTTTAAATGATTCATTGTCATTGGTAAAGAAGTCTGGCAGCAGTGCCGGCCGTTGTTTAGTATTACATATGTATATTTTGACCATCACATTGGCGTATGGATAAAAAAATATGTATATTTTGGTTGTCTGATTGACGGTTTTTGTAAAGTCGTCATATGGATAGGGGAATTGAAAAAATAAAAAAATTCAATTCTTATAAATTTAAATTCCGTTCAAGCAGAAGATATTCAAATCATTAGTGTGGAGTATACTCGCCTTAAGACACCGATTATCATTTTAATTTGGTCGGCCGTCAAAAAACAAAAATTGTCGTAGAGGGGGTAATTTTACGTTCAAATGATTATCGAAGTTCGAGTAGAGTGGTCGTTTGAGGTTATAATACACAAGTCAAAATTTATCTTATAATAAATATTTCATTTGTGTTAATTTAAACCAAATAAAAATACTGTCAAGTAAATAAAATATTTAACTAATACAATAAGATAAATTTTGACTTGTGTATTATAACCTCAAACGACTACTCTACTTGAACTCCGATATTCATTTGAACGTAAAATTACCCCCTCTACCACAATTTTTGTCTATTTGGTGGAAAGGGAAGCTTTCGGGTGCTCGGACCAATGAAATGGGTTAATATCGATCATATGGTACTAAAATTCCATAAATATATCTTTAATAAAGAACTTAGAGAGGATGATGCGAAGTTCGTCTATTATAATATAAACATATATATATATATATATATATATATATATAGAATTTTGAATTTATATATATATTATATATATATATATATATATATATATATATATATTGAAAACTTTAGATAAGAAATGAAAATTAGAATTTTAAATAAATTTTATTTCTGTTTCTACGCCTGTAATTTATTTTTTATATTTCAAATTGTCCAAACGAAACGATTACAGAAATCTGATTCTTCTATTTGAAAATCGAACAATAAAAATAAAATTTGAATGATTAATTTTAAAAGTCGGTTATATAGAAAAAAAATTAGAAACCACAATAATTTCAGACGTTGAAGTATTAGTTAACTATCAGTAATTAAAATAAGGAGACATATGAATTGAAAATTTTAAACAAGAGTTGATCATTACAATTTATAATAAATTTCATTTGTTTCTACGCCGGTAATTATTTATACAATTCAAATCAATTATACGAAATAACTAATGAATTTCGAAACTTGGATTTGAAAATTGAAGGATAAAAATAAAATATAGATAACAATTTTGATCAATGGTTTGAAAAATTATCCGGGGATTTGGCGATCTCGAGGGTCGGTTAGATAGCAATAAATTCTAGAAACTATCCCAGAAATAGTACCGTGTCGTGGAAACTAGTTCCAATAATTTTAGATGTTGCAATATTGATTAACCAATAATTAGAATATAGAAGAGATTTTATTTATGTCTTTGCGTAATTGTGTTTTATTGTATTTTATATTTTCTAATGACAAATTGCCGAAAAACAAATGATTTGATATCGTGGTCTAGGAATTAGATGACAAAAATAAAATAACATCAAACAATAAATAGCTACTTGGTAATTTATTTATTTCTAAACAAATTTACAATTAATTTTTAAATGCTAAAACCTTTTGACATAATTAGAATTTACAATAAATTTAAATTGTGTTAGCATGGTTTTTATTTCACTGTAATTTATGTTTTGCAATTTAAATTATTAATAAAGAATTAAATGTTTAGAAATTATAATATTCAAACGTTCTTCTTTACAAATTACAATTATAGAAATACAAATACATCCACCTTTTCTTTATCAATTATATGGCTGTGGTAGGAGACCTAATTCTTCACAATTAATCCCGTAATTCCGTTGTTGCCTTCAATGTCTTTTTATCTTTTCAATTATTATAATGCTCTTCTAATTTATGTTTCGGCTAACATTATTTTCTAGTTTACAAAAGGTGTATAGTAATTTTCTTGCACTTTATACAATACACCATTAATTCATTGATTCGACATTCCTTCTCTTTCATACATTTACTACAAAACAATTCATATTTTCGTAGCAGTACAAATTAATTTGAGGATTTTCTACTAAAACATTTTTATAAAATTGTTCAATATCCCAAGAGTTATCACAATCAATGAAGTCAACTTTGAGTCGGAAAACTTTTTAACACACTACTTTCTTAGAAACTACTAAAATTATAAAGTGTATTTTTTAAATATTTTCAAATTCGTTTAGAATTATTGTCGTTAATCATTTTCTCATTGCTTCACCATCGTTTTTCATCTGAATATTTACCATTTAGTAATTTTCAGGCACTCTGTTTTGAATCAACAACAATTGTAAAATTTAATTGTATTTATGAACATAGTGTTTGTATACTAAATATATAAATAAAAGATTATTTTTTTCTATATTTATTTATTTTTTTTTAACACAATACAATATAAAAATTATTATAACATAGCAAAATTAAACCCATTCACTATTTTGAAATCTCATATCTTCTATTTCTTTTAGTAAATAATTAATGTCTTCTTGACTTTCTTTATTGATTGCAGCTATTTGTTTATTTTTTGTGTCCAAATTTGTAAATCTTATTCTTTCCATATTTCTGAATTCACGTCGTTTGCTTTTTGTTAGATTTGCATATTTTCGCAAAACGGGCTTATTTTCAATAAATTCTGTGGGATCGTAACTATTGTAATTACAATCATCCCACGATTCTGTTGTCGGTAAATGCCTATTATAAATCGGGTATTTTGTTGGTTGCTCATCTTCGTCTAGAGACAGTGGATATCTGCTTTGTTTTAATAAATACAATACATCGTCCCTTTTCTCCGGGCAATTTTGATGATGTTCTTCTAGTTTGTCTTCCGGAATTACATGTCTCATATTGAATTGACATCTTTTTAGGTGCGGATAATTTTTTCCCCATTCTAAAATATGTCTTCCAATACGTTTTTTTTTATCATATGATGTGCACCATAGGGACATATTTCAAGATCTTTTCTTGGTTGCATGATCATGTGTATAGTAAAGTAATACTTTGAAGAATTAGAAGCGAGTCCTTTATATACACGAAGTGCTGAATTCTTTCTCATACCCTCCCTAAAATATTAATTAGTACATTGATTATTACATGTAAATCAACATTGAGTTATTTCTTCATTTTTACTGTGTATTTTTTCTTAATTATAATTCATCAACGTTTCAAGTATATCAATACTTGTAAATTTACATTTAAGTTAAGTTTAGCACAAAAACTTAAATTACCATAAAATTTTGAATTAATTTATTCAACTTTTTTTATCTATATTTTAAAATAAAAACTGGAATTAAAACATCATTTCGGTAAAATAATTTTTCATAATCTTAAAATTAACTAGCTAACTTCTACAATATTCAATTTTTCATATTTTCAGGCACTCCATTTTGAATCACCAACAATTGTCAAATTATTTATGAGCATAATGTTTGTATACTAAATATATAAATAAAATATTATTTTTTCTATATTTTATTTATTTTTAAAAATCACAAGCACTAAGAAATTTATAAATACAATATTACATGTTTTATTATTTAAACTTACAATTTTATTCATTTAATATTTTGGAATATATGCTGTATTTTTTCCTATATGTATTTGTCGTAATAAATTGTTGATATCTTCAGAACTTTCATTGTTGTTTTGCTGTTGTTGTTTGCGGATGGTTTCTAATTTTGCAAATCTTATTCGCTCCATATTTCTAAATTCACGTCGTTTGCTTTTTGATAGATTTACATACTTTCGCAAGACTGGTTTATTTTCAATGAATTTTGTGGGATCGTAACTAGTGTAATTACAATCATCCCATGATTCTGTAGTCAGTACATGCATATTAAAAATTGGAAATTTATTTGTCGGTTCATCTTCTCCCCGAAATAATGCCTTTTCAATGTTTCTTTTATCTGGGCAATTTTTATGATGCATTTCCAGTTCATGTTTCGGTATTTTGTGAAACGCATTGAAGTCACACGTTTCAAGACCAATATTGCGGTGATTTTTCTTACATTTTGATAAATGTGTTGCTAAACGTGATTGTCGTATCTTGTGATTTGAATTACATTTTTATCTTTCAAACATTCCATAATGATTACGAGATTGTGAGTAGATGAACAAAGCGGTTTCTGGACCGGAAGTGGGCATAAAGGTAACCAGTCATCGAGTTCTCGCCGGGAGCTGCTGCCGAGCTGTTGGTAGTTGTTGTTTGGATAAGAAGAAAACATTGGGAAGAAGAAGACATTTGGGGGTGGTCGTAGGGGTGCGCGAAAGACATTTGGGTGTGTCGCCGAGGTGCGCGCCATCTGTTGTTAATAAATGAAAGCCATTGTATTGTGGGTTGCGTGTGTCGCAGAGGTGCGCGCCATCTGTTGTTAATAAATGAAAGCCATTGTATTGTGGGTTGCGTGTGTTGCAGAGGTGCGCGCCATCTGTTGTCAATAATTGAAGGCCATTGTATTGTGGGTTGCAGGGTGCACGCCATCTGTTGTTGGTTGTGGTGGTTAGAGAGAAAAAAGCTTGGCCGGGTATCGAACGCGGCTTGCCTGATTACAAAGTCAGGTACCCATCGAGCTGCGCTAATGCGGTTAATCGAGAAATGTTTATTTGAAAAGGTATAGTACATGCCCGTTGCGCGGGCGCGTGTTTTTGGGCGTTGTTCGGTTAGATATTTGTGGGCTGGATGGGGGAATATGGTATTTTGTTGTCTGTAAAAAAATGTAAAATCTTTTGCTAACGCCGGCATGCGCAAGAACGTCCGGTGTCTATTGAGTAGTTGTCTGAGTTTCATAAATTTGATTGTAGTGTTAAGGGAGAAAAATGCGAAAACGTTAATTTTCATTGAATAAAATTTAATAGTTTGTGAAATTTCAATCCGCCCGCCTATGAACAAGGGTCATTAGCATCGGTATCCCATCAAGGTCAGTAAAAATACACGTGTAATTGTTGAGATAATTATTATTTAGTTAAAGACTGTTACCAGCGCATCCGGTTGGATTCACGATTTTTGCAAGTAATGGCTTGTAAACGGTTAACGTCACTGTTGGAATCGCGTTTCGCGATTTTTACGAGTACAGACTTGTTTTTGCAAAGA
Organism: Octodonta nipae; assembly: GCA_034190945.1. Classification (NCBI taxonomy): domain Eukaryota; kingdom Metazoa; phylum Arthropoda; class Insecta; order Coleoptera; family Chrysomelidae; genus Octodonta; species Octodonta nipae. The sequence goes on from CM067217.1 coordinate 107,817,463, forward strand.
TCAAGGTGCCGGGTATGGGGTCAAGAGACTGCGATCATTGTTAAGGTTATTTATTGCATGTGTATGTATGAATAATGTGTGTATTGTTTGGTAATGTATGTGTATTTAAAAATACACGTGTAATTGTTGAGATAATTATTATTATTTAATTAAAGACTGGTACCAGCGCATCCACCATAATATACGCGACACCTCTACATTTGGTCGCCTATGAACAGGGGTCATTGGCATTGGTATCCCATCAAGGTCAGCCGGCTGGATTCACGATTTTTGCAAGTATTGCGATTTTTACGAGTACAGACTTGTTTTTGCAAAGATCAAGGTGCTGGGTATGGGGTCAAGAGACTGCGATCATAGTCAAGGTTATTTATTGCATGTGTATGTTCATTTGGTCGCCTATGAACAGGGGTCATTAGCATTGGTATCCCATCAAGGTCAGCCGGCTGGATTCACGATTTTTGCAAGTAATGGCTTGTAAACGGTTAAGTTATGTTAGAGGTTCGTGGGGTTTGCTTGAAAGGTTACATAGTGGAGTGTTGGTTGCGGTGTCATCTTGCAGCGTTGATGTGTTGCGTTTTTAATAGGTTGTAATTTAATCAATAGAGTATGCTATTAGGTTGTATGCTTGACATGTGTAGTGATGTTGTGTGACTGTAAACATGCGCAGTGATGTTATGTGACTGTTAGACATGTGCAGTGATGTTATGTAACTGTTAGACATGCGCAGTGATATTGTGTGACTGTTAGACATGTGCAGTGATGTTGTGTGAGTGACAGACTTGCAAAAGGTTAAATTGTATATGAAAACGTATACAAATAAGCTATCGTCCCATAAATGAAACGAAAACGGTATTTAGATGTAGGTTATCAGAGTGGTAGATTAACAGATTCAACTATCGAAAATAATAGTTGATATCTTATAGAAGGAATGGAAGAAATGGTATAATAGAAATGGGATAGTGGGAAACGAGATTACAGGCAACGAGATTGCTGGAACAGGATAGCGGAAACAGTAGGTATATGCTTGAAGTTGGTTGGCAGAACGCAGGAAACGAAAATGGATGGAACGATATAGCGGAGCGGGATGTTTGAAGTTGGTTGACTGAGCACTGGAAACGGGAATGGTATGAATGACCTAGTGGGATCGGGAACAAAATAGCTGGAACAGGATAGTGGAAAGGAGCGCGCTGGATGGCTGGACCAGAGACGAAACAAATGTCTTGGAGCCACTACAAAAGCTAGAAACGTCCCGTAGAAACGACTGGGACAGTAGAAATGGTTGGAGCCGCTACAAAAACTAGAAACGTCCCGTAGAAACGACTAGAAACTTAGAAATCCCTGTTAGAATGGTTGGAGCCACTACTAAAGCTAGAAACGTTCCGTAAAAACTACTGGGCCAGTAGAAACGACTGGTAGAATGGTTGAAGCCGTTACAAAAGCTAGAAATGTCCCGTAGAAATGACTAGAAACTTAGAAACGGCTGGTTGGAGCCGCTACAAAAGCTAGAAATCGTAGAAACGACTAGAAACTTAGAAAAGGCTGGTTGGAGCCACTACAAAAGCTAGAAATGGCCCGTAGAAACTACTGGGCCAGTAGAAACGACTGGTAGAATGGTTGAAGCCGTTACAAAAGCTAGAAACGGCCCGTAGAAACGATTGGGATAGTAGAAACGGCTGGTAAAATGGTTGGCCCCACTACAAAAGCTAGAAACGGCCCGTAGAAACGATTGGTACAGTAGAAACGGCTGGTAGAAATGGTTGAAGCCAATACAAAAACTAGAAACGTCTCGTAAAAACTACTGGGCCAGTAGAAACGACTGGTAGAATGGTTGAAGCCACTACAAAAAACTAGAAACGTCCCGTAGAAACGACTAGAAACTTAGAAATGGCTGGTTGGAGTCGCTACAAAAGGTAGAAACTACTGGGCCAGTAGAAACGACTGGTAGAATGGTTGAAGCCACTACAAAACTAGAAATGACTGGTAGAATGGTTGGAGCCACTACAAAAACTAGAAATGACCCGTAGAAACGACAGGAACCGTAGAAACGACTGGTAGAATGGTTGAAGCCACTACAAAAGCTAGAAACGTCTCGTAGAAACGACTGCGTCAGTAGAAACGGCTGGTGGAATGGTTGGAGCCACTACAAATGCTAGAAACGAACCATAGAAACGGCTTAGCCTGTAGAAACGACAGAAAACGTAGAAACGACTAGAACGATCCATAGAAACGCAAGGAAATATACATAAATACCTTGATGTTGATATATCATATGCTGCTCTGAAATAAAATTGTAAATACAAGACACTGTTTTACTACCAAAAGTACTTCTGATTAGAACATTATTATCTCTCTCTCTCTAGCTTCATTTATTAAAGAAAGAGATCGGAAATCTAATAAGAACGCCCTGTAAACAGGGCCTTCCGGTCATGACGTCATAAGCTGCACTCTCACTGGCTGACTACCTGCTAACCAGCAGTTTGTTTATCTTATATGCTTATAAAGAATAGATATGTCCCGATTTAAAAGTTTCCAAAGTAGGATTCCGTTTCATATTTGAGGAGTGTCTTTATGCCACTAGAAATACTAGAAATGGTGGGAGCCGCCACAAAGGGTAGAAATGTTTGAAACCGTTACAAAGGCTAGGACCATAGAAACGACAGGAACCGTAGAAATGACTGGTGAGGTTAAACAAAGTCACTACAAATGCTAGAAACTGTTGCTATAAATGGTTTGAAACAAATCCGTTGCAAAAAGTAGAGCCCAGGAATGTTGGAAATGGGAAATGTTGGATATATATTTATATAACTTTTTGTAAGCCAGAGGTAGGAACAAACAAATCTTTTCTAAGACAGGTATTCAAAGCTTATTCAGTGGTACATAAAAACTTTTTTCTACGTGCACAAAAATTTAGACAACAAAAAGAAAACATCAGTCTACTACAAACAAATGTTTCTATTACATGTAACTTTTTCTAAGGTCAGTACAAACAAATGTTTTCTAGGTACACAAAATGTATGTTTCTCCCAACGAATTGTTGATATGAGAGTAAAATGAACAAAGTATTTGAAAAATTTCACAGGTGTTTTACCTATATGTCTCTAACAGGACCTTATAAATGCTAGAAAACTGATAGTAAAAACGTTATAAAAGAAGCAAGAATGATGGAAATGATTGGTACAGGAACGCTACAAATGTTAGAAATGGGACCCCTGCAAATACTAGAAATGACAGGTACAGGGACGTTACAAATGATAGAAAAGATATGAATGCTAAGAACAATCCCGATGCAAATAACTGCGATAGACTGCTGTATTTAATTAGTATCCGCAATAAGGATGATGACGTAAGATGTATATGAAGCAACAAGATGTCCAACTGCCTATCGAAAATTTAGACTTTGTTAAAGAATCGTAGTCATCAGCAAGTCGATACGGACAATTGTTACCAAATTCTTAAAATAATATTGATTGTAGTACTGTTTTTTATCGATTTAAGTGCTTCAACAGCGTCTTAATATTATAATATTATTAGTATTCGCTTTTATAACGAACCAAAGCAGATAAAAGGAACTTGTGTGTGTGTTTTCAGAGATCTAAGGAAATATGGCAATGTTGCTCCATCACTTTAATCATATGTATAAAATGACGCATTTCCGAGATCTAGGGAAATATGGAAATCTGGCGTCGCTGGCCCCCCCTTACCGGGCCCCCCTTCCCTTTCTCTGTGACGTCACAACTAATTTCCAGAGGTACGTTGTAGCAAACAACCTCAAAACGGAGATAACAAAACTATCGTCTCATCAAAAGTTTCTCTTAAAAAAATGCAACTCAACAAACAAGGTAATTTAGCGCGCATATGAAACGTAGGAACAATTTGCTTGATTTATGAATTACTAATAAATTAAAAATATTCTTGACTGCTAATTTCATTTAAATAATAAACATAAAAAAGGTCACTTGACAAAGTTATTATAGAACAAAGACGAAGCTCATACTTACAGCCCTGCCAGACCCCTAGAAGGCTTTCATGCAGGATTATGGCTTGCTAGCTTTCGACATGTTGAAAGACAAAGCGAAAAACCACCACACGCAGCCGAAACTGAGAATTTGTCACTGGAGAACACTACTAGACCCAGTTACAACCAAAACAACTCCGGTAGCAGAACAAAGACAAGTTCAATTCATCATTCCATCATTCATTTTAACCCTGCTTTGATATACACAATGAAGATAAAACAGCCAAAGCATTCAAAAGTTTGTAAACGGAGCCACAACATAATTCGTAGCATTAAATTAATATGTTTTCAGATAATATATATATATATATATATATATATATATATATATACATTTCATTATTTAGTTCAAAAGGCAGCCAGTCAACATTGCACACAGACAACAACACACCACCGAAAAAGAAAATTATTTAAAAGAATTGTAAAATACTGAGTAGAAATTCTTGTTAAATTGAAATTAATCCTACAAATATTCTAAAGATATACGATGTTTGTGCTTTATTTGATATATGCATCACTATCAATTATTGCGGTTTTTAACCTTGATGAAGATGTTAGCGAAGGTTATAATTTGTCAAAACAGAAGTATCCAGTAGAAATGAATTTATTCGTATCTTAGAGTATCAATCAATCATTTGAAATACTGAAGGTGTTTGATGTAACAATATTGTTCTTCCAATAACACTTTGCTCTGAATTAAATTACTGTTGGTGGAAAGAGTTGTCAATCTAAACTGTGAAATGAAAGTCATATGGGTTAAATATTTTTTGTTTTGAATCATGTAGATACAGAATTGAACATGGAGGGTCTGTCAAATTCAACAGGCCAGAAAATCTTGGTCAAGAATGGGTGGACTTCGTTGTGCAACAAACAAAAGCCCTTAAACCATGTGTTGGCATGTCATCCTTCAATATCAATGTGAATAACACGAATTTATTTATAAGATGTACGAGTGTGAGATAATAGAAAACATATTCCTATGCACGAGTGTATACATAATGAATAACATTTAAGAAAACGTAACCAACCTATTAGACTACACACATACAAATTTAAAATTAGCAATTGACAGGGTTACAATTGTGAACACACTAGAAGCAATATAAGATGATTGGTAAAATAATCCATATAATGAATACAATGTATGGAAAAGTCACTTACTCTCTTTGATGGACTTTCTCAAAATGATTTAGGACAAAGAGAAATATATAAGACAAAAACATTCTGCACTGGAACTACATTATAAAAGCTTTCGATCCAACTTTCATGTAGTGAAAATATTTCCACTACACGAACGCCACTCTTACATTAAATGAGTAAACTAATGAAGTCTTTCTATAACGCTTACAAAACCAGCAATGATAGTTATTATAATAATTCCCTTGCAGAAAGTTAAGCATGAAAAATTACAAAACATGGTTGGTTATTTAAAACGTTTTCGGACTTTGCTGAAACAGTAAAAAAATTGAATGGGCTTAAATAATAAACATTCTAATAGACTTCAAAGGGATGACATTGTTTCACGATTTCAAAAACTTGTTCGAACTGGGATCAAAACTAACAAATCGCATAAAGATATATTGATGTTTCTGGCGGAAGAAGAGAGAAACAAAGCAGATCGTTATCGTATGCGAACTGATGAGGAACGAGTTAAAGCTGAAAAAGAACGTATTCAAGCTGAGGAAGCACGAGCCAAAGCCGAAATGCATCGAGTTCGATTAGAAGAAGAATCTGTCAAGGCATCGGAACGTCATCATGAGGTTCTGAACGTTGTTTCGCACAGAATACAGTCTCAGATAGTGAAACGCTTGAGGAACGAAGTAGTTCATCGTGTAGCTCCCAAGTCCATCAAACGCGAAAAACAGAGATGTATGGTTCTGTTAGCTCTTAGTAATAAGTAACCAACCAATGATGAACATCAGTAGCTTATGACGTCATAGTAAAAGCAGGGAGGCCCTTCAAACAGGGCGGCTAGGTTAGGTTAGGGAGGCCGAACCTAACCTACCCTAACCTCAACTCCCTCAATCGATCTTAACCTAAGCTCAGTTGATACCTTCTAACCGCCCTGTTTGAAGGGCCTCCCTAACCTAACCTAGCCGCCCTGTTTGAAGGGCCTCCCTGCTCTTTTACTATGACGTCATAAGCTACTGATGTTCATCATTGGTTGGTTACTTATTACTAAGAGCTAACAGAACCATACATCTCTGTTTTTCGCGTTTGATGGACTTGGGAGCTACACGATGAACTACTTCGTTCCTCAAGCGTTTTACTACCTGAGACTGTATTCTGTGAGAAACAACGTTCAGAACCTCATGATGACGTTCCGATGCCTTGACAGATTCTTCTTCTAATCGAACTCGATGCATTTCGGCTTTGGCTCGTGCTTCCTCAGCTTGAATACGTTCTTTTTCAGCATTAACTCGTTCCTCATCAGTTCGCATACGATAACGATCTGCTTTGTTTCTCTCTTCTTCCGCCAGAAACATCAATATATCTTTATGCGATTTGTTAGTTTTGATCCCAGTTCGAACAAGTTTTTGAAATCGTGAAACAATGTCATCCCTTTGAAGTCTATTAGAATGTTTATTATTTAAGCCCATTCAATTTTTTTACTGTTTCAGCAAAGTCCGAAAACGTTTTAAATAACCAACCATGTTTTGTAATTTTTCATGCTTAACTTTCTGCAAGGGAATTATTATAATAACTATCATTGCTGGTTTTGTAAGCGTTATAGAAAGACTTCATTAGTTTACTCATTTAATGTAAGAGTGGCGTTCGTGTAGTGGAAATATTTTCACTACATGAAAGTTGGATCGAAAGCTTTTATAATGTAGTTCCAGTGCAGAATGTTTTTGTCTTATATATTTCTCTTTGTCCTAAATCATTTTGAGAAAGTCCATCAAAGAGAGTAAGTGACTTTTCCATACATTGTATTCATTATATGGATTATTTTACCAATCATCTTATATTGCTTCTAGTGTGTTCACAATTGTAACCCTGTCAATTGCTAGTTTTAAATTTGTATGTGTGTAGTCTAATAGGTTGGTTACGTTTTCTTAAATGTTATTCATTATGTATACACTCGTGCATAGGAATATGTTTTCTATTATCTCACACTCGTACATCTTACAAATAAATTCGTGTTATTCACATTGATATTGAAGGATGACATGCCAACACATGGTTTAAGGGCTTTTGTTTGTTACACAACGAAGTCCACCCATTCTTGACCAAGATTTTCTGGCCTGTTGAATGTGACAGACCCTCCATGTTCAATTCTGTATCTACATGATTCAAAACAAAAAATATTTAAACCATATGACTTTCATTTCACAGTTTAGATTGACAACTCTTTCCACCAACAGTAATTTAATTCAGAGCAAAGTGTTATTGGAAGAACAATATTGTTACATCAAACACCTTCAGTATTTCAAATGATTGATTGATACTCTAAGATACGAATAAATTCATTTCTAATAGATACTTCTGTTTTGACAAATTATAACCTTCGCTAACATCTTCACCAAGGTTAAAAAACCTCAATAATTGATAGTGATGCATATATCAAATAAAGCACAAACATCGTATATCTTTAGAATATTTGTAGGATTAATTTCAATTTAACAAGAATTTCTACTCAGTGTTTTACATTTCTTTTAAATAATTTTCTTTTTCGGTGGTGTGTTGTTGTCTGTGTGCAATGTTGACTGGCTGCCTTTTGAACTAAATAATGAAATGTATATATATATATATATATATATATATAATATAATTATCTGAAAACATATTAATTTAATGCTACGAATTATGTTGTGGCTCCGTTTACAAACTTTTGAATGCTTTGGCTGTTTTATCTTCATTGTGTATATCAAAGCAGGGTTAAGGGTTAAAAGCATGTGGAATGATGAATTGAACTTGTCTTTTTTCTGCTACCGGAGTTGTTTTGGTTGTGACTGGGTCTAGTAGTGTTCTCCAGTTACAAATTCTCAGTTTCGGCTGCGTGTGGTGGTTTTTCGCTTTGTCTTTCAACATGTCGAAAGCTAGCAAGCCATAATCCTGCATGAAAGCCTTCTAGGGGTCTGGCAGGGCTGTAAGTATGAGCTTCGTCTTTGTTCTATAATAACTTTGTCAAGTGACCTTTTTTATGTTTATTATTTAAATGAAATTAGCAGTCAAGAATATTTTTAATTTATTAGTAATTCATAAATCAAGCAAATTGTTCCTACGTTTCATATGCGCGCTAAATTACCTTGTTTGTTGAGTTGCATTTTTTTAAGAGAAACTTTTGATGAGACGATAGTTTTGTTATCTCCGTTTTGAGGTTGTTTGCTACAACGTACCTCTGGAAATTAGTTGTGACGTCACAGAGAAAGGGAAGGGGGGCCCGGTAAGGGGGGGCCAGCGACGCCAGATTTCCATATTTCCCTAGATCTCGGAAATGCGTCATTTTATACATATGATTAAAGTGATGGAGCAACATTGCCATATTTCCTTAGATCTCTGAAAACACACACACAAGTTCCTTTTATCTGCTTTGGTTCGTTATAAAAGCGAATACTAATAATATTATAATATTAAGACGCTGTTGAAGCACTTAAATCGATAAAAAACAGTACTACAATCAATATTATTTTAAGAATTTGGTAACAATTGTCCGTATCGACTTGCTGATGACTACGATTCTTTAACAAAGTCTAAATTTTCGATAGGCAGTTGGACATCTTGTTGCTTCATATACATCTTACGTCATCATCCTTATTGCGGATACTAATTAAATACAGCAGTCTATCGCAGTTATTTGCATCGGGATTGTTCTTAGCATTCATATCTTTTCTATCATTTGTAACGTCCCTGTACCTGTCATTTCTAGTATTTGCAGGGGTCCCATTTCTAACATTTGTAGCGTTCCTGTACCAATCATTTCCATCATTCTTGCTTCTTTTATAACGTTTTTACTATCAGTTTTCTAGCATTTATAAGGTCCTGTTAGAGACATATAGGTAAAACACCTGTGAAATTTTTCAAATACTTTGTTCATTTTACTCTCATATCAACAATTCGTTGGGAGAAACATACATTTTGTGTACCTAGAAAACATTTGTTTGTACTGACCTTAGAAAAAGTTACATGTAATAGAAACATTTGTTTGTAGTAGACTGATGTTTTCTTTTTGTTGTCTAAATTTTTGTGCACGTAGAAAAAAGTTTTTATGTACCACTGAATAAGCTTTGAATACCTGTCTTAGAAAAGATTTGTTTGTTCCTACCTCTGGCTTACAAAAAGTTATATAAATATATATCCAACATTTCCCATTTCCAACATTCCTGGGCTCTACTTTTTGCAACGGATTTGTTTCAAACCATTTATAGCAACAGTTTCTAGCATTTGTAGTGACTTTGTTTAACCTCACCAGTCATTTCTACGGTTCCTGTCGTTTCTATGGTCCTAGCCTTTGTAACGGTTTCAAACATTTCTACCCTTTGTGGCGGCTCCCACCATTTCTAGTATTTCTAGTGGCATAAAGACACTCCTCAAATATGAAACGGAATCCTACTTTGGAAACTTTTAAATCGGGACATATCTATTCTTTATAAGCATATAAGATAAACAAACTGCTGGTTAGCAGGTAGTCAGCCAGTGAGAGTGCAGCTTATGACGTCATGACCGGAAGGCCCTGTTTACAGGGCGTTCTTATTAGATTTCCGATCTCTTTCTTTAATAAATGAAGCTAGAGAGAGAGAGATAATAATGTTCTAATCAGAAGTACTTTTGGTAGTAAAACAGTGTCTTGTATTTACAATTTTATTTCAGAGCAGCATATGATATATCAACATCAAGGTATTTATGTATATTTCCTTGCGTTTCTATGGATCGTTCTAGTCGTTTCTACGTTTTCTGTCGTTTCTACAGGCTAAGCCGTTTCTATGGTTCGTTTCTAGCATTTGTAGTGGCTCCAACCATTCCACCAGCCGTTTCTACTGACGCAGTCGTTTCTACGAGACGTTTCTAGCTTTTGTAGTGGCTTCAACCATTCTACCAGTCGTTTCTACGGTTCCTGTCGTTTCTACGGGTCATTTCTAGTTTTTGTAGTGGCTCCAACCATTCTACCAGTCATTTCTAGTTTTGTAGTGGCTTCAACCATTCTACCAGTCGTTTCTACTGGCCCAGTAGTTTCTACCTTTTGTAGCGACTCCAACCAGCCATTTCTAAGTTTCTAGTCGTTTCTACGGGACGTTTCTAGTTTTTTGTAGTGGCTTCAACCATTCTACCAGTCGTTTCTACTGGCCCAGTAGTTTTTACGAGACGTTTCTAGTTTTTGTATTGGCTTCAACCATTTCTACCAGCCGTTTCTACTGTACCAATCGTTTCTACGGGCCGTTTCTAGCTTTTGTAGTGGGGCCAACCATTTTACCAGCCGTTTCTACTATCCCAATCGTTTCTACGGGCCGTTTCTAGCTTTTGTAACGGCTTCAACCATTCTACCAGTCGTTTCTACTGGCCCAGTAGTTTCTACGGGCCATTTCTAGCTTTTGTAGTGGCTCCAACCAGCCTTTTCTAAGTTTCTAGTCGTTTCTACGATTTCTAGCTTTTGTAGCGGCTCCAACCAGCCGTTTCTAAGTTTCTAGTCATTTCTACGGGACATTTCTAGCTTTTGTAACGGCTTCAACCATTCTACCAGTCGTTTCTACTGGCCCAGTAGTTTTTACGGAACGTTTCTAGCTTTAGTAGTGGCTCCAACCATTCTAACAGGGATTTCTAAGTTTCTAGTCGTTTCTACGGGACGTTTCTAGTTTTTGTAGCGGCTCCAACCATTTCTACTGTCCCAGTCGTTTCTACGGGACGTTTCTAGCTTTTGTAGTGGCTCCAAGACATTTGTTTCGTCTCTGGTCCAGCCATCCAGCGCGCTCCTTTCCACTATCCTGTTCCAGCTATTTTGTTCCCGATCCCACTAGGTCATTCATACCATTCCCGTTTCCAGTGCTCAGTCAACCAACTTCAAACATCCCGCTCCGCTATATCGTTCCATCCATTTTCGTTTCCTGCGTTCTGCCAACCAACTTCAAGCATATACCTACTGTTTCCGCTATCCTGTTCCAGCAATCTCGTTGCCTGTAATCTCGTTTCCCACTATCCCATTTCTATTATACCTTTTCTTCCATTCCTTCTATAAGATATCAACTATTATTTTCGATAGTTGAATCTGTTAATCTACCACTCTGATAACCTTCATCTAAATACCGTTTTCATTTCATTTATGGGACGATAGCTTATTTGTATACGTTTTCATATACAATTTAACCTTTTGCAAGTCTGTCACTCACACAACATCACTGCACATGTCTAACAGTCACACAATATCACTGCGCATGTCTAACAGTTACATAACATCACTGCACATGTCTAACAGTCACATAACATCACTGCGCATGTTTACAGTCACACAACATCACTACACATGTCAAGCATACAACCTAATAGCATATTCTATTGATTAAATTTCAACCTATTAAAAACGCAACACATCAACGCTGCAAGATGACACCGCAACCAACACTCCACTATGTAACCTTTCAAGCAAACCCCACGAACCTCTAACATAACTTAACCGTTTACAAGCCATTACTTGCAAAAATCGTGAATCCAGCCGGCTGACCTTGATGGGATACCAATGCTAATGACCCCTGTTCATAGGCGACCAAATGAACATACACATGCAATAAATAACCTTGACTATGATCGCAGTCTCTTGACCCCATACCCAGCACCTTGATCTTTGCAAAAACAAGTCTGTACTCGTAAAAATCGCAATACTTGCAAAAATCGTGAATCCAGCCGGCTGACCTTGATGGGATACCAATGCCAATGACCCCTGTTCATAGGCGACCAAATGTAGAGGTGTCGCGTATATTATGGTGGATGCGCTGGTACCAGTCTTTAATTAAATAATAATAATTATCTCAACAATTACACGTGTATTTTTAAATACACATACATTACCAAACAATACACACATTATTCATACATACACATGCAATAAATAACCTTAACAATGATCGCAGTCTCTTGACCCCATACCCGGCACCTTGATCTTTGCAAAAACAAGTCTGTACTCGTAAAAATCGCGAAACGCGATTCCAACAGTGACGTTAACCGTTTACAAGCCATTACTTGCAAAAATCGTGAATCCAACCGGATGCGCTGGTAACAGTCTTTAACTAAATAATAATTATCTCAACAATTACACGTGTATTTTTACTGACCTTGATGGGATACCGATGCTAATGACCCTTGTTCATAGGCGGGCGGATTGAAATTTCACAAACTATTAAATTTTATTCAATGAAAATTAACGTTTTCGCATTTTTCTCCCTTAACACTACAATCAAATTTATGAAACTCAGACAACTACTCAATAGACACCGGACGTTCTTGCGCATGCCGGCGTTAGCAAAAGATTTTACATTTTTTTACAGACAACAAAATACCATATTCCCCCATCCAGCCCACAAATATCTAACCGAACAACGCCCAAAAACACGCGCCCGCGCAACGGGCATGTACTATACCTTTTCAAATAAACATTTCTCGATTAACCGCATTAGCGCAGCTCGATGGGTACCTGACTTTGTAATCAGGCAAGCCGCGTTCGATACCCGGCCAAGCTTTTTTCTCTCTAACCACCACAACCAACAACAGATGGCGTGCACCCTGCAACCCACAATACAATGGCCTTCAATTATTGACAACAGATGGCGCGCACCTCTGCAACACACGCAACCCACAATACAATGGCTTTCATTTATTAACAACAGATGGCGCGCACCTCTGCGACACACGCAACCCACAATACAATGGCTTTCATTTATTAACAACAGATGGCGCGCACCTCGGCGACACACCCAAATGTCTTTCGCGCACCCCTACGACCACCCCCAAATGTCTTCTTCTTCCCAATGTTTTCTTCTTATCCAAGCAACAACTACCAACAGCTCGGCAGCAGCTCCCGGCGAGAACTCGATGACTGGTTACCTTTATGCCCACTTCCGGTCCAGAAACCGCTTTGTTCATCTACTCACAATCTCGTAATCATTATGGAATGTTTGAAAGATAAAAATGTAATTCAAATCACAAGATACGACAATCACGTTTAGCAACACATTTATCAAAATGTAAGAAAAATCACCGCAATATTGGTCTTGAAACGTGTGACTTCAATGCGTTTCACAAAATACCGAAACATGAACTGGAAATGCATCATAAAAATTGCCCAGATAAAAGAAACATTGAAAAGGCATTATTTCGGGGAGAAGATGAACCGACAAATAAATTTCCAATTTTTAATATGCATGTACTGACTACAGAATCATGGGATGATTGTAATTACACTAGTTACGATCCCACAAAATTCATTGAAAATAAACCAGTCTTGCGAAAGTATGTAAATCTATCAAAAAGCAAACGACGTGAATTTAGAAATATGGAGCGAATAAGATTTGCAAAATTAGAAACCATCCGCAAACAACAACAGCAAAACAACAATGAAAGTTCTGAAGATATCAACAATTTATTACGACAAATACATATAGGAAAAAATACAGCATATATTCCAAAATATTAAATGAATAAAATTGTAAGTTTAAATAATAAAACATGTAATATTGTATTTATAAATTTCTTAGTGCTTGTGATTTTTAAAAATAAATAAAATATAGAAAAAATAATATTTTATTTATATATTTAGTATACAAACATTATGCTCATAAATAATTTGACAATTGTTGGTGATTCAAAATGGAGTGCCTGAAAATATGAAAAATTGAATATTGTAGAAGTTAGCTAGTTAATTTTAAGATTATGAAAAATTATTTTACCGAAATGATGTTTTAATTCCAGTTTTTATTTTAAAATATAGATAAAAAAAGTTGAATAAATTAATTCAAAATTTTATGGTAATTTAAGTTTTTGTGCTAAACTTAACTTAAATGTAAATTTACAAGTATTGATATACTTGAAACGTTGATGAATTATAATTAAGAAAAAATACACAGTAAAAATGAAGAAATAACTCAATGTTGATTTACATGTAATAATCAATGTACTAATTAATATTTTAGGGAGGGTATGAGAAAGAATTCAGCACTTCGTGTATATAAAGGACTCGCTTCTAATTCTTCAAAGTATTACTTTACTATACACATGATCATGCAACCAAGAAAAGATCTTGAAATATGTCCCTATGGTGCACATCATATGATAAAAAAAAACGTATTGGAAGACATATTTTAGAATGGGGAAAAAATTATCCGCACCTAAAAAGATGTCAATTCAATATGAGACATGTAATTCCGGAAGACAAACTAGAAGAACATCATCAAAATTGCCCGGAGAAAAGGGACGATGTATTGTATTTATTAAAACAAAGCAGATATCCACTGTCTCTAGACGAAGATGAGCAACCAACAAAATACCCGATTTATAATAGGCATTTACCGACAACAGAATCGTGGGATGATTGTAATTACAATAGTTACGATCCCACAGAATTTATTGAAAATAAGCCCGTTTTGCGAAAATATGCAAATCTAACAAAAAGCAAACGACGTGAATTCAGAAATATGGAAAGAATAAGATTTACAAATTTGGACACAAAAAATAAACAAATAGCTGCAATCAATAAAGAAAGTCAAGAAGACATTAATTATTTACTAAAAGAAATAGAAGATATGAGATTTCAAAATAGTGAATGGGTTTAATTTTGCTATGTTATAATAATTTTTATATTGTATTGTGTTAAAAAAAAATAAATAAATATAGAAAAAAATAATCTTTTATTTATATATTTAGTATACAAACACTATGTTCATAAATACAATTAAATTTTACAATTGTTGTTGATTCAAAACAGAGTGCCTGAAAATTACTAAATGGTAAATATTCAGATGAAAAACGATGGTGAAGCAATGAGAAAATGATTAACGACAATAATTCTAAACGAATTTGAAAATATTTAAAAAATACACTTTATAATTTTAGTAGTTTCTAAGAAAGTAGTGTGTTAAAAAGTTTTCCGACTCAAAGTTGACTTCATTGATTGTGATAACTCTTGGGATATTGAACAATTTTATAAAAATGTTTTAGTAGAAAATCCTCAAATTAATTTGTACTGCTACGAAAATATGAATTGTTTTGTAGTAAATGTATGAAAGAGAAGGAATGTCGAATCAATGAATTAATGGTGTATTGTATAAAGTGCAAGAAAATTACTATACACCTTTTGTAAACTAGAAAATAATGTTAGCCGAAACATAAATTAGAAGAGCATTATAATAATTGAAAAGATAAAAAGACATTGAAGGCAACAACGGAATTACGGGATTAATTGTGAAGAATTAGGTCTCCTACCACAGCCATATAATTGATAAAGAAAAGGTGGATGTATTTGTATTTCTATAATTGTAATTTGTAAAGAAGAACGTTTGAATATTATAATTTCTAAACATTTAATTCTTTATTAATAATTTAAATTGCAAAACATAAATTACAGTGAAATAAAAACCATGCTAACACAATTTAAATTTATTGTAAATTCTAATTATGTCAAAAGGTTTTAGCATTTAAAAATTAATTGTAAATTTGTTTAGAAATAAATAAATTACCAAGTAGCTATTTATTGTTTGATGTTATTTTATTTTTGTCATCTAATTCCTAGACCACGATATCAAATCATTTGTTTTTCGGCAATTTGTCATTAGAAAATATAAAATACAATAAAACACAATTGCGCAAAGACATAAATAAAATCTCTTCTATATTCTAATTATTGGTTAATCAATATTGCAACATCTAAAATTATTGGAACTAGTTTCCACGACACGGTACTATTTCTGGGATAGTTTCTAGAATTTATTGCTATCTAACCGACCCTCGAGATCGCCAAATCCCCGGATAATTTTTCAAACCATTGATCAAAATTGTTATCTATATTTTATTTTTATCCTTCAATTTTCAAATCCAAGTTTCGAAATTCATTAGTTATTTCGTATAATTGATTTGAATTGTATAAATAATTACCGGCGTAGAAACAAATGAAATTTATTATAAATTGTAATGATCAACTCTTGTTTAAAATTTTCAATTCATATGTCTCCATATTTTAATTACTGATAGTTAACTAATACTTCAACGTCTGAAATTATTGTGGTTTCTAATTTTTTTTCTATATAACCGACTTTTAAAATTAATCATTCAAATTTTATTTTTATTGTTCGATTTTCAAATAGAAGAATCAGATTTCTGTAATCGTTTCGTTTGGACAATTTGAAATATAAAAAATAAATTACAGGCGTAGAAACAGAAATAAAATTTATTTAAAATTCTAATTTTCATTTCTTATCTAAAGTTTTCATATATATATATATATATATATATATATATATATATATAAATTCCAAAATTCTATATATATATATATATATATATATATATATATATATATGTTTATATTATAATAGACGAACTTCGCATCATCCTCTCTAAGTTCTTTATTAAAGATATATTTATGGAATTTTAGTACCATATGATCGATATTAACCCATTTCATTGGTCCGAGCACCCGAAAGCTTCCCTTTCCACCAAATAGACAAAAATTGTGGTAGAGGGGGTAATTTTACGTTCAAATGAATATCGGAGTTCAAGTAGAGTAGTCGTTTGAGGTTATAATACACAAGTCAAAATTTATCTTATTGTATTAGTTAAATATTTTATTTACTTGACAGTATTTTTATTTGGTTTAAATTAACACAAATGAAATATTTATTATAAGATAAATTTTGACTTGTGTATTATAACCTCAAACGACCACTCTACTCGAACTTCGATAATCATTTGAACGTAAAATTACCCCCTCTACGACAATTTTTGTTTTTTGACGGCCGACCAAATTAAAATGATAATCGGTGTCTTAAGGCGAGTATACTCCACACTAATGATTTGAATATCTTCTGCTTGAACGGAATTTAAATTTATAAGAATTGAATTTTTTTATTTTTTCAATTCCCCTATCCATATGACGACTTTACAAAAACCGTCAATCAGACAACCAAAATATACATATTTTTTTATCCATACGCCAATGTGATGGTCAAAATATACATATGTAATACTAAACAACGGCCGGCACTGCTGCCAGACTTCTTTACCAATGACAATGAATCATTTAAAGCATTTTAGTATGTTAGGTACATTGTATATACATATATAGCCAATATATGCAAGACATATTTTTAAATATTACAACAGGTTTGCAGTTATAAGTTTATAATATTTAAAAATCCTAATTATTAACTTGTGTCCGATAGTTCACATCTCCTAATCTGAGAAGTGTGTTAAATCTATTTGGTGATTATTAGACAATTTTAAATTCACAATGAAATAAAGATATATACGGACTCTTTAAAATATTAATATCTTAAAAAATCACAATAAACTCTACTAACTAACTACTGAAATTAATATCGTGTTATATAGCGTAAGCGGATCTTTCTGGTCGTTTTTGATGTTTTTATGTTCTTTCGCCAGAGACGGAGTGGGTAATTTTATAACAATGCCCTCCCTCGATCTAAATGTACCACCTTCAACTTAGCCCTGGGGTTTCGACGGATACGGTAGACGACGTCAGTAAGCTTTCTGCAATCCACGCAAAATCGGGTGGTTCCACCCTTTGTTTTAACTAGGACGACGGGAGCGCACCATGGGCTTATGGAGGGCTCAATAACTCCATTTTGCAACATGGACTCGATGTCTTCCTCGACTGCCTGTTGTTGCCCCAAGGGTAGTCGCCTAGGTGGTATTCTGATGGGTTGAGCCTTTCCGGTATCTATTCGGTGCTGGATGATGCTGGTGCGACCGGTGGTTCCATCTTGGCTGTTAAAGATTTGCCAGTGATTTGCAATAAATTGCTTGACTTCCAGCTGTTCCTCTGGTGTAAGGTGTTTCACAAGGTCGGCAAACTGTTGTAGAAACTCTTTACTGGGCCCTGTCTCCTTCCCCGATGTCTGGTACTCTTCTTCGCAATTGATGATGGTCTCTACTGACTCGAAACAAGCTATTTCTTGACCATTGGGAATTCTAATGTCGTTGTTGGACAAATTAAGGACTCTAGTATTTCTCGTCCGATTGTAACTATAGCCCATCCAACTAAGTAGTCATGAGCTGAATGTACGGGCTCCACCATTCCAACGCAAATCCCAGTATTGCTTTCTAGCTGCCCATGAATAATCTGTTCCGTTCGACCGGGAATTCTGGCTGAGGATTTTGCTACAATTTTTATGGAGGCGGTTGAACTGTTGACGCGCCGTGTCAATACAAATTTCTTGTCGAACATAAAGCCATGCTGGCTGATTAGGTCCATACCCAGTATGAAATCGTCCTCAATATTCGCTACCAGGACCCTATGCCGGATTATGTAGTCCCCTATCTGTAGCACGACATCTGTCTCACCCTGTATTGACATGGACTCGCCGGTGATTGTTCTGAGCTGATTGTTATTATTAACTGGCCGGATTTCTGATGACCTCAAAACCCTGGAGTTGGTAATGGACACAGTGGCGCCGGTGTCGATGGAGATGGTAATTACTCGGCCATTGATGGTGCCCCGTATGACTAGGCTGTTGCTATCTCGGCCAAATCCCCGGATGGATACTGTCGTGGGGGTTGGTGGAGTGTTAGTCAGCATTCGCCCCCTTATGCTGACTGATTGGAGTTTCCCTGGTTGGTGTGGTTGTTGTGTTGGCTACTTCTGGGGATCGTTCCGGTAGCCATACTCTGCAGTCACGTTGGAAGTGTCCTGTCCGTCCACATTGGTAACATGCTCCCCTTGCGCCAGCTCTTTGTGACCGTTCTAGTAGTTTGTTCATACCTGCCAACAGCGCTTGAAATGGTGGCCAATTGATCTTGAGTTTTGTCTGGCAGGACTGGGTAAGACAAGTGCACTAATCGTCTAACCTCTGATTCGAATACTTGTTGGCTCTCTCCTGATTTTTGCGTTTTTCCACTTAGTTGCACCTGCTATACTTTGCTCAAGGACTGATTGTCGTATCTTTTATCCAGGATAGTGATGATCTTGTCAAAATTGCCATTGTTCATCAACTGGAATGCTTTGGAGGTGTTCTAAGGCCGGACCTCTTAAGGAAATTACAATGGTTATCCCATCCATTAGCTATAGCCACGGCTTCAAATTGCCGTTTATACATGGGCCAAGATAAGCTGCCATCAAATGTAGGTGGTTTGCTAACGGAACGTTTGGTACACATGGTGTTCTGGTATTTTCCTTGTTGTAAGTCCTGTTGCATTTTTTTAATTTCTGTTTCTACCTTGTCTTGGATGGCACTGATTTTATCTTGTACTTCACTTTGTACTGTTTCTTTAATGGAACTGATTTGGTCTTGAACTGTGTTTTGAATTGAACTGATTTCAAATTTTAGTTGGCTTTGGATGGAATCGAGGTCTTCTACATTGGTTTCAAGAGTATCTACGGTATTTTTTATGGTCTTAATGTCATCATTATCTCTTTTATGTTTGATTCAACTATTTGCCTTCTGTCCTTAACTGTTTCCTTAACTTGTGCTACTATTTGCATTAATTGTTTAATTTACAGTTGTCTTTTTTCTTCCGTTTGGCCTTGTTTTTCTTCAAATATTTTAAAATCATTTTGTCATTTTTCTTCTAGTATTTTAAATTCATTTTATCTTTTTAATTTAATTTGTTGTTTTTCTTCAAATTTCGAGAATAATCCTTCAATTAAATTATGTTGTTTACAACAATCGATAGATTTTACTAACCTTTGTTGAATTTCCTTTTGCTGTTGTTTCTCTTTTTTCTCTTTTTTGTCACGTTTTTCCAGGATCTGCGTTATTTTTTCATCTAGTCCATCCGTAACCTGTTTGAATATTTTTTTGGTAGTCTCGTCCATTTTGTTTGTTTCCATACTTCGGGTTTCCATAAATCAAATTGCGATTTTAACTTCACTTAATCCTGCACTTCGACACCAAATTGTTATAAATTTCGTGGGTTCAAATTAATTAAAGTTTAAAAAAAATAATATTCAGTGCACTTTCTACAACTTTTATTCACACGTAAACATCAAATATTCTCAACAGCTGATTCTAAGACAATAACATCGAGATAATAACAATCAGATAAGCTCTACTAACGAATTACTGAAATTAATATGGCTTTATATAGCGTACGCCGAACTTTTTGGTCGTTCTACCTTTGTTCACCCAGCGTCCAGATTGATAATTCTTGCTCATTTTGAAGACGGAGTGGGATCAATTTTATAATACAAATAAAATATATATTTTATTTTTATGATGATTCCTTTCATTTGATACATTACATTACGGACGCACTTTAAAAAAAGATTTTCTATTAAGTTTATAAATTACTGTTACAATTTGTGTTATATTTTTCTTAATGGGCCGAATTTTTAATATTTTTTATAACGTTTTCAACAAATTATTTTAAATATATGAAAAATATACATGTATTCCTCATTCTTTCACTTGATATATATATATATATATATATATATATATATATATATATATATATATATATATTACATGATGCGTTTGAAAAAAAATCATTTAAATCTGTAATTTGGCCACAATATTAATATTGGGGTTTCCTACTTATTTTTCATATAAGGTTCTGTTATGGCCCTGTACCCCTAATTATTTTTAAACTTTTAGGTCGTGTGGTTTCGGAAATAAAGGGGGAAAAGGGTGTTTTTTATCCTTTAAACAATTGATTTTAAAAATATGGAAGAAATATATTTGTATTCCTTATAATAAGCCCTTTCATTCCATATATTACATGATGCGTTTTAAAATAGTTAAATTTTTTATATTTCGTTTAGTTCTATAACTTTCCCCCCACAGTTAATATTAGCGGTTTCTCCTTATTTTTCCTGTACAGTTTACGTGAGGTCATGTACGCCAAAATTTTAGGTCTGATAGTTTCGGTTAAATTTTTTTATATTTTTGTTAATATATTTAAAAAAAATATTTTAAAAATATAAATATATATATATTTGTATTCGTCATTAAGAGCCGTTCGATTTGATATAATACATGATGGGACAGAATCAATTTTAGTTTTATATTTTCCATTTAATTCTGTAATTTGCCCCCCAAAATTAATATTACGGCTTTGTTTTTTTCCTGTAAAGTTCAGGTAATGTTCCTGTAATTAAAAAAAAATACGTCTTATAGTAACGGAGATAATGGAGGAAAGAGAATATTTTTAGGTTTTTGTTAATATCTTTTAAATATATATTGGTGCGTTCCCGCAATTTGTTTAGTGTATTGTGTTCGATTTGATTGAATTACTTCATTGATTTTTAAACTTCTGCACCTTTTCTAAAACATTCCGTCGCGCTAATGCTAATTTTAAGTGTTTTTTGCGTCTAAAATATAGACAGTATTGACATTCGTGTTTCGGTTCCCTAGCTGTTTAGACGCTTGGGAGAGTCGTGCAATGTACTCCGAACTTTTCGGTGGCTTTGATCCCGTCTGAAGAGACGGCGCTTATTGTTGTTTTTTGCGTTACGATTTCGCGAGTTAGTAGCTTCGTTCGTAACGACCGCTAAACCGCTTTCATTTTGTTTCTTTTGTGTTTACAAAAGCGCATCATTTGTTGTTAAACCCGCATTTTTTGTATGCTCAATCAATGAACATTACGTCGCTATTTTTTGTGTAACGTGTTGTCTAGACGAAGCTCTAAGAAACTGTTCCTGCTCTTACGGGGCTAGCCTCTGAAGAAAGAAGACCCAAGAAAACACCAGAGCTTCGACATAAAAGGTTAGTGATAACTTTTATTTGGTGGTTCGTTTATGTGACGGCACGTGTTTCATGATTGTTCCGCTAAAGGTCCTTCGTCAATTATATACTTGCATTGAACCAGCATTGAACTAAAACCGCAACATCTAATTCATACATTTTTTTTTGAATTCTCTATGGAATGTGCCATCGAAGACAATCCATATATATTTTTAAAATAACTGAGCCCTTTGATTTAATATATTACATGAGGATGATTTTAATTTTATATTTTCTGTATAATTCTGGAATTCACCTCCCAAAACTAATATTACGGGTTTCTCCTTATTTTTCCTGTAAAATTGAGGCAACGCCCTATATCTCTACTTTCTTCAAACCTTTACAGCTTATGGTTTCAGAGATAAGGGGGAAATGGGTATTTTTTAATATTTTTAATATATTTTAAATAATTTATTAAAAAATATGAAACAAATATATTTATATTCGTCATAATGAGCTCTTTGGTTTGATATATTACATGATGCGTTAGAAGCAGTTCTAATTTTATATTTTCCTTTTAACCCTGTAATTTGCCCCCTAAAACCAATATTAAAATTTTACGTCCTATAGTTTTGGAGATAAGGGAGGAAATATATAAATGTTTGTATATTTTTGTTAATATCTTCCACACTAATTATTTTAAAAATTTGAAAAAAATATATTTGTGTTCCCAAGAATAAGCCCTTTGATTTGATTTTTCATTCATTTTCACCAAAATTAAAATTAAAGTTTTTCTCATTATTTTTCTCTTAAACTTTAGGCAATGTTATATATCTCCTATTTCTTTCATAATTTTTGGTTTAATAGTTTCGAAGATAAGGGGGGAATTGTCGATTTTTTTAAATTTTCCTCCTAGAAGTACCCCTAAAATTAAAATTTCTTCATTTACGTCATGAACTTCTAATCGGGTCTCCAAACTACTCAATGTTACCAAACTTCAACCTTTTCCGTCGAGTAGTTTCGAAGAAAATTGCTGTCATGTGTAGGAGGAAGAAATTAGGAGTGATATTAATATAAATAAATAATGTTAAACAAAAACACATGCTTTAATAAGTCTAACATTGGAATAACTCAAAACTATTCGCTACTTGTTTCTACAAACAATTTGTTTCACAAAACTGTAAATTTTAATTTCCATTAAGAATGAGAATATTCAAATATTAATGACATCCAACCTATAATTTGTTTCAATTTAGTTTTCTCAAATATTATTTTTGATATTGTGAAATGAAATTTTTTTCTAAAATGTGTATTGAAACTTTCAATTTAAATTGTCTAGACCAGGGAATATCTTAAAATAACATTGAAAATGAAAATTTTACAGGAGCAAACTAATTGCATATATCTAGTAGAATCTGTACTTCTAGAATTATAAATAAAACACAGCACACATCACATATTTAAAATGAAACTGTCGGTTTCTTATTTATTTCTTCAAAAGTTCACAGTTGGCAAACCACGGCCGTCAAAAAAGCGATTAACTGAAATGGGTAAAAATATTTATACGATTAGAGAATATACGTTATGAATAGCGACATCTATTTTGAAGCAAGTGCGGTGAACTAAAATTATACGAATTGTATAAAATAAATATTTCCGCCCACTATATGACGACCAACAAAATTTTTGGTACAGGTTTCTGTGACCCTAGAAACTTGAAATACACTGAAAACTTACGACGGCCATATATGGCCGTCATATTCGGGTGGCCGTCGTAATGAATGCAATGCAAATTGCAAATGTATGGTCGTCGGAATGATAGACGGATATATATATATATATATATATACAGGGTGTAAACGGTTTGAGTGCAAAAATTTTGAAGAACAATACTTCAGGCAAAAACAAATCAAAAAGCTTTATAACATTTTCTAAAATAAACTATAGTTTTGCCAAAAAGAACACATAAAGTTATATTTTATGTAGCCCTTGCTACAGTGAATAATACAATAATTTCGTTTTCAAAATGTCGGTAAATCTAAATATGTAAATACTCAATAGCTTATACATCTTTAATAGCCACATTAAAAATGAAAATTGATTATTTAAACTCGAAATATGCTTTTATAATTTAGTGTAAGTTTCTTCGAATAGATATGGCAACGTGGCATACAGACCAACTTATTTACTACATTTTTTACTTTAACGACGACTGAGAGTTACGATTGTTTTTTGCGATTCCGATTCTTGTAAATAAGAATGGATAAACGGTAAAGTGATTTGAATGATATCTATTTGATGTAGACTTCGTGGTTTGCTTTCCATTTAATATATTTTTTAAATAATGCTAGGACATTTGTAACTGTTTCGCAGAAGCTTCTGGAAACAGGTAGTGTAATACCACAAATAAACAATCGCGGACCACAGCGACATAATCGTATCTTAGCTGCTGAGAATCAAATACTAGACCTTATCGACATCAACCCATATCGTAGCACACGGAGTATTGGAAGTGAGCTGCAAATTTCTCACACTGTTGTTCATAGAACATTACGGGAACAATTGCTCTATCCATATCACATGCAGCGGGTTCAAGGGCTTTCAATTGATGATTTTCAACCAAGACTCAATTTCTGTCGTTGGTGCCTCAGAAAACATCGACAATTTCCTAATTTTGTGAACAATATTTTAACAACAGATGAAGCAAGTTTTAATAGGAATGGTATAATAAATTTTCATAATACGCATTCGTGGTCTGAGGTAAATCCGCACGAAATACGCCAGTCAGTATTTCAACACCAATTCTCATTTAACGTGTGGGAGGAATAGTTGGTGAATACTTGGTTGGGCCATTTATACTGCCTGCACGTTTGACAGGTGAGAATTACCTTTATTTTTTGAACAACACGCTACCAGATTTGTTAGATGAAGTGAACCTACAAACACGTTCCAATATGTGGTACTTACATGACGGAGCACCTGCCCACGCAAGTCATCTAGTTGTCGACTTCTTAAATAGAACATTTCCCCGTCGTTGGATTGGTCGAAACGGACATATACGTTGGCCAGCAAGATCTCCTGATCTCAATCCTTTAGATTTATACTTATGGGGACACATGAAAAGTAAGGTTTACACGACTCCAATTATTGACGAGAATGACCTTAGACAACGCATTTTTGACGCTGCTGACGAAATCCGAAATATTCCAGGAATTTTTTCTCACATACGTGAAAATTGGATTAAACGGTGTCGTGCTTGTGTCGATAGTAATGGTGGGCATTTTGAACATTTGCTGTGAATAATACGTTGTTTCAACTCAGTTCTATCTTTATAATAAATTCGGTAAGTAGGATTACATATTTACTTGTCTAATATAAATAATATTAATTAAATCAGTAATAATGACTCTTCGAATAATTTAACTGGTAAAAACTACATATACAGATCTCTTGAGTTGAATATCATATTTACCCAACTTTGTATAATTGCATAAAAGAAACCGCCAAATACAAATTCTAATTGCAATACCTTGTATTAAAAACGTAAATATTTTCAACAAAATATTTCATACATTTTTATTTAATTCTAAGGTCAATATCATCAGTCAATACAAAAATACAGGTGTTTATTTTTTTGTCGGCGTAGTCATTCCTTTATTATTCGCGCTAAGAGTACTTAATA
The DNA here is from genome assembly GCA_034190945.1 of Octodonta nipae. Lineage (NCBI taxonomy): Eukaryota > Metazoa > Arthropoda > Insecta > Coleoptera > Chrysomelidae > Octodonta > Octodonta nipae. The sequence continues at coordinate 107,842,979 of CM067217.1, forward strand.
CTACTACTACTTAATATGTTTTAGGGATTTTCTTGGTTATTAAGGCCTACTGACCATAGTGGTATAAGAGTTTTTTGTTTAATTTGGTGTATACTACCTCCTCCTAAAATATATGCACTCAAACTATTTACACCCTGAATATATATATATATATATATATATATATATATATATATATATATATCACACACCAATCACTGTGTTGGGATACATAAGACTGGAGGCTGTAATCGTGCTCTACCGATAGAGCGAGATGGATTGTCATTAAATTGGACCAGTAAATCTTCCCAATTTAACCATTGCTCTATCTCCGCTAGTTTCCGAGATCCCCATACTGATCATAAAAAAACTCACCCTGTATATATATATCAAACACCAATCATTGTGGTGGGATACATAAGTTTTGAGGTCATAATGTTGTATGGATGCTAGGAATGCGCAGTGATGTTGTGTGAGTGTTAGGCATGCGCAGTGATGTTGTGTGATTGATAGACATGCGGAGTGATGTTGTATGGATGTTAGACATGCGCAGTGATGTTGTATGAGTCTTAGACACGCACAGTGATGTTGTATGGATGTTAGACATGCCCAGTGAAGATGTGTAAGTAGTAGACATTTGCAGTAATGTTGTATGGATGCTAGGAATGCCCAATTTAGGCATGCGCATGATAGACATGCTAGACATGCGCTCATGCGCTGAGTGTTGCGCGATGGTGTGATGTCAGGAATTTAAAGAATGGTCCTAATGCTTGATTTTCGTTGGTTGTTTGTTATCGTGTGAGAGTCTGGCAATATGATAAGAATGGCATATCAAGAATAGAATGAACGGTCCTAACTGTTAGATTCCGTTGATCATTGCTAATCATGTGGGAGTCTAATAGGTACAATGACAAGAATAGGATACCAGGAATTCAAGGAACAGTCCCAATCGGTGGATTTCATTGGTTGTTGGTTATTACATGTGGAGACCGGAAGGTTGAATGGTAAGAACGAAAAACCAGGAATTCAAAGAATGGTTCTAAAGTCTGGAGTGGTAATAAAGTGCGGTATTGGAAAGTTGAACATAGGAATGGGTAACTACGAATTCAAGGAACGATCCTAATGTTTGGATTTCGTTGCTCGTTGGTCATCACGTGGGAGACTTGAATGTTAAGAATGGCCCTAACGCCTGGATTTCGTTGACCGTTGGTTATTACACTGAAGATTGGAATTATCTTTGGTTATCACGTGGGAGAGTGGATGGTTGAATGACAAAAACGGGATACCAGTTACTCAAGGAACTGTCCTAACGGCTCGATTATGTTGATTGTTTGTAATCAAGTGGGGTATTGGAAGGTTAAATGACAAGAACGGATATAATGAGAATGAAATCAATGATCCTAGCGATTAGAGTATGTTAACTGATGTTGATTACGAGGGATAGTAGAAAGATGGTAGGAGCGGGGACGTGAAAGCAAGTATTGGATACAAAATATTCAAAAGAATGATCCTAATGGTTGGATTTCGTTGGCCAATAGTTATCACGTGGGAGATTGGAAGGTTGAATCACAAGAATGGTCCAAAGCGTTGTATTTCGTTGTCTCTTGGTAATAACGTGGGAGTCTTAAAGGTTAAACGACAAGACTGAAATAGCAAGAATGGAATGAATGATCCTAACGGTTTGATTCAGTTGACCATTTGTTATCATGTGGGCGATTGGAATATTTATTGATAAAAGAGGTATACAAGGACTAGGCTAGGGTTCCGTTAGCCGTTGGTTATCACATGGGCGCCTGGAAGGTTGAATGATAAGAATGGGATATCAGGAATTCAAAGGAATGTTTTTGACTGTTACGATTCCATTGGTTGTTGGTAATCACGTTGGAGTCGAGAAATTAAAATGATAAGAGTGGGATAACAGAAATCCAAGGAACATCCTAATGCTTGAATTTTGTTGACTGGTATTGATTACGAGGGATAATAGAAAGATGGTTGGTAATGGTAGAAGCGAGGATGTGAAAACTGGTATAGGACTTCAGGAATTCAAAGAATGGTCCTAATAGTAATGAAATTGAAGGAATAGGAGTTTTGAATGATTGGAACGGGATAGCGGGAGTCGGACAAACAACCTACTAGACCCTGTCTGATTGATCGAGATTGCATAGCTACGTTATGTTGCCGTTGGACTGTAGAAATTATGATGGGAAAACTGAAAGAATTCAAGCGAGTGGTTTTAAATTTGAACAACAATTTCATTTGAAGCCTCTCTCGTGTGTTTTTCCGAGATCTAGGTATTTTTCTCATCAATACCATATATAGAAGACCAACATGTGTTATTCCGAGATGTAGGGAAATATACGACAATCAGACGTCAAAGTATACAGTATAGTGTTTGAAATAAATGCATTCCTCATATCACACACATACATATTGAATACTTCAATGTATTTGCTTTAAATTTGACAACAACGCCCCAGTTGTTACTTTCCATCTTAACCATTGGACCCTAATTTCGTTCGAAACAGGCAGCTCGAGTGTGATTTCCACAGATCTAGTGATTTTTTCACCAAGACATACATATAGTTTTTCGAGATCATGGAAAATATATGACATCTGACATCAACGGCTGTACGTATACACCCCCCACTCCATTGTTTATGACGTAACCGGTTATCATTCTCACTGGCTAGTTCAAACCGACCATTATGTTATACTATAATTCTGTAACGTCGAGGAAAACATCTTTAGTGGGGTGGATCACATCAAGCCCCTTGAAGTAATAAGCAGACGAACTAAACTCCAGATTATCTACTCCATACTGTATAGTGTTTGAAATAAATGCATTCCTCATACCACATACATATTGAATACTTCAGTGAGTTTGCTTTAAATTTGGCAACAACGCCCCATCACCTTACATCTTAACTATTGGACCACAATTTCATTCACAACAACCGGCTCGAGTATGGTTTCCCTAGACCCAGAGATTTGTCTCATCAATACCATAAGAAGACATACATGTGTTTTCCATAATCTAGAGAAATATATGACATCTGACATCAACCGCTATACGTATACAGCCCCCTACTCCAGTGTTTGTGCCCTCATCAGTCATCTCATTGGCCAGTTCAAATCAATCATTATGTTGGGCTATAATTCTGTAATTTTTCTCTAGATCTAGCGATTTTTCTCATCAATGCTATATGAAGTCGTACATATGCTTGTCTGAGATCTAGGGAAATATACGACACCTGACTTCATCCACTGGATGTATACAATCAATTCTGTAACGCCGTGATCGAGAAAAATATCTTTACTGGTGGTGGATTACCATGCTTACGTCTTAGAACTTAGAGCGCTAGGTTTGATCAGATGAGCGTCATCGTAACGGTAGTGGAGAACAAAACCAATGGCACTGACCGAGAAAAATGACGTACACGAAAAATATCTTCAGGGGTGGGACTACCTGTTGGTAGATTTATAACCAAAAAGTTGTCATCAGGATCGAATTTTAGTGGTAGACTGCTAGACTCAGACTGGTACAGACCTCATACCATTCGGTCACACTGGAACCTATGTTTGCATTACATAAGCTGAACAGAGCTAATGACTAATGGCGACAAAAACGAGCTGTTTTATCAAACATGTCGTTTAATTGCAGGGTGAAGGATATCGCTGAAAACATTCGAAAATAATCAGCTCTTCTAATAAACTTTTACCTGCTGTAGGACACTTCCACATATGTTGTCTTGAGAAAAGCGCAAAAATTTTGATTCCAGAAAATGGATCCATGATTCACTAATGATATTTATACAAATACTATTTTGATAATATAACGATAGATTATTAAATTTGAATCAAAATAATCATTTGACATCGGTTTGAGAATACGAATAAGAATGATGGTTGGTGACGTCACAGAAAACTAAAGAGGGTTTGATACGTACAGCTGTGACATCATCGTATATTACAGTTAGAGTCTACCGATGTCAAGTAATTATTTTGATTCAAATTTAATAATCTATCGTTATGTTGTCAAAATAGTATTTGTATACACATCATTAGTGAATTATTAAGACATTTATTTTCTGGCATCGAAATTTTTGCCTTTTTCTCAAGACAACAATATGTGGAAGTGTCCTACAGCAGGGAAAAGTTTGCTCGAAGAGCTGATTATTTTCGAAGCAGCGATATCCTCTAATACTCGTAAAACAGCTCATTTTTGTCGCCATTAGTCATTAGCTCTGTTCAGCTTATGTAATGCAGACATATATGTTCCAGTGTAGACGAATGGTACGAGGTCTGTATTAGTCAACTTCTAGGCAGTCTACCACTAAAATTCGATTCTGATGACAACTCCTTGGTGATAGATCTACCAACAGGTAGTCCCACCCCTGAAGATATTTTTCGTGGACGTCATTTTTCTCGGTCAATGCCATTGGTTTGATTCTCCAGTACTGATTCGATGACGCTCTTCTGATCAAACCTAGCTGTCTAAGTTCTAAGTCAAGCATGGTAGTCCACCACCAGTAAACTTATTTTTCTCGACCACGGCGTTACAGAATGGGTTGTATACATCCAGTGGATGATGTCAGGTGTCGTATATTTCCCTAGGTCACAGACAAGCATATGTACGACTTCGTTTAGCATTGATGAGAAAATCCGCTAGATCTAGTAAAAATTACATAATTATAGCGTAACATAATGATCTCGGAAAACACATGTATATCTTCCTATGGTATTGATAAGACAAATCCTTGGGTCTAGGGACGCCATACTCGAGCGGGTTGTTGCGAATGAAATTGTGGTCCAATGGTTAAGATGTAAAGTAATGGGGCGTTGTTGCCAAATTTAAAGCAAACTAACTGAAGTATTCAATATGTATGTGGTATGGGGAATGCATTTATTTCAAACACTATACGGTATGGAGTAGATAATCTGGAGTTTAGTTCGACTGCTTATTACGTCACGGGGCTTGGTGTGATCCACCCCACAGAAAATGTTTTCCTCGACCACTGAGTTACAGAATTATAGTGTAACATAATGGTCGGTTTGAACTAGCCAATGAGCATGATGCCCGGTTACATCACAAACAATGGAGTGGGGGCTGTATACGTACAGCCGTTGACGTCAGATGTCATATATTTCCCTAGATCTCGGAAAACATATGTATGTCTTCTTATGATATTGGTGAAAAAAAAAATCCCTAGGTCTAGAGAAATCACACTTGGGCTGTCTGTTTCGAATGAATTTAGGGTCCAATGGTTAAGATAGAAAGTATCAACAGGCGTTGTTGTCAAATTTAAAGCAAACACATTGAAGTATTCAATATGTATGTATGTTGTATGAGGAATGTATTTATTTCAAACACTATACTGTATGAATCAGATAAACTAGAAAGTAGTCCGTCTGCTTGTTAGGTAACAAGTTTTGGTATACTTTGACGTCGTATATTTCCCTACATCTCGGAATAACACATTTTGGTCATTTATGTATGGTATTGATGAGAAAAATACCTAGATCTCGGAAAAACACACTAGAGAGGTCCATTAGGACCATTCTTTAAATTCCTGATATCATATACCTTCTTTCACGCCCCCGCTCACTTGATTACCAAGGGCCAACAGAATCCTACCTTTAGTACCGTTCACTGAATTGATGATATCTTTTTTTTACCATTTAACCGATAGGTCTGTTCATACCATTTTTGCTATCCAGTTTTTGTCATTCCACCTTTCAGACTCTCACGAGATAACTAACGGTTAACGAAATCCAACCGTTGGGATCGTTCTTATCATTCAAGCTTTCAATCTCCCATGTGATAGCCGCCGACCACCTACGTACGTGAAATTCTTGTATCCTATACTTTCTTTCACCTCCTCACTCCTACCATTAACACCAACCTTTCTGCTATCCCTCGTAATCGACATTGGCCAACATAATCTAGTCACTAAGATCCTTCATTCCATTCTTACTATCCCGCTCCTGCCATTGATCATTTAAATACCCCTACTTAATTATCAACGCACAACAGAATCCAGCCATTTGGACCGATTCTTTATTTCCTGATATCCCGTTCTTGTCATTAAAAATTCTATAGACAGCTACTTTCAATTTACTGTTTCTTATCGAGGTGCAGAGAAACTGCTTTGAATGAAGGATAAATGTGCATATTACCCCTTGTATTCCATATCTATAGGTATGCCATTGATGAGAAAAATCCCTAGATCTTGGTAAGTCACATAATTGAGTGAATTGATTCGTATGGTAATGGTATTTTCATCGTACGATTAGACTGATGGAGCGTCAAATTTGAATCAAATTATTTACTTGACATTAGTTTGAAATGACCAATGAGAGTGAGAACTTGTGGCGCCATAGAAAAGTGGAGAGGGGCTGCATACGAACAGCCCCCCACTCCCATGTTTGTGACGTCACAGAAAACTGGTGCGCTAATATTAAAACAGACAGGTGACATTGAAATCTTGGTATAATTCCGATTTTGGTTTCAAACTTTGTATGCTTAATGTTTAGATCAGTCTTACGGTATTTCTATAGACTGATACATCAGCTTGTGACAACATAGGGCTCTGTACGTAGAAGCCGTAACGTCAGATTCTCAAATATTTCCCTAGATAGTTGTGTGTATGAAATCAGCGTTCGCAGGTTGAGATGGAAAGTAACAGCTGGGGTGTTGTTGACAAATTATGTAAAGCAAAATGACGCATCACACACCACACTGCGCATGTCTAACACTCACGCAACATCACTGCGCATGTCTAGCACTCACATAACATCACTGCGCAAGTCTAACACTTACACAACATCACTGCGCATGTCTAACATTCATACAATATCACTGCGCATCCCTAACACACACATAACATCATTGCGCATGTCTAGCACTCACAGAACACTACTGGACGTGTTTATGAACCACTCGTCATCACTGCGCATGTCCTAACAACAACATCCAGCATTCTTGTTCCCACTGTGCCGTTTCAATTATTCCCGTTCCCAATATTCCGTTTATTGCATTCCCGTTTCGGCACTCCCATTTCCAGCTTATCGTTTGTCAGTAGTTTAATCTATTATTCTTTGTTAGCTGTTTGTCTATCCTTTGTTTAGCCAAGACTGTCCTTGTCTGGTTTGTATGAGGGTGGGCTAACCCAGCGATATCTTCCCATGATGAGTACACCTCCTATCTTCCACACAGGCTGCGCGGAAAAAGCTACTTGTCTTCATCTATCTCGCTCTATCGGTAGTGCACGATTACAGCCTCCAGTCTTAAGTATCCCAACACAGTGATTGGTGTTTGATATATATATATATATATATATATATATATATATATATATATATATATATATATATTCTTATGGAATTTTTACTTCGTGGTTATTATTTGAACTTTTATTTATTTATCTTAAACTGGTCCACTCCGTAAAAACTCCACACAATATTCTTTATCTTCAACCAAACTGCTCCGACTCTTGAAACTCTTTTTATTTTATTTAAATGTTATTCATGCGCCAATCGGCCCTTTGTCAATAATAAAACAACTCAGTTTCTTTATTAAAGATATTATCAAACCTTTTAAAAATAAACTTGGAAATTATCAACCTCTTTAAAAATTAATTTCTAAATTCAAATATATATAACATATCAATCAATAAATTTCTAATAAATATCAAACACCTTATAAATATCAATGACTAATCTAAAAAGATTTGCTGTACCGAAATGATTCTAAATTCTCTTCAACAAACTTATTTCAAGCTCAATGAATTATCAAATGCAATATTTTCAAACTATCAATCGTTATTCTTATGTTTCTTTGGGGAATAACACCACAATAGAAATAAAACTACGTATATTGCAGGAATACGAAACGTTTCAAAGTCTATTCTGACTTCGTTGTCAATGGCTTTATATTTATTGATGTAGATTGCAAAATGAAAATTTGATTTATGACATTTAAAATTGACATTAGAAAATTTGTTGTTTTTAGATATACAGGTAGCACAAAAAATTCTAAAGATCATGAATTATAGTTAACCAGCTTTCAAATTAGAAGAATTTGAAAGAGTTGTCTTTAGAATTTATAAGTGGCGTTCCTAGGTACGACTTTGTTAAAAGATAGCGCATTCGCCAAAAATGCGATCAAAGAATTCTATTGTTTCATAAAGCCATTGACAACGAAGTCAGAATAGACTTTGAAACGTTTGGTATTCCTGCAATATACGTAGTTTTATTTCTATTGTGGTGTTATTCCCCAAATAAACATAAAAATAATCAAGAATATGCCACAAACAACGTTTAGAAGACTATCAATCGTTGCTAAAATGATTATTTCCCAAATGTACTTTATAAATCTTATAGTTAAATAAAAATAAAAAAATATATATGTATGTTTAAATAAATCCAAAAGTAAATACCTTTTTCACTTTAACACTTTGAAAGTGCTTTCATCTTTTTAAACTGTGGAACTCTTTCTGAGCAGGTCACTCTCTCACCTTGATTGATGTATACTGAGCTGCCTACTGTTGTGATATTTTTGCTACCATGAATATTTTATTTGTTTTTCTTAACTGCATCCAAATAACTCTGCCTTCTACTTTAGAATGATTTTGATTTTACTGCCAAATATTTTTTATTACCAATTTAAACTGCTTTCATGTCTGCTACCAAATAATTCTGCTACCATGAAATGTTTACTGTTTGTTTTCACTTGCCAAACTGGATACTTTGTTTTAATTGCTATTATTTTCTGTTACTTGATTTCAGTACTTTCCCATATTCAATTTGTTCTGTATTGTGACTATTTTATTTAACTTTCTTCACTTAAAATTCTTTGACCCAATTAAAAAATATTTTTTTAAGGTTAACAACAACTGTCACTTTATACTCTTGAACGAGGTTTTATGTTACACTTCTAAATTTCGACTCTTTCTAAACTGCTGCCAGTTCTTGCTTTTTATAATTTTTAATTTGACATAGGACTGAACATTTTAAAAACTTTTTAAATCCGCATATTTGAAAATCCATTTTTACGCACAATAATCTACTCCCTGATATTAAATTTCGTATCTAAGTAACTTTCCAAAATACCCTCTACTTTTCTTTAAATTTGCACTTTTAACTATTTTGTTCCATGTCATCAAGTACCTGCTGGCTTCTTTGTTGACCTGTCATTTAATTTTATTACAAATTTTTCATTGTTGGCACAAAACATTACTACCACTGGATTTAGCGTTCTGTCCTTGCTTTGTCGTATGAATTTCAGTTTAATCCGATCATTAAATCTGTCAATATTTTGCTCCAAATTTGTGTTATGACATTTGAATTTTACTTGGTTATTTTTGTTGGAAATAGTCCTTTTTCAATCTTTAATTAATCCGAAATAATTTAATAAGTGTCTAAAGTTTCTAATTATTGGTCAATATCTACTCAAAATATGAAATTACAATAAAATTTTAACTATGAAATTTGTCTGCTGTCAAATTGAAATTTGATGTCTCGAAATAAAGGTATCTTTTATATTTTCAGTTCGTTAAATGATGTTACTGTAACATAATAAGTCAATAGAATATTTTCATATCATCATTTGATTTCCTACTCTCTTTTTAATAAATTTAGTTTAAATTGTCACATTTGCTATTTTCAAAAAATGCATTTACTGTTTGAATTTTGTTGTGTAAATCATCTACACATGACCAGTTTACAGTCTAGTTTTATATTTCAATCATTTCTATTCAGGTTTTGATGTTTTCATATTACTTTTACATGTCTTAGAATCATTTTACAAAATTCTCATTGTTCTCTAATATTGGCTTTTTGTTTCAATTCATCATTTATTATATATATATAATATTGTGGAAAGGGAACAATTGTTTTATCTTTCCAAATGGTTCTCGGTCCTCGGTTTATATATTTTTGATTGAGAAGTCTTGGGTTTTTGGGACCATTGAAATAATTCTAATTTAGTTTTTCGTGGTAATTATTATATTTTACGTACGTTTCGACCAATTCTTGGTCTTTTTCAAAAATATTGTTTTTTGGAAAATTAATGACAACCTATGAAATGTATAAATAAACAAAAAACTAGTCAAATAATAAAATACTGTTACTTACATAATTTTACACACACTTAACCACTGTATATAAACTTAACATATTTGAAAAGTATTGCGCCACTACAACTAAATTTATCTGCCTGCCTTATGATAGTCAATATAGAAATTGCACTCGTTCGTTTGTATACACTATAATTATCATTTTTTGTTTTTATACATGGTATAATCATTTATATATTTCTTTTAATTTGATTTGACAGCAATTTTTTTTCAAAACACACTTTGACTATGAAAAACTAAATTTGCAAACTGAATCAAATCAAATTAAACGAGAAATATATGAAATGATATATATACAGAAACAACCATGTACGGTAAATGCAAAAAGTGATACCAAAAATCTAAGCACAATATACAGCAATCTATTTAAAGAAACAAACTGATAAATAATTATACCGCCCTTGTATATAACCAAACACTTAAAAATGCAAACGAACGAGTGATTTATTTCTTTACGGCCCGAAGAGGCGAACACATCTTGCATATTGATTATCATAAGGCAGGCAGATAAATTTAGTTGTAGTGGCGCAATACTTTTCAAATATGTTAAGTTTATATACAGTGGTTAAGTGTGTGTAAAATTATGTAAGTAACAGTATTTTATTATTTGACTAGTTTTTTGTTTATTTATACATTTCATAGGTTGTCATTAATTTTCCAAAAAACAATATTTTTGAAAAAGACCAAGAATGGTCGAAACGTACGTAAAATATAATAATTACCACGAAAAACTAAATTAGAATTATTTCAATGGTCCCAAAAACCCAAGACTTCTCAATCATATATATATATATATATATATATATATATATATATATATATATACATGGTGTAAATAGTTTGACTGCATATATTTTAGGTGCAGATAGTACCCACCAAACAAAACAAAAAACACTAAAGGCCTTAATAAGCAAGAAAATTTGAAATACATGTTAAGTAAATTATTGTCAATGTGGCAACGTCGCGCTAAATATGAGATTTGCTTGTAGCGTGAATAATAAAGGAATGAGTCACCACAAAAAAATGAACACCTGTTATTTTTTGTATTAAATAATTTCATAGTTTCGAGTGCCGGTAGATTTATTTAGGTACATAAAATTTTATGAAATATTATTTTCAAAAATGTACCCTTTTAATATCTATGTATTGAAATGAATATTTATATTTGGCGATTTATTTTATGCATCAAGTTGAAGAAGGGAGGATACAAAGTTGTTACATAATGCGATACAAACTATATTAAACAAAACATTTCTTATATGTAGTTCTTTTATGTGTTAAATTCTTCGAGAAATAATTGTTACTAAGAAATTAATATTACTTATCTTAGACAAATAAAAACCTTTGACCTGCAGGATGTAATTATGATAGAGCTCTGGCGAGCAAACGGATTATTTATAGTAAATATTCAAAATTCAAAATTCTTGTTATTACATTTGCTTTCCCCACAAATTAATAGCATGTCAGGTCTTTACCTTGTATGATTGTCACTGTTTGTCACAAAATAATACACTCCAACTCACAATTCACAACAGATTTTATTTATTTTTTCAATTTATATTTTAAAATGAAAATCAAATAACTTACGCTAAGTCGAATGTCACGCAAAAATCACTTTCACTTTCTTAAAAGAACCGGGCAGCAAAAAAGCATTCATGGCAGCGGCCAGCTGTAGTACTGAGTATATGCTATGTTGCCACATCTGATCGGAGAAACGTAGGGCAAATTATAACAGAATATTTAGAGTTTAAATAATAATTTTCTTTGTTAATACAGTTATTAAAGGTGTATACGCTATTGAGTATTTACATATTTAGCTTTACAATCATTTTGAAGCCGGTAATAATCTATTATTCACTGTAATAAAGGCTACAGAACTAAGTTTTTAATTTTTTTTTGGCAAAACTATAGTTTATTTCTGAAAATGTTATAAAGCTTTTTGATTTGTTTTGACCTGAAGTATTGATCCTCAAAATCTTTGCACTCAAACCGTTTACACCCTATATATATATATATATATATATATATATATATATATATATATATATATATATATATATATATATATATATATATATATATATATATATATATATATATATATATATATATATATATATATATATATATGTTTTAGGTGGTTTCCGGGAATTCATCCGCGTAGTTGATAACTGATCCCCGCCGGGATCGATGGTAAAATGAATGGTTGTCATTCTACCTGCTGATAAAGGAAATGCGACTGTAATTTTAGATACAGCGGATTATTCAAACAAAATTCAAATATTGCTACAAGATTCAGCATACAAACAAATTACTACTGACCCAACAACTTATCTGGAGAAAATAACCAAGGCCAAAATCCAAGCAAGTAGGATCGACAAAAATCTCCAACTGCAACTCATTCCGCGTGAAAAGTCATCGAGATGTCCGAAATTCTATGGGTTGCCAAAAGTACATAAAGAAGGTGCACCTTTGAGGCCAATAGTAAGCTCAATTGGATCCCCAACACAACACCTAGCCAAATACCTAGCCCAACAACTTGAACCGTTTGCAGAGGGGGCAGCCTCATATGTAAAAAATTCGACACATTTCATCGAAATTCTTAGAAAAACGGTCTTACAACCAGAATGTCTTCTTGTAAGTTTTGACGTAGTGTCCCTTTTCACCAACATCCCTATCGACGAAGCCTTGGATATCATAATAGAAAAATACAAACCACCTCAACACCTTGTAGACTTAACAAGGCACTGTCTGATGAACACCTATTTTGTTTACGAGAACCAACGATACAAACAAGTGGAAGGAGCTCCAATGGGATCGCCACTCTCACCAGTTATAGCGAACCTTTTTATGGAGAACTTTGAGGAGCTGGCACTAAGAACAGCAACTCTTAAACCCATTTTATGGTTGCGATATGTGGATGATACTTTTGTGATTTGGCCTCATGGGAGGGAACACCTCAACACATTTTTAGACCACCTTAATGGCATCCATCACTAAATAAAATTCACCATGGAGGTTGAAGCCAATAATCAACTGCCATTCCTTGATGTTCTCATAAATAGGAAGGAAGATGGAACCCTTGGCCATACAGTATATAGGAAAGCAACTCACACCAACAGATACCTTCATGCTAATTCTCATCACCATCCAGCCCAACTACAAGCCGTCGTCAAGACTTTAGTAACCAGATCACAAAGGCTAGCTGGCCAGGAGAACATCAAACAGGAAATGGACAGTTTAAAAACAGCTCTGAGACAAAACGGATTTACAGACCGAAATATATAAAGAGCCCTAAAGTCAAAACCGAGACAAACAGACGAGGAGCATGTGACACCAATAACCAAGGCTTATTTACCGTACGTCAAGAGGACCACGGACAGTATTGCAAGAATTCTACGGAGACACAATATCGATACTATTTTCAATACAGACAGAAAAATAAGCACGGTGTTGAGGACTCCGAAGACGAGGATCCCTTTAGAACAACAGGGAGTGTACGAGATTCCATGTGCAGACTGTCATAAAACCTATGTAGGGCAAACTAACAGAAGAATTCATGCCAGACGTGATGAACACCAGAACGCTGTAAGAAAGCAGGAAAAAACAACATCCATTGCGGAACACGCCACCACGATGTCACACCGAATAGACTTTGAGAACACCAGAGTGCTGGCAAATATAGAACACCCGAAATCAAGACTCGTAAGAGAGGCAATTGAAATAGCGAAGAGACCTGACAGTCTAAACGCACGCAATGAAATTCAGAACTTATCGAATTGTTGGAAAATCCTATTAAACACCGTACCGGCCCGGACCCGTCCAATAACAAGTCAACCGGAAATAATAAATCAGCAGGATGGAGCCGTTCCCACTGAGCGCCAAGGGCCAATCACACGCAGCCGTTCACGGTGTCAACCGATAGGCGCCGAGCCGCGACTATATAACAGCGCGCTCGCTTCAGAAAATCTTAGTATTCGAGTAACTAGAAGCGAAAGCAGAAGGCTACGAGAATTATGCGAACTAACCTGAAGAGGGCAGATGTGACTCTGCCGAAACGTCGTCATTTTACTATCGATCCCGGCAGGGATCAGTTATCAACTACGCGGATGAATTCCCGGAAACCACCTAAAACATTTAGTGCCCGAGAAAACTTAAAAAAAATATAGTGAATCTCTACGGGGAGAATACTTTTCATTTGTGTAAAACATTTTGGAAATTACGCGCGAAAAGAAGCAAACTTTTGTGCGATCTACATTATTTACAACGATGCCGCGATGAAGGAGTTATTCCGAAAAACATGACGGTAAAGTTCTGGAAGAACAACAGAAAAACACAGAATATCTTATGGAAAGCTAGTTGTGCCCTACTTAGGGAAGCCATACGTGATGTCAGAAGAGATTTGGATGTTCTTAATACTAAACTCCTAGATATCCACCTACAGGTAAGCAATACACTCCACCCGATAATATGGGATAAATTCGATGAGATTAGCGAATTTAGGGCCGAAACCAATGCAGAGTTAACAACAATGCAACAACAGGCAAAATTTAACAAATTGAAGCTCCAACAGAAGCCCAAAAACGAATTTGTCTCGGAAAATAACGGTCACAGTCTAACCTCACGGCAATTGGAAACGAATAAAACCGTTTATAACCTATCTTCAGTCCAATTGAACACTTCCTCGATTGGCGTGTTGACTAAGGGATTCAATTACGCTATTGCTCCCTCTCACATATCAACAGAGAGCATAATATGTGGCGTGGAAACAGCAGTTTCAAAATTAGATCCGAACACCGCTGAAATAATTAGACAAGATGTGTCACATGTTCTAAGAAAGTCTAAACCACCCAAAAGGAACCTATCTATAGAAGAAAATGAGGCCTTGAAACAACTGCGCCTCAACAAGGACATTGCATTCTACCTGCTGATAAAGGAAATGCGACTGTAATTTTAGATACAGCGGATTATTCAAACAAAATTCAAATATTGCTACAAGATTAAGCATATAAACAAATTACTACTGACCCAACAACTTATCTGGAGAAAACAACCAAGGCCAAAATCCAAGCAAGTAGGATCGACAAAAATCTCCAACTGCAACTCATTCGGCGTGAAAAGTCATCGAGATGTCCGAAATTCTATGGGTTGCCAAAAGTACATAAAGAAGGTGCACCTTTGAGGCCAATAGTAAGCTCAATTGGATCCCCAACACAACACCTAGCCAAATACCTAGCCCAACAACTTCAACCGTTTGCAGAGGGGGCAGACTCATATGTAAAAAATTCGACACATTTCATCGAAATTCTTAGAAAAACGGTCTTACAACCAGAGTGTCTTCTTGTAAGTTTTGACGTAGTGTCCCTTTTCACCAACATCCCTATCGACGAAGCCTTGGATATCATAATAGAAAAATACAAACCACCTCAACACCTTATAGACTTAACAAGGCACTGTCTGATGAACACCTATTTTGTTTACGAGAACCAACGATACAAACAAGTGGAAGGAGCTCCAATGGGATCGCCACTCTCACCAGTTATAGCGAACCTTTTTATGGAGAACTTTGAGGAGTTGGCACTAAGAACAACAACTCTTAAACCCAGTTTGTGGTTGCGATATGTGGATGATACATTTGTGATTTGGCCTCTGGGGAGGGAACACCTCAATACTTTTTTAGATCACCTTAATGGCATCCATCACAAAATAAAATTTGCATGGAGGTTGAAGCCAACAATCAACGGCCATTCCTTGATGTTGTCATAAATAGGAAGCAAGATGGAACCCTTGGCTATACAGTATATAGGAAAGCAACTCACACCAACAGATACCTTCATGCTAATTCTCATCACCATCCAGCCCAACTACAAGCCGTTGTCAAGACTTTAGTAACCAGATCACAAAGGCTAGCTGACCAGGATAACATCAAACAGGAAATGGACAGTTTAAAAACAGCTCTGAGACAAAACGGATTTACAGACCGAAATATACAAAGAGCCCTAAAGTCAAAACCGAGACAAACAGACGTGGAGCATGAGACACCAATAACCAAGGCTTATTTACCGTACGTCAAGAGGACCACGGACAGTATTGCAAGAATTCTACGGAGACACAATATCGATACTATTTTCAATACAGACAGAAAAATAAGCACGGTGTTGAGGACTCCGAAGACGAGGATCCCTTTAGAACAACAGGGAGTGTACGAGATTTCATGTGCAGACTGTCATAAAACCTATGTAGGGCAAACTAATAGAAGAATTCAAGCTAGACGTGATGAACACCAGAACGCTGTAAGAAAGCAGGAAAAAACAACATCCATTGCGGAACACGCCACTACGATGTGACACCGAATAGACTTTGAGAACACCAGAGTACTGGCAAATATAGAACACCCGAAATCAAGACTCGTAAGAGAGGCAATTGAAATAGCGAAGAGACCTCACAGTCTAAACGCACGCAATGAAATTCAGAACTTATCGAATTGTTGGAAAATCCTATTAAACACCATACCGGCCCGGACCCGTCCAATAACAACTCAACCGGAAATAACAAATCAGCAGGATGGAGCCGTGCCCACTGAGCGCCAAGGGCCAATCACACGCAGCCGTTCACGGTGTCAACCGATAGGCGCCGAGCCGCGACTATATAACAGCGCACTCGCTTCAGAAAATCTTAGTATTCGAGTAACTAGAAGCGAAAGCAGAAGGCTACGAGAATTATGCGAACCGACTTGAAGAGGGCAGATGTGACTCTGCCGAAACGCCGTCATTTTACCATCGATCCCGGCAGGGACCAGATATCAACTACGCGGATGAATTCCCGGAAACCACCTAAAACATTTAGTGCCCGCGAAAACTTAAAAACAAATATATATATATATATATATATATATATATATATATATATATATATATATATATATGGTTGATGATTTATTCCGGTGTACATTCGTTCGTCTGTATTCGTTTGAAAAATCACTTGACGTTTCGCCAAAATCATATTTGGCTTTCTTACTTAGTATCTTTTGAGAAAGCCAAATATGATTTTGGCGAAACGTCAAGTGATTTTTCAAACGAATACAGACGAACGGATGTACACCGGAATAAATCATCAACCACATATTTCCATCCGTGAAACAGTATACACAAACATATATATATATATATATATATATATATATATATATATATATATAATGATATATATATATATATAATGTGTTTTTATTTTGATGCAACTATAAACTATGACATAAACAGGAACACAATTGGGTTTCTCTCGATAAAAGCAAACAAATAAAAATTCACAATTGTTATTATGACTTGTCACTCGAACTGACTATATATCCATCTGTCTTACCGGCGTCCGGATAGATTGTAACATATAATATACTGGCGGTCTCATTCAAATTTAACTTAAAGAAAGTAAAGAGTCTTTACATCCCCACCCCCACAGGAGTCAGGAGTCAATAAAACAAAGTTCACGTTGCTGCATGCGCAGGTATTATTTTATTAATTTTGTGATGTGAAAAAGATTTGATTCTTCCTTTTTGTGATCTGTGTTTACTTTACTTTGTCTATTATTACGAATGGTCCAATTGTTACTTCATATAATTTTTTTCTATTAATTTTGTTGTCATTTTTCACAAATACTGAATCTCCTACATTAAACTCAAAATTTATTCTGTTTTTATCATACAGTTTTTTGTTATAATCATGTGATTTTATGGTATTTTTAAGAGCCATTTCTCTCTCCTTGATCCAATTTTGTTTTGTATTTTATTTTTCGTGCCTTAGTTCTGTAGATAATATATTAACGTCTATACCATGCATTAAGTATGAAGGTGCAAATCCAGTAACAGTGTGTTCTGTCTCATTATATATTTTTTACACATTCCTGTGCTACTCTTGCCCATGAGACTTTATTCTTTTGTTCGTTAATTTTGCATCTAATTTTATTAATCAGTGTTTGATTCAATCGTTCGTTTAAACCATTTGAGAAGGGTGAGTTTATAGCAGTAAAAATTATGTTCACATGCTTTTCGTTCTCTTGTTTTATTTTTAATACATATTGTGCATTCTCTACAAATTCTTTTGATTTTATTTGTTAAATTTTTAGCAGTATATAATGGGCTTATCTTCCTTTGTAGTTGTTTTACTCCTATGTGACATAGGTCTTCATGTATTTGTTTAGCAAATTTTATACTAAACTCTTCAGATAGTAGTATTTTATCTTTTTGTAGTATATATTGTGCTTATATATCAATTTACTTTTTTTTTATTTTGAACAATTTCATTTTTTTAATCCTCCAAGATATCATTTAATTTTATTAAATTGACAATTTTCAACTGTTCCTCATTATTCTCATTTGAATCTAGGACTGGATTTCTACTGAGACAGTCAGTTTCTAGGTGATATTTTCCTGGATTATATTCTGTGTCAAAATCGTATTGCGATAGATAATAAGTTAAGTCTCCTAGTTCTTCCTCAGTTCTTGATTTGATATTTAGACCCTTTAATGGTTTATTGCCAGTATGGCCAGTATTTCACACATTCTTTAATTGCTAAGCATTCTAAATATAAGCTTTCTTCCTTTTTTTAACTTCATTTAGTTTTTTTTTTGAACAAAATGCAACCGGTTTTTCTTCTTTGTTATCTTGTGGCTATTTGAGTACAGCGCCTATTCCCAGCAAACTTGCATCTGTGTATATATGTATTGGTAAGTTTGGATCGAAAATTGCGAGAATTGGTTGAGAACATATCAAATTTTTATTAAATTTTTCTTGACATTCGTTTGTCCAAATGTTTTTCATCCTTTCTCAACAAGTTATATAACGGGTTTAACGTTATTGCTGATTTTGGGATATATTTATGATAAAAATTTATTTCACCCAAAAATTGTCGAACATTTTTTTGGTTTTATGGTACTGGGAAATTTTGAATTGAGATACGATTGTCCTTCATAGGTTTAATATTATTATTCTGTATTATATGACCCAAATAATGACCGAATCCGATGCAAATCGACATTTTGAAATTTTAAGTTTGAATCCTTCTTTTATTATTGCTTGAAATAGCTTTGTTAGGTGTTCAATGTGTTCGGAAAATGATTTAGAAAATACGAGTACATCATCTATGTAATTTACTACGAAGTCAGTCAGCTCGTGTTTTCTTATTATGTTACCCAATATTCGCTGGAAAATTGCTGGAGCGGTTTTTAACCCAAATGGTAAACAAGCCGACTGAAAATGGCTTCTTGTGTTACAAACGCAGTTTTGGATCTATCAGAAATAAGGAGAGGAATTGACTAAAAAGCAGAATTTATATTTAGTGTTGAGAAGTATTTACAATTTCTTGTTTTAGTCATTAAACCTTCGATTAAAGGAAATGGTTGTGACTGTGGCACAAGTTTGTTTAAATCTCGAAAATCCACAAATAACCTTGATTTTGTATTTTCATCTCTTTTATAGGCTAATGTTACTGGTGCTGCAAATGGGCTAAATGATTCTTCTATCTTCAATTTTCAATAATTTACTGTTTATCAGTGATACATTAGAACCAGAATTATATATTGCCATTACTTGAAGTTTTCCATTTAAAACTAGCTTGACTTTGATTAATGGTGGTATATCTAGTCATTGTTCCTCATTTCTTAATTCTACTTCTATTTCTGAATTATTAATAGTCTTAATCTGTTCTTTATAATTTTTGCTTTAATTTCGATTGAACCAACATTCATTTTCTTTATGGTAACGAGTACCTTAATTTTGTTTTTCATATATACCGCATTTGTCGTTTTTGCATCATTTAATACTATAGTATTTTTTTCTTATCCAATGATTTTCTATTTACTAGACGTTCTAGTCCTCCTAACTTATTAAATAAATCCTTTGTCTCCAATACTTCTTCTTTATTAATTTTGTCTAATATGAAGTCAGGTAGACCAGCGGCTATCATATCAATTATGGTACCTTGGTCATAAGTTTTCGTTATTTCAAGTAACAGCATTTCTTTTTTTATGGCATAACTTAATAAAGATCCTGTTTTTTATTGAAAGGATATTTGCATATTATTTTGTGGCTGACCAGGCTTTATTTGCAAAAGTTTCACAAAAGTTTTGTTTCCATTGCGTCCATTCTGATTCTAATGTAAACTTAATTAATATAGAATTATACCAATCTAAAGCTGATTTTTCCAGAACCAATCTGAAAATTTCGATAATATCTGTACTCTCGGTAATGTCAAATCTACTACATTCTTTTTCAAAGATCTCAATCCATCGTGAAGCGTTTGAAAGTTTTCCATCAAATTTATCAAGAACAAACCTTTCTACTACTTTTTTTAAATTGAGTTTATCCTTTCTTTTTTGACTTCGGATCGTTTGTTACTGTAGCAGATTGGTTTGAATTAATGATTTCTTCTAAATATTGGTTACCAAAAAATAAATTTCCTTCTTCATCAAAATAAGAATTTTTTAACTCTTGATTTACAGTAATCGAAAAACTTCTGGTTTGGTGCCTTCTTTTTATTGTATTTTTTACGTTTTCATACACCTTTTGATCAATTGTGTATGAAATGTTACTGCTTGCCGCTCTTCTGGAAATTTGAAAATGTTTCCCTCTTCTGTAATGATTGAGGTTATGGCTAGATAATTTGATTTGCCATCAGTTGAGGACTTTACTATAAATACAAATTTCAACTTTTCCATCTTGACTGTATATCAGGTGAACCAATATAAATGTCGTTTTATAATGTGTTTTTATTTTGATGCAACTAGAAACTATGACATAAACAGAAACACAATTGTGTTTCTCTGTAAATAACGTTTATTATATTATGTAGACTATTTGCAACTTACAAAATTCTCACCTGTAAATTAAGAAACGACATTTAATGTTCGTTATCTAAATGTCAGATCCTAATTACAACTAGTTCGAAATACAATTCAACGATAAAAGCAAACAAATAAATATTTACAATTGTGATTATGACTCACTCGAACTGTCTATATATCGATCTGTCTTACCGGCGTCCGGATAGATTGTAATATATAATATACCAGCGGTCTCATTCAAATTTAAGTTAAAGAAAGTAAAGTTTCTTTACATATACTATTCATTTATTAATCATAACTTATTATTGATTTGATTCCCTTTTATTTGGATATATTTCTTTCCATTTCAATATATTGTTATATACTCCGTGGGTTCAATTCAACTTTAAAAACTAATTTTTAACCTCACTTTCTAGAACATTTATTTACATCAAATATACACAACAGCTGATTCGAATATCACAATAATAATACAACATACGTTCTTCGCCGCACTAACTGCCTTTAAAATCAGCATCGAATCCTCTCGTACAATCGAATATGAATTCTACAGTTGCCGAGCTATTTCGAGATTAATCTTTTTGTCCTCCCAGCGATGGATGTATTGGAAAGAAACCAGGGCCGGCTTAGGTAAATTTCGTAACAATATATATATATATATATATATATATATATATATATATATACAGGGTGTAAATAGTTTTGACTGCATATATTTTAGGTGCAGATAGTACCCACCAAACAAAACAAAAAACTCTTATAACACTTTGGTCTAAAGGCCTTAATAAGCAAGAAAATTTGAAATACATGTTAAGTAAATTATTGTCAATGTGGCAACGTCGCGCTAAAAATGAGATTTGCTTGTAGCGTGAATAATAAAGGAATGAGTCACCACAAAAAAATGAACACCTATTATTTTTTTGTATTAAATAATTTCATAGTTTCGAGTGCCGGTAGATTTATTTAGGTACATAAAATTTTATGAAATATTATTTTCAAAAATGTACCCTTTTAATATCTATGTATTGAAATGAATATTTATATTTGGCGATTTATTTTATGCATCAAGTTGAAAAAGGGAGGATACAAAGTTGTTTACATTATGATACAAAAATAATGCGATACAAACTATATTAAACAAAACATTTCTTTTATAGTTCTTTTATGTGTTGAATTCTTCGAGAAATAATTGTTACTAAGAAATTAATATTACTTATCTTAGACAAATAAAAATCTTTGACCTGCAGGATGTCATTATGATAGAGCTCTGGCGAGCAAACGGATTATTTATAGTAAATATTCAAAATTCAAAATTCTTGTTATTACATTTGCTTTCGCCACAAATTAATAGCATGTCAGGTCTTTACCTAATTGTATGATTGTCACTGTTTGTCACAAAATAATACACTCGAACTCACAATTCACAACAGATTTTATTTATTTTTCCAATTTATATTTTAAAATGAAAATCAAATAACTTACGCTATGTCGCATGTCACGCAAAAATCACTTTCACTTTCTTAAAAGAACCGGGCAGCAAAAAAGCATTCATGGCAGCGGCCAGCTGTAGTACTGAGTATATGCTATGTTGCCACATCTGATCGGAGAAACGTAGGGCAAATTATAACAGAATATTTAGAGTTTAAATAATAATTTCCTTTGTTAATACAGTTATTAAAGGTGTATACGCTATTGAGTATTTACATATTTAGCTTTACAATCATTTTAAAGCCGGAAATAATCTATTATTCACTGTAATAAAGGCTACAGAACTTCTGATTTTTTCATTTTTTTTAGCAAAACTATAGTTTATTTCTGAAAATGTTATAAAGCTTTTTGATTTGTTTTGACCTGAAGTATTGATCCTCAAAATCTTTGCACTCAAACCGTTTACACCCTGTATATATATTTGTTTTTAAGTTTTGGCTGGCACAAAATGTTTTAGGTGGTTTTCCTTGCGTGCGTTTAGACTGTGAGGCCTCTTCGCTATTTCAATTGCTTCTCTTACGAGTCTTGATTTCGGGTGTTCTATATTTGCCACTACCCTGGTGTTCTCAAGGTCTATTCGGTGTGACGTCGTGGTGGCGTGTTCCGCAATGGATGTTGTTTTCTCTTGCTTTCTTATGGCGTTCTGGTGTTCATCACGTCCAACTTGAATTCTTCTGTTAGTTTGCCCCATATAGGTTTTATGACAGTCTGTACATGGAATCTCATAGACTCTCTGTTGTTCTAAAAGGATCTTCATCTTCGGAGTCCTCAACACCGTGCTTATTTTTTTGTCTTTATTGAAAACAGTCTCGATATTGTGTCTCCGTACAATTCTTGCAATACTATCCGTGGTATCCTTGACATTCGGTAAATAAGCCTTGGTTATTGATGTCTGATACTCCTCGTCTGTTTGTTCGGTTTTGACTTTAGAGCTCTTTCTATATTTTCTCAGAGCTGTTTTTAAACTGTCCATTTCCTGTTTGATATTGTCCTGGTCAGCTAGTCTTTGTGATCTGGTTACTAAAGTTTTGACGACGGCTTGTAGTTGGGCTGGGTGGTGATGAGAATTAGCATGAAGGTATCTGTTGGTGTGAGTTGCTTTCCTATATACCGTATGGCCAAGGGTTCCATCTTCCTTCCTATTTATGAGAACATCAAGGAATGGCAGCTGATTGTTGGCTTCAACCTTCATGGTGAATTTTATTTTGTGATGGATGCCATTAAGGTGATCTACAAATGTGTTGAGGTGTTCCCTCCCATGAGGCCAAATCACAAATGTATCATCCACATATGGCAACCATAAACTGGGTTTAAGAGCTGTTGTTCTTAGTGCCAACTCCTCAAAGTTCTCCATAAAAAGGCTCGCAATAACTGGTGAGAGTGGCGATCTCATTGGAGCTCCTTCCACTTGTTTGTATCATTTGTTCTCGTAAACAAATTAGGTATTCATCAGACAGTGCCTTGTTAGGTCTACAAGGTGTTGAAGTGGTTTGTATTTTTCTATTACAATATCCAGGGCTTCGTGATAGGGATGTTAGTGAAAAGGGACACTACGCCAAAATTTACAAGAAGACACTCTGGTTGTAAGACCGTTTCTCTAAGTATTTCGATGAAATATGTTGAATTTTTCTCGGAAATTCGACGGTCACAGTCTAACCTCACGACAATTGGAAACGAATAAAATCGTTTATAACTTATCTTCGGTCCAATTGAACTCTACCTCGATTGGCGTGTTGGCTAAGGGATTCAATTACGCTATTGCTCACTCTCACATACCAACAGGGAGCATAATATGTTGCGTGGAAACAGCAGTTTCAAAATTAGATGCGAACACCGCTGAAATAATTAGACAAGATGTGTCACATGTTCTAAGAAAGTCTAAACCACCCAAAAGGAACATATCTATAAAAGAAAAAGAGGCACTGAATGAATATATATATATGTCGGGTTCATCCAAAAGGAATAAATGTGGGCTAAACATTTATTTGACAAATAATAATCACACTAAATTGACCGAAGGCACCATAATGATCTACCACTGGACTTTCAAAGTATACAAACAATAGATAATGTTTATGATCAATTTATCTCGGGTGCCACCTGAAATAAGTTCGATCGGCGTAGCGATATGATATTATTAATCTAAATTGGTACACAAAGTAGTCTACTCGGAACCGCGACGAGATCCCGATTACTCGATAGCCTTCTACGATCTTACCGCCCTCGAAGTTCGAACAGAACTGACCTCCGTTCCTCTCGATATGAGTCTTGCCAAATCCTCATAAAAACATCGTAAACAACACCTGATGCATACATCGTTTTTTGCCCACTATCGCGTAATCGGCAGCACTCCGAGCGATTGTGAATCACTCACGATCCCAAACTGACAAACTTGTAATAGAATATAGTAAACCTAAGAATCGTAAACGAAAATACGAAAACATAAATATCCTGTTACTGAAAGTATAAACTATATAGTCTTTAGATTTTCACCACTTGAGAAATCAACTATTTCGTATCTCCGACACGGCCATCCTGACTAGCACACGTCCTCGGGAGTATCTAAAATTTCATTCGCATGACATTAAACTCAGTATTACAAGTACTCGTACTTATCCATCAATTCAAAGATTTAATCCAATAGCAAGAGGGAGTGAAATGTGTTTAAGGAATTGACTTTATAATTACAAGTATTACAAGTGTCAGTTACAATCGTTGGAGTCATTTGTTACGGAACGACTAGTTCTATCAAGTTATATCGTATTTGGCCAATATGGAAAAACTCCAAGCATGCGCGATCTCACATTGAACCACATCTAAATTTCTTTAGACCACACTGCCAAAATAGGCACGTGTGAAAATAATGTTCGATCTTGCACCTCAACACCTAATATTGCCAACACTAGGCCAATATAGAAATACTATACGCTTGCTCGATCTCACACTAACCAAAATCTAAATTTCTTTAGATCACACTATCAAAATAGGCACATGTTAAATCAGTGTTCGATATTGCACCTAAACTCATCATATTGCCAAAACTAGGCCAATATGGAAATACTATAAGCAAGCTCGATCTCACACCGAACAAAATCTAAATTTCTTTAGACCACACTACCAAAATAGGCACATGTGATATCGGTGTTCGATCTCGCACCTCCTCACCTCATATTGCCAATGCAGCACAGAAACGTATGTACTCATGTTGTAGTTGTCACTGTCCTCTCTGCAGCATCCGACTCACTAGGAATGTAACTCGCCGGCATCTTCTCGATTTATCATGATTGCATCTTTATGTTTTATTTTTTTTAATAAAAATTAAAATTACCAGAATTAAATTTAATGACTTTTACTTTTATCATCTCTATTCTTTTCATACCTAGCATTACCTTCAATAATATTGACTCCCTGTACTCTTTCTTCTATCACAAGCTAATAGTCCGTAAGGTGTGGTGACCTTACCAATTAATAAGTCAAGCAAATTATTGTCAAAATCCGCACTACTATGTAACGTTTTTTTTGCGAACTCAAATTTTTGAAGTACCCTATGAAACTCTTGTTTTTTACTTTATTAATTTAAAAGGAACCACATTAAATCCAGTAACTACTTAATTATGGTATACACCATGTAAAATTATTCAGGTGCAATAATTTCATTAAACCTGCATAGAGAACCTGCATATAGAACCATGATTTATAGAGCATACTCTATTCCCTATCCAAACGCCAATCTAACTAATGAAGTCATTATTATACGTTGTATAGCCACAAATAACGGCTTTCACATCAGCGAAATCAAAAGTTATATTTTCTTTGGAAAGAACGACACTTAGTGCATCAAAGTATTTATCCCGTTCTGGAAGTATGTAACAAAATTTGGAAATGTAAGCCACAGAATCGTTAAACTATTGAAATTTCATTACATTAAAGTTAGCTTCTAATTTTAGAACAAACTTCAAATATTGTTTATAACGCCAAAGACAACTCTGAAGTTTTTAAGTTAATATGTCTCAAATTTAACAGGTTTTAAGTAGAAATGATAAGGAGTTTTATCACCAGTTATAGTGAACATGATGGCTCATTTAAATAACAAAACAGACTCTTATACTTGATGCGGATCACTCATTTACAACACTTGAGGATACAAAATATAGTAATGTCAAAGCGTATCCCTACCACAGAACTTCAACATCAAAAAATCTAGAAATACAAGGAGGCCCCAGGCTTCTTTAATACTAGCATCCCCAATGATCAGTCAATTGCAATAGAAGAATCCTGTTGGCTTTGTTAATTCCATAGTTACTTCTGAACATTCATTTAACAACATAACCCCTTTAATATATTCAAATAATGCTTAAATTAACTTTACTTGATGCCTTGCATATTGTCGGTCGTAAATTCTCAAGCTTTGTCGATTGAGACTGACACGAGATTGAGTCAAAACTATAGTCACGCTTTAAAAGTATTTTCTTCAAGTGTGTCTTTTTTTCAACACTTTGAATAACAATTTTCGTATTATTTTTGCAAACTGTAGTTAGCGCTTTTTTTTTAAATTAATGTGAGATATTTTCGCAACCTTTCGTAGGTACTTATTATTACAAATATTTCATTCGAACCTAATATTTGCTCGTTATTCAAGGGCTAATCATTTTCCCGTTTGAAACTCAAAACTCCGGCTTTCCTTTTTTTTGGTTGGATAGATTTTATTTAGAACGACCTCTAAAACCCAATTCACTTATTATACCAATAAGCTCACGAGTTCTAGTAAAAATTAGTTTTTATCAGCGTTTAATAATGTATAATTTAGGTGTATTAAGTAATTGATTTTTATGCAGTACTTACACACATGTATTGTGGTTTAGCTTTCGTATTTCCCTAAACTATCAACATTTCAATTTACGGATTACCATTATCTTGTTAGACTTTAGAAGAATAATGGTAGTGTCACAGATTTCTAGATTTGTTTTTATTTGGGTTAACTTGTTTGTAGTTTTCTCATACCTTTTGAAGAATCTCTAGAAACACTTTATACTAGGTTGAAACTATAGCCCTTCAAACATATTGACTTTGCTAAATATATCGCTTTTTCATTTAAAGAATTATTTCAAAATCAAGATTTGAGAATCATTTCCAGATTTTAGAAATTTAACTTAAACTACGTTTGCACCGCAACTATTGTTAATTACTTTCTAAACTTTAAAGTTGTTGCTATAATATTAATCCATCTTTAGACAGAAGCCTAACAGAAATTGCAATTCGCTATTTTCCCATCTTTACATTATACAAAGAAATCCAAAGAAATCTCAATTTCACTAACAAAGCAATAACAGTTAAGATTACAGTAGATAGTTATTATGAAACTGACCTTGCTTTTTTTTAAAGTACGTGAAAAACACGTAATAAAAATGAATACTTTTTATAGTGGCAGTTAATTTAATCTTATACCGCCAGTATGAAACTTATCGAGACATCAGCGATTTTATTACAATAGTCGATTATTTTCGTCTCATAAATATCGAAACGCAAATTTCACTACCAGTCATTATGTCATATTGTCAATAAATACCAGAAATAAAGTGAAAGATCATCCCCAATATAAAACTGTCAGTATTAACAGTTTGAAACTCACTTACATTGTTAGAACCGCATTAATATTTTTTCTCGAAAATCCTAAAGCTAGCGATTCTTTTATTAATGAGCACTCGGCCCCAGAATCGAAATAAAATGGAAAGGTGGTGAGTTCTTTCCATGTGGTTTAGTGTACCAAATCAAACTGCATCCTCAGTCACACCACCACTGGCAAGTGATGTGCATTCCACATGATTATCGTGCGATGTTAATCGAAATATAAAGTGCTCTTACCCTCGACCAAGTTATAACTCCTCCAAATATAACTGGAACTAGCCACTGTAGAGACAAACGAGTTACCGCAGAAAATAACATGCCACCCTGTAATGGACTTTCCTCCATCACAGCACCAGTAGTTAAACACGGCACAGCCGCGTCAGAACCAGCAATTTCACAACTAAACGCGGCAACCGCAGCTCCAGTGCTTCCGCAGCACTCCTTCACTAGTTATCGCGTGGATATACCGGGCACTGATCCCACTTCTGATGTCGGGTTCATCCAAAAGGAATAAATGTGGGCTAAACATTTATTTGACAAATAATAATCACACTAAATTGACCGAAGGCACCATAATGATCTGCCACTGGAGTTTCAAAGTATACAAACAATAGATAATGTTTATGATCGATAAAATAAAATAAAATAGGTTCGATCGGCGTAGCGATTTGATATTATTAATCTAAATTGGTACACAAAGTAGTCTACTCGGAACCGGGACGAGATCCCGATTACTCGTTAACCTTCTACAATCTTACCGCGCTCGAAGTTCGAACAGAACTGACCTCCGTTCCTCTCGATATGAGTCTTGCCAAATCCTCATAAAAACATCGTAATAGAATATAATAAACGTAAGAATCGTAAACGAAAATACGAAAACATAAATATCCTGTTACTAAAAATATAAACTATATAGTTTTTAGATTTTCACCACTTAAGAAACCAACTATTTCGTCATCTCCGACATATATATATATATATATATATGTTTTAGGTGGTTTCCGGGAATTCATCCGCGTAGTTGATAACTGATCCGACGACGTTTCGGGAGAGTCACTTCTGCCCTCTTCAGGTCGGTTCGCATAATTCTCGTAGCCTTCTGCTTTCGCTTCTAGTTACTCGAATACTCAGTTACAGTATTCGAGTAACTAGAAGCGATTTAATTAAAAATTGAGATTTTATACCCTTTAAATTAGTTGCTTATTCTATAATATGCTCTCTGCTCTGTCTACTCTATGAATTTCTTTTATATTCCATCTGGTTCTGAAGATTTCTAACTGTTTTTATAATTTGACAATTCTACCTTCTGTTTACGAAAGAATTTATTTATTTTGAAAGTGATTTTGATCGAAAATATGTGTAATTTGGTGTGTTTATAGACTAATTTGTGATTCTACATATTTTTTACAAACTCTACTATCATTTTACAACTGAATTTAACTTTTTGATGTTTAACCTATATCATAGGTATTTGCAAATATTTTCTTTATGTGAGTATTATTTTGTATCAAATTTTGAATCATGCAATGTCTAGCTTTTATATGCCACTAGTTATCATTGCAATAATTCGCTTTTGAAACATTTTACATAGTTTAAAATTATTGGTTTATCTATTTCCTATTATATGATTCCTTATATTTATTTACAACTAATTGTCACTTCATTTCATAATTTAGATTCTTGCAATTTCCCATTATTTTTATGCATGCATTTTATTCACATTACCCCATTAATTAATTATTTGAATTAGTAAGGTTTTCATATTATTTCACATGTATTTAAATCCATTAATATATTATATATATATATATATATATATATATATATATATATATATATATACAGTTTTGTTGGGTTTGGCTCCATTAAAATTACCAGGTTACTTTCGAAACAAATATATTTTGGTTAAGGAACGTTTCGCTTGTTTGTTTTCTACCTTCTTCAGCCTACAAGTTATCAAGTTTCAAAATTTCATTAGTCCAGATTTCCAATAACTTCATATTTTCGGTACAAAAAGGGCAACAACTAACATTTTAAGGATCTTAATAGAACATTATTTCCATCTAAAAATATCAAAATTTATAATTGACATGACAGATAATTTTGGATCGAAATTATGACATAACGAGCGAATCAAATTTAACGAAATGTATCAAATACATAAAGAAGTGTTCGAGAGGACATTCAATTGTGGGAAGCGCAACTCATGAAGGTTCCCTGATTAGAAACAATATATGTTATATATAATATGTAATGTATATTGTCTTGCGTACAAAGGAATGACACCTCGAAGAGAGTATAGAAATATCAGTCAAAAACAGTAAAAAACACACTTGACACAATATTAACAGAAACAAACTAACAAAATTGTATATAGATATTTACCAAAAATTATGATTATAATAACCGTAAGGCAAAGCGCAAATTGAGAGGCGTATAGCGCGTGTGAGGTGACATAACACGCGTGGTGATCCGCATATTGAGACGCAGTTCGTATCCAATTGAGTCGGAAAATGTCATATTTACAAACGAATAATTCTGATATTAACGTCTCGTCTTGTCATTTTTCAAAACACTTGACAATCTGTTCACATCGGCGACACGAGAAACTGTGTCTCAACTACAGCGCGACGCGCCTGTGAGTAGAGGCGAGTTGTGCACTTCGTTGCCAATTTGGGCTGTTCCATTCAATACTATACGTTACAAAAGTTTGCGCTGTGCTGTCATGTCACATGCGCTATATGCGTCTCAATTTGCGCCTAGCATAACATCTTGCATGCAGTGCAAGGTGAGAACAGGAAAAGCTGAGGCAACAAGTTCTTTTAAGGTTAGTCGGTAAAGTCAAAACTGCCAGACAGAAAAGGTTTTACCATTTATTCGCAGAACGAGAAAGCTCAAAGAACTGTTAGTGGTCTCGGCTTCTTCATCGTTCTTAATATATATACACATAGAGACTCATACATATGTACCTATATATATACATATACATGTTAGATAAAAATAATAAACCTCAAAAAACAATGAAGTATTGAAAATTTAACCTTATTAAAAATAATTTGGTCAAGTGCGAGTTGGACTCGCATACTTAGGGTTCCGTACCACCTTCAAGATTCGAATATTCCAGTTTCAGACAATCAGGGAATGAGTGCATTTTCTTATATTTACCCTAATATCTTTTAAAGGAAGCGTTTTAAATTTATAAAAAATATACACTTTGATTTTCCACACATAGACTTTTTATTTTATCTGCTTTAGGATTCGCTTGATTTTTATCACAATACATATGTATTTAATTTTCTAATTTGGCCCCCAAAAAGTAACATTAGAGTTTTATTTTACTAATATAATAAACTTTCAGAGATGCCTTTTATAATCTACTGTCTGAGTTTTGAGGCTCTGTAGATTGGAAGAAAAAGGGCAAAATAGGTCAAAGTTTAAATTATAAATTATTAAATCTGTTATTCAAGTTATCTAAAAATATAAATAAAATATATTTTGCAAAATTTAAATAGTGTAGTTTCTAAAGTGGGAATTAAGTCGATGTTTAATATTTTTGTTAACATATTTTATACAAATGATTTAAAAATATGATATATTTGTAATTCACATAATGAGCCTTTTATCTGATATATTACATTATGCGTTTGAAAATTGAATCTTTATTTTCCATTTAATTGTATAATGTGTCCCTAAAATTACTATTTGGGTTTTCTAATAATTTATTTTCCATTTAATTCTATTATTTGGGGGCCAAATAATAGAATTAGGGATTTTTTCATATCTTTCCTATAAACAAAAAAAATGAGGTCTGACAGTTTGGGAAATAACGGGGAGAGTGGGTAATTTTTTTAAAACATTTTTTTAATACATTTTAAAGTATTCATTAAAAAAAATAAAAAAATATATTTGTATTCGTCATAATGAACCCTGGGATTTGATGTATTACATGACCCGTTAGAAACAATTATAATTTTTTATTTTCCATTTAATAATATAATTATGGGTTTCTTCTTATTTTTCCAGTAAACTTCAGGTGAGGGGCTATACTTCCAGTTTTTCAAAATTTTTCAGCTTATGGTTTCGGAGATAAGGGGGGAATGGGTAAATTTTTTTATATTTTTGTTAAAATCTTTTAATTAATTTATTTTATAAATATGGACAAAATATATTTGTTTTCTTCATCATGAGCCCTTTTATTTGATATATAACATGCTGGGTTAGAAATAATTTTAATTTTATATTTTCTATAAATTCTATAATTTGTCCCCCCAAAAAAATATTAGGGGTTTTTCCTTATTTTTATAGTAAAGTTCAGGTGAGGGGCTATACCTCAATTGTTTTTTCAAAATTTTCCAGGTTATGGTTTCGGAGATAGAGGGGAGGATTGGTAATTTTTTTATATTTTTGTTAATATCTTTTAATTAATTTATTTTAAAATATGAAAAAAATATATTTGTTTTCCTCATAATGAGCCCTTTCATTTGTTATATAACATGATGGGTTAGAAACAATTTTATTTTTCCATTTAATTCTATAATTTGCCCCCCATAATAAAGATTAGGGGTTTCTCCTTATTTTTCCAGTAAAGTTCAGGTGAGGGGCTATACCTCCATTTTTTTTTCCAAATTTTCCATCTTATGGTTTCGGAGATAAGGGGGATGGGTAATTTTTTTTATATTTTTGTTAATATCTTTTAATTAATTTATTTTAAAAATATGAAAAAAATATATTTGTTTTCGTCGTAATGAGCCCTTTCATTTGATATATAACATAATAGGTTAGAAACAATTTTAATTTTATATTTTCCATTTAATTCTATAATTTGCCCCCCAAAATTAAAAGTAGAGGTTTCTCCTTATTTTTCCAGTAAACTTCATGTCAGAACCTATAAATCTATTTTTTTTCAAAACTTTAGGTTTTATAGTTTCAGAGATAAGGGGGATTGGATGGGTAAATTTTGGTATATTTTCGTTAATGTACCAAAATTTATATTATAATATATTTGTGTTCCTCAGAATGAGACCTTTCATTTGATATATTACATGATGCGTTTGAATTTTTTTTTATTTTTAAATTTTTATTTAATTCTATAATTTGCCCCTCAAAATTAATATTAATGGTTTCTCCTTATTTTTCGGCAACGTTCTATATTTCCTTTTTTTTTCAAAATTTTAGGCTCAGTGGTTTAGGAGATCAGGGGGGGAACGGTCGATTTTTTTAGTTTTCCCCCCCAGAAGTACCCCTAAAATCAACATTTTTTCTTTTACGATACGTACTTTTGACCGGGTCACCAAACTATACATTGATACCAAATTTCAACCTCTTCCCTTCCAGTAGTTTAGGAGAAAATGTGATGTGACACAGGCAGAAATCCGGAGTGATATTATAAGGGTATCCGTATATTGTACATACGGAACCCTAATTATTATATATAGAAAAAATTGGCAGAAAAAGCTAGAAAATAAGTGAAAAACAAAAGCAAGTCCATAAATCGTGAAGTGAAAAATATGAACAATTTAAAAAGAAGTGAAACCAGAAAATCGAATGTTAAACTACCAAAAGTTATTGGGAGATGGACATCATGTTTAGGTTTTGTAGATCTGTTATTTTGTTCATGCAGTTATCACTCTGGAAAATGTACGTCATTTCTAGAAAGTTTCTTTAAAAAAAAATTAGTGCTTGTGTCTAAAACTTCAACATCGTCAAATGCCGGTAGATGTCCTTCTTAAATGTCATGTTGAGCTAGAGCACAACGATTTATGGACTTTTGTTTTTCACTTATTTTCTAGGTTTTTCTGCGAATTTTTTCTATATATAATAATTTTTAATTAGGTTAAATTTTCAATACTACATTGTTTTTTGAGGTTTATTATTTTTATCTGACATGTATATGTATCTATATATTCCACCTACCATATAGATTGATATCATAGAAGTATATATGTTTGCATCATAATTAATTAGTTAGTTTGATTTTGAGAACTTTAAGAGGGGTAAAAAAATTCCATGTTTTAAGGTTGTTTATATCGATTATACGCTGTACAGCCCATAAAATATGAAAGTGACCTTATTTAGCCCCCCTGTATATAAAAAAATATTCTACGGTTCTTGCTTAGCCCGCAGAGTTGCCAAATTCACTCTATGCACGATTTAAATTGTTTGTATTAAAATCTCCCTAAAAAGCCTTTCATAATCTCAAAACATTTAACAACTTTGCATTGTATCGTAACGTTATACATATGCCGTTTACTCAAAGGGCTGGCGCAAAGATAAAAACTGGGCAAGTTTATTAACCGACGACTTCCAAAAAAGGAGGAAAGAGGTTATCAATTCGTCCGCAACTTTTATTTATGTCTGACCAGCGATTATTTAAAAACATCTTGGGCAATTTTCATGATTTAAAATATATTATGTTAAGGAACACTACAGTAAGGTACCATATAACTGTCAATAACATGAGATTTACGGTTTTCTAGATAATCAGAAGAAACAAGTAAATGAGGCAGTAGATTTCAGTGAAGTTCAATGACTCTTCACCGTTTTCGCTAAAACGGCTCAAGCAATTTGAATATAATAAATTGTATTCTACAAAGATATGTTCCAGTTTGATTCCGTACATTTTTCTATAACGTAAATCATACAATTTTTCTGAAAATTCGGAAAAATATGTGCAAAAAAATGTAAACATCAATGTAAATGTCAATTTTTCATTATAAATATCTAATATAAATGTCAAGATATGCCATGAAAGTATATCATACAGGGTGTTTGTAACGGTTTTCATTTTGATTCATTTGAATTAAGTTTCTTTTAGAGACTAAGTTAAGTTACGGCGCTTATACTGGCGTGAAACGGCAGAAAATATTCCGGTTGTTTATCGAAACGACAATTTGTTATGCC
The DNA here is from genome assembly GCA_034190945.1 of Octodonta nipae. Lineage (NCBI taxonomy): Eukaryota > Metazoa > Arthropoda > Insecta > Coleoptera > Chrysomelidae > Octodonta > Octodonta nipae. The sequence continues at coordinate 107,877,944 of CM067217.1, forward strand.
GGATATCTCTTCTACCTACATGGTATATGGTTGTAGGTGTGTGCGGGCATATACTAGGAGGTACATAAGCAATTATATACATAGGATGGTTGAAATATAATAGTTATACAGAGTGGATATTTGCATTGTGACCAATACACAGAAGAATGAAATATAGAATGAATAATAAAACAAATAAAAAAGTTAAAACATTTTTGGAAAATATAGAAATAGAATACAATTTAGAGAGGGTGAAAGAAAAAGGGAGAATAGAAGAGAGAGAAAGAGAGAGAGATATAAGAATACGCTAAAATTTTCAATTCATTTACCTTAAATCACATAAAAATGAAGATATGTCTGCTCTCTAACACGCATCCGATCTTCACTAACAAATTTGTTAACGCCTCTTAAAAATAAACCTCAACTGAACACTGAACTCTTTCAAAAAACATAATACTATAGCATCAAGAATTAGTTGAGAAGACGAATTAATATAAATCATCCTGAAAAATAAATGACCTATTTCCAAAGACATAATATAATAAATCGAATATAAGGCGGGTGTGTACGTATATAATATATTTAATATTACACAATTAACGTACTAACATTATTAAATTTCAAACCATATATTTTTTTTTCAATGTAAAAATGATTATTTGTTCTATTTTTGGTTGAATAATTATGTACCTTTCTAAGATATTTTATACCTTTTGGTAGACAAAAGAAACCCTCTCAAATTTTATCTTGTACACAAAATCCAAAGTCCACACTAATAAACTTTACAGTTTCCAAAATCAGAGATATAGGTGTAAGTAAACTTAATATATCCTAAGATTATTCTCATTATCCGGTTCTGCAGTTTCTGCATTTGGTATATTTAATTATGTAGCAAATTAAACAAAATAAAGCAGCATAGATTGAACCTGTATTTTCCCTATTCTTATTAGTAAGTTGTCCTGTACTATATTAGCCTTATATTTTTTGTAACATCTTAACCAGTACATAAAAATATTTTATAATCAATTATTTTCGGCATTAGACAATTTTGTTACTAACGTATTTATTATTGAAATACTTTAATCAATTAGTGATACTCTTATATTAATACTTCTGGTCAGTTCTTCCATTATACGATATCATAGTTTTCTAAAATAATTTTAATTTAGTTTGAATTATGTGTTACGAGAATTCATCCGACAGCTGGTGCAATCGGCCATCAACCAATTCGTGGAAGGGACATTATTCCGATACTTCTGGGAATCCGAAATGTTTCGTCTCTCAACAGGCCGACCGCTGCCGTTACTGGGAATTCCCTTAAAGCTTCCACAACATGAAAGAGTTTCCTGATGGTTCGTGGACGTACCAGACAATTCGGAGAGAAATATATAAATATGGACAGCTGGCGATAGGAGGCGTTCAGTTTTCGACGTCGTATACTTAAGTAGATATAAATTGTAAAGAGTTTCTGTGAATATAAATTGTGTCAAAGTAGTGGAAATAAATTAGAGTGAGTTGGACTGTGTTTTTAAATAAATCCAAGAACTGAACAGAACCCGATTGTGAAAATAAAAACATTACAGTGGTGACAGGTGTAGGTGTATTTGTGGAACTTTAGAAGTGAAAAATAAATAGACTGACAATGTTTAAGAACGTGAGTTTGGACCAGTTGAAAGTGACTGACTTAAAAAAAGAACCTGAAGAAAGGGATTTAGAAATTAGTGGAAAGAAAAGTGCACTTATTTGTTTGAAGTTTCTGGTAATGGGGACATGAGTATGCTATTGAAAAAAATGGAAGATAATTTAAAAGAAACATTACAAGAAAACTCTAAAATGCTAGAGGAAAATTGCAAGATAAATTGCTAGAAAATTCTAAAAACTTGAAAGAGGCGTTAGAAGATAAATTAGCAGAAAATTCTAAATCCCTAGAAGAAAATTTGAAAAGCATGGTACAGACAAACTCAGAAATGCTGGAAGAGAAAATATTCGAGAATGAGGCTGGGATGGAAGAGCTAAGGCAAACAATGGTCGAAGAGTCAGTCAAAAGTGAAACGCTGATAGAAGAGCTAAAGCATATAATAGAGGGTGAGATCAGCAAAATAAAAGAGCAGGTAGTCACTATACAAAGGGGAGAAACTCAATCAAAAACCGTAAGCAGAAACAGTCCAGAAGTAGTGGATTCAAAAATTGGCCTCGAAGGAGCAATACACAAAATAAAACCTCCACAATTTTATGGAAAATCGTCATGGACTAATTATCGACACCAATACGAGGCTGCGGCAAAGCTAAACGGATGGTCGGCAGAGGATAAAGCAATAGCATTAACCCTCGCTTTAAGAGGGAATGCTACATATATTTTGCAAACGTTGAACACCTCAGAGCAAGAAGACTACGAACAACTGGTCAAACATTTAGAACTGAGGTATGGTCAGGTACATTTGGAGCACGTCTACCACTCCCAATTGAAAAATCGCCACCAGAAATCCAATGAATCCCTACAAGAGTTTGAAGCTGATATTGCCCCTCTGGTTCGCCTTGCCCACCCAGCCATACCGGAAAATGTGATAGAGAGGTTAGCATTACCAGCGTTTTTGGATGAACTGCGGGACAACGAAGCCAGACAAGCTTTAACACTAGCTCGACCGATTCAATTAGTGGAGGCACTGGCTCGAGCTTTAGAATTCGAGGTTGCGAAAAATACCTGCAGAGGTCAAGCCAGAGTCCGAATCCAGGACGGAGAATCAGATGGCGGAAACGATGAAGCCTCTTTAAGAAAGGTAATAGAAGAAGTCCTTACAGAAAAAAGTCTAGTGTGATGTCGGAAGTGTCGTAAGGTAGGACATAACCAGAGTCGTTGCAAGGAGAGCAACGGAGTCCAGACTTCCTCGCCGGGGAAACTAAAGAAGGCCAATGTAAAGGAACCATCGTCGACCTGTAGCAAACAAGCCTCAACTATCAAAGCATATGTCGCTTCGCTACGCAACCATGTTAACAGTGTCTTTGTAGATGGCTTTATTAATAAGACGCAATGTCCAATGCTGCTCCATACAGATGCGAAAAAAAAACAATTATAAGACCCAACATGGTTTTAGAGACGATGATAAAACCAACAAAATGGCAACTGTGAACAGCGACAGGAGAATCAACGAAAGTCCATAGTGAAATAGAGGTTGAAATAGCCTTGGGAAATACCACCTTCCTACATCGGGCATTAGTAGCAGACATCGAAGACGAATCCATCATTGGAATGGATGTCATGAGCTCCAAGGGATTCCAGTTAAACCTTAAAGATGGAATTCTGCGAGTGAATGACGAAGAAGTGGTGCTTCATGGGAAAGATGACATAATGCTTCGAGCAATCCTGACAGAGGATGTAAATGTTCCGGAAAGAACTTGAAATCATCGTAAATGCTTGCCTATATGATGTTTGATCCCGAATTAAACGACGGAAATGTAGGCAGAGGAGTCGCACTGGGGAAGACTTTGTTTCGTGCCAAGGAGATCGAGCCAGTAAGAGTAATGAATCTGAATTATTGCTCCGTTGTGCTAAAGAAAGGAACAACTTTGGGCCGTTTTTCAACAGTTTCCTGTGTAGTGAGAAACACAAAACATGCAGAAATTCCACCAGGTAAACTGCCTGAAGAACTCGAAAAACTCATCACCGATTCATCCAAGAGTTTGAAACCAAACCAGAAAGCAAAATTGAGGGACATTGTTAGAAACTACCAGGATATCTTCGAAGTAAGGAAAGGAAAAAGAGGACGAACTGATCTAGTCAAACATAAAATTAATACGAGGAACGCTTAGCCTATTCGACAGTCGGCAAGAAGACTACCTCTAGCTAAAAGAGAAGAAGCCGACAGAATAGTCTGCGAAATGGAAGAAGAAGGTGTAATTGAACCATCCAATAGCCCTTGGGCTTCTCCAGTTGTCTTGGTTAAAAAGAACGATGGTTCGACCCGATTTTGCGTGGACTATCGGCAATTAAACCACGCTACAAAGAAAAACAGCTATCCCCTCCCTAGAATAGACGACACCCTAGATACGTTGGCTGAATCGAAGATGTGTTCCACCCTGGACTTGAAGAGCGGTTATTGGCAAGTGGAACTTGCTAAAGAAGACAGAGAAAAGACTGCATTTACCATCGGCTCAGGACTTTACCAATTCACGGTGATGTCGTTTGGGTTGTATAATGCTCCAGCGACGTTCGAAAGATTGATGGAAACAATGTTGAAAGGGCTTTCATGGAAAAACGTGCCTGGTGTACCTTGACGATATTATCGTGGTTGGAAGATTATTTGAGACCACGTGAAGAACCTGGAGCAGGTGTTTCGGCGACTTCGAAGTTCCGGACTAAATTTAAGCCGGAAGAAGTGTCAACTGTTTCAAGAAGAGGTGCAATATCTTGGACATGTGATTTCCGCAGAGGGAGTAGCGGTTGATAAACAGAAAATTAATGCTGTCCAGGAATGGCAGATACCTGAAGATATCCACCAGTTAAGAAGTTTCCTGGGCTTATGCACGTACTATTGTCGGTACGTAGCCGGATTTGCCAACATCGCCAAGCCACTTACTAGACTCACAGAAGGGAAAGTGTAGTACCAGTGGGAAGAGGAGTGCCAACGATCATTCGAGACACTGAAAAGAGCATTGACGAGTGCCCCCGTCTTAAATTATCCGATGCCAGATGGGAACTTCGTATTGGATACCGACGCAAGCAATATCGGAATTGGTGCTGTGCTTTCGCAGATCCAAGAAGGCCAAGGGAAAGTCATCGGATACTTCAGCAAGACCTTAAGCAAGCCTGAACGGAATTACTGCGTTACTCGCAGGGAACTCTTGGCTGTGCTAAAGGGGGTAGAACCTTTATGGTAAAAGATTCCTCCTGAGGACTGATCACGCAGCACTGAAGTGGCTCCTTCAGTTTAAAAACACCGAAGGACAAGTGGCTAGGTGGATTGAGCGGTTGCAAGAATTCGACTTCGAAACTGAACATCGAGCTTGAACAAGCCATAAGAATGCTGATGCCCTATCGAGGAGATCATGCACTGATGACTGCAAACATTGTCAGCGAGCTGAAGAAAAAGGCAATCTGAGGAAGTCCAGAAAGAACAAAAAATGGATCCGGTGTTAAAAGAAGTTATCCGGTGGAAGGAAGAAGACCGCAAACCTTCGTGGCAGGAGATTTCCCGATACTCATCAACCATAAAGTCGTACTGGGCTCGGTGGAACTCCCTCATCCTTGAAAATGGACTTCTCAAGCGCGTCCTGGTATAGTCCCCAGATATAGGAGACCAGGGGTTTTACCAGAACTACATGATGGTACAACTGGCGGACATCTGGGAATAACGAAAACCCTAGGGAAGTTGAGAGAACGTTTCTATTGGGTAAACTGCCAAGCAGATGTTAAGGATTGGTGCCGGAAATGTACAGTTTGTGCAGCATGTAATGGGCCTCAGAAGCGACCAAAAGCTCCCATGAAGCAATATAACGTGGGCAGTCCATTCGAAAGAGTAGCCAATGATGTTGCCGGTCCATTTCCTGAATCCGACTCTGGAAATAAATACATTGTGGTGGTGATGGACTATTTTAGTAAATCGACCGAAGCGTATGCCTTGCCGAATCAAGAAGCCTTGACCGTTGCTGATGTCCTTGTCAAGGAATGGATCAGTCGTTTTGGTGTTCCCTTGGAGTTGCACTCAGACCCAGGTAGAAATTCTTTTCCAAGACGACTGCAAGCTCTTGAAGATCAATAAAACACGGATGACAGCATTACACCCGCAATCCGATGGAATGGTAGAATGGATGAATAGAACCATTAACCGCCATTTGTCAAAAGTAGTCTCTGACCACCAAAGAGACTGGGACCAGTATCTGCACTTGTTTCTAATGGCATATCGTTCGTCTGTGCATGAGTCCACGGGTCAGACCCCGGCCAGTATTATCATGGGACGAGAATTAAGACTACCATGCGATTTTAAGTTTGAATGTCCCCCAGTAGAAGAGACCGCAGGTGAAGACTATGTCAACCAGCTACGTCAAAAGATGAACGACATCCATGAACGAGTCCGGTTAAACATCGAGAATGCCAGTACCCGAATGAAGGAAGCCTACGACATCAAAGCCGAGGGCGGAGAATTCCAGGTTGATGATCTTGTTTGGTTGTATAACCCGCAACGTCGTCGTGGATATTCACCCAAGCTACAGGGGCCGTATCAAATTGTGAAGAAAATCAACGATGTTGTCTACAGAATAAGGAAGTTGCCTCGAGGAAAGCCAAAGGTGGTACATTTCAACAGGTTAGCTCCTTATGCCGGAAGTCATGATGGCGAAGTTGACCAAGCCCAAGCCCGCAGCATCCAACCACCCGATGACGAGATGACCTTCGAACAATTTATGACAGCCAGTTCCAGAAGCTACGGAAGCAAGATCCAGCGGAGGGAAGGTCCTTCATCTCGAAGATAAACAACCAATGGGTACCAGAGACATCTTTTATTTGGTAACGAAAACATTCTCGCCGGACAAGCCAACATATAGCGATCTTTGGAAGACTCTGGTAGAATTGAGGAATGTGATGATGGAGAAGAATCTGAGTAAATTGGCGATCCTAAGGATAGCCTGCGGGTTGGATGGACTGAATTGGAGGGTGATGAGAAGTATGATGGAAACAATCTTTTGATTCAGTGGTATCGACATTTTGGTATGCTGTCTCAATATTCGCAGGCCAGATTCGAAGACCGTTGACTGTTACTTCCACCAAACTTCCCGTTGTCGAAAAGGAGAGATCTGCAAATATCGTCACACCAGGAAGGATTCTGGGACATTCCGGGACGAAATGGTCTTAAGGAGGGGGCAATGTTACGAGAATTCATCCGACAGCTGATGCAATCGCCTATCAACTAATTCGGGGAAGGGACATTACATTACATATGAATCGATCAAGTAGAATTCTGTCTTTGGTAACAAGCAGTAACAAATATTTGTTGGACCTTCCAAAATATGAAACTACTTAGGGCACAATAACACAAGACCAAATTTTAGCCATAAATACTTTTAATAATCAAGAATTTCAAGAAGAATGTAGAATTAAAGCAATACATAATGGGCAGAGGGATGTAGAACGGATAAACCTTTTAAATGAAGAACAAAATGATACAAACGTTGTTGATATATCAGAAAGACACACTCAACCCAACAACAATGAAAATATCCAATCATTTAGGAAAGATACAAACACCACACAAAGTGAAGAATCATATATACCTTTCCAATATAGTGATTCCGAAGAATCAGTTTCTTGCTCACGGAGTGATTATGTCCCTGATTCTGGTGACTATGACTCTGAGGAAACTGAACAAATTGAAGATATAGAAATAAAAAAAAGTCGTTCGATGTATTCGTCGTATTTCAACTGCTCCGTCAAATTCGACAACTATTACAGAAATTAAGCAAACGAGTTTTGTAAAATAAAGTAACTGATTACTAAGTTCTGCAATACCTTCAATATCGACAGGTACATATTTATTTCTAAGATGTAGTCCAGTAAATCTGTCTGATCACGTTTTTTTTTTCGTATTATAAAATTTTAGCTGATCCCTACGTATTCGAGGCCCTGAGTACGATTCTGTCAGTTAAAGCTGTCGCTGAGTTATAGTCAGTTTAAAGGTGCAAAAAATAAACATGTTTCAATTTTTCAGGGTTTGGGAAGAAAATACGTATTAGATAAAATGTCGATATTGTCTGCATCGTTTATAAGGCCTCAGTATACATCAGAATCAACTTTTTAGTTTCTCTGCTTAAGAAAAAACAAAAAAATCAGACTAATAATTATTTATTGTACTTTGTAGAAAATACAACTTTACACCAGAAAATCCTTTTGGTGAATTTCGTCCGGCAAAATAGAACAATTTACAAACTTTAGACCGTGGACTACACGTCATCATGTCCAAATTGTTTTCGAGAAGTAACACTTTCCTCGACACTGAAAACGGAATCATAGTGAAGAAGGTGCAGTTACGCAGTTGTTTTCTGTCATTGAAAGATCCAAACAGAAAAGTGGTTATAATTTCAATTCGCCGACAAGGAAACTTTGCGTCAGCTTCCAATACTAAACAAAGAGTGTTCTGCAACAACTTTTTTGTGCTGTGACTAATACTGGTACCAAAACTATCACCCTTTTATACCAACAGATAGCATTACTTTTAAACAAATAAGTTATAGTGTGAATTGCAAAGTTGTAATAATTTATATTTAAAACAGAACCGACTTCAACTGGCTTAAAACCAAAAGAGTTTAAGGTACAATTCTATTGATTATTTTTCGGTATTATTATCTCTCTCTATCTCTCTCTTTCTCCCTCTCTCTCTAATTTGTATATTTTTCACATATTTTTTAACTTTTTTTTCGTTTTATTATTGGATCACTTTCTATAAGTGTAACTCTAGTTCACTCTATATTGCAACCACCCTGTATATGTTTCTGTGTATTGGTAACCCAATATAAATTATTTGTCTATCATTTTCTGAACCACCCTGCACAACTATAATTCAACTCCACACGCTCTGTATAAGTATTAATCCTCCCCACCCTTTTGACTGTTTTCATTTTTATTTTGTTTAAATCACCCTGTATACCTAAAATTTTACTTCGCCTCATACGTAAAGCATAAGCAAACACGTATGTTCCAGACTATATAACATTTTTTTAACATAAGGCGGAGTGGAGTTATATTTAATTAAATTAATGTACCACCCAATATCAATCACATTTACTTGTAAGATTTTTGAACCCACATGTATAAATGTAAGTTTGCTTCGCCCCATATTTCAACTGGGCACATTGCATGCTGCTTAAATTTCCATGCACGCATACACACACCTACCACCGTATACCGTAAAGGAAAGATCGCTCACATTACAATCTTTCTTTTCGATACATTTCACCCCGTAAAATGAAAACCGTTACAAACACCCTGTACGATATAGTTACATGGCATATCTTGACATTTAAGCTATATATTTTTAGATATTATTTACATTGATTAGTACAGTTTTATGCACATGTTATTCCGATTTTCGGAAAATTGGTATATTTCACGTTATAGAAATTGTAAAATAGAATTTAAAATATTCAATTTGATTGAGACGTTTTAAAGAAAACAGTGTAGATTGATTGAGATTCACTGAAGGGTAGTCCCTTACTTACTTACTGTTTTTTTTTCATCAAAATTGCCCAAGTCGTTTTTGGATAATTACTGAGCATATATAAAAAAATGTTCCGACGAGTTGATAACCTCCTCCTTTTTAGAAGTCGGTTAAAAAGTAAAACCTTTTCGCCTACATAAAGTTTCATTTTGACCATTACAACTTTAAACAAGTAACTTTAATATATTTTTGTATTGACCATCTATATAAGAATAGTTATAAAATAAAACTCATGTATATTGACGCTGCATCTTTGACGTCTAAAATGATGAACTTAAGAAATAGATCAGTGCAAACCTTTCCATTTTAGTTCATCTATCAACAAAACGAATACAGATCCCATTTTATATAGACATAAAAATTTACAGGTATAATTTATAGTCTACAAGCTACATTTTGACATAAAAATTAAAATACCGAGGTTAAGTGAAATCTGATTGGAAAAAAATATATTTCACATTGATAATAAATGCCAAAAAGAATATCCAATTTCCTCAAAAAAACCCAACGTCTTTTAATTTCCAGGTTTTCGGATAATAGTGGCAAATGCTTTCAAAAATCCAATGTTTTTCAATTATTCAAAGGGTTACATTATAAACTGGCAATTAGGCCTGATTATATCAAAATAATGATACATATTCATGCAAGTCATTTAGAAGTTCAATTAAACCAAAGATGAACAAAATTCAAAATCTGATATTATTTTCGCTGTCCGCTTCACATAAAATGCCCCAAAATGTATAAAGTCAATGAATATTTCTCCTCCGATCTGACCTCGCGGTGCTGCAATATCTCGGGCTACATAACGTGCATAAAATGTCAGCTATATCCTTGTTACATACCTTTACTACTGCGCGACCACCTACAGTCTGTTCGATTGAACTATTTTGTATGAAAGGATGGCTAAGCGACTCGTTGTTCAGCCCTCGCAAAATTTTCAGGAAAGGTTCCTTGAAATGTGATTTATCGGCTAGCGATGAAATATAGGTAAAACGTTGTGAGTGAGCTAAACAACGTCAATTTGGGCTACACAGAATACTAGTGATATATTGGTTGGGCTTCACAATGACCGTTTATATGTCTATATGTACATATGTATGTATGTCTATATGTATATACAATGATGGGAAAATGTGTGGAAGCAAGCAAATATCTCTGGAATTATTAGAGATATCAAAATGAAATTTGGAAGTTGGATACTGCAGTAGATTGCCTATTTGTTTCCAAATTTTTTTACAATTTTGAACTTCCTGTTTTACCGGAAGTAATGTCGATTTTAAAATTTGCAATGAAGCACCCTGTATAGTATTTTAGTTTCTGATGAAATATTTTATTGTGAATACAAAAATATCGGGTTTGATATTGTTTACTTCAATACCTACCGAGATATTAACAGAAAAGTAATTAAGGAAAGGAAAAATCTAATATCCATTAAAAAAATAAATAATCATAATTATTAACTAAATCTAGGTGATTTTCAAAACATTGAAATTTAACTTGACTAAGTTTAGTTAATGTATTAGATGTTCAAACTGAATACCGTTTACTTCTTGACAATAAGCAAGTCGGTTTTTAAATTCTCTAGTAACATTAGCTATTACTTCTGGTGTAATTCTCTGGATGTCTTGAGTTATTCTTGCAGCTAATTCTTGCAAATTATCTGGTCTATCAACATAAACCTTAGACTTTAAGTAACCCCACAGAAAATAGTCTAGTGGATTAAGGTCGGACTTCGTGCAAGCCATTCATAAGTACCCTTTCTCCCAATCCACCTGTGATGAAATGTCCAATCCAAATGATCTCGAACAATGCGAGCGTAATAGGGTGGTGTTCCATCCTGCTAAAACCAGATATTATTTAGTAATTGTCTATTTACCTCCAATGCCGGAATAACTTGTGTCTCCAAGAGCTGTAAATACCTATCTCCTTTTAAAGTTTCTTTTAGGAAGAAGGGTCCCACGATTCTGTTGTTATAAATCCCGGCCCAAACGTTCAATTTTGGGGATGTTGTGTATGAGCCTCTTGTACCCAATTAGGATTACTTTGCGACCAGTAGCGGCAGTTATGTCGATTAACCGTACCATTTAAACAAAATGTAGCCTTGTCTGAAAACACCACATTTCTTATAAAATTATTATCACGGTTAAAAATATCCATCATCGTTTCACAAAATTGCAAACATCTGTCGAAATCGTCTTCGGAGAGTTCTTGAACGAGGCGAATTTTGTATGGATGATATTTTTCTCGCTTTAATATCTTTCCTACTGAACGACGGCTAATTCCATGCATATTGGCGAGGTCGGTAGTGGATAAATGAGGATTTGCTTCCAAAGATATAGTAACATTTTGAGCTACACATTCATTACTTGCACTTTTTAACCGTCCACTTTTTGGTAAATTGCTAACATTTCCACTTGTGTCGTACCTTCGCAAAGTTTTCGTCACTACTGAACGGGATATTTGTATATTCGGATGAACAATGTTAAAAAGGTCACAAACTTCTTGATGCGTCCTTTTCCTCTCCCCATACCCAATCATCATTAATATTTCTATTCTTTCTCTTTCACTTAATTCTGCCATTTTACGATCAACAATGCAATCTTTTTACGTTCAAATAAAAAATTAATAACTTATTTTGACAACTACTGTCACTTCTGCAATGAATTTCATATACTACTAAACTTGATTCAGATTCAATTTGCGCCTGATTTAAACAAACACACGTGTATTCGACTATGGAGCAAGCAGTGCTGTTGGCTGTTATGGTATAATGCCACCGATTGGCCAATAGAAATACAAATCCTTACCGAGCGGTTTGTTTATATCGGGCGTAAATGAAATCTGAACCGAGTTTAGCTACCATCGAATTTTGCTTTTCTTTAGTTACTTTTCTGTTAATATCTCGGTACGTATTGAAGTAAACAATATCAAACCCGATATTTTTGTATTCACAATAAAATGTTTCATCAGAAACTAAAATACTATACAGGGTGTTTCATTGCAAATTTTAAAATCGACATTACTTCCGGTAAAACACGAAGTTCAAAATTGTAAAAAAATTTGGAAACAAATAGGCAATCTACTGCAGTATCCACGTTCCAAATTTCATTTTGATATCTCTAATAATTCCAGAGATATTTACTTGGTTCCACACATTTGCCCATCACTGTATATTATTACTGTTTTTGACTGATATTTCTATGTTGTTTGACTTTTTTGGATTGTAATTTTTTCTAATGTATGTTCTTTATTTGATACTTGTAGATAGGCTAAAGAAGCTAGAAAACAAACTAGCGAAATGTTCCTTAACCATAATATTCGATTCGAAAGTAACCTGGTGATTTTATTGAAGCCAAACCCAACAAATCTATATTGCACGATCTCTCGAAAGAAGAAATTTTGAACTTATATGTATATATATATATATATATATATATATATATATATATATATATATATATATATATATATATATATTTTAGATTAACTCTTTTAAATTTAACTTTTTAAAAAAAATTATTTTCACTTAAATACAAATTTCAAATTTTAAACGGACAGAGTTACGCCTTACACTAGTTACTATAATGATCTTCCACGAGACCGTTAATTATTTAGTATTTATAAAATTCAAGACTTGATAAAATCTGCAATTTAGCGTTTACAGGATTATACTGAGAATTGTCATATCGTTAACGTAATATGATATTGCGAAATCGTAAATGATACGCTTCTCACGGATACTTGCTGAGTAAGCAACACGTGTGTGTATGAATTATGATATAACAACTCCCATCACAATTGAAAAGTTCATCAACTTTACCATCGTATAACATCAACTTTTTGAAATAACATTAAAATGTAATATGATATTTAAATGAAGTAAAACGTAAAACCTTAGCAATTGTCTGAAATAACTTAATATCGAATAATTCATAAAAATATTAATGTCAAAATAAAGCATGAACATGATAATAAGCAAAATACGATAAATTGGATAATATAAAATAGGTTACGAATATAATGATAAACAATATAAAAGTAAATAATAAAATAATAATATTACAAATAAAATAGTCCAAATATAATATTAAAATCGTGAATGGAAAAAGTACATACTTTATTAAGCAGTTTCTTTCAATTCAATGTCTTTTTCGGGAATGTCCAAAATCGGGCGAAGTTTTGGAATTAAGTGCCTAAAACTTCTTTTGGTCGGTTGAGGCGTATGTTGTGCAGAAGGGTGTCTTCTTCGGAGCTGTAATTTTTTATGCATGGTGCGGTATATGATGTAGGCAGCTATGATTATTATAACTGCAATATGTGAACCATGAAATATTTTTCGTTATAAATGGTTGATTGATTAAGTCATCTAAGTCTCTAGAGTATTGGTCGAGCTTATGACTGGCTATATCTAATTCCTCAATATTTAGGTGGTCCAGTTTTAAAGGTTTAAGTTCTGGGACAGTGATTTTGTCTGGAATCGTTTGGCAGCAATTTTACGGGATGTACACCGGATGAGAATTATCCGTGATTTTTAAGATTTTTCGATTTTCTGCTTGCACTTTTGTTATACCGATAAAAGCACTGCACTCCGAGTCTAAGAATAGAATTTTTATTAATTGTTATTGTTTTAACGTCCCTTTCCGCACAATTAACTGTGACTCGTAGGGGTTCTGAAATTATTATGAGCCACGTATTAGATTCGATTTTTTGCACATTATAGCCTTGGCTGAAGATAATAGAGCTTTTACAGTTTTCCGGCACATTTTTAAAGTTTTTCAGTAATTGGGCTTCACATAGGGCGTTTGTGTCTATGGGGTAAGCGTATAATTCGGAACATAGTTTTTCGCGAAAGTTTAGGGGTTTACATGCACTAAGGTCTTTTACGGGGATGTACATCAAAGACTCATCATTCCTAGCAATGTATTTTTGAGTAAATTGAAGTATATGATGTAGGCCTGTTCTATCGTCATAGATAGGAATAGGATAAAGATGGAAAGCGGTGTAGGGTTGTTGTTCAACCAGAGGTATTTTGAGAACAAAAACAAGATCTGAACGTGTTTGGAACGCTTCGAGGTCTATAATTTCCAAATATTTGGCAACATTTGAATATCTTACCGGAAGAGGTAAATTATTTTTTACTAAATTTTGTGAAATTTCTTGTAGAGCTGTTATTAAGTGTTCTGGAGTTAAGATTGATGTATGTATAATTTTCAGTCTTGCAAAGGTAATAGCATTGAGTAAATCGTTTAAGTTATCTTGTAAATAGAGGTAGTTTTCCATCAACTTTTCACAAATCTCGAGAAAAGTTAGTTTAGCTTCGATATACGCGTTTTTGTCAGCGAGGTGAATGATTGTTCTTCGAATCCGGTTAATGTCTTCGTTGAAGGTCTTTTCATCTATTCGTAATTTTGCAATGGTCTCATTGAAATTCTTTATAACTGAAGTTGTGATGCTCATTTGATTTTTCATTATGTTTTCAATTTACAATTGTTTTTGATTCAAACTATTAATGCTGTTTGTGTAAAACTCGCCGTCTGAGGCATCTAAATTACCCGTTATAGCTTTAAATAACGTTCCGGCACCGTTTAATAATCCGCGTTTAAATCGTTTCGTGTCGGAGTATATTTCTGAAAATTTCTCTTTAAGAGGGTTACAGATTTGTGTTAACAAACTGATATGAGTTTGTATTTCAGACCTGAAATTATTCATAGAATGTACATCGAGACTTACAGTTTTAGTTATAGTGTCAAGTAATCGGTTATTGGTTGTAAAAGCGTGCTCTAGTGCTGATAAGTTGCGGTGGGCTAGAAGAGTCCATTTGTGGTTGGATACGACGATCCTTGTTTCATCATTATAATATATCCCAAGTGTGTTGTTTATTGGTTTTAGTTCGAAGTGTGATATTGCTGATCCGAACAGCAAGAAAAATCTGGAACAGAAATTAACTTTCTGAATAGGGCTTTAGTCTATCGAAGCTAACTTTAGTCCTTTGATTAGTTGCTAAATTTAGGAAAAGCAAGTTTAGCAAAATTTGAAAGGGTCCGTTGAATTTATTTTCGAGTTTATTTTTAAGCTGCGATTCTTTGACATAGACTTTGTCGCCGATTTGGTAATTTGGAAGGTTTTCAGAAACGTGTTTATCGAATCTTTCTTTTGCTTTTTGCTTTTGAACTTCTGTTCGTTCGCGTCCAATTCTGTAATAGTGGGAACGTATTTGGAAATTAACTCTTGTTGGTTATAAAGTGTTTCGGGAGGTCGGTTGGATGTGTGGCCAAATACAAGTTCATATGGTGTGAAACCATGGGTTTTACTTGTTGAAATGTTGTATGCTATCACGGCATAAGGTAAAATGTTGAACGGGTGTTCATCAGGGTTTTCTGATTTGTGAATCCTTATTATTTCTAGAAGTGTCGAATGAAAGCGCTCAAGTGAGCCATTGGACTGTGGGTATCCTACACTGGAAAATGACAGTTCAATATCAAAAAGTTTGCAGAGGTCTTTGAGTAGGGCGTTATCAAATTCTCTGCCGTAGTCGCAGTGAATGCGAAGGGGTGTTCCGTAATGCTGGAAGTCAAGTAATAAAGTGTCGACAACTGTTTTGGCTGATTTATCGCTGATGGGGTAAGCTTGTGAAAATTTGGTAAGTTCGTGACGGATGGTAAGTGCATAGTTTTTAGTTGGTACTTCGAGGATATCGATGTTGACTCTTTCGAAAGGTGTCCTGGGAGTCTCAGTTATTACAAGTGGCTAATCTAAGTTTTTACGATACGCCTTTGTTTTTTGACAAATATCGCAATTTCTAATAAAGTTTTCTACATCTTTAGTTAAACCGGGCCAATTAAATTTTTGTTTGATTCTACGAATTGTTTCGTTTATTCCGCGGTGAATATTACTTTTACCGTTGTGAAATCGGTCGAGTATCACGGGAACTTGATCTTTTTCGATGTTTTGTGTAACATTTTGACAAATTTTCCATTTTACATCAGTGTCGGCGAAAATAAAAGAGAGCGTCTCTGATATTAGTAGGTCAATGTTGTTCTCTACGCAATAGGTTACTTGAGGTGTTAAAAGGTTTTTGTTTTTGTAGAGAGAGGCAAATAATACTTCGTTAATAATTTCCGGGTCGGATGGAATCGGTATGATAAAGTATTATCTTTTTCGTACTGTTTTACTTGAATAAATGTTGATGCTAAAAGTTTGAAAGTCTGCATTTTCTTTTTCTTCAAAAATATCGTCAAATATTTTATTGTGAAAATCTTGGAGGTTCGATTGTTGTGGAAATATGATTATGTTTTTATTTTCTTTGTCGAGGAGTTGACCGTTAGAAAATTGGGTTTTACCGTAGTCGATCAGGGAAATAGTTTGGTATCTTTCAAGGAAGCTTTTGAATTCGCGAGATAAGTGTTCGGGATTGATTCGGGAACGTCACTATCTGAGTCTTCGTTAAGTGGTAGTATTGGGAATGTTACTAGTTCATGTTTTCATTGAAATTTAGTACATTTGTTAAAATTATTGATTTTTATACGGGATAAGGCGTCTGCATTTTTGTTGATTTTACCGGGTTTGTATATTATCTCATAGTCATACTCTTCAAGCTTTAGTCGCCATCTTGCGAGTCGGCTACCTGGGTCTTTGATGGAGAAAAGCCAGGTTAACGGGCGGTGATCGGTGATTAGTTGAAACTTACGGCTAAAAATGGCTAAGAGTTCTCGTTCAATCGTTGCGTATCTAGTCTCCGCTTAACATAAAGTTCTGGAGGCGTATGCAATAAGTAGGTCTTTACCTATTGGTCCATGTGACAATACAGCACCGATTGCAAAAGCGCTTGCGTCTGTAGTTAAGACGAATGGTTCATTAAAGTTTGGATATATTAATATTGGTGTTGAAGTCAATGCCTGTTTTAATTCGTTAAAAGATTTAGTACACTCTGAATTGAATAGGAATGGTGTATCTTTTTGAAGTAGTCTCGTGAGGGGTTTAGAGATTTTTGCGAAGTTTGGGATAAAGCGTCTGTAATAACCGGCTAATCCCAAAAATGACTTAATTTCATTTTGACTTTGTGGTTGAGGGAACTTTATTATACATTCGACTTTATTAGGATTTGGCTTTAGGCCATCAGGAGTGATGAGGTGTCCTAAATATGCCACTTCTTTGCGAAGGAACTCGCATTTTCGGGCTGGATTTTTAAGTTAGATTTTCTAAGGCGTTTGAAAACTTCTGTGAGTCGAAGGGTGTGTTCATGAATTGTGGCGAGAAGACAATGATGTCGTCCATATAGACGAGACATCTTTCGTTTTGTATACCTAGAAGGATATTGTCCATGACGCGTTGGAAAGTGGACGGGGCATTTTTTAATCCAAAAGGCATTCGGACGAATTCGAAATGTCCGTTTTCTACGGTAAATGCAGTTTTCTGGATATCTTTGGGTTCGATTTCGATTTGGTGGAATCCCGATGCAAGATCGAGAGTTGTGAAGTATTGGCAACGTCCAAGTTGATCTAATAGATCGGAAATGTTTGGAAGAGGGTATTTGTCGCCTATGGTTTGGTCATTGAGTTTGCGGTAATCTACGACTACACGCCATTTTTGCTTACCTGAAGCATCTAATTTTTTGGGTACGACCCAGACTGGGGAAGACCAGGGGGAGTTAGAAGGGCGGATTATGCCTTGGTCAAGCATTTTAGAAATTTGTGACTTAACTTCTTCTTTATTGATATGGGGATAACGATAGGACTTAGTAAAGATGGGTTTGCAATTGTTGGTATCGATAGAGTGTTTCACTTCGTTAGTAAATGTCAACTGGTCACCTTCTAAGTAAAAGATGTCTGAGAATTCGAGACAGAGTTGAGTAATATGTTCGCATTCCTGGTCATTTAAATGTTCGAGGCGAAGTTGGTTGATTATTTCGTTTCGTCTGTCAATTTGTACATTTGTATTTTGGTATTTGTTAAAACTGTAAACGTTATCCGTTTGTAAAGGTTCTAATATTATTTTTTCGAAAACGAAGGTTTTTGGAATGGCGTTCGCGTTTAGAACGGATGTTAAAAATTCGCCGTTGCTGTCAATTTTTACTATGGCGTTTGGGATGTGAACTTTGTCTTGTTCCTATTAGTACAGCATCAGTATTTTTCAGGTTGCTTTTGAATTTACAGATTTTTTTGGTTCGTGGTTCAATAGTTACCATATTAATTTGAGTTACTGAAGAGTTCGTTAAATGGTGGTTTGGTGGAGTAGAAAGTGTCGAGTTAGGGTTGATAGTTTCGTTAGTTACTTTGTATAGGGGTAGTGACTTGAAGTTGGTTATAAGTTGTTTATTTTTAAAATTGATTACGCAATCGTAATGCTCTAGAAAGTCTGATCCTAAGAGTCCATCAAATTCTATATCTAAATTACAAATATAGACTTTGTGGGGATTGTTGATATTGAAGGGTACGAGAGTTGATTCATTAATTAAAATTTTTTCGTTTGTAATTCCTTGAATTACGACATTTTCTGGGAATCTGTTAGAGAATCGTTGGCGGGTTTCGGGTTTGAAAATAGAAAGTCCTGCACCTGTGTCGATAAAAAGTTTGTAAGAATTGGAAGCATCAGTAATATAAAATAAGTTTTTCGCATTAACGGACAGGAGTGGTCTTACAGAAACTGCTGTTCTGTCTTGAAAGAATTGAGTTGAACTTCTTGTAAGTTCAGGGATTTCATTGGAAGTATTGGTACTTCGAATTCGGGTGGTTTCGAATTCTGGAGGGGTTCGTGAAAATTTCGGTGTCCTGGTTCATCTAATGTTGGTTCATAGGAGGGATAGTTTGCATATTCGTCAGTCACTGTTTCGTATTGTTCATCGGGTACGGATGAGTAGTTTTCTGAAAAGTTGTATTGATGAGGGTCGTCAGTCAATTGAGAATCATACCGGTCATATTGTTGTTCATATGCGGTATCCTAATGGTCGTATGCTGCATAGTATTCGAGATTGTTTACATGATGAGTTCTTTGCTGTCTGAAATAATTAGGATTTGGTCGATATTGACCTGAAGCTTGTGGGTTTGATTGAATTTGGGGGAAGTTGGTTTATTGGTCGCGGTTGTGTACTTGTTGAAGGCATAGATTGTTGAGTGTTTCTAAAATTTGGAAATTGTAGACGAAAATTCTGTCCAGGAGGGTTTTGATGTCTCATTCTTGCCTGGCATTCGATATGGTATGCCCTGAGCGTTTGCAAAATGAGCATTGTTTTATTGTTGGAGGAATCATGGGTTTACGGTTTGGAGTTGGTGGTTGTCTGACGCCTTGAAACTTTTGGTTTTATCAATGGTGTAATTGTAATTCGCGCTTATTTCTCGATACAGCGGTTAAAATATCGCGAGGGTCACTAGCTCGTACGATTTGATCTATCTTGGGTTCTAAACCCGACAATAAGCTATTAAGGGCCATATTTTCTATAAGGTCGCTTTGGGCTTGTTTCTCTTTTTTCGTTAGCACTTGTTTGTTAACGGAGGCTAACATTTTAGCTAAATGCGTTTGTAATCTAGCTGCGAAAGTCAGAGGTGACTCATTTATTTGTCTCATCCTCTGGAGGTCTTGTATTAATGCCCATAAATGTCTTGAGTCGCCAAAGTGGTTTTCTAATAATGTACGGATGTCTAGCCAATTATCCGCGTTACGCGAGTTTACTAATTCTGCGGCTCTACCGCGAAGTTTGTTTTTAACGTGTAGCACTACTAGGGTAAGTTGAATTTGATTTCCATCATACTTCGATATGATGGCAAAAATTTCGGATAATTTGTAGGGTTCAACGGAACCTTGCGCTCTTGTTTCCGGCATAATGTATTAAAATATGTTTTGAGATGTTGCAAAATACAGAATTATAGATGGAATTATAATTCGTTCAGATGTTGTTGATGGTGTTAGTATGGGTTGTGGGAGATCAGTAACGTGTAAAGCAGTGTGTGAATATTTGTGGATATTTAGTATGTGAACGTTTTAAATGTTAAAAATTGTAACGATAGAACATCAATGATATAAAAATCTATGTAGTTCAATATTAATCAATGTAATGGTGAGCGGTATGTGCGTGTTCCTGGTGTCCTAGGCCTTCAGCTGCTGTCGCTTACCGTGGGTTCGTTTGTTTAACGAAGAATTAAAATTCACCACAATTTTTAGGAATTGCCTAAACTGTGTTTAAACAATCCTACTGACTGCCCCAATTTTTAGATTAACTCTTTTAAATTTAACTTTTTTAAAAAAATTATTTTCACTTAAATACAAATTTCAAATTTTAAACGGACAGAGTTACGCCTTACACTAATTACTATAATGATCTCCGACGAGACCGTTAATTATTTAGTATTTATACAATTCAAGACGTGATAAAATCTGCAATAAGCGTCTACAGGATTATACTGAGAATTATCATATCGTTAACGTAATATGATATTGCGAAATCGTAAATGAGACGCTTCTCGCGGATACTTGCTGAGTAAGCAACACGTATGAATTATGATATAACAACTCCCATCACAATTGAAAAGTTGATGGTATAGCATCATTAAAATGTAATATGATATTTAAATGAAGTAAAACGTAAAACCTTAGCAATTATATATATATATATATATATATATATATATATATATATATATATAATTTACTTAATATGTTTTAGGAATTTTCTTGGTTATTAAGGCCTACTGACCATAGTGGTATAAGAGTTTTTTGTTTAATTTGGTGTATACTACCTTCACCTAAAATATATGCACTCAAACTATTTACACCCTATATATATATACACTAATTATAAAAGCATATTTCGAGTTTAAATAATCAATTTTCATTTTTAATGTGGCTATTAAAGATGTATAAGCTATTGAGTATTTACATATTTAGATTTACCGACATTTTGAAATCGAAATTATTGTATTATTCACTGTAGCAAGGGCTACATAAAATCTAACTTTTTGAGTTTTTTTTGGCAAAACTATAGTTTATTTTAGAAAATGTTATAAAACTTTTTGATTTGTTTTTGCCTGAAGAATTGTTCTTCAAAATCTTTGCACTCAAACCGTTTACACCCTGTATATATATATATATATATATATATATATATATATATATATATATATGTCTCACCCGGAATATATATATATATATATATATATATATATATATATATTGTTTTTAAGTTTTCGCGGGCACTAAATGTTTTAGGTGGTTTCCGGGATTTCATCCGAGTAGTTGATAACAGATCTCTGCCGGGAACGATGGTAAAATGACGACGTTTCGGCAGAGTCACATCTGCCCTCTTCAGGTCGGTTCGCATAATTCTCATAGCCTTCTGCTTTCGCTTATAGTTACTCGAATACTAAGATTTTCAGCAACGCTCGCGCTTTTATATAGTCGCGACTCGGCGCCTATTGGTTGGCAACGTGAACGGCTGCGTGTGATTGGCCCTTGGCGCTCAATGGGCACGCCTCCCGCCTGCTGATTTGTTATTTCCGGTTGAGTTGTTATTGGACGGGTCCGGGCCGGTACGGTGTTTAATAGAATTTTCCAACAATTCGATAAGTTCTGAATTTCATTCCGTGCGTTTAGACTGTGAGGTCTCTTCGCTATTTCAATTTCCTCTCTTACGAGTCTTGATTTTGGGTGTTTTATATTTGCCAGTACTCTGGTGTTCTCAAAGTCTATTTGGTGTGACATCGTGGTGGCGTGTTCCGCAATGGATGTTGTTTTTTCATGCTTTCTTACAGCGTTCTGGTGTTCATCACGTCTAGCTTGAATTCTTCTATTAGTTTGCCCCACATAGGTTTTATGACAGTCTGCACATGGAATCTCGTACACTCCCTGTTGTTCTAAAGGGATCCTCGTCTTCGGAGTCCTCAACACCGTGCTTATTTTTCTGTATGTATTGAAAATAGTATCGATATTGTGTCTCCGTAGAATTCTTGCAATACTGTCCGTGGTCCCCTTGGCATACGGTAAATAAGCTTTGGTTATTGGTGTCTCATGCTCCTCGTCTGTTTGTCTAGGTTTTGACTTTAGGGCTCTTTGTATATTTCGGTCTGCAAATCCGTTTTGTCTCAGAGCTGTTTTTAAACTGTCCATTTCGTGTTTGATGTTATCCTGGTCAGCTAGTCTTTGTGATCTGGTTACTAAAGTCTTGACGACGGCTTGTAGTTGGACTGGGTAGTGATGAGAATTAGCATGACGGTATCTGTTGGTGTGAGTTGCTTTCCTATATACTGTATGGCCAAGGGTTCCATCTTCCTTCCTATTTATGAGAACATCAAGGAATGGCAGTTGATTGTTGGCTTCAACCCCCACGGTAAATTTTGGATGCCATTAAGGTGGTCTAAAAATGTGTTGAGGTGTTCCCTCCCATGAGGCCAAATCACATATGTAACATCCACATTTCGCAACGATAAACTGGGTTTAAGAATTGCTGTTCTTAGTGCCAACTCCTCAAAGCTCTCCATAAAAAGGTTCGCTATAACTGGTGAGAGTGACGATCCCATTGGAGCTCCTTCCACTTGTTTGTATCGTTGGTTCTCGTAAACAAAATATGTGTTCATGAGACAGTGCCTTGTTAAGTCTACAAGGTGTTGAGGTGGTTTGTATTTTTCTATTATGATATCCAAGGTTTCGTCGATAGGAATGTTGGAGAAAAGGGACACTACGTCAAAACTTACAAAAAGACACTCTGGTTGTAAGACTGTTTTTCTAAGTATTTCGATGAAATGTATTGAATTTTTCACATATGAGTCTGCCCCCTCTGCAAACGGTTGAAGTTGTTGGGCTAGGTATTTGGCTAGCTGTTGTGTTGGGGATCCAATTGAGCTTACTATTGGTCTCAAAGGTGCACCTTCTTTATGTACTTTTGGCAACCCATAGAATTTCGGACATCTCAATGACTTTTCACGCGGAATGAGTTGCAGTTGGAGATTTTTGTCCATCCTACTTGCTTGGATTTTGGCCTTGGTTGTTTTCTCCGGATAAGTTGTTGGGTCAGTAGTAATTTTTTTATATGCTGGATCTTGTAGCAATGTTTGAATTTTGTTTGAATAATCCGCTGTATCTAAAATTACAGTCGCATTTCCTTTATCAGCAGGTAGAATGACAATGTCCTTGTTGAGGCGCAGTTGTTTCAAGGCCTCATTTTCTTCTATAGATAGATTCCTTTTGGGTCGTTTAGACTTTCTTAAAACATGTGATACATATTGTCCAATTATTAAACAGAAAAACACAGAATAATTTATGGAAAGTTAGTTGTGTCCTACTTAGGGAAGCCATACGTGATGTCAGAAGAGATTTGGATGTTCTTAATACTAAACTCTCAGATATCCGCCTACAGGTAAGCAATACACTCCACCCGATAATATGGCATAAATTTGATGAGATTAGCGAATTTAGAGCCGAAACTAATGCAGAGTTGACAACAAAGCAACAACAGACAAAATTTAACAAATTGAAGCACCAACAGAAGCCCAAAAACGAATTTTTCTCGGAAAATAACGGTCCCAGTCTAACCTCATGGCAATTGGAAACGAATAAAACCATTTATAACTTATCTTCGGTCCAATTGAACTCTATCTCGAATGGCGTGTTGGCTAAGGGATTCAATTATGCTATTGCTCCCTCTCACATACCAACAGCGAGCATAATATGTGGCGCGGAAACAGACGTTTCAAAATTAGATGCGAACACCGCTGAAATAATTAGTCAAGATGTATCACATGTTCTATGAAAGTCTAAATTACCCAAAAGAAACCTTTCTATAGAAGAAAATGAGGCCTTGAAACAACTTCGCCACAACAAGGACATTGTCATTCTACCTGCTGATAAAGGAAATGCGACTGTAATTTTAGACACAGCGGATTATTCAACCAAAATTCAAACGTTGCTACAAGATCCAGCATATAAACAAATTACTTTTGCCCCAACAACTTATCTGGAGCCAAAATCCAAGCAAGTAGGATCGACAAAAATCTCTAACTGCAACTCATTCCGCGTGAAAAATCATCAGATGTCCGAAATTCTATGGGTTGCCAAAAGTACATAAAGAAGGTGCACCTTTGAGACCAATAGTAAGCTCAATTGAATCCCCAACACAACAGCTAGCCAAATACCTAGCCCAACAACTTCAACCGTTTGCAGAGGGGGCAGACTCATATGTGAAAAATTCGACAGATTTCATCGAAATACTTAGAAAAACGGTCTTATAACCAGATTGTCTTCTTGTAAGTTTTGACGTAGTGTCCCTTCTCACCAACATCCCTATCGACGAAGCCTTGGATATCATAATAGAAAAATACAAACCACCTCAACACCTTGTAGACTTAACAAGGCACTGTCTGATGAACACCTATTTTGTTTACGAGAACCAACGATACAAACAAGTGGAAGGAGCTCCAATGGGATCGCCACTCTCACCAGTTATAGCGAACCTTTTATGGAGAACTTTGAGGAGTTGGCACTAAGAAAAGCAACTCTTAAACCCAGTTTATGGTTGCGATATGTGGATGATACATTTGTGATTTCGCCTCATGGGAGGGAACACCTCAACACATTTTTAGACCACCCTAAAGGCATCCATCACAAAATAAAATTGACCATGGAGGTTGAAGCCAACAATCAACTGCCATTCCTTGATGTTCTCATAAATAGGAAGGAAGATGGAACCCTTGGCCATACAGTATATAGGAAAGCAACTCACCCCAATTCACCTTCATGGTAATTCTCATCACCACCCAGCCCAACTACAAGCCGTCCTCAAAACTTTAGTAACCAGATCACAAAGACTAGCTGACCAGGACAACATCAAACAGGAAATGGACAGTTTAAAAACAGCTCTGAGACAAAACGGATTTACAGACCGAAATATCCAAAGAGCCCTAAAGTCAAAACCAAGATAAACAGACGAGGAGCATGAGACACCAATAACCAAGGCTTATTTACCGTATGTCAAGGGTACCACGGACAGTATTGCAAGAATTCTACGGAGACACAATATCGATACTATTTTCAATACAGATAGAAAAATAAGCACGGTGTTGAGGACTCCGAAGACGAGAATTCCCTTACAACAACAGGGAGTGTACGAGATTCCATGTGCAAACTGTTATAAAACCTATGTGGGCAAACTAACAGAAGAATTCAAGCTAGACGTGATGCACACCAGAACGCCATAAGAAAGCAGGAAAAAACAACATCCACTGCGAAACACGCCACCACGACGTCACACCGAATAGACTTTGAGAACACCAGAATACTGGCAAATATAGAACACCCGAAATCAAGACTCGTAAGAGAGGCAATTGAAATAGCGAAGGGGCCTCACAGTCTAAACGCACGCAATGAAATCCAGAACTTATCGAATTGTTGGAAAATTCTTTCAAGCACCGTACGGGCCTGGACCCGTCCTATCACAACATAACCGGATATAACCAATCAGTAAGCGAGAGGCGTGGCAACTGAGCGTCAAGGGCCAATCACATGCAGTCGCTCACGGTGCCAACCGATAGGCACCGAGTCGTGACTATATAACAGCGCGCGCGCTCCTGAAAATCTTAGTATTCGAATGACTAGAAGCGAAAGCAGAAGGCAACGAGAATTATGCGAACCGACCTGAACAGGGCAGATGTGACTCTGCCGAAACGTCGTCCCTTTACCATTGATCCCGGCAGGGATCAGTTATCAACTACGCGGATGAGTTCCCGGAAATAACCTGCAACATTTAGTGCACACGAATACTTAAAAACAAATACATATATATATATATATATATATATATATATATATATATATATATATATACCAAATATTTTATACCGTATCCCGCATGTCGACTGCCCGAATTCCTGCATCTAATTTCCTAAATTCCTACATCTATTATCCCGAATTTCTGAATCTATTTCCAGAATTCCAACATCCATTTTCCCGTATGCCTGAATCTATTATCCCATATTCCTGAATCTATTACCCAAACTTCCGGATCTATTATTCTGCATCTATTATCCTGAATTCCAAAATGTATTTTCAAACATATTATAAATAACTTGCTATTATGAACACCCCGTATATATTTTCTACATTCTGTTTATCGGACATATTTTCATTTTTACCACTATATATATGTTATATGCAAAATATATAAGCACTTAGTTCGCACAGTCGAGAAGTCAACGGAATTTAAAGCGTACGTGACTTCTCAGGGATATCAAATTTCATCTCGAATTATATGCAAACAACTTCCCGGAAACCTACACGAGTCCCAGTAAAATCGGTGACTTGCATCAGTACTTTTGCCAATGTTATAAAAGCAACTGGAAACGTTCTCGTGTTGTCATTCAAATATTATCACTTTTAGTATTAAGTTATTCAAATATTAAGTCATTTTAATTGTTCATTTTAAATTGTGTATGTTTTTAAATAAAAATCTTTTTTAAAAAGTGATTTAAATCAAAGTTAATATAAAATTGGCGTAGTCAGTAAGATATTCCAGACACAGCTAGAACACGAAGATTTCTAACTAGTTGTGGTGTTTTCCAAGCCTTTGCAGAATAGAACCTACTTGAAAAGGACAACAACTACCAAGTACTAGCAAGGGAACACGCAACCAGTTGTTTTGCAACTCCTATATTAAACATTACTCAATACTGAATTGATAAACCATATATTTTCTACTATTTCAATTTAAGACTTTTATTCAACATTTAATTTTGATTTATTGTGCGAATCTATACAATTTTAAAAATTGCAGCGAGACTAGACAGGCAGCTACACCAACTGTAGAGCCCTATAAGCTATCGGAAATATTTGCCATGATTCCTGAGTATGATGGTAATCCGATATTTTTGAACACTTTCATATGCTCCTGTAATACTGCTTACAGCATGGCAACGGATAATCAGCAAGTACTGCTAATTCTCCATATCAAAAATAAGTTACGCGGTAGAGCGGCTGAGTTAATTAATTCGCGAAACCCTAGACAACTAGCCGAAATTCAAACCCTCCTAGAAAATCATTTTGGAGATCCTCGGGATCTCCCGACTTTCATACAGGACTTGCAACGAATGCGGCAAACTCCTAATGAATCCCCCCTCACTTTCTCTGCTAGATTCCAGGCGCATCAAGCGAAAATGCTAGCAGCTATAAACAAGCAAAATCTAACTATTAAAGAAAAACAAGCACAGATTGACTTAATAGAGTCACACGGGTTTAGAGCCCAAAATTGGTTAACTCGTTCGCCCTAGCGACCCCTGCAGTATTCTCACTGCCATTTCCAGAATTAAACGAGAACCACAACTATCACATTTAGAAACCCAGAAATTTTCAGATAATAGAAGTTTCCAACAACCCTCTCGTAAACCAAATAACGGTCCACCTCCAAAACAATGTTCTTTTTGTAAACGCATGGGCCATTTAAGCAACGAATGCTTATTGAGAACGAGACAATTTCAACACAACCCGAATTCCAATCAGAACTATTCGAATTACCGCCCTCATTTTTCAATCAACGTGCTAATCAATCCACAAATGTTAATCCCAGTCAACAATTTTCACAGCAACAATTTCGTCCGTCTATCAGTAGACAACCCCAAACGTCTGGCAATTACAGACCGAACCCGAGTTTCTTTAAACATCAGCAACCAAAGATTCATCACTTGAACAATTTACAATTCGGTCCTCATCACAATGACTACAACTACTCCCACAACGAAAATCATTACACCTCTTTACCCAATGAGTACGAAAACGTTCAAGATTATCACCCTAATGGTTTCGAACAAAACGGTGAACCAGAATATTTCAATACGGAACAGTTATACGAATTTTATTCTGACGAACCTGATTCTTCTCAAGTAAATTTTCATTTGACCCCCACTCAGTCAGACCCCCAGACCAAGAAATTTCAGAAATTCAAACCCAAATTCAGACAATGAATCTGGACGACTTCAGCCCGAATGTCAACTTCCCAGAACAGAACTTTCTGTAAGACCCGTCAACTCAAAGAATCTTTATTATATTACTGATTCTTCAAACACCTATAAACTTCTTATCGATACGGGTGCAGGACTTTCAATTTTTAAACCTGAAACCTGCCAACGCTTCAAACAATGGTTTCCTGAAAATGTTATCATTCAAGACATCACAAATGAGAAAATTCTCATTAATGAATCCACCCTAGTGCCTTTTAACATCTCCGACCCACATAAGGTGTATATTCGTAATATTGATATTGAATTTGATGGGTTATTAGGTTCAGACTTCCTGGAACACTATAACTGCATCATAGATTTCAATAAGAAACAACTCGTTACAAATTTCAAAACTCTGCCACAATTCAAAGTTACGGATGATACGATCATGCGTAATAATAATTCTACATCTTCAACTAAATATATCCCGGTCAACACAGAATACAGATGGTATTCTCGCTTCAATCGAAATTGAGAAAGTTCGTCTCCCGAATGCCATAGTCAAAATCAATGAAAATGGTGAATTCCTAACTTCCGTTTTGAACGCTAATGCCAATCCCAAAACCATAAATTTTGACAAACTCGATTTAGAACCAATACAGAATTTCACAATAAACACCTTCTCTGAAAACGAAACACGTAACCTAACCGAGAATGACAGACAAATGACGATAATGAACCAGCTTCGTTTAGAACATCTCAACTAGGAAGAATCTGAATTCATTTCAGAACTTTGTCTTGAATACTCCGATATCTTCTATTTAGAAGGCGACCAACTGACCTTTACGAATGAAATTAAACACTCTATAGATACCAACAATGCGAAACCATCTTTCACAAAATCATATCGATACCCCCAAATCCACAAACAAGAGGTGAAAAGTCAAATATCAAAAATGCTAGATCAAGGGATCATACGCCCTTCTAACTCCCCATGGTCATCCCCTGTATGGGTAGTTCCTAAAAAATTGGACGCTTCCGGAACACAAAAATGGCGTGTCGTCGTTGACTACCGGAAACTAAATGAACTGACCGTAGACGACAAGTACCCTCTTCCGAATATATCTGACTTACTCGACCAACTCGGCAAGTGCCAAGTCACCACCCTCGACTTAGCTTCTGGATTTCATCAAATTAAAATCGACACCAAAGACATTCCCAAAACTGCTTTCACAGTCGACAATGGTCACTATGAATTTGTTAGGATGCCTTTTGGCCTGAAGAATGCTCCATCAACGTTTCAACGGGTTATGGATAACATTCTTCTCGGAATCCAAAACGAAAGATGTTTAGTCTACATGGACGACATCATCGTATATTCCCCGACAATTCATGAGCATATAGCCCGTCTCACCGATGTTTTCAAAAGACTACGAAAAGCCAATCTGAAAATACAACCCGACAAGTGCGAGTTCCTTCGCAAAGCAGTCGCTTATCTAGGCCATCTTATAACTCTTGAAGGCGTAAAGCCAAATCCCTCAAAAGTCGACTGCATTCTCAACTTTCCCCAGCCAAAAAACCAAAAAGATATTAAATCATTTCTAGGTTTAGCTGGCTATTATAGGCGGTTCATTCCAAACTTCGCTAAAATTTCCAAGCCACTAACAAAATTACTTCAAAAAGATGTCCCTTTTCAATTTTACTCAGATAAATCTTTTGAACAATTAAAAATTGCTCTTACATCTACCCCAATTCTCAAATACCCTAACTTCGAGGAACCATTTATTCTCACAACTGACGCCAGTTCTTTTGCTATCGGCGCAGTTCTTTCTCAAAGTCCTATAGGTAAGGATTTGCCCATAGCCTATGCCTCGAAAACCCTTTGCAAGGCTGAGACTAAGTACTCTACCATCGAAAGAGAACTTCTTGCTATAGTGTAGGCTGTTAAGCACTATAGACCGCTAATTTTTGGACGTAAGTTTCTACTTCTGACCGACCACCGCCCGTTAACGTGGTTATTTTTAATCAAAGACCCTGGAAGTAGACTTGCCAGATGGCGCCTCAAACTCGAGGAGTATGATTACCAAATAATCTACAAGCCCGGCAAGGTAAATAAAAATGCCGACGCTCTCTCTCGCATTAAAGTTAACAACTTTAATAAATACGTATCCTTTCAGACAAACAATCATCTAACACCGTTTGCAGTACTCCCAACAAACGAGACTGACGATGACTCACGAGAACCAGACACAAAAAGTCCCATTAACTTCCATCAAATTTCTGAGGAGTTCAGAACTTTTGTAGAGCGATACCAGACCGTCTCATTAATAGACTACGACAAAAGTCAATTTTCTAACTGCCGTCTATTAGACAGAGAAAACAAAAACATTCTTGTATTCCCCCAAGGTTCTCTCATGAAAGATTTTCACCACGAAATCATTGAGGACATTTTTGAGGAAAATGCCGATTTTCACACCCCACGAATAATCGTTTTTGCAAGCAAAAGTGTCAGAAAGACATCGTCCCTCTCCCTTCTGACCCCGAAGTGGTTAACGAGATTCTTTTCGCATCTTTATACAATAGTAGGGATGTGTTTATGGAAAACGAAATATACTGTGTTGAGAATAACATAGATTTGCCCATTCTGAAAATACTTTCGTTCATCTTTTCCGAAATCGATTTAAAATGGAAAGTTTGCCAAAATATCGTCCAAAAGGTTGAGAAAGATCAAATACCTATAATTCTCGACCAATTCCATAATGGCAGAAATAATATACATCGAGGTATCAATGAAACTATCCGCGAATAAAGGAAAAATACAATTGGCAAGGACTAACTAAAGACGTTGACAATTTTATCAAAAACTGTTAAACTTGTTAGAAGGCAAAAGTTTACCGAAAACATCTCGACAGCCCTCTCGTCATCACCAAAACTCCACGGACACCCTTTGAACGTGCCAACATCGACATTCTCGTAGTCCCAACAAGAAACTATGCTTTAACTATACGAGACGAACTAACAAAATTCTCTAAGGCGTACCCCATAACCGAAAAATCCACAAAAACAGTTGTTAGTACTTTACTACTATATTTGCAACACTTCGGTACCCCATTACGGATACACTGTGATTACGGCAGGGAATTCGACAACTCTCTGATGAGAGATTTGTGTAAGCTATTTGATATCAAACTGTCCTATTCTAATGTGGGACATCCCCAGTCAAATGGTTCATTAAAACGATTCCACTTGATCTTATTAGAGATGATTAGAATCCATAAACTAGAAAATCCTGACGAACACCCGTTTAACATCCTCCCTTATGCAATCATTGCATATAACAATTCTGTAAACAAAACTCATGGATTCACCCCTTACGAACTTGTTTACGGACACACTTCAAGTAGGACTCCAGAAACTCTCTACAACCAACAAGCCCTGATAACTAAGTACATCAGAGATCTCAATAATCGTATCTCTCACTATTATAAAATTGCTCGCGAAAGAACGGAAATCCAAAAACATAAAGCGAAAGTCAGATTTGATGAACACGTTTCTGAAAATCTCCCTAACTATCAAATAGGCGATAAAGTCTATATTAAAGAATCCCAGATCAAGGACAAACTCCAAAATAAATTAAATGGTCCTTTCGAAATCCTGGAGATTCACAGAAACTCCGCAACAGTACTAAACCCTAAAACTAACCAAAAATCAAAAGTAAATTTCGACCGAATGAAACCGTTCTCAGAAAGTTAATTTCTGTTTCAGGTTTTGCCTGCGGTTCGGGTCAGCAGTACCCCAATTTCAAATACAACCAATAAACAATACTTTAGGTATTTACTTCCATAACGAAGCAGAAATAACTGTATCCAATGATAAATGGACACGTTTAGTACACAGAAACATTTCTGCAATAGAACAAGTATTTACAACAACAACAGAATTTTACAAACTCTTGTAAAAACTGTTAACTTCAATTCTTTTGCTATGAACTACTTTCGCGCAGACATACAAACCCACATTAACCTTCTCAAATGTCTAACTCAATCAAACAGAAATTTACTGACATTCACATGGACACTAAACGACACAAACGAGGTATTCTTGATGGGGCAGGTACCCTTTTTAAGGCAATCACCGGCAATTTAGACGCGGCCGACGGAAAATACTTTACCGAAAGCATAAACCGCTTGAATCAAGGCCAACTTCAAATTGAGAACTTACAAAAAAACCAAATAAGTGTCATCACATCCGTAATTAAAAACTTCAACGAAACTATCCAAAATCTTAGAATTGACGAAAAACTATTTAACGATAACATGAAAAAGCTGGAAAACACTATCGGAAAAATTAATGATAAGATCTCCTACGTCGAATCAAAACTCGCATTACTTGAAATGTGTGAAATACTTATGGAGAATTATCTCTACTTAGAAGATAATCTAAATGATGTTTTAAATTCTATCACATTCGCGCGTTTGAAAATAATTCACTCTTCAATTTTAACACCAGAACATCTTATTACCTCATTACAGGAAATATCGCAAAATTTAGTCAAAAGTAACCTGCCATTGGCTGTAAAGTACTCGAGCATCGCACAATATCTGGAAATCATTGAACTAGAGGCATTTCAAACATATACCGATCTTATATTTGTGTTAAGAATCCCTTTAGTCGAACAACATCCTTACAGTCTTTCATTTATATCCTATCCCTATATACGATGAAAGAACAGGTTTACATCATATGCTATCCTTCACTCAAAAATATCTTGCAAAGAATGATGATTCTTTAATGTTTATTCCGATCAAAGACTTAAGTGCGTGTAAACCGTTAGCCACTCGTAAGAAAGTGTGTTCTGAACTTTACGCATATCCTATTGACACAAACGCGTTATGTGAAGCTCAACTTCTAAAGAACGTCCAGAAGGTACCCGACAACTGTAAAAGCTTACTAATATTCACTGAAGGATACAACGTTCAAAAACTAGAACCCAATACATGGCTCATAATTACTTCTGAACCCATAAGTGTTACAGTGAATTGCGCTCAAACAAACCCAAAAACTCTTACAATCTCCCTCAACTCCATATTGACTCTTCAATCAGAGTGTAGTGCGTTTATAGGAATTACAAAAGTTCAAGCCGAATCTGGTAAGCAAACCAATGTTCTAGAAACATTTCAACCAGTAATAGTGCCATTCAACTGTTGCGATGCAGTGCCAGCAAAAATTATAATTCCTGAACTTCAGCCCCTAAAGCTGAACACACTTAATGTAGAAGAATTAGACGTAGCAAATCACAAATTGGAACAATATTCCAGAGACCTCGATGGTCTCATAAACCAGCCAAACATCTCTTGGTTTACCTATACAACCATAGCTGCTCTCATGATCATAGCGGCACTCATCACTTTCCAAGCTGTCAAAATGAGGATGGTAAAACCTCCAAAGGACTGCAATCCTGACCAGACTTCAGTGCCTCAGCCAAGACTCAAATTTTTCCCCAAGCTTAGGCCTGTTTTGAAAACACAACAAAGCTTAAAGACGCAAGTTTAGGTATAACCTTTATGTTCTGTAAAAACACCTATTTTAATATTGATTTATATTATTAACCTTTTTATTTTTTTACACAGTATTTTTATTCACATTTCCTTTTACTTTATATTTTATTTTGATATGTTTAGGTTAAGCATTTAATTATTACTCGTATTATTTTATTTATCATTTATTTTTACATGTTTTGATTTTATTTTACAAATTGATTTTTGATTTTTACCTACTACTTTATTTTAATCATATTTCGTTTTATACACTTATTACTTATTATGTATACCATTCAAACATCATTTTATATTATTTTATGTTTGTCTTCCTAAAAGTTGATGTTATAGCATCAACATTTGATATGTAAGGGGAGTTGTTATATGCAAAATATATCAGCACTTAGTTCGCATAGTCGAGAAGTCAACGGAATTTAAAGCGTACGTGACTTCTCAGGGATATCAAATTTCATCTCGAATTATATGCAAACAACTTCCCGGAAACCTACACGAGTCCGTTTACCCAGTAAAATCGCTGACTTGCATCAGCACTTTTGCCAATGTTATAAAAGCAACTGGAAACGTTCTCGTGTTGTCATTCAAATATTATCACTTTTAGTATTAAGTTATTCAAATATTAAGTCATTTTAATTGTTCATTTTAAATTGTGTATGTTTTAAATAAAAATCTTTTTTAAAAAGTGATTTGAATCAAAGTGATATATATATATATATATATATATATATATATATATATATATGTTCTGAGAGGCTTCCGCGGTCATTATTATGAACTAAGCTAGGTTCCGGGTGAGAACCGCGTCTGAATTTATTGAATACTCGACGTTTCAACTCGTGCTTTGGAGCCATTATCAAGAGACAAAAGTGAAAAAGAGTTTCAGAGTCTAGATCGAACTCGGGGCCTCAATCTGCCTACTCCCCAAGAGTCACTAGATAACTGAACTGAATTTGAATCTGCTCTGCTTCTTTTATTTATAGTTAGCGCTGGGTTAGAAGGGGATGTCACGTGATGAGGCTGTGTTGTGATTGGTTGCGTATTTGTGGGCGTGTCTGTTTTGTTTAATCTGGCAATTACGGAGGTCCAAGCTGTGGGAAGGCGAGTGCTGTCATCGCGTCTATTTAGACAGACAGGTCTTTTCTCTATTTCGATGGCTTCGCGAATAGTGGATGCCCTAAGAGAATTGAGAGATATGATAGTCCTACTGTCCTCGAAGTTGATAGAGTGCCCTGTTTGGATATGGTGATGCGCGAGAGCTGAAGTCGGATCTTTTTTACGAACTGACAGAGAGTGTACATATACTCGATGGTTAACGCGCCTGTTGGTACGACCGATGTAGCTTTGTGGGCAATCGCGACATGAGATTTCGTAAACTCCTCGATCCTCGTTAGGTACTTTGTCTTTGGGGTTACCGGTTAAGTTGCCTATAGTTTGAGTGGTGTTGAAGATAGTCTTTATTTGATGTCTTTGTAAAATCCGTGCTATTTTGTCAGTGACTCCTCGAATGTATGGAAGTACGGCTTTTTGATGTTGTTGTTCTATTTCTGACGGGATTGGTGTGATTGGGGGTTGTTGAGATTGATGAATTATACGCGCAATGTGGTCCGGATGATAACCGTTTTGTCGAAGGATATGTTGAAGATTATTAAGTTCGTTTTGTCTATTGTCAATATCTGTTAAACGAATAGATCTAAGAGTCAAAGATTTCATTACAGAACTCAATTGGGCAGGGTGGTGGTGTGATTGGGCATTTAAGTATCGATTGGTATGGGTTGGTTTTCTATAGACGGTATGTGAGAATCTGTCATTGTTGGTTTTTGTTATGAGGACATCAAGAAACGGGAGAGAAGAATCGGACTCGATTTCCATTGTAAATTGTATATTAGAATGTATACCATTGAGGTGTTGTAGGAAGAAGTCTAATGAATCTCTGCCATGAGGCCAAATGACAAAAGTATCATCTACATATCTAAGCCAACAGGAAGGTTTTAAATTAGACGAGTTTAGGGCCTGGGTTTCGATTTGTTCCATGAAAATGTTAGCAAGCACTGGAGAAAGAGGTGAACCCATTGGGGCCCCACGGACTTGTTTGAACAGAATGTTTTGAAATGAAAAATAAGTGTTAGAGGAACAGTGTTGTACAAGTTTGATGATGTCAGAAGAGATATTGTATTTTGTTTTTAGAATGTCTAACGTTTCTGAAATGGGGACATTGGTGAAAAGAGATACAACATCGAAGCTAACTAGGATGTCATTTTCTGAAATTCTGTAAGCACTTAGGATATCTAGGAAGGAAGAAGAGTTCTTTACGTACGAGGATGCTTGCTCGGCTAGAGGTTGAAGGGTTTTGGCTAAGTACCGGGCTAATTCTTGGGTCGGGGATTGTACCGAACTGACAATGGGCCTAAGAGGAATGTCCGGCTTATGAATTTTGGGTAGTCCGTAAATTTTCGGAATTTTAGAAGACTTTTCACGAGGAATGGTGATCTTTTTAACGTCAAGAGGAAGTTGTGTCCTATTGATGATTTCCTTAGTCTTTTTCTCTAAGTAAGTAGTAGGATTATTGTTCATTATTTCGTAGTCTGCAGTGTAGAGTAGGGAATTAATCTTGTGAACATAGTCCTTAGTATTGAGAAGAACAGTCGCGTTACCTTTGTCGGCAGGAAGAATAGTTATGTCATCGTTGTTACGTAGTTGTTTTAGTGCATGTCTTTCGTTAGAAGTTAGGTTTGATTTTGGTGGCTTTGATGTGCGGAGTACTCTAGCAATGTCTTGACGAGTATCTTCAGCCTCAATATCTGTTAGTTCAACCAAAGCTACCTCAACTTGAGAAATGATTCTTTCAGTCAGGCGTCACTGCGAAATTGAAACCTTTGGATAGGACGTGTAAACTGGTAGAGTCTAAGGGGAAGTCAGAAAAGTTATGGACGGTCGTCTGAGGGGGTGAGGTGACAGTGGGTTGTTGTTTTGTAATAAGTCGTGTTAGCTTAAGTTTTTGAGTGACTGTTTTCTTTTGGGCCAGGTGTTCGGCTTTATCGCTCGAAATGCGATTAAAATTGTCCCACAGAATTGGATGAGGATTGAAAGTATGTAATGAAGAATAACAGTGATACAAATTTCGGTTGGTTTGGTCAAGTTGATATCTGATTGAATGGATGGAATTTCGTAAGAGGGCCAAACTTGCTTTGTTAAGAATACTGGAAACTGAACGTGAAGAGGTGTGATGTTTTAGTTTGAAAGTATTTGGAATGATGTTATAAGTTCTACAAGATTTGAGGAAAACAAGATC
The DNA here is from genome assembly GCA_034190945.1 of Octodonta nipae. Taxonomy (NCBI): domain Eukaryota; kingdom Metazoa; phylum Arthropoda; class Insecta; order Coleoptera; family Chrysomelidae; genus Octodonta; species Octodonta nipae. The sequence continues at coordinate 107,914,878 of CM067217.1, forward strand.
ACAAAGAAGCAGAGATTTTCGAATAAGAAGTTTGCTGTATGTTTTGGTGAGTTGGAAGAAATCCTCCCCGTAGAGGCGAATGAAATGTTCTGAGAGGCTTCCGCGGTCATTATTATGAACTAAGCTAGGTTCCGGGTGAGAACCGCGTCTGAATTTATTGAATTGACCAAACCAACCGAAATTTGTATCACTGTTATTCTTCATTAAATACTTTCAATCCTCATCCAATTCTGTGGGACAATTTTAATCGCATTTCGAGCGATAAAGCCGAACACCTGGCCCAAAAGAAAACAGTCACTCAAAAACTTAAGCTAACACGACTTATTACAAAACAACAACCCACTGTCACCTCACCCCCTCAGACGACCGTCCATAACTTTTCTGACTTCCCCTTAGACTCTACCAGTTTACACGTCCTATCCAAAGGTTTCAATTTTGCAGTGACGCCGAAAACTATCCCAACTGAAAGAATCATTTCTCAAGATGAGGTAGCTTTGGTTGAACTAACAGATATTGAGGCTGAAGATACTCGTCAAGACATTGCTAGAGTACTCCGCACATCAAAGCCACCAAAATCAAACCTAACTTCTAACGAAAGACATGCACTAAAACAACTACGTAACAACGATGACATAACTATTCTTCCTGCCGACAAAGGTAACGCGACTGTTCTTCTCAATACTAAGGACTATGTTCACAAGATGAATTCCCTACTCCACACTGCAGACTACGAAATAATGAACAATAATCCTACTACTTACTTAGAGAAAAAGACTAAGGAAATCATCAATAGGACACAACTTCCTCTTGACGTTAAAAAGATCACCATTCCTCGTGAAAAGTCTTCTAAAATTCCGAAAATTTACGGACTACCCAAAATTCATAAGCCGGACATTCCTCTTAGGCCCATTGTCAGTTCGGTACAATCCCCGACCCAAGAATTAGCCCGGTACTTAGCCAAAACCCTTCAACCTCTAGCCGAGCAAGCATCCTCGTACGTAAAGAACTCTTCTTCCTTCTAGATATCCTAAGTGCTTACAGAATTTCAGAAAATGACATCCTAGTTAGCTTCGATGTTGTATCTCTTTTCACCAATGTCCCCATTTCAGAAACGTTAGACATTCTAAAAACAAAATACAATATCTCTTCTGACATCATCAAACTTGTACAACACTGTTCCTCTAACACTTATTTTTCATTTCAAAACATTCTGTTCAAACAAGTCCGTGGGGCCCCAATGGGTTCACCTCTTTCTCCAGTGCTTGCTAACATTTTCATGGAACAAATCGAAACCCAGGCCCTAAACTCGTCTAATTTAAAACCTTCCTGTTGGCTTAGATATGTAGATGATACTTTTGTCATTTGGCCTCATGGCAGAGATTCATTAGACTTCTTCCTACAACACCTCAATGGTATACATTCTAATATACAACTTACAATGGAAATCGAGTCCGATTCTTCTCTCCCGTTTCTTGATGTCCTCATAACAAAAACCAACAATGACAGATTCTCACATACCGTCTATAGAAAACCAACCCATACAAATCGATACTTAAATGCCCAATCACACCACCACCCTGCCCAATTGAGTTCTGTAATGAAATCTTTGACTCTTAGATCTATTCGTTTAACAGATATTGACAATAGACAAAACGAACTTAATAATCTTCAACATATCCTTCGACAAAACGGTTATCATCCGGACCACATTGCGCGTATAATTCATCAATCTCAACAACCCCCAATCACACCAATCCCGTCAGAAATAGAACAACAACATCAAAAAGCCGTACTTCTATACATTCGAGGAGTCACTGACAAAATAGCACGGATTTTACAAAGACATCAAATAAAGACTATCTTCAACACCACTCAAACTATAGGCAACTTAACCGGTAACCCCAAAGACAAAGTACCTAACGAGGATCGAGGAGTTTACGAAATCTCATGTCGCGATTGCCCACAAAGCTACATCGGTCGTACCAACAGGCGCGTTAACCATCGAGTATATGAACACTCTCTGTCAGTTCGTAAAAAAGATCCGACTTCAGCTCTCGCGCATCACCATATCCAAACAGGGCACTCTATCAACTTCGAGGACAGTAGGACTATCATATCTCTCAATTCTCTTAGGGCATCCACTATTCGCGAAGCCATCGAAATAGAGAAAAGACCTGTCTGTCTAAATAGACGCGATGACAGCACTCGCCTTCCCACAGCTTGGACCTCCGTAATTGCCAGATTAAACAAAACAGACACGCCCACAAATACGCAACCAATCACAACACAGCCTCATCACGTGACATCCCCTTCTAACCCAGCGCTAACTATAAATAAAAGAAGCAGAGCAGATTCAAATTCAGTTCAGTTATCTAGTGACTCTTGGGGAGTAGGCAGATTGAGGCCCCGAGTTCGATCTAGACTCTGAAACTCTTTTTCACTTTTGTCTCTTGATAATGGCTCCAAAGCAGGAGTTGAAACGTCGAGTATTCAATAAATTCAGACGCGGTTCTCACCCGGAACCTAGCTTAGTTCATAATAATGACCGCGGAAGCCTCTCAGAACATATATATATATATATATATATATATATATATATATATATATATTATATTCACTTTGATTCAAATCACTTTTTAAAAAAGATTTTTATTTAAAACATACACAATTTAAAATGAACAATTAAAATGACTTAATATTTGAATAACTTAATACTAAAAGTGATAATATTTGAATGACAACACGAGAACGTTTCCAGTTGCTTTTATAACATTGGCAAAAGTGCTGATGCAAGTCAGCGATTTTACTGGGTAAACGGACTCGTGTAGGTTTCCGGGAAGTTGTTTGCATATAATTCGAGATGAAATTTGATATCCCTGAGAAGTCACGTACGCTTTAAATTCCGTTGACTTCTCGACTATGCGAACTAAGTGCTGATATATTTTGCATATAACAACTCCCCTTACATATCAAATGTTGATGCTATAACATCAACTTTTAGGAAGACAAACATAAAATAATATAAAATGATGTTTGAATGGTATACATAATAAGTAATAAGTGTATAAAACGAAATATGATTAAAATAAAGTAGTAGGTAAAAATCAAAAATCAATTTGTAAAATAAAATCAAAACATGTAAAAATAAATGATAAATAAAATAATACGAGTAATAATTAAATGCTTAACCTAAACATATCAAAATAAAATATAAAGTAAAAGGAAATGTGAATAAAAATACTGTGTAAAAAAATAAAAAGGTTAATAATATAAATCAATATTAAAATAGGTGTTTTTACAGAACATAAAGGTTATACCTAAACTTGCGTCTTTAAGCTTTGTTGTGTTTTCAAAACAGGCCTAAGCTTGGGGAAAAATTTGAGTCTTGGCTGAGGCACTGAAGTCTGGTCAGGATTGCAGTCCTTTGGAGGTTTTACCATCCTCATTTTGACAGCTTGGAAAGTGATGAGTGCCGCTATGATCATGAGAGCAGCTATGGTTGTATAGGTAAACCAAGAGATGTTTGGCTGGTTTATGAGACCATCGAGGTCTCTGGAATATTGTTCCAATTTGTGATTTGCTACGTCTAATTCTTCTACATTAAGTGTGTTCAGCTTTAGGGGCTGAAGTTCAGGAATTATAATTTTTGCTGGCACTGCATCGCAACAGTTGAATGGCACTATTACTGGTTGAAATGTTTCTAGAACATTGGTTTGCTTACCAGATTCGGCTTGAACTTTTGTAATTCCTATAAACGCACTACACTCTGATTGAAGAGTCAATATGGAGTTGAGGGAGATTGTAAGAGTTTTTGGGTTTGTTTGAGCGCAATTCACTGTAACACTTATGGGTTCAGAAGTAATTATGAGCCATGTATTGGGTTCTAGTTTTTGAACGTTGTATCCTTCAGTGAATATTAGTAAGCTTTTACAGTTGTCGGGTACCTTCTGGACGTTCTTTAGAAGTTGAGCTTCACATAACGCGTTTGTGTCAATAGGATATGCGTAAAGTTCAGAACACACTTTCTTACGAGTGGCTAACGGTTTACACGCACTTAAGTCTTTGATCGGAATAAACATTAAAGAATCATCATTCTTTGCAAGATATTTTTGAGTGAAGGATAGCATATGATGTAAACCTGTTCTTTCATCGTATATAGGGATAGGATATAAATGAAAGACTGTAAGGATGTTGTTCGACTAAAGGGATTCTTAACACAAATATAAGATCGGTATATGTTTGAAATGCCTCTAGTTCAATGATTTCCAGATATTGTGCGATGCTCGAGTACTTTACAGCCAATGGCAGGTTACTTTTGACTAAATTTTGCGATATTTCCTGTAATGAGGTAATAAGATGTTCTGGTGTTAAAATTGAAGAGTGAATTATTTTCAAACGCGCGAATGTGATAGAATTTAAAACATCATTTAGATTAACTTCTAAGTAGAGATAATTCTCCATAAGTATTTCACACATTTCAAGTAATGCGAGTTTTGATTCGACGTAGGAGATCTTATCATTAATTTTTCCGATAGTGTTTTCCAGCTTTTTCATGTTATCGTTAAATAGTTTTTCGTCAATTCTAAGATTTTGGATAGTTTCGTTGAAGTTTTTAATTACGGATGTGATGACACTTATTTGGTTTTTTTGTAAGTTCTCAATTTGAAGTTGGCCTTGATTCAAGCGGTTTATGCTTTCGGTAAAGTATTTTCCGTCGGCCGCGTCTAAATTGCCGGTGATTGCCTTAAAAAGGGTACCTGCCCCATCAAGAATACCTCGTTTGTGTCGTTTAGTGTCCATGTGAATGTCAGTAAATTTCTGTTTGATTGAGTTAGACATTTGAGAAGGTTAATGTGGGTTTGTATGTCTGCGCGAAAGTAGTTCATAGCAAAAGAATTGAAGTTAACAGTTTTTACAAGAGTTTGTAAAATTCTGTTGTTGTTGTAAATACTTGTTCTATTGCAGAAATGTTTCTGTGTACTAAACGTGTCCATTTATCATTGGATACAGTTATTTCTGCTTCGTTATGGAAGTAAATACCTAAAGTATTGTTTATTGGTTGTATTTGAAATTGGGGTACTGCTGACCCGAACCGCAGGCAAAACCTGAAACAGAAATTAACTTTCTGAGAACGGTTTCATTCGGTCGAAATTTACTTTTGATTTTTGGTTAGTTTTAGGGTTTAGTACTGTTGCGGAGTTTCTGTGAATCTCCAGGATTTCGAAAGGACCATTTAATTTATTTTGGAGTTTGTCCTTGATCTGGGATTCTTTAATATAGACTTTATCGCCTATTTGATAGTTAGGGAGATTTTCAGAAACGTGTTCATCAAATCTGACTTTCGCTTTATGTTTTTGGATTTCCGTTCTTTCGCGAGCAATTTTATAATAGTGAGAGATACGATTATTGAGATCTCTGATGTACTTAGTTATCAGGGCTTGTTGGTTGTAGAGAGTTTCTGGAGTCCTACTTGAAGTGTGTCCGTAAACAAGTTCGTAAGGGGTGAATCCATGAGTTTTGTTTACAGAATTGTTATATGCAATGATTGCATAAGGGAGGATGTTAAAAGGGTGTTCGTCAGGATTTTCTAGTTTATGGATTCTAATCATCTCTAATAAGATTAAGTGGAATCGTTCTAATGAACCATTTGACTTGGGATGTCCCACACTAGAATAGGATAGTTTGATGTCAAATAGTTTACACAAGTCTCTCATTAGTGCGTTGTCGAATTCCCTGCCATAATCACAATGTATCCGTAATGGGGTACCGAAGTGTTGGAAATAGAGTAGTAAAGTACTAACAACGGTTTTTGCGGATTTGTCGGTTGTGGGGTAGGCCTGAGAGACGTGACTTCTCAGGGATATCAAATTTCATCTCGAATTATATGCAAACAACTTCCCGGAAACCTACACAAGTTCGTTTACCCAGTAAAATCGCTGACTTGCATCAGCACTTTTGCCAATGTTATAAAAGCAACTGGAAACGTTCTCGTGTTGTCATTCAAATATTATCACTTTTAGTATTAAGTTATTCAAATATTAAGTCATTTTAATTGTTCATTTTAAATTGTGTATGTTTTTAAATAAAAATCTTTTTTAAAAAGTGATTTGAATCAAAGTGAATATAATATATATATATATATATATATATATATATATATATATATATATATATATGTTATATACGTCCTAAACAATACTTAGAATATTAATATGACAACACCGTGTAACCGGTCAAATGAGTCGTTCACATGGTGTCATATTACACGATATAGCAATTCCCAGGAAATACGCAAATGCCCATCGCACGTGTAAAACTGCTGATGCTGACAATGCAACACGTAGCTTATAAATGCACATGCGATGGCTGTGAGCGTCATTAAGTGTATCGCATTCAATTATCTCATTTATATTGTTTAACGTAATTTTTGAAGTAAAATATTTAATTTGTGTTTTAAATAAAAATAATTTTTTTTAAAAAAAGCATTTGTGTTTGTGAAGATATAAAATTGGCGCAGTCAGTAGGATTGTTCCAAAACGACTAGAACACGAGAATTCTAACTAGTCGTGGTGGTTTCCAAACCTTCGTGGGACAATCAACCTCTTGCTGGAGACACAACTGGAAGCGAGCTAGCACCAGGAACACGCAACGGCTAACCAGTGCAGTCAACTTACAGAACAGTCCATGCCAGGAATTATATTGTAAGGATTACGTTATTATTATTTTATTATTTCTATTTATTGATACACTTAATCACCATTTCTATCATCAAAGATAAATCCTTTAATATTCCTTAAATATTTTAAACATATTACATCACTACCCTTGATATATTCAGTTCATTTATTTTGAGTAAAATTGCAAGGTAAGAAATATTTTTGACCAATTTTGGTACATATTGATAATTACACATTAAATTTATACCATTATTTTGAACGACAACTTATAATAACTTGATCTAATTATTTTAATATCTATCTAATTTCACATTTATTTATTTAAACATTGATTTATACGTTTTACCATTGTCAATTCGACAAGATAATCTGATTTAAATTTTTAAATATTGTGCAATAACCGTATTCTAAATACAAAATGGCAACGACTAGACAAGGTGCCACAACCCCAACGGTAGAACCTTACAAAATTTCAGAGATATTTGCGATTATTCCTGAATACGACGGGAATCCCATATTCCTTAACACTTTCATTAGCTCTTGCACAACAGCACACAACATGGCTGTTGCTAATCAAATAGCCTTATTAATCCTTCACATAAAAAACAAGTTGAGAGGCCGTGCCGCCGAACTTGTAAATTCCCGGAACCCATCAACTTGGGACGATATCAAAACGCTTCTTGAAACACACTTTGGTGATTCACGCGATTTGTCTGCATTAATTCAAGATCTTCAGAGAATGCGGCAACTTCCCAATGAGTCCCCATTAACTTTCGCAGCCCGCCTTCAAACACACGAAGCCAAAATGCACGCGGCTGTCAATAAACAAAACATAACTACAAAAGAAAAAGACGCACAAATTTCTCTTATTGACTCTATGGCTCTGAACAGCCTTTTAACAGGTCTTGAGACGAAAATAGGGCAAATTATACGTGCCAGCAACCCTGACGACATTGTAACTGCTGTTTCTAGAATAAAACGGGAGATACAATTGTCTCACTTAGAAAACCAAAAGTTCCAAGTGACACGTAACCTACAACAACAGATAAACAACCAAACGATTTTAAATACCATCAGTATCGAACCGCGGACAGAACGCGTTTTTAAACTTAAATGCGAGTTACGAAATACGGACGCCATTCTAACTTCCAGAGTATTAGAAAATGTAAGATTACCAAATGCTCTCGTTCACGTCAACGATAAAGGCTAGTCCAAAAAGAATAAATTTTGACAAAATTGAATTAGAACCCATCCAGAACTTCTCTATTAATCACTGCGAAGAAATTTCATTTAGAACTAACTCTAACATAGACAGACTAACAGAAATTCACAAACAACTTCGACTCGAACACCTCAACGAAGAAGAGGCGGAATTAATCCAACAACTCTGCATCGATTTCTCGGACATTTTCTATTTAGAAGGGGACAATCTTAGTTTCACTAACGAAATAAAACACTCTATTGATACAAACAACTCGAAACCCATATTTACCAAATCTTATCGGTACCCCCAAATCCATAAGGAAGAAGTTCGAACCCAAGTCTCAAAAATGTTAGAACAAGGTATCATTCGCCCTTCAAATTCCCCTTGGTCTTCCCCTGTGTGGGTTGTCCCAAAAAAACAAGACGCATCCGGCAAACAAAAGTGGCGTGTAGTCGTGGACTACCGTAAACTTAATGAACTCACAGTAGACGATAAGTATCCCTTACCCAACATATCAGACTTACTGGACCAACTTGGCAAATGCCAATACTTTACTACACTAGACCTTGCTTCTGGCTTTCACCAGATCGAAATTGAATCGAAGGACATTCAAAAAACCGCTTTTACTGTAGAGAACGGTCATTTTGAATTCGTTCGCATGCCTTTCGGTTTGAAGAATGCTCCCTCAACCTTTCAAAGGGTGATGGACAACATTCTCATCGGAATCCAGAACGAGAGATGCTTGGTCTATATGGACGATATAATCATCTACTCACCAACTATACACGAACATTTGGCCCGACTGACTGAAGTTTTCAAACGACTTAGGAAGGCAAATCTTAAGATTCAGCCTGATAAATGCGAATTTCTCCGCAAGGAGGTCGCATATTTAGGACACCTCATTACAAAGGACGGAGTAAAACCGAACCCGTCCAAAGTCGAATGTATACTTAACTTCCCCCAACCACAGAACCAGAAAGATATTAAATCTTTTCTTGGTCTAGCTGGCTACTACCGTCGATTTATACCAAACTTTGCCAAAATATCTAAACCTCTTACAAAACTGCTTGAAAAAGACGTTTCATTTCATTTTAATTCAGACTGTGTTGACTCCTTTAACACATTAAAACAAGCTCTCACGTCCACTCCGATCTTGATCTATCCCGACTTCAACGAACCTTTTCTTCTAACTACAGACGCTAGTGCTTTCGCAATCGGCGCTGTACTTTCCCAGGGACCAATAGGCAAAGACCTGCCCATTGGATATGCCTCTAGAACCCTCTGCAAAGCAGAGACTAGATACTCCACCATAGAGCGCGAGCTACTGGCCATTGTCTGGGCTGTCAAACACTTTCGCCCGATAATTTTTGGCCGCAAGTTTAAACTCCTGACCGATCACCGCCCGTTAACGTGGCTCTTTTCTATCAAAGATCCGGGTAGTCGACTCGCGAGATGGCGCCTCAAACTTGAGGAATATGATTACGAAATCATATACAAGCCAGGTAAAGTCAACAAAAATGCCGACGCCCTTTCGCGCATTAAAATAACTCACTTCAATGAATGCATCCATTTCCAATCAACCAACAATCTTCAATACTTTCAAATAAACCCCCTTAACGAAAACGATGACACCGACTCAGACGAACCTGAAACAAATGACGACGATAACCTAATATTTACCGAATTTCGGACATTCGTAGAACGGTATAAGACCGTCTCACTTATCGACTATAGTAAAATTCAGTACTCCAACTGTCAACTCCTTGATAGAGAAAACAAAAATATCTTAGCTTTCTTTCAATCCGGCAATTTAAAAGATTTTCATAACCAAATTCTTGAGGATATCTTCGAAGAGAACGCCGACTTCGAGCAATTCAAAATTAACATTTTCAATAGTAAAAGCGTTCGAAAAAGACGATATTACATTATTCCCCTACCAACTGATTTCGACACTGTGAACGAGGTATTATTTGCCTCAATTTACAAGAGCAAAGACCTTCTAACTGACTCTGAACTATATTGCGTTGAAAATAACTTAGACCTACCTATACTCGAAATGCTTTCGTTTATATTTGCAGAAACAGACATAAAGTGGAAAGTCTGTCAGAACATAACAAAAACAGTAGGAAGAGATCAAGTGCCAATAATACTAGATCAATTCCATAACGGTAAAAACAACATACACAGAGGGATCAACGAAACTATTAGACGAATTAAAGAAAAGTATAACTGGCAAGGTATTACAAAAGACGTAGAAAACTTCATTAGAAACTGTCAAATCTGTCAGACAACTAAAGCTTTCCGAAAAAACCTTGACAACCCATTAGTAGTAACAGAAACTCCAAGAACCCCTTTTGAAAGAATAAACATCGACATTCTCGAAGTACCTAGCAGAAATTACGCCCTCACTATCCGAGACGAATTAACTAAATATTCCCAGGCCTACCCGATTAGCGAGAAGTCCGCCAAAACCGTCGTTAGTACACTCTTGGTGTATTTCCAACACTTCGGAACGCCTCTGAGAATACACTGCGACTACGGTCGTGAATTCGACAATGCACTCCTCAAAGACCTTTGCAAATTGTTCGATATTAAACTTTCCTACTCTAGTGTAGGACACCCCCAATCTAACGGTTCATTAGAGCGTTTTCATTCAACATTGTTAGATATGATCCGTATTCATAAGGCCGAGCACCCTGACGAACACCCCTTCAATATTCTGCCATACGCAATTATTACCTACAACAACTCCGCTAACAAAACCCATGGGTTCACACCCTATGAACTCGTTTTCGGGCACACATCTAGCCGACCCCCTGAAACCCTCTATAACGAAGAGGACTTGATTTCTAAATACATCAGAGACTTAAATAACCGCATTTCACAGTACTACAAAATAGCACGCGAAAGAACCGATACTCAAAAACAAAAAGCCAAAATTCGATTCGATAAACATGTTTCGGACAAAACCCCAAATTATCAAGTAGGTGACAAGGTTTACGTACGCGAATCTCAGTTCAAAGATAAACTACAAAACAAATTTAACGGACCATTTCAAATAGTAGAACTACATGCAAACTCAGCTACTTTACTTAATTCTCGTACTAACCAAAAAACCAAAGTAAACTTTGACCGTATGAAACCTTTCACAGAAGACTGATTTCTTTACAGGGTCATCCTGCTGTTCGGATCGGCAGCATCCCAATTTGAAATAAAACCAATCAATAACACCCTAGGGATTTATTATCATGAAGAATCACGTATAGCCGTGTCAAATCACAAATGGACTCTTCTAGTTCATAGAAATCTCTCCGCTCTAGAACAAGCTTTCGCTACCAACGACAGAATTCTCGATGCACTAACTTTATCACTAAAAACTAACGTCCACCCAACCAACGTATTCCGTGCTGACGTTCAATCACACATCAACTTACTTAACCAAATCTCAAACTCTGTCAAAAACAAATTCACTGAAATCCACATGGACACTCGAAGGTACAAACGTGGACTAATCGATGGCGCCGGATCAATTTTCAAAGCCATAACTGGTAACTTAGACGCCGCCGACGGCGAGTATTTCACCAACAGTATAAATAGTTTAAACAAAGGACAACTGCAGATCGAAAACCTTTTGAAAAACCAAATCAGCGTAACCACCTCAGTTATAAAGAACTTTAACGAAACTATTCAACGCATTCAGGTCGACGAAAAAATATTTAACGAAAATATTCGAAAAATGGAAAATATGATTCGTAAAGTAAACGACAAAATGGCGTACGTGGAAACAAAACTCTCATTTCTAGAAATGACGGAAAAACTGATGGAAAATTATCTCTTTCTAGAAGACAACTTAAATGATGTTCTTAATTCCATAACTTTTGCCCGTCTAAAAATTATCCATACTTCAATTTTAACTCCCGAACATTTCATTGCCGCCTTACAGGAAATATCACAGAATCTCGTGAAAAATAATTTACCTTTGCCCGTCAAATATTCAAGTATTGCACGATACTTGGAAATTACAGAATTAGAAGCTTTTCAAACAGATTCCGACCTTGTATTTATACTCAGAATTCCACTTATTGAACAGCAATCATTTACTGCTCTCCGCTTATACCCAATCCCCATCTATGATGATAGAACTGGGTTATACCATGTACTCTCATTCACTCATAAATATATAGCAAAAAACGACGATTCCTTACTGTATATTCCGATAAAAGACCTCAGTGCGTGCAAACCGTTGAACAATCAAAATAAATTGTGTTCCGAACTCTATGCATATCCGATAGACTCAAATGCTTTGTGCGAGGCCCAACTTTTAAGAAATTTTAAAAAAGTGCCGGACAATTGTCACAGTGCCGTGATCTCTGCTCAAGGGTACCACGTTCAAAAACTCGAAACCAACGTGTGGTTAATTATGGTTACCGAGCCTCTTAGCATTACCATCACCTGTACCGACATCAATACAAAACCCTTAACACTCAATGTTAACTCTTTATTAAAACTTCAGAAAGATTGCAGTGCCTTCATTGGAATAACCAAAATCGAAGCAGAAGCCACAAAAAGCAGCAACACCCTTGACAACTATCAACCAGTTCTTATCCCTTTCAACTGCTGCGATACCATACCAGAAAAAATTGTCGTTCCCGAACTTAAACCTTTGAAACTCCATGAATTGAATTTCGAGGAGTTAAACGTCGCAAACCACAAACTCGACGACTATTCAAAGGACCTAGACGAATTAATAAATCAGCCATTCGTCAAAAAGAACATTTCTTGGTTCACCTACGTGACAATATTTTCCATAATAATAATTGTCGCTGTATTTGTCCTCCAAACGCTTTGGCGTAAACGCAATACAACCAGCGAAAGTCCATCACCCACAACCAGAATTTCAAAATTGTTGCCAAGATTGAGACCGAACCTTCGACCGAACGAAACTGAAGACATCGAGCTAAGTACCCCAAAATAATTTAAAAAAATTGTTTTGTAAAACTTTTATCGCTAAAAACTGTATTATTTTAGGTTTTATTATTAGTGACCTTAATGCTAATTATATTTTATTTTATACATTTATACAATTTACGCTATTTTATTCACTTTTGCTTTCTACAAATTTTATATGTATACAACCTTTTTTATTTTATTATTTTTCAAATTCTATTTTCAGAAAAGTTCCTGTAAAACAGCAACTTTTTCTTTGTGAGGGGAGTTGTTATATACGTCCTAAACAATACTTAGAATATTAATATGACAACACCGTGTAACCGGTCAAATGAGTCGTTCACATGGTGTCATATTACACGATATAGCAATTCCCAGGAAATACGCAAATGCCCATCGCACGTGTAAAACTGCTGATGCTGACAATGCAACACGTAGCTTATAAATGCACATGCGATGGCTGTGAGCGTCATTAAGTGTATCGCATTCAATTATCTCATTTATATTGTTTAACGTAATTTTTGAAGTAAAATATTTAATTTGTGTTTTAAATAAAAATAATTTTTTTTAAAAAAAGCATTTGTGTTTGTGAAGATATAAAATAAATATATATATATATATATATATATATATATATATATATAATGCATTACGTGTCGCTACCACACAGCTGTGCCGTCTTTTACACACACGATGTTTTGACCTTTGTCCGCTCGCTAACAGAGGGAGCGAACTGTACATTTAATGGCTATCCTAGTCGTCGCTCTCGATTTAATTCTGCGAACTTTTTGACAAGGCCGTCGTGTCTGTTCTCCACCCAAGTGTTTACGTAGGAAGCAAACGGCCGGGGTTCAATTCCCTATGACTGCGAAGGTTTTTTATAATTAAATTATTTCGTATATCATTGGAATTTGGCGCTGTTGAACAGATCACGTGTCTATTGACCAATGAGAGCGCTGCAAGGGTGCACATATAACTACCTATCTACTACGTCTCAACCCGCCTGTAATATAATACGTCAGCTGTCAACCGCATGCCCACCACGAGTGTTCCATACCACTGACCCAACTCTATGGCCTACCTGTAAAAGCCTCGTGCCACTGACCGGAGTCTATGGCTTATGTCAGCTGTCAACATCCCGTGCCGTCGTTCTGTGACATACCGGTTAACGCCCTATGCCATCCGTCCTATGGTGTTCCGTGTCATCGTTCTATGGCATATGTCATTGACCCCAGGCGATAACGTAACCCGGCACGTGCGGATGACCCTGGACGGGGTCATCTTAGTTCTCAAGTGACGGACGTGACCTTGAAAGTGTTCCCAGCTTCAAGTCAGGCGACCCCTTCTCCTTCTGAGAAGTGAATTTTTTCTCATTAAGATAAACGCGCCAGAATGGACAAGGATCTAGTAGGTAATGGACGAAAAAAAAAAGGCTTCTACAATAAGGACCCGAAATATTTTTATTATGTTGTAAATATTTTTTACATTGACAAAATTTATCCTGTCGTTTTGATGCAAAACAGTTTGAGGTTCAAGTTGCTCTTGTATTTGGTAAATTACTTTAGCAATTTTTGTTAAGAAAACTGTTAGTACGGTAAATGGAAAGTTTGCCTGTCAATTTATCACTGTTATATTTTAATTAGAATGTGTTTTTAAAAAGAAGGAGGTTCTTAATTTCTTTTGTATCTATGTTTTTTTATGTTTGTCCAGCGATTACTCGCAAACGACTTAAGGAATTTCGACCATTTATACTGGATCCTGTTCCGGAGGATCGCGCAGTAGTCACATATTTTTTTCATTAACATAGCTTGTACCGTTTCTTAGAAAAACTATTTTACCGTAAAATGGGGTGAATAGCAACAGTGGGGTGAATAGAAACGAAACTTCTGAAAAAATTCAACATTATGTAATAGGGGGTTAAAGTAAAGCAGACAGGGATATTTTTTTTTTATGAGATGGAAATAAGGTAAGATTTAAGGGAAATGTGATTTTGTGTGGTTGGCAATACTGAGATTCAGATTCAGTGGTGTGACAAAGCAACTTCTGTTTCAGCCGATTTTCATCGTTTTCCAAACTTTACATGTAAGTACCATACCTCATCACCTCACATGTTTGAATTGTACTATTTTTTATACCTTGTATACCTGTAGAAGATATCACATTGTTTAACATAGTGTAAACAAAACCATTTCTTTGTTTCAATTTTTGTTTTAGGTTATGATCCATATTTTGAATCTGTGGGGTGAATAGAAACACATTATTTTCTGCTGTTTCTATTCACCCCACAAATCGTAAAGTTTTTATTTTGTGTTTATTTTCCAATGTCACAGCTGAAAGACAATTAAATATATAATATACAACCAATAGTTATCTAATTGAGGAATATTAGCTGGCACAAGCTATAATGTGACCGTTTTCTTTCAGCATGCCAAGGAGTTACAAACGATTAAAACCGAACAAAGTACAAGATCCAGAGGTTATTAAGGCAGCTGTTGAATACATAACTAATGGCCTTAGCCTTCGAAACGCAGAGGCAAAATATGACATCCATTATAGTGTCCTCTACAGACATTTGAAAAAAGGTGATCAAATTAAGAAAAAAGGAGGGCAAACCGCTTTAACAGAAGAAGAGGAAAAAACTTTGGCGAGTAGACTTATTATTTGTGCTGACTGGGGCTACCCAATTGATTCGTGGACTCTGCGAATTTTGGTCAAAGAATCGCTTGACCGCCAAGGTAGAACCATAAAAAAATTCAAAGACAACTTTCCTGGCCGTGATTTTGTCTATTCTTTTTTGAATAGACATAAGGCTGACTTGTCACAAAGGTTATGCCAAAACATTAAACGGGTCAGAGCAGGTGTCTCCCCAGAAACGATCAATGAGTACTTTGACAGACTAGAAGCAGAGCTCAGAGAGGTTCCTTTATCAAACATTATTAATTATGATGAAACGAACCTTTCTGATGATCCTGGAAAACATAAAGTAATAACTAAGCGTGGATGTAAGTACCCAGAAAGGGTGATGAACTCAACCAAATGCTCCATTTCTGTCATGTTTTCAGCTGCTGGTGATGGTCACCTCTTACCCCCATATGTAGTCTATAAATCTTTACACTTGTATGAAAGTTGGAGAGAAGGAGGCCCTGATGGGTCCAGATACAATAGGACCAAAAGTGGTTGGTTCGACAACTTTTGTTTTTCTGATTATGTTGAAACCATAGCCCTTCCTTATCTTAGACGTTTACCTGGCAAAAAGTACATGATTGGAGACAACTTATCTAGCCACTTGTCCTTGGATCTTATTAAAAAATGTGCAGAAAATGATGTCCACTTTATATTTTTACCAGCAAACTCCACGCACCTCACTCAACCATTAGACGTGGCATTCTTTCGGCCTCTCAAAATGGCATGGCGTTTAATCCTTCTAGATTGGAAAAAAGGACCGGGCAAGAATGAAGCTACCATTCAAAAGAGCAAGTTTCCTAGTTTGCTAAAGAAACTGTGTGAATCATGCAAATCGGAAAATGTAATTTCTGGCTTTAGAAAATGTGGTATTGTGCCCCTAAATCGGAAGGAAGTACTAAAGATGCTACCCTCCTCAGATTTGTCTATTGAATCAACCCAATCCTCAAGAGCCACAACACCAGCACTATCTCCTGTTGCTGCTATTGATGCTTCCTTCAAGGAACTATTAACAGCTCTAAGACACACAGAAACAGTTCCAGCTCGAAAAAAGCGAGTGAAAGTAGATGTTGGTCCAGGAAAAAGTGTTTCTGTGGCAGATTTTCCACCGGATCCAGATCAGGCTGGACCTAGCACATCTGTTGCTGGTACAAGCACTGACAATGATAATTCCACAGGTACCAGAAAACAAAGTGTGAGTGCCAGGAAGAAGAAAAATAAAAAACTCGATTCAGAACTTTCAAAAGAACTTGACAGATTAATCCAACCTGACGATTTTGTAATCGTGAAGGTATATGGAAAAACTAAAAATGTATTTAGAATGTATGTCACCAAAGTCACTGACTTTCAAGATGACGGTTATGTTGGACTGTTTTGCAAGAAAACCCTCAGCAGTAATATGTTTTCCTTGACTGATGAAGAATCATTTTTCTCCAAGGATGATGAGTAGTTAAACAAAGCGGTTTCTGGAGCGGAAGTGGGCATAAAGGTAACCAGTCATCGAGTTCTCGCCGGGAGCTGCTGCCGAGCTGTTGGTAGTTGTTGTTTGGATAAGAAGAAGACATTGGGAAGAAGAAGAAGACATTGGGGGTGGTCGTAGGGGTGCGCGAAAGACATTTGGGTGTGTCGCAGAGGTGCGTGCCATCTGTTGTTAATAAATGAAAGCAATTGTATTGTGGGTTGCGTGGGTTGCAGAGTGCACGCCATCTGTTGATGGTTGTGGTGGTTACAAAGAAAAAAAGCTAAATACTTGGCCGGGTATCGAACGCGGCTTGCCTGATTACAAAGTCAGGTACCCAGCGAGCTGCGCTAATGCGGTTAATCGAGAAATGTTTATTTGAAAAGGTATAGTACATGCCCGTTGGGTGGGCGCGGGTTTTTGGGCGTTGTTCGGTTAGATATTTGGGGGCTGGATGGGGGGATATGATATTTTGTTGTCTGTAAAAAAATTTAAAATCTTGGTATTTTGTTGTCTGTAAAAAAATTTAAAATCTTTTGCTTAAGCCTGCATGCGCGAGAACGTCCACTCCTTCGAGTCTATAGTTATCGTAAGCGACCGCCTACCTGCGCAAGAACGGCAACTCCTTCGAGACTCTGATTTTGTCGGATGATTCAAGGCATTGAACGCCTGCAGGCGCAAGAACGTCCACTCCTTCGAGTCTATAGTTTTCCTAAGCGAGCGCCTACCTGCGCAAGAACGGCAACTCCTTCGAGTCTCTGATTTTGTCGGATGATTCAAGGCCGAGCGTAATAATTTTGAGACTTGGAAAAATTTGTTTCAAGCGTCTGAAATTTAATTAAGGTGAAAATAATGGATATATTAAAACTAGACAACTGTTTAAATATCTTTATTAGCATATAGTATATTATGAATTTTCAGAGCATCCTTAATAATTAAAGCTATATTTTGTTTTGTTTTTGTACAATATATAGTAAGGCCGCCATCATCCAACCACATAGTCAAATCCAAAGAAATACCATCAGAACAAAGCTGGCAATCATCCCATACAGTGTCAGGTTCATCCTTTCCATGTGAAGGATCGTTATGGAAACCATATGCAAATTCCAAGTATTTTTTAAGCACCGTGTAACTCTCCACCGTTAAATGTATAATTGTTTCACCAATTTTGAGAGTGGTCTCGGTATCGGTAATATTAATTGTTAAAATTTCTGGTACTGCCGCATATATGCAAGTGCGTCCGTTGTAGGTAATCACAGTTGTTAAAACGTCTGGTACCACGTAACATCCATTTTTGGGATTTAGCTTTCCAGTTAAATCTTTCGGTTGTATAGTTCTCGTTGACACTGCACTCATATTAAAGCTTACTTGGTCATCAAGTAAACTTTCCAAATTCATGACTGGATTGTTACAGCTTCAACTCAAGACTGAATAAAAGAAATAAATTCTTTTAACTTATTGTCGTGAGTGTGTGACGACAGCAAACACTACAAATATTAGATTTTTGTGGCTATAGGTGCAGTCTTATTCAATTCACTATGAATAAAAGGTGTGGAATATGTTTGGAAGAGATAACTAATAATTTTGGGCTATTGCCAAATTGTAACCATTGTTTCTGCTTCCCATGCGTAAAAAGATGGCATCAAAATAAAGACTTTGAATTGAATATTCGCAGAGGCTGTCCAGAATGCCGTATTGTGTCTCCTTATGTCTATCAATCTGAGGTTTATTACCAGAAAGCGGAAAAAGATCGTTATATAGCTGAGAAAAACGAAAAAATGAAGAAAATGCGATGTAGGTATTTCCGAAAAAGCAAACCCAAATGTCCGTTTGGAAACACTTGCTTGTTTAGCCATCGATTACCAAATGGGGTAGAAATAGATATAGGGCCACCTCAAATGAAACGTGCAGGTATGGGCGGTCGTACTGATTTCATAGAGGCTCAGTTCACACGTGGAGGAGGTAGAACTCAGCGCCCAGCAATAGGAGGACTCCCAGATACTTTTAGTTTACTCCTGGTGGAACCAGGAATTTTTTACGTCTTGAGAGATGAATAAAAACCTGTATTTATTTAAAAATTCATGCCAATAAAATCATAAATGTATTTAAAAATTCCTGATAATAAATTCTCAAATCATAAATCTGTATTTATTTAAATGTAATGTTAATAAAATCGAAAAATAATATAAATCATGAATCCGTGATTATTTAAAAATTCCTGATAATAAATTCACATTATATCTGGTATTTTAGATATCAAAACCACAAACCGGAAATTTCCTGATAATAAATTCACATTATATCTGGTATTTTAGATATCAAAACCACAAACCGGAAATGATGACCGTAGTGAAAGGAAACTGTCATATCTTGTTTACGCTAATTGAAACCGAGCTAAATAAATTTACAGGAAGCTGTGGTTTGATTAGGTTATCATGTTGTTTGCAGCAACAAACTTTTGCAGGAAGTTCCCATATGATAAGCATTAATTAGTTGTTTTTCTAGAACTAACGGAAATTTCGTTATACGCAAATGACGTAGTTCGATGCTGATAAATAAAATAATTGCGAATTTTTATTTCATTGTTAATTCAACTCTCAAAGAGATCACATATCAACTACAGTGATTGTGTTTGTGCTTTGTGAAATTAACTGTTAATTCAACTTGCAAAGTGTATCTAGTGATAGTGTGTGTTGTTCAAAAAAAACATTATGTGAGTATTTACTTAATTTCATTTATGTTAATTTGCTTTTAGTATTTTGTGACTGCCCTTCAAAATATTTGAAATTAATAGAGTATGTTTTTCGAATTGAATATTTTCTGCCCGCTTTTCAATTCAATGTTCTAGTTCCAACTTTTGTTAATTTGCATCTAATATTTTGTGTGTGTCTTTCAAAAATTATTAGGAGTGTTTGGATTCATTATAAATTTGTAGTTTTGTTATTCGAATCAGGTAGTTTCTGTCTGCTTTTCTTAAAAATTTCAATGTTCTATTCCTAAATTTTTGGTAATTTGCTTCCAATATGCAATTTCAAAAATTATTAGAGTTTAGACGCAACCAAGTTCATAGTATTTAATTTTTGTTATAGAAAATGGATTTTTTGAAAGAACTTAATGCAGTTTCCTCCGCAGAGATTGACAACAAGCCGGCAATAAAAATTCAAGACTTGCAGCTTAACCAGAAGTATCGAATTCTGGCAGCCAAACTGGTCAACCCAAGATACGGTGAAACCATCTTACTTGAATTAGAGGACCACGTAACCTTCCTGCCGAAACGGGTCACTCAGGTATATAAACCACACCTAGACAAATTTGGCGGTGGAAAGTTCCACATCGAATTCATCGGGCTGCAGCAACTTGGAGGCAAACTACAACCCCGAGTGCTTTTTCAAATTTCTGCGGAGTGAATATAAAAGAATTTAGTTGTAAGTTTTTATTTTAAATTTTGCATGCTTCAGTTATACTTTTACTGTTAATATTCCATTGATATTTCTCAAGTTTGTAATAGTTTATTATATTGTTATACGAGTAAAAATGAATTCAGAGGCTATAGCGAATATTAGTACCGATATTATTAACAAGTTTAGATTAGCATCAAATATAATTTTCTCAAAGAAACGTTGCTCTCCAGAGCAAATATCTAGCTGGCTGAAATTAAGTAAAAAACAATTAATTTTATGTAACAGAGCTATTCGTGAATCAGATTTACATATAGGAACTTTGAATAAGCTTCAGTCTGAAATTAGTCATATAAAAAGATTTAGAAATGATTTGAAAAATTATGCTAACATCAAAAGGGGTGGGGGAATTGGTGAGAAGTCAAAAAGAAGTGATCGCGTTAAATGGTATGATGTAGAGTCAGCGTTTCGCTCACGTGTTCGAACAGGAGTAATCATTAATCTCATTCATATCAATATTTTTAAATTTTTAGATGATGCATTTTTCCTTTTTAAGGCGCGCATAAATAATACTTTGAAAACAATGCCTACTCTTAAAGTAAATACAACCTTTTGTGGTGAATTCATAAAGAAATCTGGAATGGAGGAAATTATGGAATATAAATATTTTAATACGAAAAACGCGATAATAGATAGGGGTACAGATTTGAATGGGTGGTTCTATGAACACATTCGGAATGAAATTTTACGTAAATTAGAGGAATTTCAGGAAAAGGCATCAGGATGGAGTTTGTATAAAGTTCTAAACTTAGAAATAAACATAAATAAATTTGAAATTGGAAATGGAGCCTCATCATAAGATTACCAGAATCAATTTCTAAAAAACATGCTGTAATCAATATTAAGAACTATGATGATGATCTTTGTTTTTTATACAGCGTTATTGCTCATTTGTACCCTACAGCCATTAATGTTGATAGAATATCAGCTTACCCCGAGCCATCTACTGTATTAAATCTAACTGGTTTGACATTTCCTATGACTTTACAGCAAATTACTAAGTTTGAGAAACTTAATAATATTTCTATTAATGTATATGTCTTAGAATTGATAAAAACAAAAGATAATGAGTATTATCAAACAGTTCCAGCTCGAATCACTAAATGTAAGTTAGACAAACATGTCAATCTCTTAATGATTCAAAATAAATATGTTCCTAAAATCAATGATTTCGAAAATGTAGAAATAACAGCAAACGACGTGGAAATAAAATATCATTTCTGCCTAATTAAAAATTTATCACGTCTTGTTTCAAATCAACTTAGCAAGCATAAAAGTAAAAAATTAATATGCGATCGTTGTCTAAATTATTTTAGTGACTCCTGCAGCCTTGAGAGCCACATTGAATATTGTAAAAATGTAAATAATTGCAAAATATCTTTTCCTAAGAAGGCGGTAGTTGAGTTTAATAATTTTTCATTCAAGGAAAGGCTTCCTTTTATTGTTTATGCAGATTTTGAGTCGATACTTTTACCAATTTCCGATACTACTTCTACCAAAACTCATAAATATCAGCAGCATTCAGCCATATGTGCTGGTTATTATTTCAAATGTTCCTATGATGACTCTTTTTCGTACTATAGGAGCTTCACGGGCTCTAACTGTATGGAGTGGTTCACCAATGAAATGGCAAACTTGACAAAGTTCGTGCAGTCCAAACTAACCGATGTTGTACCTCTCAATGTGGAGGTTAGTCTCAAAGATGCATCTGGCACATGTCATATCTGTGAGAAGCCCTTTTTACCTCAAGATAAAATCGTTAGAGACCACTCTCACCTTTCCGGTGCATTTAGAGGCTATTCACATAATTATTGTAACCTCAGGTACCGAGAGTCTTTCATAGTTCCAGTAGTGTTCCACAACCTAAATGGATACGACTCCCACTTTATAATTAGAGATCTCGCCAAGCATGATCAAATAACTCTTGTACCAATCAATAAAGAGAAGTATATTGCCTTTACTAAACATGATAAGGACACAAAAATAAAATTTAGATTTATCGACTCATTTAGATTTCTGGGATCTTCTTTGGATGAGCTGGCATCCACTTTAAAAACCGATCAATTTGTTAATTTAACTTCAATCTTCAATCATGTGTCGTTAGCGAAACTAAAGATGCTAAAACGAAAGGGAATCTTTCCTTATGATTATGTTGATTCATTGGAAAAATTAAGTGAAACCCAATTACCGCCTATAGAGAATTTTTATAATAAATTGAATGACCAGAACGTTTCTCAAGCTGATTACGAACATGCTAAAAGAGTATGGGATTCCTTTGAATGCCAAACCATTCGCAACTACATGGAGTTGTACATGAAAGTGGACATTCTTCTTCTAACTGACGTGTTTGAAAATTTCCGTGATAGGGCCCATCAAACATATGACTTAGATCCAGCCCATTGTTACACTCTACCTGGATATTCTTGGCAGTGTATGCTCAAGTACACAAGTTGCCAATTGGAAATTCTTCAAAATGTTGACATGCTGATGTTCATTGAACGTGGAATACGTGGAGGTATTTCCCAATGTTCTAATAGGTTTTCCGAGGCGAATAACAAGTATATGCCCAATTATAATCCTAATAAACCCTCCAAATTCATTTACCACGTAGACGCTAATAATTTATATGGATATAGTCAAAGTCAACCCTTACCCTACGGGGGATTCCAATGGTCTGCTGATACCAACATCGATGTCACTCAAATTCCCGATGATTCAGACATTGGTTATTTTTTGGAAGTTGATCTGGAGAATCCCAAGCATTTGCATGATCATCATAAAGACCTTCCCTTCTGTCCGGAGCGCCGCACCCCTCCCGGCTCTAAACTTCCCAAACTCATGACTACCTTGCATGACAAGGAAAAATATATTATTCACTATAGAAATCTGAAACAAGCTCTTGAGAATGGCATCATTCTCAAACACATTCACCGGGTGTTGAAATTTAAACAGTCTCCGTGGCTCAAGTCCTATATCGATCTAAATACTTCCCTAAGAGCTCAGGCGACTAATGATTTTGAGAAGAATTTGTTCAAATTGATGAATAACGCAGTCTTCGGTAAAACTATGGAGAATATCCGAAAGCATCGTATCGTTAAACTAGTCAACCATTGGGAAGGTCGATACGGTGCTAAAAATCTTATTGCTTCCCCAGCATTTCACAGTCGCACCATATTCGATGATGAGTTGATGGCAATTGAGTTAAACAAAACTGATTTGCTCTTCAATAAACCTCTGTATATCGGGTGCGCAATTCTGGAACTTTCAAAAATCCTAATGTATGACTTCCTCTATGATTTCATTTATAAAAAGTACCCTCGTCATCTAGTCAAACTTCTATACATCGATACTGATTCATTTTTGCTTGAGATAATTTCTGATGATATATATGAAGAGCTCGTCAAACCCAATCTCCATCGTTTCGACACATCAGACTATCCCCCCGATAATATCTACAACATCCCACTAGTTAATAAAAAGGTGCTTGGTTTAATGAAGGATGAGGCTAAGGGCTACATTATTTCACATTTTGTAGGCCTCCGTTCGAAAATGTACACCTACCTAATCCTAGGAGGAAAATGCATCAAAAAGTCAAAAGGCGTAAAATACAATGTAGTTAAAAATAGTATTACGTTTGATGATTACCTCTATTGTTTGCAAGAAAACCAGCAAACTATTGCTTCCCAACGCTGTATTAGATCATATGCTCATAACATATTTAGTGTAGAGCAGACAAAAATTGCCCTCAGTCCTTTTGATGACAAGCGCTATCTGTTAAAAGACTCATATGATACTTTACCCTGGGGCCACTACAGCCTCTAAATTAATTTTTACTTTCAAGATATATGTATAAGTAATATTTGATGTAGTTATGTTAGTAGTCTATGTTTATTTATTTTAAATAAAACAGCATATTGGTAACTTTGTCTTTTATTTTTAGCATACATATATTTTTAAATAACCTGCAATTTTACGTCTACATATGCAGCAATGATCTATTTTCAGAGAACAATCAAAGCAACTAGCAAAGTGTCTGCATGGCATAAAAACAATTGTCATTTCATTAGTTAAGCAAATTTTACAAGTATTATGATTAGAGTCAGTGTGGGGATTTGGTGGGCAGTCTCTAAGCAATAAACATTTAGCTGATCCCTTTTTGTGAAGCTCTGTAATATCATCACAAGGTAAGAGATTCTTGAGCTCTAAGCCACAGCAATGACAAGTGATCCTGTCACCGTAGCCCGTGTAAAAGAAGCCGGCGTTGACAAGCTCAGTGGGTGTCTGCTTCAAGGCAATAGGCCAGTCTTTGAACGTCTCAAGTCTGCTCTCAAATGTCACTTTGCTTTTATGTCTGATAGGTCTGGTGATGTGGTAAGTGTCATCAAAATCAAAAAAGCGACAATATGGATTCCAGTCCAGATGATCGGCAACAGGGTCATCACCATCTTCCCAGTTGAAACCACGTGTATCACAAAATGGACATTCAACAGCATCATTTAAGCTGCCATCGGATTCTATTGCATCTTGTCGGTAGATAAACCCTGCTCTTGCTAACTTTTCAGCAGGGAAGTCGGAAGGCCAGTTTTCAAAGGTACGTAATCGATTTTCGTATATTTGGAAGTATTCTCGACACTCCATGGTGTAGAACTGATGAAATAAACAACAATGTTTTTAATTTATAAGTATTTATTCAATTTTTCTAATGTCAATATCTCTTAAAATAATGTTTTTATAATAATAAATATGTTCTTTTAATGCAATACATAATGGAGACCTGTCATCTAAACAAAATGGTTTTAACAATTTTTCAATCGGCAAACGATTTAGTAAATTTGACCATAAACATATTTCATCTATTATTTTATAATAAAAAGTACAGTAATTTAAGCGCTCCAAATAAATTATTTTACTTGAGATAATAGGGTTAATAGCTAAGAGTTCAACCACATCACTATAATCCAAATAGAGCGCGCAAATGTTTTTCATCACCAACACTTGTTTGACGTCTTCATACTGGATCTGGGATAGATGGAGACAATCTCCGCAGGTCACTGGGGCAGCAAACTCTGGAGGTGTGGCATTTTCAAAAAAGTTTGTTTTCAGGAGCTTGAGCTCAATGATGACATCCTCCCACTCGTACATAGTCATTACAATTTTCGTTGGTGTTCCAGCGGCTACAGGTGTTTTTTGCAAGATAACCACTGGAGAATAGGATCTTGCAGGACTGAGTGCACATTGAACATCATACTCTGAACTCAGTAATGGAAATCTCGAATGCAGCAAGTAATAGTCTTCCTTTTTCGCAGCTTCATCATACATTTGTAACACTCTATCCAAGTCCGCACTGTAACTGATAGTGGAATCACTACTATAACCACTATCCATGGTTTCAAAACTGCTGATACTACTCATTTTCACAAATCACTCGAGAGGTAAACTGGGACTGGGAATATATGTAGGGAATTTTCACAATTTTATAGTTGTACCCCTTCCACTACCTGATTGCGGTTGATTTCAATTATGTGTTCCTACGCCAAGATAGAAAAGTAGATCTCTTGTTGCTAATGGCTCCTCTGTTCCCCATCACCATCATCATATATGTAAGGCTTTTAAATATTGCATCACTTGTTGTTTTTCACAATAAAATTTGATATCTTTCTGTAATCGTTTAAGTTTGGTGATATGTTGACTTAAACTTTTCGAATACTTTACAGTGATGTTTTCACCCTGAGTCTTCATTTTGCAATGCAAGCACATGTCTATATTTATGATAATTTATTATCAATTTATGATTGACCTTGGTGCTATAGTCTGTTTTCAGTGCCAATCCAACTGTCGTGGCTCGAATCAAACCCAAGCCACCGAACTTTAACCTTGTTGCCTTTTCGTTGCAAAATTTTCTCAACGAGATACACATCAGGATAGGCAGCCTTTTGCAATTCTTCTTCGTAAAAGCTCCCTTGAATCGGTGTACCAGACATATCTTCCAAACTATACGTAACTGGATTAGTTATTTTAACCTGCGTAATTTTAAACAATTCCGTACTCCAGCTGGGAAGGTAACCTTTATCAAAAACGTGCTTGGTTTTACTTATTCGCACAACATCTCCAACTTTCAGTTTTCTTGGCCCAGCAATTTTCAGGTTATTGTATACTTTAATATCTCGAGCGTTTTTCCTATTAATGTCCACAGGTCTCATCTTTGTCTTGGAATGTTTTTGATGGTTGTAGTCCTTAACGATTTCCTGTAGAATATCTATCCATTTGTAGGTGCCGTTCAAACTAAAGTACTTGTAGAGCCGTTCTTTCAGCGTTCTAATTACTCGTTCAGCTATTACGGCTTTCAGTCCACTAAATGTACTATAATGATTGATTCCGTATGACTTCATTAGTTTCTGAAAGCAACTATTGTAGTATTCCTTACCCTGGTCGGTTTGTAGATTTTTCGGGTGCCGTCCTTCCTTGAGAATACTCTCAAAGGCACGAGTTACCTCTTCACCGGATTTCGTTTTGAGCGGTCTCGTCCACACGTACTTTGAAAAGCAATCAATCACCACGAGGAAGAACTTGAAATTACGATTGGATTTTGCATAGAGATCCATTTGTGCGAGGTCCGACTGCCAGGAGTCATCGAAACCTTTAATTATTACACGTCGGCGAGGAAACTTTCGTCTCACAGGTCTATGCAGTTCCTTAACAACTTGAACTTTTTCTTTGGAATGTTTCGCTATAGGAGCCATCTTGTATACTGCTTAAAAATAGACAAAGGCATGTTTTTATTGATCCTAATGATGCTTTTTAATTGCAGCAATACTGTCTGCGATTGCTTCAAGTTTTTGATTTTGGTCCAAGATTTGATTTGCAATATCATCATGTAGTTTTTGCATGTCTCGGTATAGCTCAGGCACTACTTTTGTCATCTTGTCTCTAAGTTCAGTTAGATCAGAAAGATCTTTAGCCTTATCCTTTCGAACAATATTTAATACTTCTGCTGCATCAACACCTTTAGGAGCTTGTTTCATAGAAAGTTCCAGATCGTTTATACGTTTTTCCTGTGATATACGGTTGTCATTAAACGAGGCTTCAAATTTTGTGATGGTTTCCTTATATTCTTTCCGAGCAGATTCCAACTGAGCTTCTAATGTATTGAATTTAGAAATGAGAAGCGATATATTTTTTAGTTGGGTTTCCATAGCTTGTTCGGTTTTCAATATGCGAGTATTCATTGCAGCAAAGTTTTGAGCTCCACGTTCCTCGCTAACCTTTTCGTTTTGCTTAAACACAGATAAGGTTTGCTGAACTTCACCAGTGTAGTTGCTGAAAGCTATTTGAAAATCACTATGTATTTGCTGAAGTCCGTTTGCTATTTTCTTATCAACGTACTGCTTGTTGGCGGCATCCATAGCCTTCGTCGGTACTTCGACATTGGTAATTTTCAGCTTCTCAGCATCGATATTTCCCTCCGCGGTAAAAGAAAAAGGTACTTTCATAAAAGCTAGGTTATGTGATGTTGATGACCTTAGTTGCTGATGGGCACTACGCCCAAACTTGTTTAAAGTCATCGTGAAACTGACATGTTTGCCATAGGATAAGGAATAATATACACTTTCAAGTTCGAAATTTATTTATCTCGTATAATATTAGCTTCCTTAAGTTCATTTAAAATGGCAATTATTTCGTTGTCGTGAGAGGTGTTGCCTGCTTCCTTGGATGCAATCAGTAGTTTCAGCCGTTCAACCAATTCGTTGGGATCATCCCAGTAGACGTATTCCATTGGCTTGTTATTGTAAGTTAATTCCATACCAGTTCCAGCAAAACGTTGCTTTTTTGTCAAGGGAGGAAACATTGGCTTTATAATTTCAGTATATTTATATAGACTTGAAGCTTTCAAACGACCTGCTGCATTCTTGTGTGCTGATGTCATTACCAACACTCTTCGGTACGCTTCTAAATCATCGGGAGCATAATCAGGTGACTTGTAAAATATTAGTTGATATAACCCTGGAGTACCTCGAAACTGTAACCCATCAACGATAATGTGACCTGTACTACGACTGAAATTGATTTCCTTTTGCCCAAGAAACCATTTGGAACTTGCAGCGTCATATATAGGTCCATATATGTTGTCAATAACATCGCTTTTAGTGATATAGTCTTCAAGATATTTGTGTGCAACTGGAGGATACTGATCCATGTAGTCCTCTATTGCTTCTTTAGAGAGATTACCGGGATCCTCGTAAAAGGTTTCGTTCTCCACCTCATCATCATCATCATTGGTGTGCATACTAGTTTCAGCGATTGGTTCTTCATCGAGGTATTGTGTCTCTTCCAACTCATATTTTTTGACTGATGGCAGCTCCTGCACTTCTTGTTTAATTACCTCACGCTTAATGGTCTGTGTTGGTATCTTAGTGAGAACTTTTGCCGTAGTTGAGGCAATATCTTGTAGCGGTGTCATTACCGGTCTAAAAAGTTTATTCAATGTTTCATCATGTTCCGACTTTCCCAGCTTCAGACTAAGATATTTCTTGCGAATAGAACGTGCCAATTGCTTGATCTTTTTCTTTCGAGCAGTGGCAGCAATGTTGCTACTCAATGAAGACATTTTTATCAACTAACAGCAATCATCTTTATTGAACCTTTATATATTTATCGAATCCTTTACGGTAGCGGCCATCATTCAAGTTGAAGTCCTTAGCTATTGTAATAAAGCCAAAACGATTTTGCCAGCATTCCGAACACATTGTCTTAAATTTATCATAGTCCATGTCGGGAGACACGTGCTCATCAAAGACGTGCTTCAAATTTACCTCATCTTGTCTGAATATGACAATTACGTTGCAATTGTCTCGAATCAGTTGTTTAGGTATTTTGCTATACGTTTGGCATAAATATATTGAATCGATATTCCTGTGCCTTCCCATCGAAAAATAATTCTGAATCTTGTTTTGTTTATCACCATTCACATCATCGAAAATGAATACTGAACATTCGCGTGCCTCACTCAGATCAATTACTTCTTCGTTGTCTTTAAAGGGAAAATACGATACACCTTTAACCAGCTTGAGAACGTCTTGTAAGAGCTGGTACTTTGGTTGGTAGAGTGACTTGGAATAGATGTAGACGTTCTCGAATCGTAGGCCGTTTTCATTGAATAGCAGTGATAACGATGCGTTGGTCTTTCCGCAACCACTAGGTCCGCAGAATGCTGCTCGTAGGGAATTTGGTAACAATTGTCCGTGTCGACTTGCTGATGATGGTGATTCTTCGACAAAGTCCAAATTTTCGATAGGCAGTTGGACATCTTGTTGCTTCATATACATCTTACGATATACTGACATCATCCTTATTGTGTATACTAATTAAATACAGCAGTCTATCTCAGTTTCAATCAGTGTCATGCTAACTCCCAAAGGAGGTAGTCTACTGAATAGTGCAATCAATAAATTACCATTTGAACTACATCTACCTGGTTATCAGTTTTGTGGACCTGGTACAAAACTTCTAGACCGTCTCTCCAAGGGTCAGCAGGGAATCAATAAGACAGACGCTGCTTGTCGAGCGCACGATATCGCCTACAGTAAATACAAGTCTTTGGCGGATCGTCATAAGGCTGATTACGAGTTGGAAAATCGAGCCTGGGAGAGATTCAAGTCAAAGGACGCTTCACTTGGAGAAAAAGCAGCTTCTTGGCTTATAACTACAGGCATGAAGGCTAAACGCAAGATGGGGCTTGGAATCAAAAAACGATGTGGAAAAAAATCTTTTCGACAGAATGTGGTTCTACCAATCAAGAGAGCTATTGCCGGATCTGGAAGTGATGTCCGTAAGACATCGTTATTGGCGTTGAGAGCAGCCCGAGCAGTCATTAAGAAGGCAGGTGGTCGCAAGAAAATCCATGTACCTCGAGTCATTCCTTTTGAGTCGAAAATTGGTGGTTTTCTCCCACTAATACCCCTATTTGCGGGGTTGTCAGCACTAGGAGCTCTTGCCGGGGGAGCCAGTGGAGTAGCCAAAGCCGTGATAGATGCAAAGAACGCCCGCAAGAAGTTGGAGGAGGACCAGCGCCATAATCAAGCCATGGAAGAGCTTGCAAAGAAAGGAAGCGGTATTTTTCTTAAAAAGTCCCGCAACGGCTTCGGGCTTTACTTAAAGAAGCAAAAAAACTCCCAATAAAGCTACCCAATCGAGCACTTTACAATCACGAGCTTGAGCAATATGCCAAACATTTGAAGATCCCCTACTTTAGGGGAGTATTTATGCGAAACACCTTACCTAAACATTCACAAACAAAGGAGTCTGCCATCGTTAATTTGGATACCAGCAGTCATCACGGTACGCATTGGGTAGCTTATGTGCGAAATGGAAACACCGTTCAGTACTTTGATAGCTTTGGATGTTTGAAACCACCCCGAGAATTAGCCAACTACTTTGGCAATGGAGTGAAAATCCTCTACAACAATGACTCTTATCAGACGTACAATCAATCAAATTGTGGCCATTTATGCTTGAAATTTCTCTATAATAAAAAATAAATATTTTGCATTATTGTTGTTTTACTTTAACCTATATTAGCAGCTAACAAGCGGATAATTATCAGTCATGTCTGTGATCATCACATTGAAAGGTCGCAGCCCAATACTGTCGATTGATTTTCAACCACCTATTCAGTTGGATTCCAACTAAAGCTAGTCCGTAGTTGTGACTAGCTTTATTGAGTTTTCACTCGTACAACAGCATCCCAAACATTGAGAGAGGTGACAAGATCTACCTGTTTGACGATCAAAACACGCAAACATTCATCGACTTGCCCGAAGGTTCATACGAAATTGGTGACATCGAAGCTTATATTAGAAAGGCACTTGGCATTCATTTGGCAAAGGACGTTGAGAATATTTTCTCATTGAAACCCAACAACAATACTCTCAAGTGTGAGATTTTCAGCAGCAAGTACGCTGTGGACTTTCAACCGCAAGACAGCATCGGTGATATTCTGGGCTTCTCTAAACAGCTGCTACCACGCAATCAAGTTCACAGTTCCGATTTACCAGTGAACATTATAAAAGTTAGAACGATTCATCTCGATAGCAACATCACATCGGGAGCCTTCTACAATAACACTCCTTCACACACCATTTACGAGTTTGCCGTTGCAGTTGATCCTGGTTTTGCCATCGACGAAACACCTCAGCATTTAATCTATTTGCCGATTAACAGAAGCGAAATACATAACCTCACATTGCAAATTTTGAATCAAGACTCTGAACTTGTGAATTTTCGTGGTGAAGAAATCATCATTCGACTTGAGCTGAAACAACTACAATAATAATGGGTCGACTTGTATTTGATGAAGAACCATATAAGAGGTTAACCGCTCCTCGTCCACCATCAGTTTCTATGAAACCTCTCAAGAGATCACTCACGCTCTCAAACAGATTGTTTCTACAAACGCTCGGCTACCATGTCAACTCCTCAAATGTTCGATATCTTCCGCAAACCAAATTTTGATGACAGTGTAAGACGCGAGGAGTTGCGAACCTACTATCCATACGTCAAGTCATTCGGCAACAATGATATCGTTGAAATCACCGTCAATCAAACAGATTGTTGGTTTTCCATGGCTGATTCCTGCATCTCAATCCAGGGACAAGTAGTGAAGACAGCAGGCAATGGAGATGTTTCTCTATCACCAAATGCTGGAGCTTTCTTCTTCGACAGCGTTACGTACGAGTTGTGCGGCAAGGAAATTGAAACCGTGAGAGACCCTGGTCGCGTGAGTACAATTCGTGGATACTTGTGCTACGACCCCAACAGTTCAAAGGACCTATTCATAGCCGGGTGGAATTTTCCACATAAAGCGTATATGAATGCCGCCGATAAAACTTTTCACATGTACATTCCATTGGGACATTTGTTTTCCATCTTCAACGACTATAAGCAGGTGATGTGTGGTAAACAAACAATTCGTCTGGTGCGAAGTCGTAGCGATGATGATTGCCTTATAATCACGGATGCTGCTACCAAGGGTAAAGTGACAATAAACAACATCGAACTCAAAGTCCGCCACATTTTTCCAAACGATGACGTTAAATTGGATTTACTGCAAGCCGTCAAAGCGGATTCCAGTATAATTTTACCGTTTCGTAAATGGGAGCTAAATGAGTTGCCTGCTCTCAAAACAGGTGCTACTCGTGAAATTTGGGCTGTGAAGACGTGTGCCGCACTGGAAAGCCCTCGTTACGTTATCTTAGCCTTTCAAACGGATCGCCACAGCAACATCAAAGAAGATCCCACGGAATTTGACAATATTCACATTTCCAATATTCGTCTAAATCTAAACAGCGAATTTTGGCCTATGGAGAGATTTGATTTAGATTTTTCAAAGAGTGAGTACGGTGAGGCGTACAAAAGGTATACGGACTTTTATCCCAGCTTTGGCGGCGGCAAACACCCTCTACTGGATTATGTTGCATTCAAGACGCACACCCTATTCGTCATCGATTGCTCCCGACGTGAGGACACCATGAAATCCTCGACTGTAGATATTCGCTTGGATATTGAAAGCCAGACGGGATTTCCCGATAAGACCCGAGCCTTCTGCATAATTATCCACGATTGCCTAATGGAATTTCTCCCACTCAGCGAAATTGTCCGAAGCTTATATTAGATCACTCAGCTGTTTAGAAAATCAGTTTCGTTATAGCTTTTCAACGGTTCACCATGGAAATTGCAATTGTCGACATTCAAGGTTTCCAAATCGAGGGAAGATTTGTTCCCAAGGAATTGGTTATCAAGACACGTAAACGCACAGGAGTGTTTTTGTTTAAACCGCCTAAACCGTTTAACTATCTATCAGCAGCAGACAAAAGGCAAGTACGATATTTGGAACAACGGCTACATGGACTCCACTACTCTGATGGCCACTATGATTTGAATACTATGAACGACATTTTGAGAATTTTCCTAACCAAATGCACGCACATATATGTACGAGGCCATCAGAAATATGACTTTTTATTTAACAAGTTATTTGAAGAGCTGAAAATCAACAATTTGAGAAAACTGCTTAACGAAGATGAGGAATCACACTATCACCTAATCAATCTGGAAAACTTCAATGGCGCTGTTGAACTGAAACCTTCTGACTCTCCATGCATTTTTCACTGCCGCTGCAATGATCCAGTACGATGTGCAAAAGAAAATGTTGATGTAGTTTATTATTGGCTTCTGAATAGTGTTTTACATAAATAAAACATTGTATATAACTATGTGTTTTAATTATTCATTATTTTCCTAATACATTTCACAATTAATTTAAGTAATAATATTGTAATTGTAGAGAGTGTTACACAAATAAGAATTAGCACTTTGTGGAGCTCCTCTTGTAGGTTAGCATCACGTATAGTCATTGAGCTGTTGGATAGTAAAGTTTTTTCATCTTGGCATGAAGCTGCTGAAATCCAGTCAGTGTCACCTTCAGTGTCATCAGAAAATATCAGCTTCAGTTTGAAATTTTTTGTTGTGTTTGACAGGCGAGCAAAATATACAGGCAGCCGTCCATCGTTTAATCTATCTCGAGCCATCAATGTGTAGTTGGAGCGGTTCAAACAGTTCCCTGAAGGGCATACAGCCATGTCCTTGGTTCCATAAGGTATATTAACATACAAGACATTTTTCAAAATTAATGTGAATATTATAAAACTTGATTTAAGTAAAGTCATTTTTATCGATCTGCATTCAACAGTAGTTGGTGAGACACTATGCTCATCTTGCACCTCTTTCGTTACTTTATACTAAAAATTATTAGCAGACTACTAGAAACCATAACATCAAATTCTTGATTCATTATTAAAAATTTTTCCAAGTCTCAAAATTATTACGCTCGGCCTTGAATCATCCGACAAAATCAGAGACTCGAAGGAGTTGCCGTTCTTGCGCAGGTAGGCGCTCGCTTAGGAAAACTATAGACTCGAAGGAGTGGACGTTCTTGCGCCTGCAGGCGTTCAATGCCTTGAATCATCCGACAAAATCAGAGTCTCGAAGGAGTTGCCGTTCTTGCGCAGGTAGGCGGTCGCTTACGATAACTATAGACTCGAAGGAGTGGACGTTCTCGCGCATGCAGGCTTAAGCAAAAGATTTTAAATTTTTTTACAGACAACAAAATACCAAGATTTTAAATTTTTTACAGACAACAAAATATCATATCCCCCCATCCAGCCCCCAAATATCTAACCGAACAACGCCCAAAAACCCGCGCCCACCCAACGGGCATGTACAATACCTTTTCAAATAAACATTTCTCGATTAACCGCATTAGCGCAGCTCGCTGGGTACCTGACTTTGTAATCAGGCAAGCCGCGTTCGATACCCGGCCAAGTATTTAGCTTTTTTTCTTTGTAACCACCACAACCATCAACAGATGGCGTGCACTCTGCAACCCACGCAACCCACAATACAATTGCTTTCATTTATTAACAACAGATGGCACGCACCTCTGCGACACACCCAAATGTCTTTCGCGCACCCCTACGACCACCCCCAATGTCTTCTTCTTCTTCCCAATGTCTTCTTCTTATCCAAACAACAACTACCAACAGCTCGGCAGCAGCTCCCGGCGAGAACTCGATGACTGGTTACCTTTATGCCCACTTCCGCTCCAGAAACCGCTTTGTTTAACTACTATGATGTAATTAAAAAATTGATGCCAGTTGTTCAAACCTCAAAGTCTGCTTCTCGCTGGAAAGACAAAATCTGTTTTCAGGATGACTTAAGTGCCTTCATAATTTATTAGACTAAACTTTGTATTCTCACTTTTGTTCTTTTTGTTTTTGGGTATCGGTTACGATATATTGTAATTAAATTTTTTGCTCTGATTACCACTCGTTTGTGTTTCTATCGATCCCTTAACAATACTTACTGTTTCTATTGCCTCTGAAATAGAAACAGACGTGAAAAACAATGCCTGTTTCTATTGACCCCGCTCGATGGGGTGTATAGAAACAACATGTTTTCAATTTTTTTAATTTTACCTTGCCATAAAAAGAAAATATGAAGCTGCCGGCTTGTAGAGGACGGGAAGACCCATAAACCGAGGTAGGTCTCAATTCAATATCTCTTATAGTACTTTTGTTATTTAAACTTGAAGTTCAAAACTGTTGCTATTCACCCCATTCTACGGTACCTATTTTTTTATACTCTATGCTTTGGTGGAGTCGCCGATATTAAAAATATGAAAAATTCTATTCGGAATATGGGACCAATTGAAGAGAAATTGGATTATTCCCTGGATATCCCGAGGTGGTCCCATATATTATTCAATAACATAGTTGTATCGTTTTTTAGAAAAAAATCTGGAAACACGTTTTTAGCGACTTTCTTATACAGTAAACTCTGGTGGAGTCGATGGTATTAAAACTATAGACAAATTTTCTGTTCGGAACATGTATAATGAATTACAAAAAGGAATTGGATTAGTTCCTGAGGATCGCGAAGTGGTCCCATATTGTTTTTCAATAACACAGCTTGTGCCGTTTTTTAGAAAATCATATCAGGTAATTAAAATCAAAACCAAAATCGAAATTTAAAGAATGGATCACAAAGAAGCTACCATTTAATCGAGACGAGAGCAGGAACAGAGCCTGGCTCTTCTGCTCAAGGGGCTTCAACCAACCAAACGCAAACTGAAAGAAACGAAGATAACCGAAACAAAATATAAAAATACCGCAACACACTTCTAACGATAACTACTTATTTTATATAAAATCACGAAACGGAGAATTAAAATACTTATTAGATTCAGGAGCCGGAATAACAATTATAAAACCACATTTATTTCCTAAAGAATCAATTAAATCAATCAAACTAATACAAGTACACGGTGTAACAAATCAATATATCGAAATAACGCAATCGGTAAGAAATATTTTTTTCACAGACGTTGAACAAGATGAAATGGAAGTAAATCTTTACAACTTAGACATAAACTTTGACGGAATACTAGGCATAGATAAAATACGAATCCATCATTGACATAGAAAATCGTAAATTAATTACAAAAACCAAAACCGTACCGTTGTATAATGAAAACGAAATAACAAATGAAATAACGATCGAGCCGCGAGTTGAACAAATATTCAAATTAAAATGTGATCAGATAAATACGGAATTAATTTTAAATTCACAAGAAAAAGATGGTGTTATAAATTCAAACTGTTTAATAAAAACCAACGAGAAAGGTGAATTCTAGACTTCAGTTCTAAACAAAACCGAAGAAACAAAAAATGTAATGTTTAACAATTTAATTTTTGAACCCTTCATCGAAGAGAAGAATCAAGACCGAAAACAAACGTCAGTGTTCAATATATAAATCCAAAATCTCTGTAGAAGGCAGCAACGAGTCGAAAAAGCTCTGCGAACCGACCATTTAAATGAAGAAGAAGAAGATGCCACAATCCCTTTATGCAGACATTTCTCCGACATCTTTTATTTAGAAGGAGACGAGTTATCATTCACAGACAAAGTGAAACATAAAATAGATAGGGGACAAGCGAAACCAATTCATACGAAATCATACAGATATCCGTATATTTACAAACAAGAAGTGAAAAAGCAAATAAATAAAATGTTGGAACAAAAAATAATACAACCCTCATCATCGCCATAGCTAGATGCTATTGGAAAACAAAAATGGAGAGTAGTGATTGATTACAGAAAGCTAAATGATGTAACAACAGATGATAAATATCCATTACCAAATATCGCCGATTTATTTGACAAAGTAGGAAGATGCAAATATTTTACGACATTGGATTTAGATTAACAGAATTATTCGAAAGATTAAGAAGCGCAAATTTAAACCTACAACCGGATAAATGCGAATTTTTGAAAAAAGAAGTATCTTACTTAGGACATATTGTCACAGAAAGCGGAGTAAAACCGAATCCAGAGAAAATAAAGGCAGTAAAAGAATTTCCGGTTCCCAAAAATCCCAAAGATATAAAAAGTTTCCTAGGATTAGCACGTTACTACAGAAAATTTATCAAAGACTTCGCAACAATAGTAAAACCTCTAACGCAATTATTAAAGAAAGATGTGAAGTCTGACTTTAACCAAAAGTTTATCGAAGCATTTGAAAAACTAAAAGAAACTCTAACAAATTTCCCTATACTTCAATACCCAGATTTTGAAAAAGAATTTAATATCCCAACGGATGCAAGCAATTAAGCGATCGGAGCAGTCTTATCTCAAGGTCCAATTTTTAAAGATTTACCAATAGAATACTCATCACGTACCCTAAACGAACATGAACAAAATTATTCAACGATTGAAAAAGAGTTACTTGCAATAGTTTGGGCAGAAGCTTTAATTTAATAACTGATATTCGCCCAATAACATGGCTTTTTAATGTCAAAGACCCAGGTTAAAGATTAGTCAGATGGAGACTGAAACTTGAGGAATACAACTACAAAATAATTTATAAACCAGGTTTCAATAATAAGAATTAATCACGTTCAAAATATTCAAAAAATATTCTACGTAAGTATCCAAGAAGAAGAAGAAAGATCATATACACCTGATATAGAAATAGCTTACGAAATAATCCAAAATGAATGAATGGAACATTTTCAAAAACTTAAGAGAAAATAAATATTTAATCAATTATTCAAAATGTACCTTCACGAATCAACAATTTTTAGACAAGAATCAGAAACGCATACTTTCATTCATTAAACAAGGACAATTGACTGAATCTCAATTCAAGATAAAAAATAAACGTCGTAGGTAGCATAAAAATCAAATACCCGAAGTATTTTCTTATCATAGTTCCGCATATAAACTCAATGCAAGCAATCTTCGAAATACTTTATTACAACAAAGAAGTACTCTTAGGAAATAACAAATAATACATGGAAGAAACGAAAGATTTACCAGTCGCAGAAATGCTATCGTTTATCTTTTCAGATAATGAAATTGAATTTATCACTTGTAATCCCAATATAATTATCCCAGACGAAGAACAAAGGCAGATAATTATAGAAGAAAATCATACCCTCACCACAGGTTCTTTATTTATATATGTCTTATATGTACCACCTAGTATTTCAGGAATTGATTTTGAACTATTTCTAGAACAGCTAAGTCAAATTATTGTTCGGCAGACTAAAATTATTATAGTAGGTGATTTTAACATTAGCAATTACGTTTACAAAATTAATAATGATTCTCACTACAAAAGTTTAAATAACTTTTTAGATTTGACTAATACTATCCAGTCAAATTCAGTTTTGAACTCAATGGGTCGTATTTTAGACTTAATATCAAATCTTACATGCGTGACCTCTCGAGAACAAGTACCGCTAATCAAAGAAGACTTATTCCACCCTTCCTTAAACATTTCATTTAGCATAGAATCCAAAAATAATATGTTCATCGCTAATCCAGCGTCCCAGACATATAATTTTAAAAAAGCTTCGTTTATAGGTCTATATAATGAACTTATTTACACTGATTGGTCACTTTTGGAACAACAGAATGACATCAATACAACTTGTAAAGCATTCTATGAAAAACTGTACAATATTGTTGACAAATACGTTCCCAAATATAAGTCTTCCAGATACCAGTACCCACCTTGGTATTCGAATGAAATTAAATCAAATATTAAAATTAAAGCGAAATATCAAAGAAAATATCGTATCCACAAAAGTGATTACTATTACAGCGAGTTTTCTAGGCTAAGACGTCTCGTTAAATCACAGATAAATCAAGCCTATAAACTCTACATTCTCTCCATTGAAAATAATTTAATTTCAGACCCAAGGAAATTTTGGTCTTATATCCAACTTAAGAAAAGATCTACTAGAATTCCTGGAACAATGTCTCTTAATAATGTCCCGCTTGATAGCCCGGATCAAATAGTTAATGGTTTCGCAGAATACTTCAAAAGCGTATTTGTCGACACTCCCCCTAATCAACCTCTAGAAGCTTCTGAAATTAATTCCACACTTATTCAATTACCTAAATTTACGGAACAAGATATACTAAAGGCAATCAAAAAACTTCCAAACAAACTGACATCTGGAAATGACAAAATACTAAGTTTTTTAATTAAAGATTGTGCTCACGTCCTAGCTTATCCACTTTTAGTTATCTTCAATAAAATACTTGAATCACATACTTTTCCTAACTGTTGGAAAGTGGCTCGTGTATGCCCTATCCTTAAAAACGGAAATCCAGTGGACATAACTAACTATAGACCTATAACTATTCTGAGCAACTTTGCAAAGGTTTTTGAGATTTCTGTCTACAATGTTATCTACCCCCAAATACAGAACCGTATTTCTCCATTTCAGCATGGCTTCATGAAAAATCGCTCTACAACGACTAACCTTATTGAATTTACTCAATTCGTTTCGGAAGAAATGGACGTGCGAGGCCAGGTAGATGTAGTGTACACAGACTTTTCAAAGGCCTTCGATAAAATTGATCACTCTATTTTGGTAACAAAATTAAGAAATTTTGGTTTTAGCAACGAACTATGCGCACTACTAACGTCGTATTTATCGAACAGAGAACACTATGTGTCATACAACGGTTTTAAATCAATTAATTTTATTGCTATTTCAGGCGTTCCGCAAGGGTCCAACCTAGGACCATTGTTGTTTCTTATTTTCATTAACGATATTTTACTTGAACTGGACTGTAAGAGATTAGCTTTCGCAGATGACCTAAAGTTATATCTACCAATAAATTCTGCTGAAGATTGTCAGTTATTACAAACACAATTAAATAAATTAGATTCCTGGTGTAATTCAAACATGTTATTCTTGAACATATCAAAATGCAAAGTTTGCTCATATACTTGTAAGATTGAACCCATTCACTTTGTTTACCACCTCAAAGATATTCCACTAGTTAGATGCGATGAAGTCAAAGACCTTGGTGTCATATATAGCAGCAAATTGGATTTTTCTAATCACTTTTCTGTCGTAAACTCCTCATCCATGAAAGTCTTGGGTTGCATAATCAGAAACTGTGGAATGTTCACAAACTTAGAAGCAATAAAAACACTATTCTTTAGTCTTGTTCGTACCAAACTGGAATATGCGTCTTTAGTCTGGAGCCCCTTTTATAGCAATCACAAGAACACATTGGAAAGTGTGCAGAGAAAGTTTTTGAAATTTCTGTCTTTTAGGTCTAGTGGTACCTATCCACAACAGGGTATTGATCAAAATTATCTACTTATGAGCTTAGGTGTTCAATCCCTCGAACATAGAATAATTAATACCAGCATAAGTTTTTTATACAAGTTACTACAAAACCAAGTTGATGCACCAACCTTGTTGGAGAGAATTAATTTGGCGGTACCATATCATAACTCTCGCAGAGGTCATGCTTTCTATATAAATCAATCCCGGACAAATCTTATGCTGAATTCACCTATTCATATGTGCCGAAACTTCAATAGGATTAGCTCAAGCTGTGATATCCACTATAACAATCTCTCATATATACTTGCTAAATCTGATGAAATGTTTTTGTCTAAATGATTAAGATGACCTTTGTTACCTAATTATTACTATATTTAAATAAATGTTTTGTATTTGTACCGACATACCTCATGAAATATTAGTTATCACACTAGTAAAGATATATTAATCATTATATAGTAACTATTTACAGTAGTAAATATATATTTAATTTAATTTCTATAAATATATGTAGTTATAAGTAATCATATTCCAAATTTACCTTGTAATTGGGATTTTCCTGTTGGGTAATAAAGCTTATTATTATTATTATTATTATTATTATACCGGAAAATTAAACATGCATCGATGTATTCATGAAACAATAATGAGAATTAAGAGGAAATATCAATGGAAAAATTTAAATAAAGACGTAGAAAATTTCATCAAAAATTGTGAACATGTAACAAAACCAATGTATGCAGAAAAAACTTGTCAAATCCATTAGTAATAACCGAAACAGCAAAAGTACCTTTTGAACGCATAAACTTTAATATTTTAAAAATACCAGAAAAGAATTATATTTTAGTAATAGGAGAAGAATATCAAAATTCACTAGAGCTTATCCAGTAGAACAAAAAACCGCAAAAAATATAATAAATACCTTACTTTTATATTTCATGCACTGCGGCACACCTTCAAGAATTCATTCGATCCAGGAAAAGAATTTGACAATTAATTATTAAGAGATTTATGTACCCTTTATAACATTCAATTAACATTATCGTCAATCAAACACCCACAAAGCAACGGATCAGTAGAAAGATTCATGAGCACTTTATTAGAAATGATAAGAGCTACGGTAACCGACAACCCAGAAGATCATCCCTTGACATGTATACGATACGCAGTAATATGTTATAATAATTCAATTAATAGAACCCTAGGTTT
Source organism: Octodonta nipae (assembly GCA_034190945.1). Classification (NCBI taxonomy): domain Eukaryota; kingdom Metazoa; phylum Arthropoda; class Insecta; order Coleoptera; family Chrysomelidae; genus Octodonta; species Octodonta nipae. The sequence continues at coordinate 107,956,724 of CM067217.1, forward strand.
TACGCCATATCAATTAATTTTTGGACATACGAATTCCAAACCCCCAGAACAGGTAATAACGAAGAAGAATTAATTTCAAAATACATGCGAGAATTGAAAAACAAAATATCTTACTTTTACCAAACCGCAAGAGAAAAAACTATTTTGAGGAAATTAAAAGCAAAAGAGAGACACGATGAAAAATCAAAACCCAAAGAAAAACATTTTGAGCTAAATGATTTTTTATTTATAAAGGAATCTCAAATTAAAAATAAACTTTGTAATAAATAAAGTGGACCCTTTACAATAATTAAATTTATGGACAATAATGCCATAAGAGTAAAAGATATCGAGGCAAACAGAGAATTTACAATAAATTCAGACCAAATGAGTTCAATTGTAAAATACATTTTGAAGATGCAAAAGTTCATCATACTTGCAATACTTTACTAAATTACAATAACAGTAAGTAATATCAGTGATTTCAAATTAACTACCGTGAATTACACGTTAGGAATCCAATACTACCATGAATACGATTAAAAAATCTCAAACGAAAAATGAAAACTCTTAGTAGTTAAAGATATAACACTTTTAATAAATGCATAACAAAATATTTCAATTTTAAACCATATTAAAGATTTAATTGAACAAAACACACTATTGTGAAATGAAACCGCATATCACAATTTAAAATAAAATGATTATGACAATGTAAAGAATATTTAATGAACTTAAAACTGACATAAACCCTTATACCTTACCATTAAATAACACGAGATTTAAGAAAGGAGCATTTAACTTTCTACGTTCAATTTGGAAAGCAATAACAGGAAATTTAGATAGTGAAGACGGACAATATTATGATAATTCAAGAAGTAGAAAATGATGAAAAGAGATGAGAAAATCTTCTTAAAAATCAAATATCTGTAACAACATCTGTTATTATATTATACTATCAGAAAACTTCAAATTGATGACGAAACTTTCAATGAAAACCTCCATGTTATAGAAAATGCAATTTATAATATTTCAGATAACCAAAACTTTATCGAATCAAAATTACATTTAATTAATATTTTCGAACAGTTACTTGAATCATTAATTTTAATTGAAGACGAGCTTAACGATATAATCAATTCAATCACTTTTGCTAGATTAAAAAGCATACACCCCTCAGTCATTCAACCCGAAGACCTTATTTTTCAACTAAGAATAATTTCAACAAGTCTCAGCTCAAATTTACCTTTACTACCAAATATAGCCAATATAGCTAAATACTTTGAAATAATTGATTTACAAACTTATCAATCAAATAACAAAATTGTCTTCATATTGCCAATACCATTAGTCGAACTAGAGGAGTGTAAACTTTTACATGTATATTCTCAATTCACACAAATATATAGCGATTAGCAGCGATAATAATCTTTTTATCACCCTTGAAACTCTTGAAAAGTGCAAAAGCCTAAGAACAGAAACTCTACTATGTTTTAACCAAATTGCATATCCAACTGATGAAAACAAGAAAACGAAAATAGTGCAAAAAATCAAGTGATCAAACTAAAAACTTAAAAAATCCAAAAACAAAACCTTTTGACGAACTAAACATCTCAAAACATAAACTCAATCAATATTCAGAACAACTTGAACTAACAAACCGACCTTTTCTCCAAAGACACACAAATTGGTTAACAATATTTTGTATAGTTGTTGTAATTCTATTAATATTATTTTTCATACAGAAATCAATTCAGACGATTTCAACCAAAAAGGAAGAATTCAATAAGAGATGAACCAATAATGGAAATGAGAGAAGCAACTCCAATTTAATGTTAGAACTTTTAATTCCATTTTTTGGATCTTTTCTCATTTAATTATCTATATATATTCTTATGTTAATTTATATCCTAATCAAACCATACATTATTCATTTATATTAACCAGATACTTTATACCATATTTCTAATCAAAACCATGTATTTTAATCTCAATTACTTATTTTTGAAACATTAATAAAAGCAAATTTTTTCTAAGGAGGGAAGAGTGTTATGTATCACCCTAACAATGAACCTATTGTAAAAAGACACTACGCAGTTAGAAATAATTATTAATCATTTAACCTAGTAATGACTTTTAAGTAACAAACAGGAAACACCTGCACTTTAGCAAAATCAGCACTACGTCTTTACCCACGCCTAGACAAGAAATTATAAATGGGAATAATAATTGATTTACCCAGGATTTTTGAGTTAGTTCGTAGTTAGCTTCCAATCAGTCATTTTAGTGTTTTAAACATATAATTATTTGAATTGTTCAACTAATAATAAAAGTAGAGTCAGTGAACATTTATATTTCTAGCTTCGAAATAAATATAGTTTTTAAAAGGGATTTTTAAGTCGTAAAGTAAGACGAAAACACTCTGTCTTTTTGCTTCAGAGGGGTTATGTTTTATGATATTTTGCGAATGTTTATTATTGGTGCACTAAAGTGGAATAGTTGCAGTCGTGGACAAATGTTCAAACTTTTTTTTATTATTATGTGTATTCGGATTTTGAACATATTTTATTCTCTTTTTTATTCTTTATCGCAAGCTAGTTGAAAATGATAGAAATGTATATACCTACCAGTAATCGACCCATGTATCCATTATTGGGTACTGCATAGCAATCCGATTATGGACATTGAAGTAAAACATCATCACAAACTAGGTTCATGGTTATTACTAGATGTCCATGATTAGGTTCATGTTCATTACTGGGTGTCCATAACTAGAGGTTCATACTCATAACTAGTTTTTTTACTGGTTTAAAAAAATCGTAGATTTTAATTGTAAGGTGTATCCGATCCCAATATCTTACAATAAATGTATTAGAAATTGAGAATAAACATAGGACTTTCAACGTTCAATGCATCTAACGTTAAAACTTTCACAGGTATTAATGAAATTTCAAAAATACCAGAAAATTGTTCCTAAAATGTCAATAATTAGTGTGTTATGTTTTTACAGTTTTTTCAATTAGAATCATTTTACTGCAATTTAGTTATATGGTTACTTTTTGTACAGCAATAAATAAACGGTTCAAGTTAATTATTAAAATATGTCTTAAATGAGATTTTATAGAAGTTGAAACGTTTATGTACACTAAAATTAGAGCACCAATCCGATTATTCGATTGGAAATTGAAAAAAAAAAGAATATTTTGAAACAATAAAGCCAATAATACTTTATGCAATAGATGTTCAAATTGAAAATTGGCTATTTTCAAAAGTTGTTTGAATTTTTACTCAAATTGTAGATTTTGCTAATACTTTTCAAAAAATATTTGATCGTATTTTTTCTAAAAACTGTACATGTACTCGCCAACTTTGCACCCCTGCCATTTGCCAAAGTTTAAAAATATTTATGAATTCATAGTTCGTCTATGTCTATGATAAAAAACTGCTTGCATCTAGTAACAAATTAACGTCCTGAAAATTATACCTATATAAGCAACTTTAAATAATGAACACAGACAGTTTGGGTTCTTTCTATTTATTTTCGTTTATGTACAGTATAATATTTTAATTACATGTATGTAAGAGTGTAAGAGTTAAATATTAATAACAAGAAGTATTATAATCATATATGTACACGGTTCATTTTTTCAAATTTTTTTTTTGAATATTTGACTGCGTATAATTTATAGATCAAATATTAGGTAAAATCAAGTTGTTTTATAGTATAATGAAAATTGCACCTATTTAAATTCTTAACAGAAAATATGTGTAATTTTTATTTATTTACCAGAAAACCAGCCCGATGTGAAACCTATTAATAATAAAAAATAGTAAATTAATATTTTTCAATCTATATATTTCTTAAGGATTGCATCTATTTTACTTTGAATTTGGTATTAGAAAAATATAAATATTTCTTGACACATACAATTTACTAAACTTTCAATGTACAAATATACTAAAACTAATATAAAAACAATATTCAATGTTATTTAAAAGTTCAATTTAAAATCTTATGCGTACAGATTGTAGATACATAAATTTTATTTAGATCGAGAATCGATCTTAATGGGTTTCCAGGAATTTCATTCAAATAGAAAATGTTTAAATAAGTAGGTATAATCATTGATTTATTACATTATAACTATTACTCGCAAATATTCAGTTACCAGCTGCCAAAGATTCTTGCCAGTATATGTATATAGGTATATACTTACATAGTATTATTAAGTAGATTACTAATATCATATGATATTCTACTCAAAATTGAAGACATTTTTGGACATAAAATTTAACAGCCATTCGCTTATGTCATCACGTCTGTAATAGTTTATAGCAGATAAATTACATTATTAAGACAGCAAATTCGTAGAAATTATTTAAACAACAAACTGCATGGATTTTTTTGTTTTTGCTTATTTATATTATGAAAAGCTGTAGCGATCGTAATTCTGTCAATGCAAAAGTTGTAGAGAATCAAACGTCCTTCAAAATGAGATTTTGGCGGCCCAAATTTAAGTGTTTTTAACGAAGTAAAGCCGGAAAATAATAAGAAGTGAACTTTTTTCGTCAAAATAATAGCATATGATATTAAGATTATCAACTCAAGGTCAATATTGTCGGTTAAATAGTTATTTTAAGAATTGTAATTTAAAGAGATATTTTGCAGAACACAGCGTATTAACCACGATTGTGTGATGGGGATATGACAAAAATATTTAAATAATAATCTGGATATGCCCAAAATATTTAGAAACATCATAAAATGTTCTTCAATTTATGCATCTTGGATTTTCCCAACAATGGCCTGAAATTGGTTTAAAATTAATTCATTACGTAAATGCGACAGCAGGTCAGTGGGTTCTAACAGAGGATATCTAGACCTTGAGAGAAAGTAAGGATTGCTTATTTAATGCAATATTCAGAAGCATTTGTAACAAATTTTAAGGCAATATAATGAAAACCCATGATATATATAACATGAAGTCCATTTTATGTTACCTGAATATAATTTTGGTATGTCCAAATTTATTATGTGGCTAATATGCTGAGTTGTCCAAATATGTTTTTAATTTTTTTAAATTTCAATTCCGAATAACTGTTAACCCACTTGTTCCCAAACTTTTTCAGTGGAGGCGATTTAGTATTTTGTCACGGTGCCCTAGTTGTGTTCGACGAAATGTTGTACAATGTTTAGGATTAGCAAGTTGCTGTTGTTGTCTATTAGACACCATTGAAATGGATTCTGCTAATTATGAAAGAATTACACTTTACATCATAAAATATTAGATCATCCTGATGCTGTTTTGAATTTAAAACTTTTAATAGCCGGTAAAGCAAGATAATGTCTAAAAAGGGGGTCTAGTAAATTGTGGATATTCAAATGTTAAGCACATAATGTGTTTGTCATGTGTTGCATAATTGCAAAATATATAAGGAATCAAAACTTTTTCGAGGCGCCCCTGCTTGCTTATCGTGGCCCCCACATTGACAAGATTTCTTATAATTGTTCCATTAACGGCATTACAATCTCTACAACAGCTTTCACATATAAGCAAAAATTAAAAAATACGTTTTTTTTAAATAAGTTACTTCTACGAATTTGCTGGTAAATTCACGTTAAACTATTATTAAAGTGATGAAAAGTCAGAACTACGCAATGTATTCTCATGAAAATATTTAAATAGTAAATGCCCAATATCTTGTTGATTCCAAATGTTATTTCCACCATGTTGCAAAAAACTTATTACTTGTCATGTAGTGATGATGTCAGATGATTAAGTGGGTATTCTACCGGAAATTTAAAATTATCAATATAAGTAAATTTAATTGCATTAAAGTCATCCCAATAAGTTTATTTTTATCAATAATAACTTTAAAATGACTAAAAAATGTAATACATTGAAACATTATAAAGAGTATTATAGAGTATGGCGACTTCGCCAATGGTTGTATATTATATCAATAATAAATAAAAGCCTTCATTCACATCGAGAATAAAATAAAACGTATGAAAATATGGAACAGTAAAAAAGCATTTATAATAAAATGTATCGTTGCACCAGAACTTTTTTTATCAATTGAACTTGAAAAATTGTTTCTTATTATAATGTAGTCTCCCCAGAAATTAATAGAAGACAAACTACATATATAAGAATTTTTTCCCTTCCTCCACACTTAATTTTTCAGGTTCGTCGAAGAAGCTCAACAGTTTTAAACTTTTACACTATAAGCTAAGGCTTAAGATTAGTCATATCATGGTAAATTTAATGCCTTGGCCTTGATTTTTTTGACTAGAAAAAATGTAAAACCCAAAATAAAGTTTAGCTATATATATATATATATATATATATATATATATATATATATATATATATTATTTTCACGAGTATGGTATGTATTTGTTGATTTTCGAAATTCTCATATTTGAATCTGTATGCATGAAGTATTTTAAATAGATAAAATTATGATATCCCATTCACTTTCGTGTGCACCTGATAGCAAAGCGGCGTTGCAAAGATTGATAATTAGAAAATATGGGTTTGGTGTCTGCTGATTGGACTGGACAATCTCCGCAAGTAAGTTAACGTAGTTTTTCAAAAACGTTATACTATTTATTGTTTCGTCAGTTAAACGGCTTCTGAATTTGCATTTTACATGAGCTGCAGTGACAAATGCTCGGTCTGGTTGTAGAAACAACTGTCATTAAGGCCTTATGGACGAATTTAAGATAGGTATGTTCCTTTCAGTCCACTTGACTCAAAATACTTTATTTTAGTCCTCTTAAAGATTCTTATAGTTAGATCTAGGATGGGGCGTCCCACAACATTTTAAATTGATCAAGGTAAGCTCGAGATTGAAGTGACATTGTTGCTACTATTGCTCGTGAATTTGACTCCAGATTGGCGAGAGCCTTCAGAATCATAAGCACTGGGAGTGGTTGTTACTTGCTTTTCCCCGAACTGTAATCTATCTATGATAGTTTAAATTTCCATGTGTATTACCTTCGTTGAATCCTTGTTAAATGTTCCATCATGCGTATGTTCAGATCTATCTTCTTTGTACTTAAAAAGGACCATGTAAGTATATTAACACAAAATGCAAGATAGTTTGCCGCTGTACGATCTGTTTCGTCAAATAAATAAAAAGTTTTTTGCTAACGGATGGTTAATTTCCGAACAGTAAATTTCAAAGAGTCTTGCTTGCATAAGGAAGTTTAATATAGATCCATTAGCACCACTTATTCAAGCTCGGTGAAGGTGTAAACCTGGTTCGCACCAAACCCTGAATCAACAGGATTTTTAGAAATGCACACTTGTACTTTGTTAATTAATGCTGAAAGACTTGTCCAGTTGGTTTCACATCCAGCAACTGAGCAATATTCTCTGATGTCTGTTAACATATACGTCTGCAGAAGATCGTTAATATTTAAAAAGTTTGACCACCTTTATCACTTGTGTTATTAAGTGTGCATACTCCATAACCAGATTTGTTTCACTTATAGTTGTAGCAAACGATAAATCAAAGCTGTAATCTTTTTGAGGATTCTTATTCATTCCTTCATTGACCGCCTCTTTTTCTACAGACATTTCTTCATTTAACGAATTAGAACATTGGAAGCTGCTGTTTGGGCTTGATCAGACTGTCACTTATACCATGACTTTGACACTATCAATAGTAATTTCTTCATTATCTAAAGTAAAGTCATATTCTGACAATTTATCTTTTAAAATCGAATGTTAGCGTGAATTAATTATTTTTCAGTTAAGAAATGTCGAAAATTGTAATTTTCGTGCCATGATCCATAACCATTAATAGAATTTGGAGAAGTGGGTAAATTGTAATTTCAGGCTTTAAAAGATCTTGCAAATCAATACCGAACTACTTGAAATGGTAAACCATCTTCAGACACCATGTGTGATATCTTTTTTTTTTGAGTTCGTTATCTTGTCGTTGGTTCACATATATTATTGTTGGTATTATGTAGCGAAGCTCGGATGGACTGCTGTTTTTGAAGGGTTCCGAGTGTAAGTCCCGTTTTCCAGGTGGGGGTAAACTCTGGGCCTTCACTGATAAAGGAATTTACGAAATACTAGACCAGGTCTGTAATCTTGCTTATTTGTCAGAAAAACCACTAGAAAAATCAGCACCCGCAAAGATTAACACATAAATCCCATGTAATATAAAATACTTATCAGCTTTCACCCAATATCACCGTCCAGAAAGTAGAAGTGCGGACGAAAATCGATCAGTCATTGTAACGTTGCCCGATTGTAAAGCTTAGAAGATGATGAATTAGATGTCATCCAAACATCTACAAAATTCTACCTATCTAACAAAATAAATCGATTCAAATAGGCAAATTTCAAAAATGTACAAATGCATATATATACATAAGTTCTTATAAATAACCTTCTGTACAATTTTGTATTATAAATGTGAATATAATTATGCCTGAATTCACATTAGTCTCTATTAATCATTTTTTATTTTGATTATTATAATCTACATAAACTCTAACAACTTCACCAGAATATTTTCTTTGTGACGGCATAAAATAGAAATCCGGTTGCAATTCCGGTTCACGACTCCTTTGGTTTTTGTCATAGACGGTGCGAGGCAATGAAAAAGTTGTTCTCTCTACGTTAGAGGCAGGATGTGGTCCTCTAGGCTTTTGCAAAGATCGTGTATCGCCAGGATAGTTTCCAGGTGGTTGTTGAGGAACATTCGGTGGTCGAGTTTGAGGCCTTTGAACTCTGTTAGTTCTAACTGGTGCAGTATGTTCAGATCTCGCTTCAGGTTCTTGATTATGATTTCTTTTGTTACCGTTTATTTGCTGTTTCTTTTCTTTGGCTTCGAAAGCTTCGAAGGCATAATTTGTTTTGTCAGAATATTCTTTCCATGCCGAATTTGGTATTAATTGATTCTGAAATTGAAATGAATAAATATAATATGTACGTAAACGTTCACTTTCAGAGAAGCATATATATATATATACTAGCAACGTTCCCACACCGATTAAAAAAAGCTAGCGGGAATTAAAATTATTAAATGTTATTTTAACAAAAGATGAGAAGAGGATAAGTACTTTCGAAGTGATGTATTTTATATAAGTTTGAAACGCTTCATATTTATTTTCAAATTTAAAAAAATATTTGATTATCGGTTTGTGATACTAAGCGCTATTGCTTATACATATATATATATATATATATATATATATATATATATATATATATCGTTATTGAAAAATACTCCTTATACTACAGACAAATGTAAAATAAATGCATTTTGCCCTATTAAAGTCCTACACTGTTATTGAAACGATGTTTCATAGGTTACACTCTAGACGATTGGCGAAAAATGTTGGTCGAAAAAGTTTTCTACGGTCACAACCCTTTTGATATAGTGTGACAAAGCCATCAGTGCAGTCAATGTAAAAATTAAAATCTACTGAGTCGCATCCCTCGTATTAGTGATGAATGTAATCCGAAGCCAGTATCATAGAACAATGATTTACTTTTTCTATGGTCACTATGGATACTGATCACCGAAGTCAATCTCTATAATCGTACATATCTCATATAGTTAATTTTACGTTACGCTGCCAAAATAGAAACCCTTCGAGAAATTAATAATCCTCAATAACAACTAATTTTTAGAATAAAGGAATTCATAGTAAAAACCATTCGAATAAACATCCCGAGAAGAAGAGGTATTCGCCGAAGGTACAATTAATAGTATAAAAAACAAAACGAATTTCGAGTATGTTAGATTCAGAGGTACAGGAGGAGTTCAGTAGGTAGCAACATATTGAACATCTGATCAAGTTCATCGATCGGAATGTATTACGATTTATTTCGGTGTCAATAAAGACGATCTTATTTGGTGTACAAATTTGTTTAGAACTCACAGAAAATTTGTACATAATAAGTGGATTTATAGAAATTAATTATGACGAGTTAAATCAAATTATCGAAAAACGCGACAAAAAGGAGACGCAAATTCCTGAAAAAATTCAAGAGAGGTTAATAGCAACTTTTGATGATACATTGGAGAATTTTGTTATAACCATGAAAGCTGAACATCAAAACTTTGTCTTTACCGTAATTGAAAAACAACACAATCTTATAGAAAGGCTACTTCCTAAATTATAAGGTGATTACAAAATTTCAGAGGAAAAGAGACAATATGAATTAAAAATTCAAAGAAACAATTTGACAAAGTGCAATCAGTAATACATGGTAATAAAATAAGTAGTTAATAAAAAATACAGCTTATAGAATCTGATATAAACGAGATAAATGTTTGATGGTAATTTATTCCGGCAATTTAAAGCAGTGGCTGCAACTCATGTTTGAGACAATCAAGAACATCTACCTTTCTTATAATTTCCTTAAGGGGTTCAACATTAGAACAGACTAGGGCAAGTTCGAAAAGATGATTTGAGTATTAGATAAGAGGTATGACAATCAATCACTAAGCCAAGTTTACGAAGTGGAACTGAAGATAGTTAACAAGAGTCGATATTTATCGTTTAACACACTAAGCATATCCAGACCTACCAGAGGATGCTAAAGACCAATTGGCGACACAAGGTTTTAACAGTAGTATTAGAGATATTGAAGTCCAACAAAACCTGAGACTTACTGTCGTCCATCCCTTCAGTAATTACTGTCAAATACTTCAGATAAAATAATTGAGATAAAGCGGAAACAAAGAACCAACGGCGTATGTTATCCTTGTAAACGTACGTGGCGTTTCTAACGTGACTACAGAGTGAGCTTACCAGACAGATCATTAGTCAGAGTAATCCTCTACTAGCTCCAACGACAGTATCCATCACAATTATTTGCACAGATAGCAGCAGCCGTGTCATCAAGGGCACCATCAGTGGCCGAGCAATCAGTATCACCTTTGATACCTCCGCCGCTGTGTCCATTGCCACGTCCATAGTTTTGAGGTCATCAGAAATCCGGCCAATTAACAATAACCAATAGTCACCAGCGAGTTAATGTCAATACAGGGCGAGACAGATGTAGTATTGTAAATATGGGGCAAGAGAATCCGGTATAGGATACTAGTAGCGGACACCGCAGTGTCCTGTCCTCATGAGGGCCATTTTATACAGGGTATGGACCTAATTAGTTAACATGGGTTCACCTTTGACCCGAGAAACGATGTTCTTCGATTTCCAAATGAGGAATTTGTATTGACACGGCCCGTCAACAACTCGGCGACATCCATAAAAATTGTAGCGAAATCCTCAACCAGAATTCCTGGTCGCACGGAACAAATTATTCATCAGCAGTTAGCTCATTACTACTTGGTTGGACGGGCTATAATAGTTAAAACCGGACGAGATATACTAATTAGAGTTCAACAACGAATTGCCAGTGGTGAAGAAATAGCTTATTTCGAACAAGTAGACACCATCATCAATTGCGAATTAAAATACCTCAGAATTTATAAAATAGTTTGCCGACCATTTGACACACTTTACATCAGAGGAACAGCAGAAGGCCTAACAACCATATTAAATCTCAGGGAATTGTTCTATAGTCAAGATTGTACTAACAGTCGTATAAACCATAAGAGTACCACCTAAGCGATTACCATTAGAGCAACAACAGACACGTGAGGAAAATATCTACTCTATCTCAAAACTAAGCTATTAAGGAATCCCTCAGCCGATGGTTTGTAACCGTTGTTTTAGTGGAACTGAATGATGGAATCAACCGATTTTGAATGGATTATAGGCAATTGAACGACGTCATAAAGAAAGACAGCTATCCACTCCCCCGAATTGATGGCACTCTAACCACACTAGCAGGGTCTCCACACTAGACCTAAAGAGTGTATATTGGGAGACTGGACGACAAGAACCGTTTTCCACAATAAAGGACTGTCTCAATTCAAGGTCACGTTTGGGTTATGCAACGTTCCCACTACGTTTGAGAGGTTAATTAGTATGTACCGAGTGGCTTGACATGGAGGACATGCTTATTATACTTGACGACATTTTGGTCATGTCAACCTGCCACTCAACCCTATGAGGTGTTCCATGTTCCAAAACGAGGTAGAGTTTTTGGGCGACGTTCTTTCGATTTGTGACTGCTCGATTCCCAGAGACAAATATGAGCTATGAAGCTTTTTGGGGCTCTGTTCGTACTACATGCGATTCTTTAAGGGATTTGCCGTTATTCCGTTGGAATCAGGATTATGAAAAGGAATCTAGACGACTGAAAGCGGTATTTTCTTCCATCCCAATGTTACACTAAGCCGTGGATTCTGCGCGCTGTTGTCATATGAATACAACGTATATAACACCATATATATTGTTATAACAGTTTATTTGACGCTGTCGAACTAGGAACCCTTCGAGAAATTAATCTTCCATTTTGGAATTACAGATTATAACCGTTAGCATACCAAAAACAGAGAGGGAACCATCTAGCATACCAAAAACAGAGAAGGAACCATCTATATAACCATGAGAATATATAAAGTCAGTTGACAAATAGGAAAAGTGATGTTGAGTAGATAGCATTGCATCATCTGTTCGTTATAATCATTGTTATTAATGAAAATGAGATGAACGTAATGTGTTTTATTTTGGTGCGAATAACGACGTTCATATCATGTGTAAAAAGTTGTAATTGGACTCAAAGGAAATTTATAACGCATGTATACAGTGTATCCCGACAAAAACGAGCCCCCTGGAATATTTCCTAAAATACACATTATATATATATTTGGCCATAATAACCGTCTATTAAATTGTACCCCAGCGCCAGCTACCTCATTTTTTTTGTCTGTTTGACAAGAAATTAACCGGTGTGTCGTTTTTTATATGCCATCAACATTTAAGGAATTTGCGAATTAAATCGTGATTTTTGGATATTTTTTTGATAACTGTTATTGACGTATAATAATTTAAATAATTTTAAAGACTTATTGATATGATGATAAGGAAAATTACAAATTATAATATGGGAGTCTGGCAAGGGTTTGGTAATGAGCAACGCGCGTTTTGATATTGTGAGAAATGAATTATACAATAATAAATTTGAGATTTGAATTTTATACGCATTTGCTACCTGTTACCTACCAAAACAACCACTACCCTGGATTTATGGGTGGGGATCTGTATTTGGAATACCCATAGAACCATAGAAGAACTTTTTACTAAATTGCTTATAAAACTCAATTTAGTAAAAATAAAGTGAAGATCATCTGGTTTTGGCGGCCATATTTGATCTGACATGATGTTTCGATAAAAACTCCACTCGAATTTTAAAAGTAGACATATATAATGTATATTTATTTATAATGTATACTTATTTTGTTATTTGTTAGAAAATTGACAAATATTAGGAGATATTCATCAAAACTTTAAAAACGATCATTAAAGATGTCATTCTTATTAAACATACACACCTTATTAGGAAGTTGTATTGAAGTAAATAATGGAAGTTGTCTATCATGCCAGTAATTTAGAAAACTCGAACTTATATTTTGTTTCAAATTCAATAATTATTTGTGTAGAATACTATATGAAAATCCCCAGTTTAAAAATGAACTACTGGGCAAATAATTTTACTTTAATTTTTTCTATTTGTAAAGTTTTTACAAAATATATAAAGATTGCCTATTTCTATGCAGATGTAAAGCCAGACGTGTAGCAATACAATTATTTAATTATTCACCTATTGAATAATTCTAATTCAGTTGATGTAGTAGATACGTAGTAGTAGTAGTAGCAACTGCATTCTCAATCATAGTGATGTTACCTTATGTTTGGCCTTGGATCTTGACCTAGCGCTATATATGGTACAAGTTGCTTGTACTACTGCTACTAAGATTAAGGTGGCAATGCATCCAAGAACAATGTAAAGTCTCGTTTCTGGCAAGTTCCAAAATCCGTTTCTACTCTCGCTTGCAGAATCTGATATTATATTAGTCGTCACTGAAAATTAAAAGAATAAGCGTCATTATTATATCAAACTTACATCTAAAATACCATAAACAGATTTATATTATGCAAAATTTTCATAATAATTGACTTGACCATACAATGTATGGCATCACACTCCCTCTAAGGCACGCTAAGAGTGCCTTTAGGGGAAAATTCACTAAACCTCAGATATCCTAGATATCAAAAGAGTTTAACTCTGTGGGAGCCCTTGCCAGGTTTTCAGGCCCGTGGTTGGTTGGAGTTGGAGGCAGTTTCCCATGAATTTCCTGACCGCCCGGGCTGTCCCTAACAGGACGGCTTTTTGCATTTGTTTGTAAAGATGTTCGTCCAGACCTAGGTATTTTAAATTGTTTAATAGATGTTTTGGGACTAGTCCTGTCGTTGACATAACAATTGGTACAGTTCGTGTGTTGTTCATGTCCCACTGAGTCTTTATTTGAAATTCCAAATCTCTATATTTGGTTATTTTCTCAGCCTGCTTGACATTTATATTATTGTTGTTGGGAATTGCTATGTCAATTAAAGTTGTTTTCCGAGCGACTTTTTCTACTAAAACCATATCTGGTCTATTGTGAGCAACAGTCCGATAAGTCAGGATCGTGCGGTCCCAGTACAGCTTGTAGTTGTTATTTTCTAAAACAGATTCTGGTTTGTATTTATAGTATGGTAATCTTACCGACTGTGATAGTTAAAGTTTCAGTGCTAGTTCCTGGTGCAGTATTTTAGCCACAGCATCATGTCGTTCTTTGTATACAGTTGCAGCGAACGCTTGACAACCTCCTGTGATATGCTGGATAGACTCAGATGTTTGGCAACCGTACCTGCATCTATCGTTGTTAATAGAAGGGTCTTTAAAGATGTACTTTGGATAGTTCTTAGTTGGGATTACTTGATGTTGGATTGCCAATATAAAGCCTTCCGTTTCAGGAAACATATGACCAGAGATCAACCAGTAGTTCGACGCTGCACTGTCGACATAATCTTGGTTGACGTCATTTATATGTCTTCCATGAAGGAGCTTCTTTTTCTATTTCAGCAGATTCTGGTCAGTGGTCTGGTGGTGTAATTGGACGTGTTGTTGTGTCAGTCGCAGTGGTGTTGAGTCATCAATCTGGCATATGACTCTGTGTAGATCAGAAAATTCTGCGAGTTTCTGGAAATGACTACGCAAAATAGAAATTTGTTGATCTAATAGTTTCCTTAGATCTGCCAATCCTCTTCCTCCTTCATACCGTGGCAAAGTTGCACGTTCGACAGAGCTCTTTGGATGGTGATCTTGAGTTTTGGTTAGTGTTCAGAACACTCTCTGTCTTTTTTGGGTTTAAAAGAGACAGCCTTTATATTTACATATGTATATTCTCAATTGCTCGGAAAAAAACTCTGTGCCTTAAGCGCAATCGCAGTAAGAAGAAAAGAAGACTCGCTGTTCGCCTCTCGTCCAGTACGGACCTCCCAAGAAACTCTCAAGGAAAACCGTTTTCCTATGAGCTCGCTAGTGCAACCCCAAAGTGCGTGTGCAGCTATTACTCACTTATTGTAAAACCCCTCGTAAGTGCGCATTGCCCAACAATATAAACTTTAGTTGTGCCTAAAAAACCAGGGTTAAGGCCGTCTACCCGCGCCGAATGCACACAAATACATGGATGGCAGATTTCCCGAGGCTTTTACTAGATCTAACTCGTAGACAAGGTAAGAGTTTTCTTATGAAGGACAATTGAGTTTTTTATCAAAATAGAACCACACAAAAAGTAAAACTCAAACTTTTCGGTGTAATTTTTCAATGTCAGTCTTGCACCAATTAACTATACCGAAAGAGTAACTGAGCACTGAACATGCATAGGTGTTAATAGCCTGAAACAGATTTTTACTGTTTAGTTTGGTTTTCAACAGTCGTCGTACCCTTCTATAAAACTATGCTGTTAGGTCCTTTTTCACAGTCAAGTGATCAATACGTTGAGCCTGCTTTATTCCAAGGTATTTATAAGTATGACCTTCCCCCATAGATTCAATTGAGGTGCCATCTCCCATTTCGTAGTGCCCCTGCTGTATTTTGCCTTTAACTATATTAATAATTCGGCAATTCGATCGATTAACGGGAGAATCGATCAATTTTAATATTAGGGTCTACGAATTATTTTTCTTTAAAGCTTCACTGAAGTTATTTTTCTAATTTTTGAAGATTTTTTTAGTTACGAAAAATATATAATTGCATTCCAAAACTATAGCAAATGAGAAGTAAAAGTGTATAATATAATTTTAGAACAAGAAAATTGTCTTTCTTTGCCTTCGAAACTATTTAGCCAACAATTTTAATAAAACATGCAAAACCCCTAGCGTTAAAACTAGAAAAATATTAAAAATATATACAGGGTGTAAACGGTTTGAGTGCAAAGATTTTGAGGATACTTCAGGTCAAAACAAATCAAAAAGCTTTATAACATTTTCAGAAATAAACTATAGTTTTGCCAAAAAAAAAATGAAAAAGTTAGAAGTTCTGTAGCCTTTATTACAGTGTATAATAGATTATTTCCGGCTTCAAAATGATTGTAAAGCTAAATATCTAAATACTCAATAGCGTATACACCTTTAATAACTGTATTAACAAAGAAAATTATTATTTAAAGTCTAAATATTCTGTTATAATTTGCCCTACGTTTCTCCGATCAGATGTGGCAACATAGCATATACTCAGTACTACAGCTGGCCGCTGCCATGAATGCTTTTTTGCTGCCCGGTTCTTTTAAGAAAGTGAAAGTGATTTTTGCGTGACATTCGACATAGCGTAAGTTATTTGATTTTCATTTTAAAATATAAATTGGAAAAATAAATAAAATCTGTTGTGAATTGTGAGTTCAAGTGTATTATTTTGTGACAAACAGTGACAATTATACAATTAGGTAAAGACCTGACATGCTATTAATTTGTGGGGAAAGCAAATGTAATAACAAGAATTTTGAATTTTGAATATTTACTATAAATAATCCGTTTGCTCGCCAGAGCTCGATCATAATGACATCCTGCAGGTCAAAGGTTTTTATTTGTCTAAGGTAAGTAATATTAATTTCTTAGTAACAATTATTTCTCGAAGAATTTAACACATAAAAGAACTACATATAAGACATGTTTTGTTTAATATACTTTGTATCGCATTATTTTTGTATCATAATGTAAACAACTTTGTATCCTCCCTTCTTCAACTTGATGCATAAAATAAATCGCCAAATATAAATATTCATTTCAATACATACATATTAAAAGGGTACATTTTTGAAAATAATATTTCATAAAATGTTATGTACCTAAATAAATCTACCGGCACTCGAAACTATGAAATTAATTAATTCAAAAAAATAACAGGTGTTCAGTTTTTTGTGGTGACTCATTCCTTTATTATTCAGGCTACAAGCAAATCTCATTTTTAGCGCGACGTTGCCACATTGCCAATAATTTACTTAACATGTATTTCAAATTTTCTTGCTTATTAAGGCCTTTAGACCATAGTGTTATAAGAGTTTTTTGTTTTGTTTGATGGGTACTATCTGCACCTAAAATATATGCAGTCAAACTATTTACACCCTGTATTATGCTTTACCTTATTTATACCAAATGGCAAAAGTGGTACAGAACCCTGAATACACGAGATCAATTTGAACTGAATCAAATTATTTTCTTATTTTTTGTGCACGGTCTTTAGTTGTGAATATTTACCAGCATTTTACTTCACACTAACCGGTGGTTATTACAAATGTTAACTTTATTTATCATTATACACATATACTAAACATTTGTCCTGATTTTAATTAATTATGTTATCCTCAATTTGTCCTACTTGCTCACGTCAATTATATCCCTATTTATAACATTTAGATTTTCTTCCAATTTGATCTGTCTGTGATGGGAACAGAGTTCCATTGTTATATGTCTTTACTGAGATTGACTTTTCGTTGCATGTCTCTTGCGACTGAGGCCGGCTTTGTTCAACCATCTGATACTTAGTACCCTCTGTTTTCTTCTTTTTTCAATCGTTGCCTTATTCGAGACGTTTCGGTCTGTTTGGGCTAGGGCCTTACTTGGTACTCGTGGTTTTCTGAAATAGGAAAATTTCACGAATGAAAGCATGTGGTTGATGTTTTATTCCGGGTACATCCATTCGTCAGTTTAATTGTCTTCGTTCCTGAAAATCCTATTTAGCATTTTCAAAATATGTTATCTAACTGGTGTATCTGTCATTCTCGATCTTACTTTATATCTTTCCTGAAGCCCCCATTACCATTTAATTGCTTGGTCACTCTGTCTCGATGAGGACAAAGTGTATCTAATTTGTATAATTCGTGTCCAGTAGGGTGTCTATCTGTTACTTTAAGGCCAAAACTCTAATGCAGATATCTTTCCGGTACGTGTCGGCTGAGTTTTGTTACTATATCTCATTGTTTTCGTAAACCACGGTATTGCATCCGTTCATATAGCAATTTCAAGTGATAAAGGGTCTTCATTCAAATGTACTATTAATTCCCTATTAATTCCTTGGTTGTCTTAAAGCTCTAGGCAGGCCAACGAACCACCTCGAAATGTGCAAATATCGCCCTTAGTGTTTTGACAACAAAACAAAACCAAATACAAAGCATATTCAATACACGTGTATATAATAATATTAGAATATATTGCACTGTACTTCGTGGGTTCAATTGAAAAATTATAACAACTAATATTTACTTTCACTTTCTAGAACTTTATTTACATTTAAAACAGCTGATTCACAATACATTTTCATATAAGCTAGTCGTCGCGGTATAACTGCCTGGCGATCGTGGCGTTCTTCTTTTATATCACCAGCGTAGAATTCTCCAGTAGAAATCAACATCGTTCCTTCCGCTGCCGAGCCTTTTCGAGAATCGTATTTTTTTTATCTTGAAGCGTTTGTTGTCGTGCTGAAATGACACAGGGTCGGCTTTGGGTAAATTTCGTAACACTGCCCCCCCTTTAATTCTGATCGCCCCGATCAGAAACATCCCCTCCATGGTAGGGAGCGAGTCGATCTAAGTGAACCACCTTCAATTTAGCCTTGGGGTTTCGACGGATCCGGTAGACGACATCATTCAGCCTCTTGACCACTTCGTATGGACCATCCCAGGCGGGTGTAAGCTTTGGGGATTTACCCTTGCTCCGTTGGGGGTTGTACAGCCAGACTTTGTCCCTCTCCTGGAACCCGGCTGAATTGGCCTTGAGGTCGTATCGCGTCTTCATCCGGTCACTGGTGGCCAACATCTGCGTTCGGGCTAAGTCGTGTATTGCCAGCATGTTATGTCGGAGCTGGTCGGCATAATCGTCGATGTCTTGGGGAGGTTCTTCGGGGGAGCCAAATGCCAAGTCGCATGGTAATCGCAGCTCCTTTCCGAATAAAACCCTGGCTGGGGTCAGGCCTGTACTATTATGTACAGCAGAGCGATATGACAACAGGAATAGGGGAATATGCTCATCCCAATCACGCTGGTTATTGCTGACGACCTTGGATAGGTGTTGTTCCAAGGTCCTGTTGAATCTTTCCACCATTCCGTCTGACTGTGGGTGTAATGGTGTTGTTCTCGTTTTCCTGATCCCCAACATCGTGCAGACCTTCTGGTATACATTCGATTCGAAGTTACGCCCCTGGTCTGAATGTAATTCCATCGGGACGCCAAACCGGCTGAATAGTTGTTCTACTAGCACCGTCGCTACCGTGGTTGCCTCTTGGTTGGGTATCGCATATGCCTCAGGCCATTTGCTGAAGTAATCCATTGCGACCAGAATGTATTTGTTCCCCCTCTCAGACTCGGGAAACGGACCGGCGACATCGATGGCGATTCTCTCAAATGGGACGCCCACATTGTACTGCTGCATTCTGCCCTTGGTTCGGGTCTTCGGGCCCTTACTGGCGGCACATGTGGTACATTTGCGGCACCAAGTTCTGACGTCTTCGAAGTAATTCACCCAGTAGTACCGCTGGCGAACTTTGTCTAGGGTTTTATTCATGCCCAGGTGGCCTCCGGTAATTCCATCATGTACTTTGGTCAGGATGGCTGGTACCTTTTTCTTCGGAACTACCAGTTGGGACTTGGTTTCTCGTCAATCAGCGCTTTCCCAAACTCGCTTGAGCATTCCATTGTCCACTCGTAGAGAGTCCCACTGAGCCCATAACGATTTCAGCACGCCGGAGTATCTAGCTACCTCGTCCCATCGTGGCCTGGGTGCCCCTCTCATTTTGAGTGACAAGATTGGTTCGATGTCTGGATCAGCCATTTGGTCCTGGATGCACTGTTCCGTTGTCCAGTCTTCATTGGCCTGCACTCGAATCTGCCTGATGGAGATTCCCTCACCCTCTCGCTGTTCCGTCTTCAGACAATGCTTGCATTCCGCTCTACAGGGTCTTCTGGATAGGGCATCGGCATTATTGTGCAACCGGCCGGCACGGTGTTCCACCTTGAAGTCGTATTGCTGTAATTTCTCCATCCATCTGGCCAGTTGTCCTTCCGGTGTCTTCATGTCCAGCAGCCATTTGAGTGCGGCATGATCTGTTCGGATTAAGAAATAGCGACCATACAGGTATTTATGGAAATGGTCCACAGCCCTTATTATTGCAAGAAGTTCTTTTCTGGTGACGCAATAATTTCTTTCTGGCTTCGAGAATCCACGGCTGTAGTACTCGATCACCCTCTCTTCACCATCTTGCACCTGGGATAGGACGGCCCCCAAACCTGTGTTGCTGGCGTCGGTGTCTAAGATGAACTTGCCGGACTGTGTAGGAAAGGCTAGGATTGGGCTGGAACATAGTGCTGCCTTCAGTCGCCTGAATGATGTTTCGCAATCCTGATTCCAATGGAAGGTCTCTTTATCAGTGGTCTGCCGATGTAGAGGGGCGGCGATGGTGGCAAATCCCTCAACAAAACGCCGGTAGTATGAACATAGGCCCAAGAAGCTTCGGAGTTCATGTTTGTCTCTTGGAACTGGCCAATCGCGGATGGCTTCTATCTTGTCTTCGTTGGTGCGGATTCCTGACTCGGACACTACGTGGCCCAAAAACTCTACTTCTTTTTGAAACAAGGAACACTTCTTCGGATTGAGTCTCAGGTTGGCATTATTAATTCTGGAGAATACTTCGCCCAGGTTCTTCAGATGGTCGTCGAATGTCTGGCCCATGACTAGAATGTCATCGAGGTATACTAAGCACGTCCTCCATGTTAACCCGCTCAGTACCTACTCCATTAGCCTCTCAAATGTAGCGGGTGCATTACATAACCCAAAGGGCATGACCGTGAACTGAAACAGCCCTTTACTGGTGGAGAACGCTGTCTTCTCTCTGTCGTTTGCGTGCAGACCAACCTGCCAATATCCACTTTTTAGGTCTAGTGTGGAGAACCAACGGGAGCCTGCTAGTGTGGTCAAAGTGTCATCGATTCGGGGTAGTGGATAGCTGTCTTTCTTCGTGACGTCATTGAGCTTTCTGTAATCCACGCAAAATCGGGTGGTTCCATCCTTCTTTTTAACTAGCACGACGGGAGCAGACCATGGACTGATGGATGGCTCAATAACTCCATTTTGTAACATGGACTCGATGTTTTCCTCGACGGCCTGTTGTTGCCCCAATGGTAGTCGTCTAGGTGGTATTCTGATGGGCTGAGCCTTTCCGGTATCTATTCGATGCTGGATGATGTTGGTGCGACCGGTGGTTCCATTTTTACTGTTAAAAATTTGCCAGTGTTTTGTGATAAATTGCTTGGCTTTTTTCTGGTTCTCTGGTGTCAAGTGTGTTAAGTGGTCAGCAAACTGTTGTAGGAACTCTTTATCGGGCCCTGTCTCCTTCACCGCCGTCTGGTACTCTTCTTCGCAATTGATGATGGTCTCTACTGGCTCGAAACAAGCTATCTCTTGACCATTGGTAATTCTGATGTCGTTGTTGGACAAATTCAGGACTCTGATTGGTATATCTCGTCCGGTTTTAACTATAGCCCGTCCAACTAAGTAGTCATGAGCTGAGTGTACGGGCTCCACCATTCCAACGCAGCTCCCAGGATTGCTGTCTAGCTGCCCATGAATAATCTGTTCCGTTCGACCGGGAATTCTAGCTGAAGACTTTGCCACAATTTTTATGGGCGTGAATGATGTGTTGACGGGCCGTGTCAATACAAATTCCTCATTCAGGAACCGAAGAACATCATATCTCGGGTCGAACATAAATCCATGCTGGCTAATTAGGTCCATTCCCAAAATAAAATCGTCCTCAATATTCGCTACCAGGACCCTATGCCGGATCATGTTGTCCCCTATCTGTAGCACGACATCTGCCTCACCCTGTATTGACATGGACTCGCCGGTGACTGTTCTGAGCTGGATGTTATTGGTAACTGGCCGAATTTCTGATGCTCTCAAAACCCTGGACTTGGCAATGGACACAGCGGCGCCGGTATCGATGGTGATGGTAACTGCTCGTTCGTTGATGGTGCCTCTGATGACTAGGCTGCTGCTATCTCGGCAAAATCCCCGGATGGATACTGTTTTGGGGGCTGGTGAAGGGACAGTCAGCATTCGCCCCCCTATGCTGACTGACTGACGGTCCCTGGACATGTGGCTGTTCTGTTGGTTTCCCCTGGTCGGTGATCGTTCAGGTGGCCTTACTCGACAATTACGTTGGAAGTGCCCTGTCCGTCCGCAGCGGTAACATGCCCCTCTGGTGCCAGTTCTTTGTGACCGGTCTAATAATTTGTTCAGACCAGCCAGCAGCGCTTGAAATTGTGACTCTGACTCTTCCTGGTTGAAGGAAACTGCTCGGGCCCTCGGCTTGGACATGTTCATGACGGCCTCTACTTCCAAAGCCCGAAGTAGAGCTTCACTACTTTTCTTGACGCCACTAAGTCTTAAATTTCTTTGTACTTCCACATCTCTGATGCCGTTTATGAAACTCTGTGTGGCCAACTGGTCTTTCGTTTCCTCTGGCAGGTCTGGGTAGGACAAGTGAACTACCCGTCTAATTTCTGCTTCGAATTCTTGGAGGCTTTCACCGGATTTTTGGGTTTTTCCACTCAGTTGGACTTGGTATACCTGGCTCAAGGAAAAAAAAAGGAAATTGCCTTGTTCATCGACTGGAATGCTCTGGAGGAGTTCTAGGGCCGGACCTCTTAAGGAAATTACCAGAGATGTGGATTTTTCATGATTATCCCATCCATTAGCTGTAGCCACGGCCTCAAATTGCCGTTTATACATGGGCCAAGATGAACTGCCGTCGAATGTGGGTGGTTTACTAAAGGAACCTTTGGTACTCACGGTGTTCTGGTATTTTCCTCGCTGTAAGTCCTGTTGCATTTTTTTAATTTCTGTTTCTAGTTTATTTTGGATGGCACAGATTTTATCTTGTACTTCAGTGTGTACTGTTTGCTTGATGGAACTGATTTCAAATTTTACCTGGCTTTGGATGGAATCAAGATCATCTACTTTTGTTTCAAGAGTATCCACGGTATTTTTTATGGTCTTAATGTCATCATTTATCTCTTTTATATCTGACTCAACTATTTGCATTCTTTCATTAACTGTTTCATTAACTTGTCCTACTATTTGCATTAATTGTTCGAATTGCAGTTGTCTTTTCTGTTCAGTTTCGTGTCGATTTAATTCAATTTGATCTTGTTTTTGTTCAAATTTCGAGAACAATCCCTCAATTAAATTATGTTGTTCACTTTTCATCGTGGAAATCAGATTTTGTTGTTTTTCATCGATATTAGTGACAAGATTTCCTAATTCAACTTTAAGTTTATCATCAAAAGATTTCACTAACCTTTGTTGAATTTCTTCCTGATGTTGTTTCTCCTCCTTGTCACGTTTTTCTAGAATCTGTGCTATTTTTTCGTCTAGTCCGTCTGTAACCTGTTTGATAATTTTTCTGGTAGTTTCGTCGGTTTTTTCCATACTTCGAGTTTCCATAACTGCACTAATCCTTTACTTCTGACACCAAATTGCACTGTACTTCGTGGGTTCAATTGAAAAATTATAACAACTAATATTTACTTTCACTTTCTAGAACTTTATTTACATTTAAAACAGCTGATTCACAATACATTTTCATATAAGCTAGTCGTCGCGGTATAACTGCCTGGCGATCGTGGCGTTCTTCTTTTATATCACCAGCGTAGAATTCTCCAGTAGAAATCAACATCGTTCCTTCCGCTGCCGAGCCTTTTCGAGAATCGTATTTTTTTTTATCTTGAAGCGTTTGTTGTCGTGCTGAAATGACACAGGGTCGGCTTTGGGTAAATTTCGTAACAATATTTTTGAATAATGGGAGATCTGAGTATATGTCACAGAATATATGTATTACTAATTTTGTTTTGTAATTAGTGAAAATTAAATAGAGTAGGTTGCACTTATTTACATTATTATACAGAAAAAATGATTTACTTACAACTTTGTTGTTCAAATACAAGAAATTGCGGGTCCACCTTGAGATTTCCAACTTTTCCAGAACCAACACTGTCCTGTAGGACCTTATGGACCTTCTCATCGATTTCACTTGTATCTTCAGTTAGAGATCTGGCTTTGTCCACGATTGTCCTTTCTAGCTGAAGGTTTAGTTTAGCAACGAGATTAGGTTCGTTTCTAGAAGACAAGAGATAATTTATTTTAATGCTGAGAATTTGCCATACCATTTTTCATTTTAACCCAAAGTAGAGTTTAAGTTAAATAAATACTTTAGTTTAAGAGGTTTATCAGTAGTTTGTTACCAACCAGTTTTCGTGAAGTATTGTATTTTATCACTATGAGTATCACGGGTCACCGCAGGTACATTTACAGATAGTACTGTATGCAAGAATATGCAGTGACAGTCTGAATCATATTTGTAAATTTGTTTCATATTTTCAAACAGCTTCACTTTTCATACATGATATACAGCAGTGATGGCGAATTTTCCTAACACGTTATCGATTTTCAAACTGTATTCTGAATAATGTCAAATTTCATAACTTACTTAAATAAATAGTTCAGCAAAAATGTTTAAATAGTACCTACTAATAAAATTGTGACTATGTGAGAACTTTAAATTCAAGGAGAAGAAATGCGCATAAAACCCGCATACATATTCTGTTGCTGAAGTTTCAGGAATTATGTTAAGGGGTGAGAGTTCATTCATATTTTATTCGTAATTTGACAAAGTGCTCCAATTTTCATTAATTAATTCTCATAAAGTGCGTTATTCTTTATTGCGTTTCGTATTAATAATAATTTACAGTCTTTTCTGTAGTAATTCAGGCAATATGGTAGTGGAAAATACGACGGTTTCAGATTTTCCAGGAATATACAAATTTATTTGATATCCTGATACCATCCGAGTAGACAAACTCAATATACGGGTGAGTCAAAAGTATGGAAACCTTTGAATAACTCTTCAGGAATATATTTAAAAACAAAGATAAATACAAAAGTTTTAGTACTTTGGCCTTGACCTTGACTACAACCTTGACGGTCATATCGAGGTCAAATGCATTTTTTCAAATAAAAATCCCCATTTTTTATCCGGTTTCGGAAATAGCGGATAATTTTACGTAAACAATGGTCTTGACTATGATCTCATTACCAAGGTCAAATGCCTTTTTATTGAAAAATGAATAGATTATCAACAAAATCGGTATTCGGGGTTTTTGAGGTCCCTGATTAAGAATCTGAGGTGAGATTTACAAAATTCAAGATTACTGTGCACCCGAATCGTTTTTTCCTAAGCATAGTATGAAAAAAGAGTTCATACAAAACTTGTTTAAGGCGAAGGGGGTCACGTTTTGGCGTAAGTAATGTTGATTTTCAACTTCATTTTCAAAGTCATTTGAAGTGGAAAAACTGTGGAACCCTTGGGGTGTCATAGATTTATAAACTCAAAGTTTTGTACCCCAACACCAAACTTTTATTCTGCTGTCATCATCATGGAGTAAACCAAAACTTTTTTGGTTTACTTCATTACTCATTAGGAGGGCAAGAGACTGTTTCACTCGACTGGAAGCTGCATCCAATGAGCTACTTACAGTATGTAGTTTATTGGCTGCACCTCCCAATCGAGTGAAATAGCTTCTTGCTCTCTCTCTCTTGCCCTCTCTTTCTTGTCTTGGCACGATATTTGTGCATTGTAGGCTACCTCCAGAAGGATATTCCCTAAGTGTTTTACTGGTCAATTCAATTGAGGTATCATCTCTCATTACATAGGGCTTATGCTGTATTTTGCCTATATATTTATAATCCGGCATCTCTCTGGATAAAATTACTACGAATTGTATGAGTACTAGAATGATTTTTATGTGAAGTTACTTTGTTTTTTTTTTATTTTTACTATCCATCGCCTGATACTGACCAGTATCGTAGCTTTTAGTGAATATAGATTTGTCAACTTATAACTGTATAGGGGCAACCACTTTGCGTTGACAAGTCACCGGCAAATACAATAAAGATGGATTAATATGCCAAATATTTTGGTACAGTTGTGACGATTTCAATAATCGTATGGCGGTAGTCAACATGTTAGGTCATTTTAGACACTTTAATGCGTTTTAAACTTTCTACTATACTTACGGTTTAAGTTCGTCAACTATTATCCGTCTGTATCCGGGAAGTTTTTCAAAAACAGGCTTGAAATTGTCAGTTATAGAATTAGCTAAATCTTCATATTGGATGCTTCCTTTGGAAGGCATTTCAAAATTTTCTCCAAGATTAACTAACTTCACTTCCACCTTATACACAATGCCAGGAGATTCTGTTGTTGTCAAGTATTCGTCAAAACTCTCATCTGGAAAGGTAATAAATAAGTAACATATACTGTGAATATGAAACATTTCGGTTTATAAATATAGAATTTGTTCATAAATACTACAGTACCACCTGTTATAACTATGAATTATGCTTTCGATAAAATAAATTATTCAGAAATTGAATTAAGGGCTCATCGTTTCTATGTATAGAGTGTTAATTCGTCAATGCAGGGAAGAAAATAAGTGTGTATTTACTTGAAAATCACAAATTAATAATTGATAAGTAAACTACAGACTTCAACAAAGTGCGCTCTCTGGCGCCCTGGGGCGTCCTGAAAAGTAAACAAAGGCGTCGCCAGGCATCACGGCGACTTAGCGTTTAGAATACCAAGAGTGACCTTGCCCAAACGTCTGCGAGATTCAAACTTAAATCATACCAACGACCGGATGTATAAGTTTATAACACGAACTTTGTGTGAACTTGTGTAACAACTATATTTCGTCGTTCCCAGCTGACTCAGCGACACGTGGAGTATCACGTTACAGTACCACCGAGCATCCGTGAGAATCGCCGTGTCGACAGTGCTGATTCATCATTATAAATGCTATAAATTGTAGAATTTCACTTAGTCTTTATTCATTATTACTCTGTCTGTAGTTAGTTTATATTGTTATTTTTCATTTTATATTTCAAACGTTATACATTTTGTACAAGTTAAATAAATCTTTTTTAAAAACTCAATTTTGAAAAGTGTGATATAACAAATTGGCGCAGTCAGTAGGATCCGACAACGTTACTAGAACACGAGCTTACTTCTAACTGGTAGCGGCGGATTCCTATCCCTCAACGGAGCAAAGAACCTGGAAGAAGTCCCAACTGCGATAACAAGGAGAACACGGATCTTCCAATGTTCCTGTTGATGTGAGTAGTAGTGAATCATCTACCGTTTAAGTTTATTAATAATTGATTTTAATATTTGATTGATTTTAATATTTTGATTATTTGATATTTTTATTCAGTGAATTGAATCACTGATTTATTTATTTGATTACATGATATTTTATATGATTTATTTGATTACTTTGATTTTTATTCATTCGATTGAGTGAACTATTTGATTTATTGATTTTATTTACATTTTATTTTATTAATACCATTCTATCATCCAAATAACTTTGGTATTTCCCCATTTACAAATTTATTGATTATTGATTTTTACACCATTTATTTTATTGATACCATTTTTCTATCCCATTTTATTATTTTGATTTGAACCTTTTTCGTTTTGAATTCTATTAAATCAAAATGGCACAATCACAGAACAACACGGTTGTCGATGAAACTGAAAAATATAGATTGTCGGAAATATTTTCAATAATTCCAGAGTTTGAAGGCGACCAAATTTCTTTGGCCACATTTATTCATGCTTGCAATTGTGCATATAACATGTCAACTGCTGAACAAAAATACTTGTTAGTAATCCACATAGAAAATAAATTAAGGGGAAAAGCGGCGCAGTTAATCAACTCGAGGAACCCTGCGTCTTATCTCGAAATAAAACAACTTCTAACTCTTCATTTTGGGGATTCTCGTGATCTTTCCTCATTTATACACGACCTTCAACGGTTAAAACAATTATCCAATGAGTCTCCCCTAACATTCTATAATAGGCTTCAAGTATTGAGTGCGAAAATGCACTCATGTATCCAAAAAGCTGAGCACCGAGCAGAAAGACGCTCAAACCACTCTCGTTGACACCATGGTTTTAAACACATTACTTACCGGTTTAGAACCTCGATTAGGCCAAATTATCCGTGCCAGTAATCCGAAGGATCTTCTTGAGGCACATTCACGGATAAGAAGAGAACTTCAACTATCCTATTTTGAGGAACAAAAGATACATAAATCTGTTCCACCTAAGCCATCTTTTCAGGCTAGAAAACCAACTCCACCTCCTAAATGCTTAAATTGTGGGCGATTAGGCCACATTGCTGCGGATTGTCGCCTGAGATATCAAAATAACCCTCAGCCTTTCAATCAAAATAACAGACCAAATTTCGTTGGGCCGAATCAATCTTCGAGGCCAAATCCAATCAATAATAATAACAATCATCAAGGTCAACAATTCCGACCAAATAATTTTCAAAGACCTCCTTTCAAGCCTAACAACTTTCGACCGTCTGTAATACAGACAAACCCAAATTATCGTTCCAAAAGAACCCACCATTTTAACAACCATCATAATGTCAACTATCCCGAATATTCTGCAAATGACTATGATTATTATACTGATAATAACCAGCAGAATTTCGATTATAACGACCAAAACTATGAAAGCCCTGAGTTCGACCAAATAGTAGATGATACCCCTGTCGAACCTTTCAGTCCTCACGAATACCAGGATTTTCTAGCGCTTCCGAGCCTAGATCAGCCCCCCGATTCGACAACTACCCTCTCAGAAGTCCAAACTCAAATACAGAACTTGAATTTGGAAGACTTCAATCCCGATCTGAACTTCCCAGAACAAACATTTCTTTAAGTCCCCTTCTGACAGTAAATTCCAAGAACCTCTATTATATCAACGACGCTTCTGGAAAATTTAAACTCCTAATTGATACCGGAGCTGGTATCTCCATTTTCAAAGAAAACACTGTCAAAAACTTCTCACAACGATCTCCCGAAAGAGTAACAATTCAAGGCATTACTCATGAGAAAATCCCGATCTCACAATCCACCCTCATTCCTTTCGCTCTAGGCAATCCACACAAGGTCTTTATCTACGATCTAGATATTGAGTTTGATGGAATATTAGGTCTTGATTTTCTTGAGCATTATGAATGTATCGTCGACTTAAAATCCAAACAATTAATTACTAACTTTAAAACTATCCCCCTACATAAAGTGCCCGACCACGACCAATCTAATACACAACCAACAGACACCCCCAGTACTAACGCACAACCTCATACGCATAACAATCACATAACAATCCAGGCACGTATCGAACAAATTTTCAAACTGAAATGTGAACTTAGAAATACTGACGCAATTCTACCGACACAAGTAATTGACAAAGTACGACTTCCCAACGCGGTTGTACGTGTTGATTCAAAGGGAGAATTTCTGACTTCGATAATAAACGCGAACGCAATGCCGAAAACTGTTAACTTTTCCAATCTTCATTTAGAACCCCTTGACCATACACACCCTCTCTTAAATCTGAATACACACGATTACTGTGAATCTACAAACTTAGACAGAAACTTTACTATCAGGGAACAAATTCGGACAGAACATCTTAATTACGAAGAGCGAGAACTTATCACGAATCTCTGCTTAGAATTCGAAGATATTTTCTATCTCGAAGGCGATGTTTTGATGTTTACTAACGCCGTCAAACACTCTATTGACACCAATAATGCCAAGACCGTTTTCAAGAAATCGTACAGATATCCTCAAGTGCATAAGGAGGAAGTGAAAACCCAAATTTCCAAAATGCTTGATCAAGGCATTATCAGGCACTCTTCTTCTCCTTGGTCCTCCCCCGTATGGGTCGTCCCCACGAAACTCGATGCTTCTGGTAAGCAAAAGTGGCGAGTTGTTATCGACTATAGGAAGTTAAACGAACTAACTGTAGACGATAAATATCCTCTGCCCAACATTTCTGATCTCCTCGATCAACTTGGTAAGAGTCAATACTTTTCGACACTGGATCTCGCTTCCGGGTTCCACCAGTTGGAAATCCTTGAGGAAGACATTCCCAAGACCGGTTTCTCTGTTGACAATGGCCATTACGAATTCGTTCGTATGCCATTTGGCTTAAAAATGCATCTTCTACTTTTCAGAGGGTCATGGACAATATTCTTTTGGGTATCCAAAATGAACGTTGCCTTGTTTACATGGATGACATCATAGTCTATTCACCAACCATCCATGAGCATATGTCCCGTTTGACAGAAGTCTTTAAGCGTCTTAGACAGTCAAACTTAAAAATTCAACCTGACAAGTGTGAGTTTCTCCGTAAGGAAGTGGCTTACCTTGGTCATCTCATTACCCAAGAAGGAGTAAAACCAAACCCTTCAAAGGTTAAATGCATCCAGAATTTTCCTCAACCCCAAACTCCTAAAGATGTTAAATCTTTTCTTGGTCTCGCCGGTTATTACCGACGTTTTATCCCCAATTTCGCCAAGATCTCAAAGCCCCTAACGAAACTCCTGCAGAAAGACGTCAAATTCATCTTCGACGCAGATTGCAAGTCTTCCTTCAACGAACTGAAGCAAGCCCTTGTATCTGACCCTATCTTGATCTACCCAAATTTCGAAGAACCATTCCTGCTCACTACTGATGCTAGTGCTTTTGCAATTGGAGCGGTTCTCTCACAAGGCCCCGTAGGAAAAGATCTTCCTATAGCATATACTTCCCGTACACTCTGCGCTGTAGAAACTCGATATTCCACTATCGAACGGGAACTGCTAGCCATTGTTTGGGCGGTCAAGCACAACAGACCGTATCTTTTTGGGAGAAAGTTTACACTCCTGTGTGATCACCGTCCGCTTACTTGGCTCTTTTCGATCAAAGACCCTGGCAATCGTCTAGCTAGATGGCGCCTCAAGCTAGAGGAGTATAACTATAAAATCGAATACAAGCCCGGCAAGGTAAACTTGAACGCAGACGCTCTTTCCCGTATCAAAATTAATCACTTCAAACAATGCACCGACTTTATTTCTAAAATCAACATCTTTGCAAATAACGAAACCGACCCAGAACAACCAGATTCCGATAATGATCAAGAACCCGATGATCATGACGAACGAATGACAAGAGAATTTAATCGATTTGTTCAATTATATAAAACCGAGTCGATAATCGATTACTCAAAAATAGAAATTTCTAACGCCCAACTCCTAGACAAATCTCACAAACGAATAGTCACTTTCTTCTGGCAAAATAAACTCAATGACTTGCATGACAAAATCATCGAAGACATTTTCGAAGAAGACCCAAATTTCACTACCGACACATTAAACATTCTAGCCAGCAAATCTGTCCGGCATAGAAAATATTTAATTGTCCCTTTACCATTCGATCCCGAAACTGTTGTCTCGCATCTTTTTAACATCCTCTATAATAACCAAGATCAGTTCGACGAATCAGAAACCTTCTGCATTGAAAACAACGTCGAACTACCTATTCTCGAAACACTATCTTCCATAATTGGAAACAAAGATATAAAACTAAAGATTTGTCAAAACATTGTAACAACCCCTTCTCAAGACGAAATTCCCATTATACTGCAACAGTACTACTGCGGCAAAAATAACCTACACCGTGGATTTAATGAGACTATTCGACGTATTAGGGAAAAGTATAACTGGACTGGAGTAATCAAAAGCGTAGAGCAATTTATCAAGTCTTGCGAAACTTGCCAAAAGGTAAAGTTTTGTAGGAAAAACTTAAGTGCTCATTTTGTCATAACCGAAACACCAAAAACACCCTTCGAACGTATCAACATTGATATTTTCGAATATCCAACGAGAAACTACGCACTGACTATTAGGGATGAACTCACCAAATTTACTCAAGCTTACCCTATTGGTGACAAAACAGCTAAAACAGTCGTAAACACCCTCTTAGTATTTTTCCAACATTACGGTACCCCTCTTCGCATCCATTGCGACTATGGACGTGAATTTGACAATACTCTAATAAGGGACCTGTGCGAACTATATGACATAAAGTTATCCTTTTCAAGCGTCCACCATCCTGAATCAAACGGTTCTATCGAAAAGTTTCACGCGACTTTAGCGGAAATGATAAGGGCAAATACAGCCGAACATCTGAACGAACATCCATTCAACGTCCTCCCCTACGCAGTTATCTGCTACAACAACACTAAAAACAAGACTACTGGTTTCACGCCCTACGAACTCATCTTTGGGCACACTTCTAGTAGACCCCCCGAAACAATATATGATCAGGAAAAACTCATTTCCAAATATGTTAGGGACCTTAACAACAGAATGAACTACTATTATAGACTTGCCCGCGCAAAAACCGACCAACAAAAACAAAAATCTAAAGTTAGATTTGACAAACATGTTTCGACTAACCAACCAGAATACAAAGTAGGCGACAAAGTTTACGTGAAAGAGTCTCAGATTAAAAGCAAATCTGAAAACAAATTCAATGGACCTTTTGAAATTACCGCGATACGCAAAAATTCTGCAACAGTCATAAACCTACAGACTAACCAAATTAGTAAAATTAACTTTGACAGACTAAAACCATATTTTGAATGAATCCCTTCTTTTCAGATTCTGTGGACTGTTTTCAGTCGTGAACCTCCAACAATACTCTCTTACACCCGTTAACAATACAATAGGAGTTTTCTTCCATGAAGAAGGCACACTTAAAATTTCAAACGACAAATGGTCACTTCTTGTCTTCAAAGACCTCAGCCCTTTCAGAGGTGCTATTTCAAATAACGACGCTATACTAAATCGAATTCTAGAAACTATTAATGAAAACACAACTAACACAAAATCATTTAAACCAAAAGTACAGACACATGTGAGCCTCTTGAAACAAATTTCAAAATCCGTTAACTTCAAATATACAGACATTTTCGCTGACACTCAAACTTACCCTAATAACAGAAGAAAACGCGAACTTATTAACGGACTGGGCTCAGTTTGTAAAGCCATTTCAGGAAATTTAGATGCGGCAGATGGTGAATACATAAATGATTGTATAACCAAAATCACTAAAGACCAACACCAAACTCAAGAATTAGTAAAAAAACAAATATCCGTAACTACTTCAGTTATTACAAGCCTTAACAACACCTTACAAAAATTTCAATCGGAAGAGAAACTATTCTCAAATAATATCGAAAAAATAAAACAGTCACTTCTATACATTTCGAACGATCTTGACTTTCATGAATTCCAAATCAATATCCTGGATCTGTGTGAAAGCCTAATGGAGAGCTATATATTTATCGAAAACACCCTAAACGATGTTTTAACTGCAGTCTCTTTCGCCCGCTTAAAAATCTTAAAAAATTTCTCAGTCACTCCATGAAAATAATTTACCACTTCCTATTTACAGTTCAAATGTTGCTCAATACATCGATTTGATAGAATTTCAAATCAACACTAAAATCATTTTTGTTCTCAAAATTCCTTTAGTTGACCCTGAGATTTACACTCTTTATCACCTTTATCCTATCCCAATTTTGGATGATCGAACAGGGTTTCATCACATACTTTCAATAAAAACCAAATTTATCGCGAGAGATGACGATTCGTTATTATATACATCCTTCGAAGACCGGAGTGACTGCAAGCCATTAAACACACAGCATAAAATTTGTTCCAAGTCAATTCCACATCCAATAGACAAAGATGCCATCTGCGAAGCACAACTTCTCAGACAGCCAATCACACTTCCCGCAACCTGCAAAACTTCGGTATTATATGCAGAAGATTATAATATCCAAGAGATCAACATAAACCTCTGGTTGATCTCCATCTCCAGACCTTTGCCCATCACCATCAAATGCAAGGGAGAAGATGTTGTCACACTAACCGTATCGACGAATTCATTAATGGAAATTCAGCCCCACTGCAACGCCTTCATCGGCAATACCAGGGTCCACGCCAGACGGACCACCAAAAATAGCATCACACTCAAATATCATCTAGTAAATATCCCCTACAACTGCTGCGACGACATGCCTACCGTCAGTCAACTTCCTAGTATCGAACCCCTAAAACTACAGGAACTAGATGTCCGAGACCTTAACATTGCCAATCACAAACTCAGCCAGTACTCGAGAGAATTGGATCAACTGATGAACCAACCATTCCTGGAAAAGCACACCTCCTCGTTCACAATTAGTGCAATCATGTTAGCAATAATTGTTGTTCTCCTGCTCACCGCCACAGCAATCCGGAAAAAGTTGAGTAAGTTCATTAAACCTGACCCTACTAGCGAACCAGCATCACTACCATGTCCAGCAAACAGTAACTCCAGAGGAACGCTTCACAACCTACTACGCCCCACCGAAGACATAGAACTTCAGAACTTCCCTTAAAAGTTGATGATACAGCATCAACTTTTTCAAATGGATGGAAGTTGTTATATAAGTTTATAACAGGAACTTTGTGTGAACTTGTGTAACAACTATATTTCGTCGTTCCCAGCTGACTCAGCGACACGTGGAGTATCACGTTACAGTACCACCGAGCATCCGTGAGAATCGCCTTGTCGACAGTGCTGATTCATCATTATAAATGTTATAAATTGTAGAATTTCACTTAGTCTTTATTCATTATTACTCTGTCTGTAGTTAGTTTATATTGTTATTTTTCATTTTATATTTCAAACGTTATACATTTTGTACAAGTTAAATAAATCTTTTTTAAAAACTCAATTTTGAAAAGTGTAACATATATATATATATATATATATATATATATATATATATATATATATATATATGTTGGGCTGATAATTGTATGGCAGGATGACCGATCGAACGATGATGAAGAGATTTGAGACACACACGCGAGCATCGCAAGAAACTAGGAACGACACGACGACGAAGGGAGGACAGATGAAGGCGAGGCAGTCGGTTGAAAGAAAGTACGGAACTCGCGAGTACATTTAACTTGCAAAAAGTACCGAGATAATAAAGGTGGTTGTTTGGAGTAACAGTGTTAAATTATTTAACCCCTAATTAATAAAATAAATAGAAGAAACTTTTACATCAGAAGTGTGGATCTACCGCGTAGTCAATACGAACAATAATCGTGGAAAGTGTCGTCTAACAATGGAAGAAAATAATTGTGAAAAAGGCGCTCTGCTGGAAACTGTGACAGATGCTACAACGTCAAATGTAGTAAACAATTCCGAACACTCGAACGGCCCAGTACAGTGGCAAGAAACCCTAATTAATTTAATGGCTGCCCAGTAACAACAAATTGCTGAGTTGGCAAAACAAACAAAGATGGTGATCGTGTCTTCGTCATCAACGTCCAACATTCCTGTAGCAGATGGATCAAAAACGCATGCGTCAATGCCCTATACAACGTTTAAACTTACGCAATTCATGAATGGTTAGAAGATGCTACGAAATTAAAAGAGGAATTGAATGTGACTGATAATTTAATGATCGCAAAAGCAGGTGAGGCCTTGGAAAATCGAGGATATCGATACTGTTGTGAATGGCGGCCAATCTGCCGAACTTGGGACAGTTTCTGTGCTGACCTCATCACAGAGTTTCCTGATAAGGAGACACCTGGAGCTCGGGCATTTAAAGCTGCTACGTTGCGAAATCGTGATTGTGACTCGTTGTGTGAGTACGGGAATCAGAAACTTCGTAGTATATACAGGTTTTATGAAAAATTGCCATGGAAGAACATTCTGAGTATGATTGAATATGGCTTAGGCCACGCGGAAGCACTTGCCTCATTGCGCTCACAGCAACCTCAATCTGTTCGTGAAGTTATGACAATATTGAGCGAGTATGATGCAAGATCAGTGAGGAAATATCCCTTAAAAGCTGGCGAGATGCCCAAAAACAAAACGCCGGTTTGGAGAAAATCGTGATATAGGTCATGAAAAACCAAAGATATTTAAAGGGGCTTGTTTCAGATGTGGCCTTCGAGGACATCAACGCAATATGTGTTCGAAAAAGCAAGACAGATCGAACATTAATGTGCCAGAGGATGTTCCAGATACCTCTAAAATACCAACGTGTACTCATTGTAAGAAAATCGATCATAGAGAAAGTAATTGTTGGTATAAAAATGGTTAATTACGGAAGACGTTTGTGCTTTAATAAAATGATACCGTTTGAAGAATACCATGTAAGCAACATTATTAGGTAAAAAATAATAACACCTCTTACTCAAATCTAATTGATGGTGGTGCAGACAAATCACTCATAAAAAAAATTCGTAGTAAAGACATTAAACGCCATAATCAAAACAGATGATGAAATGCGTGCCTTCTTGGAATTTGGGGTTCAAATTGTTTATGTTGTCGGTGTTTGTAACTTGGTAACGGTTATACCGACGTTGACTTTGTACATTAGCTATGCCGTAGTACCCCATCTTCGTATTCCCGAGAACATTGACCTTATTATTGAATGGGACGTTACCAGTCGATTTTGTTTACGAATACAAAAAATGATTTCTGTATCGAGTTTCGAGTTACATCATAAAAAAATTGAGCAGAATTTCGAACGTATTGACTTTAAAACAGTGCAGACACGTTTGTGATAAATCAACCTGAATTAGACGAAAACTTGAAAATACGAATAGAGAGTCTTATTGTTTTATAAAAATAAAACCCCTAATCATGTAACCACTGGTGAAATGACAATAAATTTAAAAGGCAATACTCCAGTGGCGTATCGTGCCCTTAAGTTGACATATTAAGAACGGCTGCATATAAAGAAAATAATTAATGATCTTTTAAGCGCAGGTATAATTCGCTAAAGTAGATCGGAATATCCAAGCCCTATAGTGTTAGTGTCAAAGAAAAATGGGGTAATTCCAATGTGTGTGGATTTCCGTGATATTAACAAAAAGGTAGTTAATGGGTTAAGTAATAGGATTATGACTTTTCAATTCAATATTGACCCGGAAATAAAATGGCTAACGTAGACTATTGACCCCGAAGTGCTTTGTTCCAGTTGCTACTCGGCTGCTAACAATGCGCCTATACCATGACGGTTCATGGCACATAAGTTCTAACAAGTGTATTTGAAAAATGAACGAAGTTTTATTTTGGCAGAAAATGGGAAAGCAAGCACAATACTTTAATGTCTTGCGTTTACGAGCAAATTTATTTGGTACCGGAGACCTTGTGACTGTGGAAGAATTTCAGCTGGCTGGTGGAGGCAAATTGAAACCGAAATATAGGGGACCATACACTGTTCAAGTGTAATGTACCAGGATTAACTTCATGTATATTATTGTATTAATTTAAACCACATATTATGTATCTAAATTCTTATTTAAAACATCATCCTGTATAACATATTTTCCATTCATTATGATATTACTCATAGTTGTTGTCAATAGTTAAGTACCTAATGATTATGTTATCCACCTTATCTACGACCCTTATAATTTGCTGTATCAATATTTTTGTTAACTAGAATATCATTTCTTTGTTGAATGTAACTTTATCAATATTTTTATTTATACAATTCTTAGTTCTGTACACAACTGAATAATTTGGAAACTTTTGAAATCATTATTCTTTGTTATCTTATTGCTTAAATACGCTGTATTCAACTTTTAGAATAAGAGTTATTACTTGAATTCCAAACTTGTAACATATTCCCGATTCGACATTTTGTGAAGTTTGTGTTTTAGTAGTAGTAAAATACTAAAATTATTTCCACGAGTTTTATTTTGGAAAGCGTCGTCTTCTCCCATTACCAAAAATTGGTGTCAGAAGTAAAGGGATCTCTGCTGGTAAGCAACAAATAGTTGACTAATAGAGATAATTCATCCTGCAAAGAAAAAAATTCTGAGGACAATTGTGGACAGTCATTGCCATTCCTCACAATTTTCGGCGAGAAGATATTCCAAATAAAATTGGAAATAACCAGTACTTCACAGCATCTTCCAGATCAAACAGGAATTACAGTCCTGCCCTGCAAGTTCCCGAACATGCATACAGGTTCCTGGATCATCACATTGTAAGTGTTTCTTCTTCATCATCATTTTTAAGTGTTTTCAAATTCTTAAAAATCATTTTTTCGTGAGTGAAATTTTAGTGCACAAATTTATTTTTCCATTTCATTGATTTTCTATTTTATAACAAATATTTATGTCCTTATATCCTAATTTAAACAAAATCAAAGTAAACGATTCTGATATTAAATTAAATCTACAAGAAAACATGTCTGTAGGAATCGAATTAGTCAAAGACATGCTAATTAAATTTGATGGCAATAAATCTAAATTGTATGAATTTATAGATAATTGTGACAAAGCAAACGAAATTATTAAAATCGATAAGAAACTATTACTTTTTACATTGATTGAAACAAAATTAACTGATAATGCTAGAGCAGTCGTACGAAATAGAATTTTTGGAGATTGGTTAGAACTGAGGAAATTTTTATTGGATACTTCAGAAAAACGTACAAGTAGTCAGTGGCAGCTTGAATTAAATTCTTGTCGCCAAGGACTTAATGAATCAGTTATTTCTTATGCTAACAAAGTTGAAAATTGTTATTTAAAATTAACTAATACACTTAACCCTACATTTTCCAACGAAAAACGTGAACCATGCATAGAACTTCTTCGAGAACAAGCTTTAAATGTTTTCATTACAGGACTCCAAAAAGATCTTTCAATTTTAGTAAAATCTCAACGACCAGACTCTCTAGAAAGTGCCATAGCCATTGCAGCAAGTGAAGAGCAAGAAATAAAATCTAAGTCTGAAATCTACAAATATCAAAATATTAATAATTCTTTCACTAGGCATTGTTCTTTCTGCAATAAACCAGGTCATAGCTCATTTCACTGTAGGTTCAAAGACAAAAATCCAAACAATGTAAGACATCTTCAAAATCAAAATAATTCCCATAATCCCAATAATTCAAATCATAATCGTTTTCCAAATTCTTTTCCTAATTCGTATAATACAAAATTCTGCAACTACTGCAAAAATAAAGGTCACTTAATTAACGAATGTCGTAAAAGGGAATACAACAATCATCGCAAAAATCAAAAAGTCGACAATAACTCTCCAAGAAAAGATCCAAATCAAAATTCTCAAAGTAACTCTTCTACATCACAAACCCAATCTTTAAACCAACAGGGTTCTCGTTCCCCGGCTCAATCGAGAATTGCCCGAATGGTCAGAGCCGAATATCTACAATAAATTCTGCAGTAACCACCTATCTAAAATTAAATGTATTCGAACTTTTCGATACTCCTAACTCTTTTCTCTTAGATACGGGTGCAGATATTTCACTAATTAAATTATCTAAATTAAAGGATGAAACTCTGTGTCACGAAGATTATCAAATTACACTTAAAGGTATTGATAATACTTCAAATCCTACGAAAACAATTTGCTATGTCTATCTGAATATCTCAATTCAAAATCAAGTTATCAATCATCGTTTTCACGTTGTCCCGGACAACTTCCCAATTCAATTCGATGGTCTTATTGGTAACGACTTCATCAAACAATTTCAAGCAAATCTCAACTATTCAGATAACTTTTTACAAATTCAAAATCTTCTAATTCCACTGTATCATATTGAATCACCTTTAAATATCAATGAAACAAATCCAATTCCAAAATCATACATAAATCCTACAAATGACTCTTCTACCTCGATTCTAAATCCTGAGTCCTCTCAAAACAATATTGAAATTATTCTAAATCCAAGATCTGAAACTGTAGTAAAAATTAAAATTCTAAATCCTGAAATTAAAGAAGGTATTTGTCCCGACGTGAATATTTTAGATGACGTTCTTTTATGTCCAAGCATCGTAAAAGTCATTAATAATGAATATGCTTTGACAACAGTTCTAAATTCTTCTGAAAAATTTGTCAAAATTTCTCAATTAGATATTGAACTCGAACCTTTACCTTTGTCAAATAACAAATCCTTATCTGTTAACACGATTTCAAAAGATGGTCAATCAAATTCTAATTCTAATTCAAATCGTCTCAATCAAATCTCGACATTACTGAGAAACGATCACTTAAATCATGAAGAAAAATCCTCTCTAATAAATATTTGTCATGAGTTTAATCAAATATTCTTCCTTGAAGGCGATAACCTCACATATACCGACCTCGTAATGCACGAAATTCATACAAAAGAATCTTTTCCAATTAATACAAAATCTTATAGGTATCCCGAAATCCACAAAGAAGAAGTTAACAATCAAATTTCAAAAATGCTCAAAGACGATATAATCGAACCTTCAAATTCCCCTTGGAATTCACCAGTATGGGTAGTTCCAAAGAAAATGGACGCTTCTGGAAAAAAGAAATGGAGAATTATCGTAGATTATAGAAAATTGAATGATATCACAATTGGCGATTCTTTTCCTTTACCCAATACATCTGAAATTCTAGATCAATTAGGTCATTCTAAATATTTCTCGACTATCGATTTAACTTCTGGTTTTCATCAAATACAAATGTCACCTAAAGATGCTCCGAAAACTGCATTTTCAACTCCGACAGGACACTTTCAATTCAAGCGAATGCCATTTGGTCTGCGCAATGCCCCCGCAACATTTCAAAGACTAATGAATAATGTTCTTAGCGGAATTCAGAATATTCGTTGTTTCGTCTACTTAGATGACATTGTAATCTTTGCTCACAATGTAGAAAATCACAACAAACGTCTTAGAGAAATATTTCAACGTTTATCCGATTGTAATTTAAAAATTCAACCTGATAAATGCGAATTCTTAAGAAAGGAAGTAATGTATTTAGGTCACCTTATCACTGAATCAGGTGTCAAACCAAATCCAGACAAAATCAAAGCTATTACCAATTACCCTGTTCCTTCTTGTCCTAAAGATATCAAAGCATTCTTAGGTCTAGCTAGTTACTATCGACGTTTTATCAAAAACTTTAGTTCTCTATCCCAACCTTTAAATAAACTACTTAGAAAAAATAAACCTTTCAACTGGACAAGTTTACAACAACAATCTTTCGAACAACTTAAAGAACTTCTTTGTTCTGATCCTATTTTACAATATCCTGATTTCTCTCAAACTTTTTATCTGACAACTGATGCAAGTAACTTTTCGATAGGCTCTGTTCTTTCCCAAGGAAAACCCCCAAATGACTTACCTATTGCTTATACTAGTCGCACTCTTAACAAAGCTGAAAGTAATTATTCCACTACAGAACGTGAATTACTAGCTATTGTTTGGAGCGTACGTCATTTTCGACACATACTATATGGTCGTAAGTTTGTAATTCTGAGTGATCATAAACCTCTAACCTGGCTTTTCAACGTAAAAGATCCTGGATCAAGACTTGTTCGATGGAGACTTTTGCTAGAAGAGTACGATTACGACATAATTTACAAACCCGGTAAATCAAACTATGTTGCAGACGCACTTAGTAGAGTATCTATCCCAGACAACGTCGAAAATTCACTAATTCTATCATCACAAGCATCTAATACAACACTCGTGAGTCATATTTCTTCAAAAGATCCTCCTGATTATCGCGAATTCTTAAATATAATTAAATCCACTTTAATAATAAACAATAATTTGACAGAAATTAACGAATCTATTACAAACAGTAACCATGATATTATTATTTTCTTACCAAAAGACTTGGAAGTAACTAATGAAACACAAAAACAAATTCTGAATAAATTTCCACATTATGAAAATCTAAAAAATGAAAATATCGAAATAGGCGATATAAAAACTTTCACTGAAAACAATAAAAACATACATTATGTCATTTACAAAAATCATCACTTCGACTCAATTCAATACAAAGAACTCTATAAAATTCTAATTAATTTAAAATCAACTCTAATTAAGTCTAAAACTTCTCATATAAGCATTTCTACCTTTAATAATCTTTTCGATCATTTAAAATGGAACAAAGTCAGAATAATGTATAGATATTTATTTCAAGATACAAAAATCCAAATTACCGTACACCATAATACTTTGATCACCCCAACTTCAGATCAAATTAATCAAATTCTACTAGAAAATCATTCTA
This sequence comes from Octodonta nipae, assembly GCA_034190945.1. Lineage (NCBI taxonomy): Eukaryota > Metazoa > Arthropoda > Insecta > Coleoptera > Chrysomelidae > Octodonta > Octodonta nipae. The sequence goes on from CM067217.1 coordinate 107,999,193, forward strand.
ATGCAATTTCTGGACATTCCGGTTTCCACAGAACTTACAACAGGATTAAAGAAACTTTTAAATGGCCCCAAATGAAAAATGATATTAAAAAATTCATTAAATCTTGTGACTCATGTCAGAAAAATAAAACAGTTAAACCCATGGAAATTACTACTATAAGTTCAGTCCCCTTACAAAAAGTATTTCTTGACATAGTAGGACCACTAACTTTAACGGAAAATGGTAACAGATTCATTTTAACTCTTCAAGCCGATCTCACTAAATTTTCCCAAGCTTATGCTCTTCCAAATTATGAAGCTCTTACTATAGCCAAAACTTTCATTCAAAACTTTATTTGTAAATTTGGTATTCCTGAAAGTATCGTTACAGATCAAGGTAAAGATTTCACTTCCAAATTACTCAGTGAAGTAGCCAAATACTTTAAAATTAAACAAATAAGGTGTACTACATATCACCCTCAAAGTAATGGAGCTTTAGAACGTAGTCATGCTACATTAGCCGATTACCTTAAACATTACATTAACAATGATCAAACTGACTGGGATCATTGGCTCGATTGCGCAATGTTTTCCTATAATACAACATCACATACCTCAACGAAATTCTCACCACATGAATTACTCTTCGGAACGAAACCTAATATTCCAACTTCAATAACTAAAACTCCAGAATTTAAATATACTTACAATGACTATTTAGACGAACTCAAATTAAGAATACAAAAATCACAACAATCGCTAGAGATCATGCTATCAAAAGTAAAGAAACTAATAAAAAATATTATGACAGAAAAGTAAATAATGTAGACTTTCAAGTAGGCAAATTTGTTTATTTGTTAAATGAACGATCTAAACCCGGAAAATCGAAGAAATTAACACCTCATTATGAAGGACCTTATGAAATTATTGAAATTAATTCCCCTGTAAACTGCACAATCAAAATAAAGAATAAAAAGACTAAAATACATATCAATAAATTAAAACGAGCTTTTGTTTCAGATATATAACCTTCTGGTATATATATCACGGTAACGGACAATATGTCAATAAACCCATACAACAACCTGCTGGAATTTATTACGAACAAATTAAAGATATAAAATTAGTTGAAAGACATTGGAATTGTAAGAACTTAAGCCCTATTACGTGATTCAGTTATTGTCAAGAAAACTTATTTTTATGCCCTATTATTACTTGAGTAAGAATCAATCTTTCTAATTGATTCAGGCAATTTTAGGTGTTTGGCACTAGAAAACCTTGCAAATTTCTCAAGAAGAACTTAGATAAAAATAGAAAAACTTTTAACGAAAATTTTGAGAAACTAACTAATTATTCGAAGAACTTAAATAATAAATTATTTAATTTAGAAATGAAACAAAATATTGAAGAACATTTCTCCTTATTAACATTACTCGTTACAGAATTACAAAATGAACTATCAACCCTTATAAACACAATCCTATTCGCTAAATCAAATTCAGTTCATCCATTTGTTATTTCACCACAACAACTTATTTTTGAATTAATTAAAACATTACCAAATCTACCAACATCTGCTACTTATCCCTTACCTCTTACAATACAAAACAGTTACTTACTTCTTGAATTAGTCAAAGTACAATATTACTTCTCAGAAGAAAGAATTATTTTCATCATCAAATTTCCACTTGTTAATCAAAATCTTTATTCTCTTTATAACTTAGTATCCTTACCTATATTTAATTCCAAATTAAATGGACATGTGTTTATATTACCTACAATTAAATTTTTAGTCTTATCAGAAAATCGTAACGTATATACAACTCTTGATTCTTTAGAAAATTGCAAAAATTTAGATTCTTCTACTATTATCTGTGAGCATACAGAACCTTTATATTTTACGAATCACCGTCCAATCTGCGAAACTGAATTACTTTCTTTTATTTCTGATATCCCTAAAACCTGCGATACTAGAGTATGGCATGGTGAATCAGAAATCTGGCATAAACTACTAACTCCTAATTCTTGGATATATGTCTTAACTAAACCGACTGACATAACGTTAAATTGTGAACAAAATAAGATTAGTACATTCATTTTAAATAACACTGGAATTTTAAAATTAAATAAAAATTGCAAACTTTATACGAGTTCAGCAATCTTAAACTCTGAACCCTTTGTATATGAAAGTCATTTCGAACCACTAATTCCAATTCTCGATTTTGATGACGCTTGTTATAAAAAATCTAAAAATAATATTCTCGAATCTCTTCACCTTACACCTATTATTAAAAATCTAGACCCTGATTCATTGAATCTTGTAAGCAAAAAATTAAAACACTTGAATGATCAAGCTGAAGAACTATCGAAAGAATCAATCCTCAAATCAATCTCAAATAATTCGTATTTCACATTTATTCTCTTAATTAGTCAAAGTACAATATTACTTCTCAGAAGAAAGAATTATTTTCATCATCAAATTTCCACTTGTTAATCAAAATCTTTATTCTCTTTATAACTTAGTATCCTTACCTATATTTAATTCCAAACTAAATGGACATGTGTTTATATTACCTACAATTAAATTTTTAGTCTTATCAGAAAATCGTAACGTATATACAACTCTTGATTCTTTAGAAAATTGCAAAAATTTAGATTCTTCTACTATTATCTGTGAGCATACAGAACCTTTATATTTTACGAATCACCGTCCAATCTGCGAAACTGAATTACTTTCTATTATTTCTGATATCCCTAAAACCTGCGATACTAGAGTATGGCATGGTGAATCAGAAATCTGGCATAAACTACTAACTCCTAATTCTTGGATATATGTCTTAACTAAACCGACTGACATAACGTTAAATTGTGAACAAAATAAGATTAGTACATTCATTTTAAATAACACTGGAATTTTAAAATTAAATAAAAATTGCAAACTTTATACGAGTTCAGCAATTTTAACTCTGAACCCTTTGTATATGAAAGTCATTTCGAACCACTAATTCCAATTCTCGATTTTGATGACGCTTGTTATAAAAAATCTAAAAATAATACTCTCGAATCTCTTCACCTTACACCTATTATTAAAAATCTAGACTCTGATTCATTGAATCTTGTAAGCAAAAAATTAAAACACTTGAATGATCAAGCTGAAGAACTATCGAAAGAATCAATCCTCAAATCAATCTCAAATAATTTGTATTTCACATTTATTCTCTTATCTTTCGTAAAATTGTGTTTATTGTATTTAGTTTATAAAATATTTAGATTCTTAAGAAGATTTTATGTAAATAAAGTGAACCCCAATCACCCTACTTCAAAATGTCAAGGTATAACGAATTGCTTAACATTTATATTTTGTAAAAGAAAGATTTCAAAAAATATAGATAACAATATAGAAATTTATGATAGTGTACATGCGAGTACTTCTGAAGAAAATACTCACTTAAGACGGAGTACAAGACTTGCTCAACTGAAAGACAAGTTATAATACTTTTTGTTTATATTTCATTTATTCTTATATGTATTTTATTTCTCTGTTTATAATATTTCATATATTTACTAGTTCATATTTTATACTATTTTTGAATAAAGTTTCGTCACCTCAACTTTAATCTTAAGGAGGGAGGTGTAATGTACCAGGATTAACTTCATAATATTATTGTATTAATTTAAACCACATATTATGTATCTAAATTCTTATTTAAAACATCATCCTGTATAACATATTTTCCATTCATTATGATATTACTCATAGTTAAGTACCTAATGATTATGTTATCCACCTTATCTACGACCCTTATAATTTGCTGTATCAATATTTTTGTTAACTAGAATATCATTTCTTTGTTGAATGTAACTTTATCAATATTTTTATTTATACAATTCTTAGTTCTGTACACAACTGAATAATTTGGAAACTTTGAAATCATTATTCTTTGTTATCTTATTGCTTAAATACGCTGTATTCAACTTTTAGAATAAGAGTTATTACTTGAATTCCAAACTTGTAACATATTCCCGATTCGACATTTTGTGAAGTTTGTGTTTTAGTACTAGTAAAATACTAAAATTATTTCCACGAGTTTTATTTTGGAAAGCGTCGTCTTCTCCCATTACACAAGCAGTACTGCCCAGTGACAGCTACGTAAGAAAAAAAATCTGATTGGGTTGTTTCATAATGTGGTATTGTAAGTATTGCCTAAGTTTAGGTTTTGACCAAAAGTATTTAGCACCTTAAACTTTTAGAAAGATTTTTGATAGCTCAGTATGAGTAATTGAAATTGGAAATTTTGATTGATTTCTGGAAACAACTTGTGTTGTAGTAGATTTTAAAACATATTTCCTTTTTGATAATGAAAATATCTTTGCTGATTTCATAGGGGATTCTGAGTAGTTGCTCCTACTTTTGTTGCAAAAGACAAGCCTAGTGACATGAAGCACCGATACCGCGTTGGGTTAAGTGTTGAGTGCCTTTGCCTCTGAGCTTTGCAACAACTGACTTGATTGAAAACTGCAACTAGTGACAACTGACTTGATATAAACTTTGTTGCAAAAGACAAGCCTAGTGACTTAAAGCACCGATACCGCGTTGGGTTAAGTGTTAAGTGCCTTTGCCTCTGAGCTTTGCAACAACTGACTTGATTGAAAACTGCAACTAGTGACAACTGACTTGATATAAACTTTGTTGCAAAAGAAAAGCCTAGTGACTTGAAGCACCAATACCGTGTTGGGTTAAGTGTTAAGTGCCTTTGCCTCTGAGCTTTGCAAAAACTGACTTGACTGAAAACTGCAACTACTGACAACTGACTTGACTGAAAACTGCAACTACTGACAACTGACTTGACTGAAAACTGCAACTACTGACAACTGATTTGATATAAACTTTGTTGCAAAAGACAAGCCTAGTGACTTGAAGCACCGATACCGCGTTGGGTTAAGTGCCTTTGCCTCTGAGCTTTGCAACAACTGACTTAATTGAAAACACAAAAACGAAAATTATATTTCGAAATTTACACTTTATTTTATAAACGACACGTGTTTCGGTATACAATGCCTTTATCAAGTTTCAAAACTTATATATTATATTACAGAATATTTCATGAAATATTTCAAAAGATTTGTTTGGCGTGAGCACACGAATATTTCAAAAATATTAGACTCAAATATTTTAAAATAGTGCTAAAATATTTTATGTCTACAGTATCTTTTGATTATTATATTACTATATTTAAAACTAAAATTCTCCTGAAATATTTCATGAAATATTGGTGTAATATTTCACGAAATGTTTCTCTAAGATTTCATGAAATATTTCAGTAGATATTTTGTCGTGGACATAGGAATATTGCAGAAATATTTAGTGAAATATTTCTTGAGATATTTCATGCGGTGTGGGTTGTATAAGTCTTCTAAGTCCCTAAAACCTTTGGTTACAGCAGTCGCATGGCTGATTTCTAGTTGTTTTCTGAATGATAGTTGTGGCATTAATGTCAAATTGTGACCACGTTATTTGTCATTGCGAATCCTTTTAATTTGTTAATTTCTTGTTCATTTTGTGTTAATACCATTGGAAACGGGGTCTGATTTAGACCTTGAAACGTTTTTTCATAGGAATTATAATATTTAACGTTTCGACCAGCTATTGGTCTTTTTCAAAACAATTTTTTTTTTCATAAATTAATGCCAAAAAGCTATGAAACATAAAAATAAACAAAAAATTAGTCAAATATTAAAATACTTACATGATTTTACAAACACACTTAAACACTATAAACAATTTAAGAATTACGTCACTACAACCAAATCAATAGGTCAGTAAAGTTAGCACCGCCATTTTACAGAAACTCAAATTAAAACATATGGGAATTACGAGCTATTTAGGAGCTCTTAATTTTTACCTAAATTGATTTTTGAGCTCAATATTTACTATGGAAAAAGTGCAAAAAACTATTGGCGGTGCTAACTTTACGTAAAGTTAGCACCGCCATCTCAGAAAAACAAACAAAAAAATTTTGTGAGGCGTCTCAAATTAGGAGCTATTTACGAGCTTTTAATTGACGTATTGAACGTCAACCCCTAAATTTGTCTAAGGGGTAAAAACCACCCCCGAAAAAATCTTGAATTTTAATTTTAAATTTAAAATATATTAAAATTATCTACGATTTACGAGCTCTTTCCTGGTGTAATGCACATAAACATCTAAAAATGTCTAAGGGGTGAAAACAAACACCCCAAGTATGCAGTTTTTTCAAATTTTATGATTATTAAATTTTGAAAAATACCAGCATGATCTACGATTTACGAGCTTTCCAACGGTATATTACACGACAACATTCAAATTACTGGAAGGGGTGCAAACCACCCCCAAATTATGCAGTTTTTTCAAATTTTATGATTTATAAATTTTCAAAAATACCAGCATGATCTACGATTTACGAGCTTTCCAACGGTATATTACACGACTGCATTCAAATTACTGGAAGGGGTGCAAACCACCCCCAAATTAGCAGTTTTTTCAAATTTTATGATTTATAAATTTTAAAAAATACCAGCATGCTCTACGATTTACGAGCTTTCCAACGGTATATTACACGCCAACATTCAAGTTACTGGAAGGGATGCAAACCACCCTCCAATTATGCAGTTTTTTCAAATTTTATGATTTATAAATTTTAAAAAATACCAGCATGATCTACGATTTACGAGCTTTCCAACGGTATATTACACGACAACATTCAAGTTACTGGAAGGGATGCAAACCACCCTCCAATTATGCAGTTTTTTCAAATTTTATGATTTATAAATTTAAAAAAATACCAGCATGATCTACGATTTACGAGCTTTCCAACGGTATGTTACACGACAACATTCAAATTACTGGAAGGGATTCAAACCACCCCCCAATTATGAGTTTTTTCAAATTTTATGATTATCAAATTTTGAAAAACACCAGCATGATCTACGATTTACGAGCTTTCCAACGGTATATTACACAACAACATTCAAATTACTGGAAGGGGTGCAAACCACCCCCCAATTATGCAGTTTTTTCAAATTTTATGATTTATAAATTTTGAAAAATACCAGCATGATCTACGATTTACGAGCTTTCCAACGATATATTACACAACAACATTCAAATTACTGGAACGGGTGCAAACCACCCCCCAATTGTGCGGTTTTTTTTTCAAATTATAATAAGATTGTAAGTTCCTATACTTAAGAAAAAAACAAGAACTTGAGGAAACTAAATTTTTCAGTGCTGGATTAACTCACAAAATATTTTTTCTCAATTAATTCATTCATTATGCGGTTTGTACACTAGTAATGTAGTTTTGCCAATAAGGATACTCAGTAATGAAAACGATATTACCATCTTATTAGTCCATCCCCAATATTTTTGCATAATTATTTTAGTCTATTTTCAAATATCTAAATTTAGAACGTTATTTTTGGCCTATTAAAGAATTTTCATTTTAGATTTTGATGAAACATTCGATTCTTGCCACTGATTGTAATGGCCTCTTCTGTAGAATGAAAAAATAAATTTGAATACACTGATTATGTGAATATATTGAAAACAGTTCTCTGATAATTGTTATCTAATATTTGATTGGTGCCACTGGTTCTAGTCGATGCAATATATTTTATTAAAGCAGTAAAAAATTTATAATGTGGTATTTTCTGATTGTCTTCTAAACGTTGTTTGTGGCATATTCTTGATTACTTTTTTATTTTGCAATCACATCAATAAATATAAAGTCATTGACAACGAAGTCAGAATAGACTTTGAAACGTTTGGTATTCCTGCAATATACGTAGTTTTATTTCTATTGTGGTGTTATTCCCCAAAAAAAACATAAAAGTAATCAAGTGGTATTTTCTATTGCAGGGGTTACTTAAATTCTTGAATCACATAAGTAATATACGCCACTCTGTACTCATCCTTTACGTTCAAACTCATAGGTATATAATATACTTCATTATACAATTAATCGCTATCATTTGATTTAAGAACATTTCTTTTTGAAATTCAAGTACGTTGAATTTCTCTCAATAAGTAGGTATATTGAAGTAGTTATTTATATATTTATTATCAATAAACATTTTAACAAAAAAATCTAATATATTTTATGGCATTAACCAGTAATTTCAAATGTGAAATCGTCCATCTATGGAAATTTTACTAAGTTATTAGTTACAGGTAGGAATATTGGCACCTAGATGGCGAGACAACACATTTGTTTAATTCATTCAAGTACCTTTGATCTTTTATGTCTTCCTATTTGTATTTTTGGTTTGCTATGAATAATCTGATTATTGTGGGTACAAAAATAATAGTTGAAAGAATAAGAACGAAATACATTGCCCTCCCAGATACCAAACTCCTGTTTTATATTTCTTGTATAGATTATAGATTCAGCCCATTTTCAAATGATAAAGGTTAGACAAAAATAAGAATATTATTTGACTTATATTTTCTGAAGGTTAGTTGAAAATGCCGACTGGAATTAATCTGTGCATTTCGTAATACATAAAAATATTGCTATTTCTATTTGAAACAACTGTTTTAATATGATAATTAGAAACAAAAAACTTTGAGGTAAATATTAAAACTTTAAGCAACAGATTTTGAAGAAGAAGCGAGTTGAATACAAAACCAGAAGAAACGGTAACACGTGGTCCATAAAGATGGTTACAATTTTTCGTTAGATTCAATACTTAATTAAAAGATCATAATTCATAATACAATTATTTATCCGAACAATGACTACCAACAGTAGTCGTTTTTTAACATATTGTTGGAAAACTTGTACATGGTAGATAATTACACCTTACACCATTTCCAAAATTTGTAAAATCTAGATTTCTAAACCTTTGCCGTAGTAAGGATAATATTTAATATTTTCATCCATTTCAAAACTCTGACGGTTTGAAATAATTAGTCATTTAGGTAGTTACTTGCACCTTTTACGTGATTTTGAAGTGGTCCTGCAATGTATCATTGAAGAGGTACTAAATCATAATTTATGTTGCTAGTTTTCTAAATTTAAGAACTACAAATTTGGAAAAAATTTCATAATTTGGGGGTTGTTTGCATTCGTAACAATAATTTGAAAGTAAGTGTTATATATCCTTGAAGAGCTTCTAAATCGTAGATTAGGCTGTCAGTTTTGAAAATGATCAAAATCACTTAATATAGACAAACTGGGAAATTAAGGGGGTTGTTTGCACCCTTTCCAAAAATTTGAATGTAGTATTTTAAAGCTCGGAAATCGTAGATCATGCTGATATTTTTCAAAATTTATAAATCATAAAATTTGAAAAAAACTGCATAATTGGTGGAGGGGCGGCTTGCATCCTTTCCAAAATCTTGAATGCAAACGTATAATATCCCGTTGAAAAGCTCGTAAATCGTAGATGAGGCCGGTAGTTTTTGAAATGAAAAAAATACATAATTTGGAATAACTGGTAAATTTAGTGCGTTGTTTGAACCTCTCCCAGTAATTTGAATGTGGTCGTGTAACTTACCGCTGGAAAGCTCGTAAATCGTAGATTATGCTGGTATTTTTTGAAATTTATAAATCATAAAATTTGAAAAAACTGCATAATTGGAGGGTGGTTTGCACCCCTTCCAGTAATTTGAATGTAGTCGTGTAATATACCGTTGGAAAGCTCGTAAATCGTAGATCATGCTGGTATTTTTGAAAATTTATAAATCATAAAATTTGAAAAAACTGCATAATTGGGGGGTGGTTTGCATCCCTTCCAGTAACTTGAATGTTGTCGTGTAATATACCGTTGGAAAGCTCGTAAATCGTAGATCATGCTGGTATTTTTTAAAATTTATAAATCATAAAATTTGAAAAAACTGCATAATTGGAGGGTGGTTTCATCCCTTCCAGTAACTTGAATGTTGTCGTGTAATATACCGTTGGAAAGCTCGTAAATCGTAGATCATGCTGGTATTTTTTAAAATTTATAAATCATAAAATTTGAAAAAACTGCATAATTGGAGGGTGGTTTGCACCCCTTCCAGTAATTTGAATGCAGTCGTGTAATATACCGTTGGAAAGCTCGTAAATCGTAGATCATGCTGGTATTTTTCAAAATTTAATAATCATAAAATTTGAAAAAACTGCATACTTGGGGGGTTGTTTTCACCCCTTAGACATTTTTAGATGTTTATGTGCATTACACCAGGAAAGAGCTCGTAAATCGTAGATAATTTTAATATATTTTAAATTTAGAATTAAAATTCAATGTTTTTTCGGGGGTGGTTTTTACCCCTTAGACAAATTTAGGGGTTGACGTTCAATACGTCAATTAAAAGGTCGTAAATAGCTCCTAATTTGAGACGCCTCACAAAATTTTTTTGTTTGTTTTTCTGAGATGGCGGTGCTAACTTTACGTAAAATTAGCACCGCCAATAGTTTTTTGCACTTTTTCCATAGTAAATATTGAGCTCAAAAATCAATTTAGGTAAAAATCAAGAGCTCCTAAATAGCTCGTAATTCCCATATGTTTTAATTTGAGTTTCTGTAAAATGGCGGTGCTAACTTTACTGACCTCCAAATCAATTTGTCTCATGATTGCTAGCTAACTTGCATGGTGTGTTCGTTTCTTCGTGTCGCAAAAAATTACTCATTCGGTTGAGAAATTTCACAATATAGGTGTTGGTCATATATGAGTGAGGTATAATTATTTATCGGTTTGTTTCGTTTAGTAAACTGCTATATATTGTGCTTAGAACTAAACAACGATCCCACAAATATTTATCAAAAACTAAATAACAACTTAATTAATGATCATAGCATCACAAATATATGGATTGCATAAATTACATAAAACTGCTATACAACTGAGACCTATTGTATCATATATGTACTCAGTCTCCATTTGAAAATTTATTAAAATTTTTTAAAATCTATACTCGCTATCGTCACAAATAAGAATAAATACTACATTATGAATTCATGGGCACTTCAAGAATAAAATTAAAAAACATACAATGTTTCTAGAAGATTATTTAGGTAATAATATCTCTAGATGTAATCTTCCTGTACATCAATATTCCAACAGAGCTGTCATGTTTAGAAATTACATTGACATCCCATTAAATGACTTTTTAAGTGCAATCGAAACAAAGCTAAACTCAAGGTATTTATTAACGAAAACAAAACATATAGTTCAGTTTCCAACCGGTTTTGGGTAACAGGTCTTTCGAATAACATGGATTTACGTGAAATTTGGCATGGAGATAGTAAATACCTGAAGGTTCAAAAGTTATATTGTGCCGAGATGTGCTTTTACTAGGGGGTGAATGCCACCTAACCTAACATGATAAGTCCAAGTTATTCGGTTGAAGTTGCTGAGATTTCGACCAAAAAATGCATGTTTTTTTAACCCTTTTTAGTGGGTGCATTCAGGGAATTGTAGCGATGAAGCGCTTTGTTAAAGCGGTGTACTAAAGAGTGTCTGCTTTACCCACAGCCTTAATAAAGCAGTAAAGCATATAAATTCTCAGCTTTACCGCTTTTTAACTAAATCAGCTGTCAAATTCTGTGTTGATATTACACAAAAGTGTCACCAACAATAAATAGTGGGAAAACGATAATTTTTTTGAAGGTTTATGCAGAAGGAAAACTGCAGTAGCGTGAGAACCTGATTGAAGTCTCAGGGGGTGGATGGCAAGGGGGCTGGAAGTGCGCATCAGTAAAATTTTCTGAAGAGCAAATCTAGTTCCTGGGCTCGCGCATGGGTGTGTGAAGGTAATGTATAGAAGCAGTTTAAAGAGCTTGAAAAAAATCTTTAAAATGAGCTAGACAAAAGTCTTTAGCACTAAAAATGACACAGTTATATTGAAAATAAGGTGATTATCTTTATTTTTTGAAGGAAAAATCAGAACTTGGATCAATAGATTTTCCGTCATAATGAAAATTCAACGTTACCCATTTACAAATAACTGTACTGATATTCCAACAATGTACTCAAGAAGTTTAACCGGTTTTGATATCGTCATTTTACAAATACATAGGAATAGTAAAATAAAGTTTTTTTACAATGAATATTAACCGAGATATAGCCATTATAAGTTGTAATGTACGGGTTTAAACCCCTATACCTAGCCCTTTCAACTCAAAAATCTCAAAAATAAAGGGCTCAAAAAATGTGAAAATAACAGGACTTGTAGCTCTCAAAATTACCTTTAAAATGAGGGTCCGGATATCTTAAAAACGAAGAAAGGTATAGTCGATAAACCAATTTTTTTATTGCAGAAATTTTCGGATATCAATTCTCTAAAGTATTTTAAAGCATTCAAAAACATTTATATATAGGAATAAGTTCGTCCTCATATATTATACGTATACGCAAACGCATAGTCATATATATATATATATATATATGTACACATAAATGTGGAGAAAGTTCCGGAGCTCGCTACTGTGCTAGTGTGCTTTACACGTATGCAGTATCCAGTATATGTCCAAAATCAAATGAGTGAACACGTGGTGCTATTTTTAGCTAATTTTTCCTCAAAAATAAATGAAATGTGCATAAATTATCGAACTAAAAAATATAAGTTTGTAAATACTCTTAATAATTTTTAAGTATAATTACAACAATAATTTTCATTTTTAGTATGAATTGAGGAACCTGATTTTTTTTTATTTTATTGTTCCTGCCATTAACTCTTGAAGTGGATATTTGATATTAACGTAGAAAATTATTATTCGAACCGAGATTACTTCAATTATAAATCGAGTTTTCAAGAAAGATAATGGAATAATATAATCAGTTTATATTTTGATTTATTAATTTTTTTAGTAAAAACAATTTAATGATATTTTTAAATTCTGTAATTTTACTTTTACGATATAGTATATCTTTTTTATATAATTTTTAAGTTTCAATTATTAATTGTTTTATAATTATATCGGTTTGTACTGTAACGATTCTTGTGGGACGGGTAACGGAGATAACTGCCACAATTCTCCACCAATTTTAGATCAGGAGAAAAATAGTGGCAGTGAATCTGACAAAGATATTTAAATATGTGCGATTTAATAAATGTATAAATATATGTTATAATACTGCCGAAATAATGTAAAATCATATATTACAATTTAAATTTTATTGATATAATTTTCTTTAAAAAAAAATTAATTAAAGAATACACAACATTTTACAATTTTGTAAATCACTTGTGACCTTTTTTAAATATATGGCGTGACTATTAAAGTAAAAAAAATTACAAAACATTTGAAAACATGTTCTCATATTTTCTTTAATTGTTTGAAGCAATTTTAACGTATAAAAAACTTATTTGTCCAATTTTTGCAGTTTTTATGCAATGGGAGATAATATTAAAAACGTAACGTACACATGTTCATGAATTTTTTTAGTTTGAAATAATTTTTTTATATACTAAATTTGTTTGTACAATTTTTACAATTTTTATGGAATGAGGGGTGGTTTTTGAGGGTTGAAACTTAATAAATTGAAAAACCATGATGACATACACTTAAGAACACGTTCATATTTTTTTATAGTTTGAAATAATTTTTTCGTATATAAAACTTATTTTTGTCCAATTATCACAATTTTTATGTAATCAGGGGTGGTTTTTGAGGGATGAAATTTTGTAGTAGGTACCACTTAATAACCCATAAAAAAGATAATATTCACAGCAAATACACTGTAAAGATATTTTAAGCTATTAAAAATGTTTTTTTTGCTATGAAATTAGTTTTAAGGGTACATTTTTAAGGGTTGATTTGCTGGAAAAAACATATTTATCATTCCCACAGATATAGGAATATGTAAATTTAATAATTATTTTATTGATTCAAGCAATAATTATGTTTATTTCTTCATTATGAGAAGGGGTAGTTTTCACTTTTGATGAAGAGCGTAAGACAAGCTTCATTCCAAATTTTCATGCAAATCCATGTTGTCCGAAAAAATTGCCAGGTTATAGGCTATTTTTACCGTTGGTGGCTGTACTAATAAACAGACTAGGGAATTCGCAATGGGTGCCTCAATATCAAGAGTAATTGTCTAGCTAGTCTTGGAAGATCTAGAGGAAACAGTAATAGGGAACAGGGATTTTCATCTACCCTTCTTTTTCGGATATGTGGATGACTGCATATTGACAAGTCCCCAAAATAAAACTCGAGTAATATTAAACCATTTCAACAATTATCACGAAAAACTTGAATTTTCCTTAGAAATAGGAAAAGATCACTTTTAGTGATATGACATTACAGCCTAAAAAACATTGTATTAGAACGTCATGGTGTACAAAAAACACAGGATTCCGAAGATATTTATATTTTCAATCATAATATCCAATATCCATTAAATAATCGGCCATTACAAACTTAGCGGACAGAACTATATTTCTATCAGATGCAGAATACAGACAAGTATCCAGCCGAACTCGTTGATTCAATTTTTAAGAAAAGAATACTCAAATTTTATAATAAAGGACATGCAACTGCAAAACTACCTCAACAAAATAAAAAATTTCTAACATTACCATACATTCCTAAGTTAACGGAGAAAACACAAACTGTTTTTAAGAGAACGAACAGCACTATATCATAAAGGATATAACATATATAACATATGTCGGACAAACATCGCAGCTATTAAAAAATAGACTAAATAATCATAAGTGCGACAAAAAACATTAAGCAGCTTTAACGAATCACATGATAGAAACAAAACATTTTTGACCTTGAGAAAACTAAAATTTTGCAATGTGTATTAAAATCTAACTAAACGGGAAATATATGAAATGATTATGTACACAAACAACCATGTACCGTAAATGCAAAAACTGACACCAAAAATCTATGCACAATATATAGCAGTTTACTAAACGAAACAAACCGATAAATAATTATACCTCTCCCGTATATGACCAACACCTGTATTGTGAAATTTCAAAGGAGGGAGTACATTTTTGCGATACGAAAAAACACAACCAGCAAGTTAGTTAGTCATCATTTGACAAATTAACTTTGTTGTAATGAGGTAATTATTAAATTGTTTATAATGTTAAATTTTTTTTGTAAAATCATGTAAGTATAGTATGTTAGTATTTGACAAGATTTTTGCTTATTTTTATGTTTTATGGGGTTTTATCATTAATTTACAAATAACGAGGAAAAAGTTTTTTTTTTAAAGGTCGAAACGTTAAATATTATAATTTTTATGAAAAACTAAAATCTAATTATTTCAATTGTCTCAAAAACATAAGATTACTCAATTAAAATATATAAATCCCAGGACTAAGAAACTTTTGGAAGGTGTAAACATTTGTTAAATATACTTCTTTTTTGGAAAAATGCACAAACATAGTAAGCTTTTAATTTATTACGCTTCTTTTGATGTCCAAAAAAGTATTGTTATAAAATTCATTTTACTCCGCTAAAGAGAAAAATTAAGAAATATACTAAATTAATCGTTTCCATAAAAACAATGTAAACATAGAACCGGCTGAAATAATAAAAAAAGGATCAACACAAGGTCGACTCGAAATTTTGACAAGGTTTCTGATAACGCTCTGACAACAAAAAAATAATCATGCGGGTATGTTCTGCGCTAGCTATTGAAAGGACAATTTGAGTAGGTTAGTTAGTTTATATTCGTGTTATTGAATCGGTAGAAGATGTGAGCTGTAGTATTACTCACTGTTTGTAAACAGTGAGTCCATTTGGTAAATAAAGACGTCGAAATTGAAAGTGAATATTTGTGTAAATTTAATTTGACCCACATAATCTATTGCAGTACATTTGTCAAAATGATCATTTCATTTTCTGTTCAAATAGTAAGCTATAATTGGATTCCATTAGATAGAGGACATTTCTCTGCAAATGACAGCATATTTGAATCAGAGTTTACATAATAATTTTAGCTTTATTTATTTCAAGAATTTGTTTTTTTATCTTTATTTAACTTATATAATTTCTGTTCCTTGGACAAAATGGAATTTTCGGAATTCATGTATCCTTAATCATTCGTTGAAGTGAATTAGTTGGTTTTTGCCACCCGTTTCTATATTCGGAGAATTAGTTTTTAGTGCAGATGACTAATTTCTAAAATGATTCTTATTTTGGCACCGTACAATTAAATGTTATATAAATATCCCTTGAAACTGGAATTAATGTTAAGTTTTTGTAACACAGAAAATAGACAATAAAATTAACATTAAGTTGTAAATAATATAATCAATTTTTTAAAGAGGCATCATTTTCTAAACACGGCCCCACATTGTAACAAGTCATCAAGCGACAACCAATTAGCAAACTATGGGCATGGCGACACCGGCAAGAGCCAAAATAAGGAGCCGCTTGCCACACTGTTTGCCGTATGTGGATAAACCAAAGAACAGTGTACAAAGGAATGCTATATCATTATTACAAAAAATCGGATTCGAATCACACTGTGACATATTTTCGCCGTCTACTGAATGTTACTAACCGCTTTTCCGTTGACAGTTGATGTGTTTTTTATATTGTTTCATTTGTATCTGTTATATTTTTAAAAATTGTGTATTCAATTCAGTGAACAACTATTTGGTATACTTTGTGTAATCAGACTTTAGTTATTTCAGAAAATAATTACAAATAATATTGGAGGTTAATATGGCATTTCAAGTGCGCATCAAATTGTATTCAGGAAATAACAATATATTACGAGAAAAGTGAATTATTAGTAACAGACTTAACAGAATTAAATGCACTTTTAAAATCGCACTTCATTTTATTTTATTTACATTCTACAATCTTTAACCTTTCAATACTATCCTACAAGCAACGAAACTCGTCTTTATACATTTGATTGGGAAATACAAGAAGCTTCCTGTAGAGTCCATCTTTTACTATAGATATGGAATATTGGACCATTCTCATCAACTACGATATCGTAGCTGCCAACATTGGCATAGCTTCTTGAGCTTTAAAGGATCTTGAGTGTTCCATACAATAGCCTTTTCTTGTGCCGAATTGGCACTAGATTAAGCATGATCAGAGATAAGGATTTGCGTCAAGGTACGAAAAAATATATTTAGTACTCGCAAACCGTCCATTGCTAGTCAGAAGCATCAAAGTCATTAGTCAATGTTTGGTAATTTCCTCAAGCTGAAGTTAGTTTCATAAAAAGTAAATACTTTTCTATAATTAAACAAAATGCTTGTTTTGCCAATATTCATGACCTTCCGTGTTTTTTGCCTGTTTATATCAATGTGTTTCCGTTGAAAATCCTGATGTTTTTTTTCTGTTCAATGTTATTTTTAGTTATTGTTATTCTTTCTTGCAACTTATTTCTACTATTCTTCATCTAGGTATTTATTTCTACAGTACTGTAAACAAACTTTGATAACGATTTTGGTATATATATATATATATATATATATATATATATATATATATATATATATATCATTGATTTCACTTTAGACTTTTTTAAAAAGATTATTTTATTTAAAACATAAAAATAAAAAATTAACAGTTTTTACTTGGAAAATAATGAAATGTAAATTGAATATAAAAACTAAGTGGACAAAATAAAATAATAAAATGACGACAGTGGGATCGCTTCATTTGTATTCACACAGATATTCACACGATGCGTTCCCACGGTAACATCGAAGTACCAGGAAGCTGTCAGCGTAATATGATACCGTTGCATCATACACGTGTGTGCAATTAACTCCTAACAGCTCCCCCTTATAATGTTACAACATCAACTTTTTAATGAAATTGGGCTGTCCATGTGGGATCCATCTTGAATCACAGGCCTCAGTTTTGGCACGAGTCTGGACAGTGGTTTTGGGAAGGTCATTAGGTTGTCTGAAGTGGAGTTTTCATCCTTTGGTGGTTTCTTGACGTGTTTTATAATTTTAACTGAAATGTATGCAACAACAGTGATTATAATTATTGTAATCGTAGCGTATGTAAACCAGGATATATTCCTGTTTACGAATGGCTGGTTGATCAGGTCGTCGAGATCCCTGGAGTATTGATCTAACTTATGGTTTGCTATGTAGAGTTCTTCCATATTCAAGTCATCCAGCTTTAGTGGCTTGAGTTCTAGAATATCTAGTTTTTCGGGGTGAGAACTGCAACAGTTGGAAGGGATTAACACAGGGTAGGAATTGTCGGAAATGTTTATAAGTTTTTGAAGTTCCGCTCGTATTTTTGTGAAAGCATTGCAGTCTGAATGTAAGCGAGTAATGGTATTGATTGTTAAAACTATTATCGTGGTATTAATTCCCGCACAATTAATTGTCACATGTAAGGCCTCGGACACTATAACTATCCACGTATTAGTTTCTAGTCTCTGGACATTGTATCCTTCACTGAATACTATGGAGCTTTGGGAACTTTCCGGTACACTACAGATGTTCTTCAGAAGTTGCGCTTGCATACACTCAAGTCCTTAATGGGTATATACATTAGAGAATCATCGTTTCGCGCGATATATTTTTGTGTGAATGAAAGAATAAAATGAAAACCAGTTTTGTCATCTAAAATCGGGATAGGGTATAAGTGGTAGGCGGTGTAGAGTTGTTGCTCTACAAGATTAATTTTCAAAATAAAGACTAAATCTGAATTAGTTTGAAACGATTCTAATCGAATACTTCCAAATATTGGGCGACACTTGAATATCTGACAGGTAACGGTAAATTGTTTTTTACAAGATTTTGCGAAATTTCCTGTAGTGAATTAATCAAATGATCAGGTGTGATTATTGAGGAATGAATTATTTTTAAACGAGCAAATGTTATGGAATTTAAAATATCGTTCAGGTTACCCTCAAGAAATAAAAATAGTTTGCCATTAATTTTTCGCATATTCCCAAAAATGGCTCTTTGGCTTGAATAAGGGCTATTTTGTCGTTTAGAGTGTGTATTGCCAATGTCAATGTTATCGTTAAAGGTTGCTTCGTCAATTTGGAGTTTCTGAATGGTTTCGTTAAAAGTTTTGATAATAGAAGTAGTTATGCTTATTTGGGTTTTTAGGAGATTCTCTACTTGTAATTATCCCTGGTTAAGTTTGTTAATACTATCTGTGAAGAATTCACCATCGGCTGCTTCAAGGTTTCCAGTGATGGCTTTAAAGATATGTCCTACACCGTTAATTAGTCCTCGTTTGAATCTTCTAGTGTCCATGAATATTTCTGAAAATTTAGTTTTGATTGAATCTGAAATTTTGGATAAGAGACTGATGTGTGAGTTTGTACATCAATTCGGCATGCGCTTGTGTCATGAAATTTGAAACCTGGGATGGGATCGAAAGTGTTTACTAATGTTTTGAGGGTTCTGTTGTTGTTTTCGAAAGATTTCTTTAAGTACCGTCAAGTTACGATGAACTAGTAATGTCCATTTATAGTTGGAGATGACTATAGTAGTTTCGTGGTGATAGTAAATACCAAGAGTGTTGTTTATTGGTTTGATGTTGAACTGTGAGACTGCTGATCCGAACAGTAGTAGAAACCTGACGGACGATTTCCTTAATGCCGCGGTGCAAGTTATTTTTCCCGTTATGATATCGTTCAAGGATCAGCGGTATTTCGTCATTTTCGGAGGTTTCTGTAACTAGTTGGCAAATTTTCCATTTGATTTCTTTTTCGCGAATATGGAACAGAGCATCTCTAAAATTGGAAAATCGAGATTGTTTTCGATACAGTATGTTTTAGGTGGAGATAAAGTATCTTGATGTTTGTATATTTATGCAAAAAGAACTTCATTTACGATGTCAGGATCATTTGGAAGTGGGGTTATGAAATATTGCCTTCTGCTTACGTTTTTGTTGGCGAATACATTGATTTTAAATGTTTCGAAGTCAGCAACTTCTTCGAAAATGTCGTGATTAAATTCCTTAAAATTGGATGATTGGGGGAAAATGTTTTTATTAGTTTGTCTAGTAGTTGACAGTTGGAGAATGCAATTTTGCTGTAGTCAATTAAAGAAGCAGTTTTATAGCGTCCTTTAAAGGTATTAAATTTTTCGGACATATTTTCAAGACATATTTCATTTTGTTCAGGTTCAGGACTGTCGACTTCGGATTCGTCGTTTAGGGGTAGGACTTTGAAGCGACTTTGAAGTTTCGATTTTAACTGAAATGATGAACATTCGTCGAGATGGTTGATTTTAATCCGTGATAAAGCATCAGCGTTCTTGTTAACTTTACAAGGCTTGTAAATAATTTCATAGTTGTATTCTTTTAGTTTGAGACTTCATCGGGCAAGTCTACTACCGAGGTCTTTTATAGAAAATAGCCAGGTTAACGGGCGATGATCGGTGAGTAGTAGGAACTTACGGCCATAGATTATTGAACGAAAATGCTTAACAGCCCAGCCAATTGCTAAGAGCTCACGCTCAATAGTGAAGTACCGGGTCTCTGCTTTACAATGGGTCCTAGAAGCATATCCAATCGGTAAATCCTTACCTATTGTCCCTTGAGATAATACGGCGCCGATAGCAAAAGCACTGGCGTCTGTAGTCAGTAACGGTTTGTCAAAATTTGGGTAAATGACTATAGGGGTGGAAGTCAATGTTCGTTTTAATTCATTGACGCACTCTTCGTTATTCGTCTTTTTGAAATAGTTTTATCAATGGTTTGGAGATCTTTGCAAAGTTAGAAATGAATCTACGGTAGTCACCAGCAAGCCGTAAGAAAGATTTTATGTCTAGCATTTTTGCTACCTGGGACTTAACTTCTTGTTTGTGAACTTGGGGATAACGGTATGATTTTGTATAAACTGGTTTCGCGTTGTTGGTGTCAATAATATGTTTAATTTCATTTGTGAATGATAAGTGATCACCTTCAAAGTAGAATATGTCTGAGAAGTCAAGGCAAAAGTTTAAGATTAAGTCTAACTCTTCTTCGTATAAGTGTTCTATTCTGAGTTGTTTAACACTTTCTTCTTGTCTGTTGGGCTCGTTATTGTCTAGAGGAGTAGTTTGTGAGATGGAACTCACAGAGAAATTTTGTAGTGGTTCGATTTTTAAATTTGAAAAATTTACTATTTTAGGGATGGCATTCGCATTTAGAATGGACGTTAGAAATTGGCCTTTGCTGTCTACTGTAACAACAGCGTTAGGGAGATGGACTTTTTCAATTTCCATACCTGATAGTAACGCTTCGGTGTTTCTTAGTTCGCAGCTAAATTTAAAGATTTGTTCTGTACGAGGTTCAATTGTAATAGTATTAATGGAAGTATAGGAAGGGGGTCACTGTGTAGATTTAGTGGCATTGATTGTATCGTCTGTCAGTTTATGCAGTGGAAGTGTCTTAAAGTTGGTTATTAATTGTTGTTTGTCAAAGTCTATAATGCAGTTGTAGTGCTGGAGAAAGTCAGAGCCTAACAAACCGTCGAATTTTATGTCGAGGTTACAGATAAATACTTTATGTGGATCTTGTATGTTGAAAGGGACAAGGGTCGGTTCATTTATAAGAATTTTCTGGTTGGTAATTCCCTGAATTACCACATTTTCCTGAAATCTATCTCTGAAGCGTGTGCAAGTGTCTGGTTTGAAAATAGAAAGATCAGCACCGGTGTCTATTAAAAGTTTATATGTGTTAGAGGAATCTGTGATATAGTATAGATTTTTAGAATTTACGGTCAGAAGCGGTCTTATAGAAAGCTCGGGGAAATTCAAATTCGAATTCGAAACTGTCTACAATTAGTGTTTGAATTTGGGTTTGGAGTTCTGAGATTTCGGGCGGTTCCGTTTGGAAAGGGAGGTTCTGAAAATTTACGGGGGAAAATTCGTGTTCGTTTTCAACGTAGTTGTCACATTCTGCGTTATCTGTTTTTGAGTAATAGTCGTAATCAGTTTGTGTCGAATCGCAATAGTCTTGCTCGTAACTTTCGAAATCAGTACTTTGGTATTAAGTTTCTTATACGTTAGTATTGGTCGTACCCATAATTATAAGAATTGTTTAAGTGATGTGTTTGTTTTTGGCGGAAAAAGTTTTGATCAGGTTTATATTGGCCTGAACTTGGGGGTTGTGCACTGGTGGAAGGACGAGGTTATTGAAAATTTCTGTTCTGCTGGAAATTCTGAGTATTGGGTTGGAATTGTGGCCGATTCTGGAATTGGCCCGGTTTTTGTGAAAATGGGTTAGGACGTATATTCGAGAAAAGTTTTGCCCGTAGTTTTGGTTTTGTTGCATTTGTCTCGATTTAGTGAGACATTCGTTAACAGTATGCCCCATTCTTTTACATAATGAACATTGTTTTTATACTGAAAATTGATTGGGCTTTCTAGAAGGTGGACCTTGGTTTTTAAAATTTGAAAATTTTTGAGATTCTAAATGATGGAGTTGGAGTTCCCGTTTTATGCGTGAAACGGCGGCCAGAATATCTTTAGGATCGCTGCACAAATTAGTTGTCCTATCTTCGGCTCTAAACCTGTTAGTTGGCTATTTAGTGCCATGGATTCGATCAAGTGGATTTGTGCCTGTTTTTCTTTCTGAGTTATGTTTTGTTTGTTAACCGCAGCAAGCATTTTTGCTTGGTTGGTTTGTAGTCTGGCTGAAAATGTTATGGGAGATTCAGTTTTTAAATGCCTCATTCGTTGAAGATCCTGAATCAAGCGAAAAAAGGTCTCTAGGATCTCCAAAGTGGTTCTCTAAGAGTGTCTGAATTTCGGTTAATTGAGTCGAGTTGCGAGAATTTATTAGTTCGGTTGCTCTGCCGCTAAGTTTGTTTTTGATGTGCAATATTAAAAGCACTTGTTGGTAGTCAGTTGCCATACTATATGCAGTTTGGCATGAAGAGACGAAGGTGTTTAAGAATATAGGGTTTCCGTCAAATTCCGGAATTATTGCGAAAATTTCAGAGATTTTGTATCGCTCTACAGTAGGAGTCGCAGCACCTTGCCTTGCAGTTGCCATTTCAAATATTCAAGTGGTACAAAAATAAAATTAAATAAAGCACTAAAATGGAAGTAAGCAAGTCACACAAAAATGTATCAAAGTTCAAAATTATGGTATGAGTAAATTTGTTAAATAAATTCAACAGTTTGCAAACATCAATAAAATAAAGCGTGGTAAAATAATGGAAAATAATAATAAATTCGTTTCAAAAATGATTCAATAGCTTAAAATGTGGTTCAAAGGAATAAGAAATATGTGGATTTTAAACAAGAGAACTGATAATAATAATATAAAAAATAAATATAAAAATCGTTTCAATTGATTAATAATTAAATTAAGACCGTGATGTTCTACAAACGTTAGTACCCCTGACATAGGACTTGTTCTGCGGAAGCGTTCAACTGATGAGCTGGATGCGTGTTCCTGGTCTTCGCTACTACAGTTGTAAATCTCCAGTCGGTTAGTATGCACGTGTTCTAACTGTGTTGGAAAATCCTACTGACTGCGCCAATTTTTATATCTTTCCGAATTGAAGATAAAAAAATTATATTAATGACACAATATTTAAAAGAGAATTAGTGTAATATAGAAATGCATTGGATTGAAAAATCAACCCATTTCAATTTTTTATAAATGTAAAAATATCTTTCTTTACGAGATAATAAATATTTTTAGTAATATTTACCATTTCCGCATGATCTAATGCAAATCCGTTCAGTAGAAACAACTGGTGTTACCTCATGCTTCCTGATCTTTTTATTAACGCTGTTGAAAGCTCCCCCACGGACAGGAAACATCATGAAGAGGCAGTCATCATTGGTAAATGCTAAATCTTTTGGATCATTGGTGTTCCTTTTTCTTGAAAATGACAGTGTTGTAACTCCATCAACTATTCTTCCACTTGTATTGAAAATATTTTGAGATGAATCAAGCAGGGGCTGAGTGTATCCAGATATCCAAGTATCCATGAGGAACGGTCTCCCGGTTTTGTCTACCCAACCAAGAATAGCGTCTGTTTGTGACTGAAAAAAGGAATAGAATGTGTACTGTTAAGTAAATTTATGACATTGCTGAATTTTTAATAATAATGTTATAAAATTTTTATTCGCCGCCACTGGAGATATATAAATTATTCATAAAATAAAACCTTTACTGTCTGGGATTAAAAACAACAACCGGGAACCTTCTAGTCACCAAAAACGTGTTAGCATTGAATACTTGATGTATAAATTAAACGCTCGTACATTTGATCAGTAATATAGTATATATAGTGTTCATCAGGAAGAAATCCAACAAAGGTTAGTGAAATAATTTGATGAAAAACGTAAAATAGAATTATAAAATCTTGTTTCTACGATGAAAAGTGAACATCAGAATTTAATGGAAGGATTATTCTCGAAAAACAGAGACAAACTGAATTGACGAGACAAATTGAATTTCAAATATTAGAAGAAAAAATACAACTGCAATTTGAATAAGTAATGCAAATAATATAGTAAGTTAATGAAACAGTTAATAAAAGAATGCAAACAGTGGAATCATACATAAAAGAGATAAACGATGACATAATTAAAGGTCCTAAAAACTACCGTGGATGTCCTTGCAACCAAAATAGATGATATCGATTCCATCCAAAGAAAAACAAAAGTTTAAATGAGTTAAATTTAAAAAGCCGTCCAAAGTGATATTCAAAGAGTACAGATGGAAATAAAAAGAATGCAACGGGATTTACAGCGAGGAAAATATCAGAAAACCGTGAGTACTAAAGGTTCCTTTAGCAAACCACCCATATTTGATGGTAGTTCATTTTTGTCTACAAACGGCAATTTGAAGCTGTGGCTGCGGTTAATGGGTGTGACAACCAAGAAAAATCTACCTCTCTTGTAATGTCTCTAAGAGGTCCGGCATTAGAGCTCCTCCAGCATTCCTGTAGATGAACAAAATAATTTCGACAAGATCATTGCCATCTTAGACAAAAGATACGACAATGAATCCTTGGGCCAAGTATATCAGGTGCAACTAAGTGGAAAAATGCAAAAATCCGGAGAGAGCCTTTAATAATTCGAAGCAGAGATTAGATGTTTAGTGCACTTGTCCTACCCAGACCCGCCGGAAGAAACTAAAGATCAATTGGCCACACAAGGCTGGTGGCATCAAAAAAAAGTAATGAAGCTTTGTCCGGGGCTTTCGAGGTAGAGGCCGTCATGAACATGTCCATGCCGAATATACGAGTAGTGCTGCTTCAACCAGGAAGAGTCAGAGTGACCATTTCAAGCGCTGCTGGAAGTGTGAATAAACTATTGGAACAGTCACAGAGAACTGATACCAGAAGAGAATGTTACCGTTGTGGACAGACAGGTCACTTCCAACGCGACTGCAGAGTCAGGCTGAACGATCACCGACCAGGGGTAACCTACTAAACAACCACATATCCAGGGACCGTCATCCAGTCAGCATAAGGGGGCGAATGCTACCTAACCCTCCACCAGACCCCAAGACATTATGCATCCGGGGATTTTGCAGAGACAGCAGCAGCCTAGTCATCAGGGGCACCATCAATGGTCGAGCAATTACCACCATTGACACCGGCGCCGCTGTATCCATTGCTAAGTCCAGGGTTTTAACGTCATCTAAAATCCGTCCAGTTAACAACAACATCCAGCTCAAAACAGTCACGATGATATTATACTGGGTATGGACCTAATCAGCTAGCATGAATTTATGTTCGACCCGAGATATGATGTTCTTCGGTTCCTAAATGAATAATTTGTATTGGCAAAGCCAGTTAAGAACTCAGCAACCTCCATAAAAATTGTAGCAAAATCCTCAGCCAGAAGCCTGTACATTCAGCTCATGACTACTTAGTTGAAAGGGCTATAGTTAAAACCGGACGAGGTAAACCAATTGGAGTCTTGAATATGGCCAACAACGACATCAGAATTGCCAATGGCCAAGAGATAGCTTGTTTCGAGCCAGTAGAGGCCATAATCAATTGCGAGGAAGTGTACCAGACATCGGTGAAGGAGACCGGTCCCGGCAAAGAGTTTCTACAACAGTTTACTGACCATTTGACACACCTTACACCAGAGGAACAGAAGAAAGCCAAGCAATTTATCGCAAACCACTGGTACATTTTTAACACTTTAGTTGGAACCACCGGTCGTACAAATATCATCCAGCACCGAATAGATACCGGGAAGGCTCAATCCATCAGAGTACCACCTAGACGACTACTATTGGGCAACAACAGGTAGTCGAGGAAAACATCGAGTCCATTCTACAACATGGAGTTATTGAGCCATCCATCAGCCCATGGTCTGCTCCCGTTGTGCTAGTTAAAAAAAAAGGATGGAACCAACCGATGTTGCGTGGATTACAGAATGACATTACGAAGAAAGACAGCGTTTTCCACCAGTAAAGGACTGTTTCTATTCACGGTCATGCCCTTTGGATTATGTAATACTCCCGCTACATTTGAGAGGCTAATGGAGTATGTATTGAGCGGGTTGACGTGGAGAACGTGCTTAGTATACTTTGACGACATTCTGGTCATGGATCATACATTCGACTACCACCTAAAGAACCTGGGCGAAATAGTTGCCAGAATTAAGGACGCCAACCTGAGACTCAACCCGAAGAAATGTTCCATGTTTCAAAAAGAAGTAGAGTTTTTGGGCCACGTCGTTTCCGAGTTTGGAATCCGCACCAACGAAGAAAAGATAGCAACCATTTGTGGTTGGCCAGTCCCAGACAAGCATGAACTCCGAAGTTTCTGGGGTCTTTGTTCATACTACAGGCGATTTGGTGAGAGATTTGCCACCATTGCCGCCCCTTTACATAGGCAGACCACTGAGAAAGAGAGATGTCGTTGGAATCAGCATTGCGAAACATCATTCAGGCGGCTGAAGGCGGCACTATGTTCCAGCTCAATCCTAGCTTTTCCTACACAGTCCTGTAAGTTCATCTTAGAAACAGACGCCAGCAACACCGGTTTGGGGGCCATCCTATCCCAGGTGCAAGATAGTGAAGAGAGGGTGATCGAGTACTACCGCTGTGTATTCTCGAAACCGGTAAGGAATTATTGTGTCACCAGAAAAGAACTTCTTGTAATCATCAGGGCTGTAGACCATTTCCATACATAGCTCTATGGGCGTCAATTCTTACTCGAAACTGATCATGACGCCCTCAAATGGCTGCTGTACATGAAGACACCGGAAGGACAACTGACCAGGTGGATGGAGAAATTACAGCAATACGATTTTAAGGTTGAACATCGTGCCGGCCGTTTGCAAAATAATGTCGATGCTCTGTCAAGAAGACCCTGTAGAGTAGAATGCGGACATTGTCTGAAGACGAAACAGCGACAGGGTATCTCCATCCGACAGATCCGAGTGCAGGCCAATGAAGACTGGACAACGGAACAGTGCATCTAGGACCAAAAAAGGGAGGAGCCCCACGGCAGGGACGGTTCTGGTAGAACAGCTATTCAGTAGGTTTGGCGTCCCTTTGGAACTACATTCAGACCAAGGGCGTAACTTCGAATCGAATGTATTTCAGAAGGTCTGTACGATGCTGGGAATCAGGAAAACAAGAACAGAACAAGTTCAGGAATGGTGGAAAGATTCAACAGGACCTATCCAAGGTCGTTAGCAATAATCAGCGTGATTAGGATGAGCATATTCATTACTGTTGGCCTATCGCTCAGCCGTACATAACAGCACTGGTCTCATTCGGAAAAGAGCTGAGATTACCCTGCGATCTGGCCTTTGGCTCCCCCGAAGAACCGTCCCAAGAAATCAACGATTATGGCGACTAACTGCCACATAACATACTGTCAATATACAAACTAGCCCGAACGCAGATGTTGGCTACCAGCGACTTGATGAAGAAACGATATGACCTTCAAGGCCAGTTCAGTCAGGTTCCAAGAGAGGGACAAGGTCTGGCTGTACAACCCCCAGAGGAGCAAGGGTAAATCTCCAAATGGGGGGAGGCAGTGTTATAAAATTTATATTCGACGCCACTGGAGATATCTAAATTAGTCTTATAATAAAACCTTGAACGTCTGGGAGTAAAAACAATGATCGGGAACCTTCTAGTCAGCAAAAAAGTATTGAATACTCGAACAAACTGGGAGATGACCGTCGAAATTTGCTAGAAAAATCGATGTGATATATAAATTAATCGGTCGTAACATTTGATCAGTAATATAGCCTTGATAGTGTTATTATTTTTATGTAATTTTTTTGTGAAATCAGCTGTTATAATGAATTTTGAGGTGTACATTCAGTTGTAGAAAGTGAAGTGAATATTAGTTGTTAAAAGTTAATTTGAACCAACGAAGTTTATTGCAATAATTTAATTTTTAAATAGAGTAATTGTATATAATGCAAATAACCGAAACCTTATTTGTTTGAATGAATGTTTGAATATGTGAACAGCTTAAATTTTATTAATATAATTATGTATTAACAGAAAATATCAGAAATAAAAAAGTCGGATAAATATTTTTCCGTTATTCTGAGTAGCTTGAATGTTTCTGTAAATAATTTAATGTTTCTGTGAATAATTTAAACGCCTTTGAGTTTTAAAGTTTGAACTGATTCAGCTGTTAGCTGAGGAGATTTATTGTGATGATTATTTAGTACTAATTTCGATCGAAATTTCTATAATTTAATATAAACAATTAAAACATTTAATAAAAACACAATGTCCAAATATCGAACTAAAGCAAAAACTTAACTTGTGAATGTACATATTTTATAAATCACACAAATTAATTAAATTTATAAAGATTATTACACCAAATGAATAAAAATAAAAAAGGTCTTTAATGAGATTTAAACCACCACTTGAACGCGTTGTCGCCACATGGAACAACTCTACCAAGAAATTATTATTATAGTATATGATTATTTGTAGTTTATAGAAAACAAAAAAATAATAATAATTTAACGAATGCTTGTAAATTATTTTTTTTAATACAGTAGGACTTGATGAATCATTATCAAAAGGGAGGGAATAATTAAAAAAATAGCTTTTATTTATTTCAGTAGTTAATCGACATTACTCCTATGTACCTATATAAATAATCATATTTTCAAACAGAAGTTTATCTTAATATTGCTTTTGAGTTAATTCGGTGATTTGGATTTGATTTTATTTAGGCGTTTACCATAATAGCATAGGGTCGATGGGCGTGAAAATATAAAGTTAGTTTTTCAACCAGACTGAAATGTGACACAACACAAGCCATTACAGCAAATTGTAAATTACTAATATAAACCTCTGTCTGCTATTTTTCCCAAAATCTTAGATGTCGTTCATTACATCTTGCATCTGCAGTTTTGTTGTTGATACTAGTGTTTTACCCCGCATTTGCAATATCATGCTTGTTACGCTTATTACCACGGCTAATAAGATTTCGTAGACAAATATTTACCCTGGGAAATGTTGTACAACCTCTGCTAAGCAACATGACAAAAGCGCGCCTAGGAATAGTACGTTTGGCTTCGGAGGGAGGCAGTTCGAAAAGTTTTTGATGCACAGTAAATATAATCCAACGCTGTATTTTCATTTTAATAATTTAATAATTTATACAGTTATTTCTGAACTTGATGCTCTAGTCTAACTTAATATAAGTTAATCAACAACAAGAAATCTTTGCTAAATCTCTGCAGTTTTATGAAAACAAGATTAATGTTTATAAAATCAAAATATCGACCCTCGAAGGGAAAATTTATATCATCCCAGAATTAATGTCGAACATTTTATATCTGGCGACATCTAAAAACACAAAGATGAAGTATGTAGGCTTTCAGGGCCAATGTGAATGGATACTCTATATGTTCCAGAGCTATTTTGCCGTGGTCTGTTGGAATTTCTTTCGAACGTTTCCTGTGCAACTGCGGCAGACATCTTCAGCGGTGCAGACGTAGTTGATAGCCGATAATGTGCTCGAAGCGCATCAGATTGAAGTGATTAAAATACTCCATTTTTTTGTTTTAGGTTTTTGAATAGATATAGTTACATGTCTCATCTTTATTTTCCAACTTATTATGCTTAGCACTGCCCGAAAATGTCAAGTATATGTATTTAAATGTGACTGTTATTTATGGTTTCCTGTAATTGGGTAGCATGTAGTTCTACCAGTTGGAAACTCAAACTGTATAATCAATAAAAATAAAATAAAATTTTATTTAAGTTTCTTTCAGATGTTGATTATATTATATATTACAGATGTCTGATTATACATAATTTTAAAATATCTTTACGCTTTCATGATGACAAGCCTTCGGGTTGTGAAAATAGGACAAAATACCTGAATTAAATAGAAATTGTCTTAGATTCTCAATTGAAATAGTTTTAAAACCTGTTATATTTACCATTTTTTCATCATTTGAAAATCCAATACCTGTCCAGGCATCTGTGTGTTTGGTGGTTATGGTAAACCGAATAGTATCTGTTCTCGGGACTAATTCCCACTTTACAGAATATTCACATGTGTAGTTGTCAGGATTACAATTTCTAGGTACTCTCCAAATGCCTCCGCAGTCTGTATTCGTAGCAGTTTCACTGGTCGCAATATTTCCAGACGGTTCTACCATTCTCTTTTCCTCTGCAAAAAAATATAAGTTTACATGGCGCTTTGTGAAAAAATGCTAATAATTATGAAAATGAATTAAAGAAAAAATGCATTTTTATTTGTTTGCTTACCAAGAAAATTCAAGTTAACGGCACCTCTCTGGCTTTTATGTCCATGATATTTCAGTTCATCAGGTTTATAAAAATCTTTCATGGAAGCAGTTTCTATGCCAGATTTTGGAACATGGACATATTTACCGCGTTCTTGACCTTGGGCAAATATAACATGCATTAAACCTTCTTCAATTGAATGATCAGTTGGTTCCTTAGCCTCTAGTTTTTTTCTGAAGAGTATGGTTGTCACGCCATCTTTCTCAAAACCCATAGCGGCGGTTAAATCATTTTTGCCACCCCAGAAGCTATCAAGTTTTGGAGTAGATCGATCCCTGGTATAATAATCACCTATTTTGCTGGCAGTTCCTCGGGCTGATCCAATAACGATATCTGTACAGTCCATTGGGCTGAAGTCAAAACGTGGAGTATACGGGTCTAAGTGATCTTCTGAAGATTGTTTTCCTATGAAAATAATAGAAATATATTACACTATTTGGAAGCTACGAAAATAATACGTGATCGCATATCCAGCTAGAATTTAGAAAAAGGTTATAATTATGTTGAAAAACTAAACCAAAAAACTGAAAAACTTATCAAATGTGTCGTATTTAAATTTACAGACATAGTCTCAGGACAAATAATTCTCAATTGTGCACAATTTTTAAGGTGGGTTTTCATGTTAGGGGGGCAATTTTCTCCTCCTTGCTGCGCCATAAATATGTGTCTGATTATTATTTATTTTACAAAGTTCTTCCATAGTTTGACAAAAACTCTGTGCATAATGCAAAGTCATTTTCATTAAAAATGCTTACTTTACCATGGCCTTAACTTAAGTTAATGCAAACTTGTGGCCTACAAGTGTTGCCTGCTGTACAGACCCATGTTATATAATTTAAATATATTCTGTTTGTAGAAAACATTGTCTGCTTAAGGGCTTAATGTCAAGATTTCATGACACCATATTCCCAAGACCAGCATTACCCATTTAACATATAATAGGAATACCACGACGGGATGCAGTGACAGATCCAGCGGATCAAGCACGAGAGGTATTCACGCCTCTTCCTGGATATTTGTACAATTCGAAATAAATATTTAACTGATAACAACAAACAGTAGGCAGGTAACAAATAACCTAATAACATGGCAGAAAAAATCAATAACCACAGATAATAGATAAGCAAATAATTACCTAATAAGCTGCGCGAAAAAGAATACATATAAAATTATGCCTTATGCAATATAATTCTTGCGACCCCTCCTAAAGTAGATCCGGGCTTCACCCCTTAATGAAACATACAGTAGTTTTATCAATGGCATAATAAGAGCTCCGTTTTTTTTTCAACCTCCGAACACAAAGCGCTAACATCAGGCATCAGTAAAGAGGCGATGTTCACAGAACGGAACAACGCGTCCCCCCTCGTCTGTCGTTGTCGATTTGCAGACGGAAAGAAACGACCGTCTCAATTGAGTTTCCCGCCAACTGCGAATTGCTTAGCGTTATACGTTTTTTGCAAGCAGAAGGGAATGGTGCAGCTGAAATGTAACCGACTAATGAGTCGAATTTACGGAGTAAACTTTATGAGTGATGGTGTGGTCCGTGATGATGTCGGAAATGTAAAGATCGCCGTACTGATGTGCACAGATGAAGGAGGACAAGGGCGAAAGACTGTTGCGACTGACAACCTTGTTCAACGAGATGTTGACGAAACGGATAGAGAAAACCGTAGGTCCACTATATATATATATATATATATATATATATATATATATATATATTATGGGTTGAGTTTTTTTGATGATCAGTATGGGGATCTCAGAAACTAGCGGAGATAGAGCAATGGTTAAACTGGGAAAGATTTGCAGTTTTACTGGCCCAATTTAATGACACTTTCGGATTTTTGTGAAAACTCATGGCTTACTAGATATTTTGAAAAAACGAAATTCTGTCGATTTATTCAAATCCCTCTAGCTCCTTTGTTTTTGATTTTATAAAAAAGTGTAAATATCAAAATTGAAGGGAATTGTATCCCGAATATGTTTGTCATGTTGTCGTTTGCGTGACAGCTCTCGTTTTCGAGATATGACACAAAGTTATCGTTTTTTGAATGGAAACCATAGTTGGCTATGACCTCAAAAAATCGGACATTTTTAGAGCTTTTCAACGATATAATTCTCGATATAGTCATTAATGAAAATAACGGAGTTATCGATGCTTATCTCTTTTATTTTCACTTTTAACGTAGTTAGCCATGAAATAGATTGTTTTCACTTTGACGTTTCCTCATTTGAGAGCAATTCCATTAGTAGTGCTGAACTGACAGTCGATATTTACAAGTTTTCGTGATAAAATTGAATATTCTAACGAAGAAAAACTGAATATGGTGGAATGTTATATCATATGCCATAAAAATTCAGTTCATGCAGCTGAGGAATACTTTCATAGATATTTTAATCGTCGTCAACCTGCTCCATAGGTTAAGATAAGTTTGTGTCATATCTTGAAAACGAGAACTGTCACGCAAACGAGGACATGACAATCATATTCCGGATACAATTCCCTTCAAATTTTTGATATTTACACTTTTTTCATAAAATCAAAAACAAAGGAGCTAGGATTTGACTAAATCGACAGAATTTCGTTTTTTCAAAATATCTAGTAAGCCATGACTTTTTACAAAAATCCGAAAGTGTCATTAAATTGGGCCAGTAAAATTGCAAATCTTTCCCGATTTAACAATTGCTCTATCTCCGCTAGTTTCCGAGATCCCCATACTGATCATCAAAAAACTCACCCTGTATATATGTCTTAGGTGGTTTCCGGGAATTCATCCGCGTAGTTGATAATGCCGGGATCGATGGTAAAATGACGATGTTTCGGCAAAGTCACATCTGCCCTCTTCAGGTCGGTTCCCATAATTCTCGTAGCCTTCTGCTTTTCCTTCTAGTTACTCGAATTCCCGGAAACCACCTTACACATTTAGTGCCCGCGAAAATTTAAAAACAAATATATATATATATATATATATATATATATATATATATATATATATATATGTTTATATATATATAGGGTGTAAATAGTTTGAGTGCATATATTTTCGGTGAAAGTAGTATACACCAAATTAAACAAAAAACTCTTATACCACTATGGTCAGTAGGCCTTAATAACCAAGAAAATCCCTAAAACATATTAAGTAAATTATTGTCAATTCGGCAACGTCGCTTGCGTTCGAAGTAGATTCACTCTTAGCGCGAATAATAAAGGAATGACTACGCCGACAAAAAAATAAACACCTGTGTTTTTCTATTGACTGATGATATTGACCATAGAATTAAATAAAAATGTATGAAATATTTTGTTGAAAATATTTACGTTTTTAATACAAGGTATTGCAATTAGAATTTGTATTTGGCGGTTTCTTTTATGAATTATACAAAGTTGGGTAAATATGATATGCAACTCAAGAGATCTGTATATGTAGTTTTTTACCAGTTAAATTATTCGAAGAGTCATTATTACTGATTTAATTAATATTATTTATATTAGACAAGTAAATATGTAATCCTACTTACCGAATTTATTATAATGATAGAACTGAGTTGAAACAACGGATTATTCACAGCAAATGTTCAAAATGCTCACCATTACTATCGACACAAGCACGACACCGTTTAATCCAATTTTCACGTATGCGAGAAAAAATTCCTGGAATATTTCGGATTTCGTCAGCAGCGTCAAAAATGCGTTGTCTAAGGTCATTCTCGTCAATAATTGGAGTCGTGTAAACCTTACTTTTCATGTGTCCCCATAAGTCGAAATCTAAAGGATTGAGATCAGGAGATCTTGCTGGCCAACCTATATGTCCGTTTCGACCAATCCAACGACGGGGAAATGTTCTATTTAAGAAGTCGACAACTAGATGACTTGCGTGGGCAGGTGCTCCGTCATGTAAGTACCACATATTGGAACGTGTTTGTAGGTTCACTTCATCTAACAAATCTGGTAGCGTGTTGTTCAAAAAATAAAGGTAATTCTCACCTGTCAAACGTGCACGCAGTATAAATGGCCCAACCAAGTATTCACCAACTATTCTAGCCCACACGTTAACTGAGAATTGGTGTTGAAATACTGACTGGCGTATTTCGTGCGGATTTACCTCAGACCACGAATGCGTATTATGAAAATTTATTATACCATTCCTATTAAAACTTGCTTCATCTGTTGTTAAAATATTGTTCACAAAATTAGGAAATTGTCGATGTTTTCTGAGGAACCAACGACAGAAATTGAGTCTTGGTTGAAAATCATCAATTGAACCCGTTGCATGTGATATGGATAGAGCAATTGTTCCCGTAATGTTCCATAAACAACAGTGTGAGAAATTTGCAGCTCACTTCCAATACTCCGTGTACTACGATATGGCTTGATGTCGATAAGGTCTAGTATTTGATCCTCAGCAGCCAAGATACGATTATGTCGCTGTGGTCCGCGATTGTTTATTTGTGGTATTACACTACCTGTTTCCAGAAGCCTCTGCGAAACAGCTACGAATGTCCTAGCATTGGGCAGGCGTCTGTTTGGAAACCTTTCCCTGTATAACATTCTTGCTATTCTGCAATTACGTCTGCTTACCCCATAAATTAAGAGCATGTCATGTCTTTCCCTAATTGTATAATCGGCCATTATTTATCACAAATAAATACTGTCGCACTATTCTTAATTTTCGAACTTACACACTAATCACAACCGATTTTATTTATTTAAAAAATATATTAAATGGAAAGCAAACCACGAAGTCTACATCAAATAGATATCATTCAAATCACTTTACCGTTTATCTATTCTTATTTACAAGAATGGAAATCGCAAAAAACAATCGTAACTCTCAGTCGTCGTTAAAGTAAAAAATGTAGTAAATAAGTTGGTCTGTATGCCACGTTGCCATATCTATTCGGAGAAACTTACACTAAATTATAAAAGCATATTTCGAGTTTAAATAATCAATTTTCATTTTTAATGTGGCTATTAAAGATGTATAAGCTATTGAGTATTTACATATTTAGATTTACCGACATTTTGAAATCGAAATTATTGTATTATTCACTGTAGCAAGGGCTACATAAAATCCAACTTTATGTGTTCTTTTTGGCAAAACTATAGTTTATTTTAGAAAATGTTATAAAGCTTTTTGATTTGTTTTTGTCTGAAGTATTGTTCTTCAAAATCTTTGCACTCAAACCGTTTACACCCTGTATATATATATATATATATATATATATATATATATATATATATATGTATATGTTTGTGTGTACTGTTTCACAGATGGAAATATGTGGTTGATGATTTATTCCGGTGTACATCCGTTCGTCTGAATTCGTTTAAAAAATCACTTGAGTAGCCTTTATTAAAGTGAATAATAGACTATTTCCGGCTTTAAAATGCTTATAAAGCTAAATATGTAAATACTCAATAGCGTATACATCTTTAATAACTGTATTAACAAAGAAAATTAATATTTAACCTCTAACTATTCGGTTACAATTTGCCCTACATTTCTCCGACAGATGTGGCAACATAGCATATAATATGCCTTACTCAGAGCTACAGCTGACCGCTACCATGATTGCTTGTTTGCTGATTCGGTTCTTGTAAGAAAGTGAAAGTGATTTTTGCATGATATCCGACGTAGCGTACGTGATTTGATTTTCATTTAAAAAAATAAATTGGAGAAATAAATAAAATCTGTTGTGAATTGTGAGTTCGAGTGTATTAGTTTGTGACAAATAGTGACCATTATACAGTTAGGTAAAGACCTGACATGTTATTAATTTATGGGGAAAGCACATGTAATAGCAAGAATGTTGAATTTTGAATATTTACTTTAAAGAATCCGTTTGTTCTCCAGAGCTTTGTCATAATAACATGCTGTAAGTATATGTTTATTTGTCTAACATAAGTAATATTAATTTTATGAGTAACAATTATTTTTTTAATAATTTAACACATAAAAGAACTACATATAAGAAATGTTTTGTTTAATATATTTTATATCCAATTATTTTTGTATCATAATGTAAACAACTTTGTATCCTCCCTACTTCAACTTGATGCATAATATAAATCGCCAAATATAAATATTAATTTCAATACATAGATATTAAAAGGGTACATTTTTGAAAATAATATTTAATAAAATTTTATTTACCTAAATAAATCTACCGGCACTTGAAACTATGTAATTATTTAATACAAAAAAATAACATTTGTTCATTTTTTTGTGGTGAATCACTCCTGTATTATTCACGCTACAAGTGAATCTGATTTTTAGCGCGACGTTGCCACATTGACAATAATTTACTTGTATTTCGAATTTTCTTGCTTATTAAGGCCTATAGACCATAGTGTTATAAGAATTTTTTGCTTTATTTGGTGTGTACTATCTGCACCTAAAATTAATGCACTCAAACTATTTACACCCTGTATATATATACATTCTAGATATATATATATATATATATATATATATATATACATATGGTGTTGTCAGTTGTCAACATGAGTGAAATTTTTTTTAAGCAGTTTGAAGTTTAAATGACATATGGTAATAGAATCTGTAAACTCCACGGTGTGAAAAGGCATATAATCACATTATCTGATGAAGGAGTAAATTATTAATTAACATTAAACCCCGAAACGTTGTAATCTAATGATTAAATTGTTTTAATGTACACGTGACCTCTACATCCCAAGATACGTATCTCATATGTATATATATATATATATATATATATATATATATATATATATATATATATAGTTGTCCATGAAATTTTCTGATGTTTCGAGGTCATCTCTGTTCTCTATCGTCACTGAACACTTGCGCTCGCTGGGTACCGACCGACAACACTGTCAGACAACCACAAAACTCGCTGAGTGAGCCCTACTTTTTTGACCGTTATGACAATGAAGGGGATGATTTTTCGAAATCAATTGTTACCGGAGACCGACCCGAAACAAAACGGCAGTCACAACAATGCATGAACACAACTACGCCAAACAACCTGAAGAAATTCAAGCAAGCCTTCAACAATCGAAAGGTTACGGCAACTGTGTTTTGGGATAAGAAAGGTGTGTTGCTTGTTGAGTTTATGCCGTCCGGAATAACGATTAGTTCAGCCACATATTGTGCGACTTTGCATCGTTTAAGGGGAGCTATTCAGAACAAAAGACGAGGCATGTTGTCTTCCGGAAGCGTTCTGATCCACGACAACGTCCGTTCTCACAGTGCTGTTGCAACCCAACAGCTTCTTCAGCAGTTCAAATGGGATATTTTCGATCACCCGCCATACAGTCCCGACCTGGCGCCGAGTAACTTACACCGTTTCCCCGAACTGAAGGCGTGGCTTGGAGGGCAGCGCGTCCAAACTAATGAGGAGCTTCTAGGCAACGTCATGCCCACTTCAACTCAATGGAGGCAACATTTTATGAAGAGAATATTGGTAAGCTGGTGCACACGTACGACAAATGCCTGAATCTTCACGGTGATTATGTTGAAAAGTAACCATAAGTTTACGTAACTTTTAGTAATAAAATGATTTTTATATACATTTATATTTCATTTATGGCGTCATAATAGCACTAATCTGCTTTCACAATCCTTTACATTTCCAATCCAAGAATATTTCTGAGCACTAAAAACACACCCACACACACATTCAGTAATTAAGAACAGTAATTATACAGGGTGTAACTTTTTAAGCCTGAAAGACGACCTTCGTCTTATCTTATGTGTGGAAGTTTATTAATTTGGAGTTTGTTATTCGGGGCCGGACTTAAATTAGTGGGGACACAAAACTGGTGAAGGCGGTCTATTTTAGGGAATCGAAATTGGTAGTCAATTTTTTTTATATCACATTTTTTATTTTTATTAAAATTTGTCATATAAATGGATTTTTACATACTTATACAAAAGTGGTGAAAATAAATAAATTTAAGCAACATTTATATAGCATTTTAAAAAACCAACAAGTGAAAAATAATAGGGTTGCCCACATATTTAAAAAAATCTGAAATTCAATTTAAATATACGCTTGGGAGTACGAAAAAGTACCAACAAATTTTCAAAATGAATATTCATACAATATAAACATTGTATCTTTGTTTTTTTGATGTAAACTTTTTTTGAATTATGCCTTTCATTTACTTACTTATTATTGCTCGATTTTTTTATTAGAATTTATATATTTATAATTATGGTCTATAGTTGGTGGGGGCCCCTGGGCTAGTACCCAAAGTAAGCAAATGTAAATCCGGCCCTGTTGTTATTAGAAAAAGAAGCTTAGTACGAAATTTGATCTTTGAGGGTACGTTTTTTATATTATTTTGTGTCAACTTATGTGCTGGAAGAGAACTTTTGTCGAAGAATTTAGGAGGACGATATTTTCTAAACTAAGGCAACCCCTCTAAATAGTATATTAGTTTACTGATATTCAAGTAACATTTTTAATTTTAAAGCATATAATTGTCTAATTTATGTATAAATTGGAATGTTAAAGTAGAAAAGCAAGACCTACTACATAAAAATTTCTTATTTTTTAAAGTACACTAGAGATTATTTTATTCAAAATCTGACCAAATCATTGTATTCTAAATCATTCAAAATAACTTGTTGCCAAATTTTGTAAAAATATGTTAATTATTAACGGAGTAGTTAACCATTATGTGTAGAATGAATAAAGAAAAATATATATTTACAAACTAAAACAATACCACCGGCGCAGTCAAAACAGTCCATCACACATTAACTTACAACTCTCTTATGAAAACTCCCAAATTATATTTTTTAATGATTAGATACACAAAAAAGTATGCTTAAATTTGCTTCAACCTTTTTTTAATTAAATTTCCATAGTTAATTTATTTTTATTCTTCAAATTATAACAAAATTTTAAAAAGACTAATTGTTTTGGTATGTCATTTAACATTTTGTTACAGGATTTGGTACAAATTTTAAATTACTGAAAGTAAAACAGTTTTTTTTAATTTTAGGCCAATCTATTAGAGTTTTCCTTTCAGATTTATACATCCAATTTGGGCATAAAATAGACATATATATGTCTGACGACAAATGAGGCAGTGCAGAATTAAAACTTCTAGAAAAAGGAATCGCAGAATTAAAAATTATAGCAGAGAGCCTAATAAAAAAA
Source organism: Octodonta nipae (assembly GCA_034190945.1). Classification (NCBI taxonomy): domain Eukaryota; kingdom Metazoa; phylum Arthropoda; class Insecta; order Coleoptera; family Chrysomelidae; genus Octodonta; species Octodonta nipae. The sequence continues at coordinate 108,038,986 of CM067217.1, forward strand.
TCAGAAATGAAGCTACAAAGCAAAAAGACAATGGTGCAGAACATAAATTTCAGTAAATGTTGGGAAGGAAATGTTCCAAAATTAATGAGTAAATTTTCTGTTTTCTGCGTTTATGCATAACAAAATGATACTCTTATGTTTTTTATTTAATTTCGTTCTTTGTTATGTTTATTTTTTTGTGTAGTATAATTATTAATCTTGAGGGTATTTTTTCCACATATTTTATATGACAGACGAAAAATCATACATACACAATTTTTTATGTTTAAGAGTTAATTAACTAGTAAAGCTAAACATTCGAGGAATATTAATATGTCAAATAAGGAATTATTTTATAATGTTCTAAAAAATTTATAAAATAAAATAAATTAAGCGATTATATATTCAAATATTTTCACTAAGAAGCTTTTCTTCTCTAAATATATTATACAATTATTACCTTCATTATTGACCTTGGAATTCGCTTTCAATTCACCCGATGCACTTTGTTTAGATTTTGGGTCTGGTTCGGAAGTAGGTTCTGGTTTTGTAGAGGGTTCCGGTGTGCTAAATGGTTCTGAATTTGGTTCCGGTTCTGATTTGAGTTCGGGTTCCGATTTAGGTTCGGGTTCTGATACTGGCTCTGGTTCCGATTTTGGTTCATGTTCAGAAATTGGTTTAGGTTCTGTTATTGTTTCTGTAGGGGCAGATTTTGTAATCATAATTTATTACGACAGATTTTATTTTAATTATAACTATGAACTACAAAAGTGTTGAAACACATTTTTATTTACATATCGCAAAAAACTGTAACCATCATAAATGGAATTCATAGTAAAGAGAAAACTTTAACTATAATTTTAGCAAATTACTCGCATATCGGACACTCTTCTCGAAGCTTATGGTAAGATTTTACTGAAGCAATGCATAGGGTTTCTTGTACGGATACTAAATTCTATTTTATCATTAAATAATATTATTTCATTGTACCTAGGATAAAATATAAACCCAAGCTGTCCCACACACAAGGTGAAATTTTATCAATATCTGGTATTAGAACCCTCTGCAGAATTCTTGCTTTATATAATCATTAATCTACTTCTGTATCATGCAAGTAGATTCTATCTTAAATACACAAATACACTCAGGAATGCCAAGTTTTTTACTTCTATTTTCTTAAAACAAGTATTTTTCCAAATTCCTTTAGATGGACCTTATCACTCCAAAACAAGTGTTGTTGTCTATGGTCAAGAATTGTTCGAGTTTTATGTGGTGCCGGTTCTCAAATAGTCTGAAAACCATGATGAGACGATATTATTATTACTACTCCAAATTTTGATACCCATATTCGAGTTCTCAAATCAGTTTATCAACGCCTTAAGGATGCCAATTTGACAGCGAACTGGAAAAACTGTGAATTTTGGCGACCTAGTCTTAATTACATTAGTTTTATTGTTGATCACGAAGCTTTACGTACAGATCCTGAAAAGGTTTCTGCCGTTTTAAATTATTCTACGCCCAAGAATACCACTGACATCCGTCGACTCCTGGGTTTAGTAAGATACTATTATTAAAACTTGGTTCAAGAAAAAAAGAAGGCTCAGTCCATAGTTTGGACCTCAGAAGCTGACGAGGCTTTCGACGAAATTAAACTTAATCTGCTCCTGTCTTAGCCAATCCAGACTTTTTCAAACCATTTGTTGCTCAGTGCGATGCCTCAGACTTAGATGTTGGTGCTATTTTGTACCCAGAATGTAGTGGTTTAGAATACCCTATTGCTTACGCCAGTAAAACCCTTCAGCAAAATTATTCAGTCACCGAAGAGGAGTTATAGGCTGTTACCTTTGGTATTGAAAAATTGCGTGGGTATATCGAAGGCACCGAATTTACCGCAGTTACTGATCATGCCTACCTTGAAATGTTAACAAAATGTCCAGTCCCCCAGGAAGATTAGCTCGTTGGCATAGCCTTTGTTTTTCGGACTAATATGATTTTTTATGTAGAACGAACTGCACCAAACAAATAGCGATAATTACTCCAACGATATATCCATCAAAAAGTGTAAAAAGTTGTTTTTTTCATTTTCTGGAGGTGTGAAATGTACTAGGGGATAAAGGTTCTAGTTTTTGGTATTTACCCAGATTTCATCTGACAGCAATTAAATAGGATTAAAACACGACCCCAAGAACGCCCCGATCTCGCTGTAGTACCGGACATAAAGATATAGCTATAGTAAATCTAAAGTTAGCATAGTCACTGGAATTGGAATTGGTTGGAGCAATAAAATCATTTTTTACCCAAAACTACAGCAATTAATTATATATATATATATATATATATATATATATATATATATATATACTCCACCGATATTTCTGAAAAATATATAAAAATAAGTTATTTTTTCTTAATTTTCAGAGGGTTTGAATTGAACTAGAGGATGAAGGAGGTGATTTTGGTATTTATCCCCCTCCATTTAAAAGCAATTAAATAGCAATAAAATACTAGCCGAGATTACCCGGGTAGGCCTGTTCGTTCCGGAGATATATTTATGTTAACATAGCCACTGTTTCTCCGAATTGGTTGGAGCAATTACTTTTATTCTTGCATAATAAATTAGCAATAAATTGTGGAGTAGATTCCCAGCTGAATTTGTTTTTCTGGCCAATATTTATGTGTTTTTGTATACATTCAGGCTTTTTTGTGTAACAAATGGCAACAGTTACTTAACTATACATTTGAAAATAATGAAATAAAGTCAAAGTTTTTAAAAGGAAACAAGTAACTTCATCATTACGAACATTTAGAAATGGATTACAGAAATGGTTAATACGTTATATTTGGTATTTTTGTAATCCAAAAAACCGAATTTCAATTAAAATTTGTCGTTCGCGTATATTATAACGGTTAAAGCTAATGTTAGATTGTGTGCCTATGTTTGCAGACAATATTACACAAAAAGTAGGAGAGTCATACAAATATAAATGGAAGCCTAATGGGGGAATATAGATGACATCTGTATTCCTCTCTAATAAAACTTCTTCAGACACATGGTGTCGTAAAAGCGGTAAGCTCAAAATAATAAATATAGTGCCTACAATTGGTCTTTTGCGCTCATCCTTCTAAACAGCTAGCTGTTAGGACACCCCTCATATAGAAATGAAGAGATGGTTTCGCTATACGTTTGTTTTTTATTTATATTATATTTTGTCTTATAATATCTGGTAATAAACGTTGGGTTTCTGTAACTGCAATCTATTGGCAACCAGTTGGAGAGTCTGTAGAAGACAAATGTAAGTTGTGGACCAACGATAAGTATTATAAACAGAGAGATCTTCATGTTTTACGCTCTCTCAGTTCACATTACGTTGCTACATGTAAACAGAGTCTAATACAGAAATTTAGGTAATCAATTTTGATGTTTAGTATTATAGATTAAATTGTAGTTTATTTTAAAAGGGATTAAAGTGCATTTAATAAAAGTTATATTATTGGAACACAGTTCATGGCAGTTTAAATTTCCTGATAGCTATTCACTTAGTGTAGAAATAATATAAGAAATAAACTTACCAATTTGGCGTCTGAAGCGATCTGGAAATAAATTAATAATATATTATATTACCTAATAATATTAATACGGTCGTTAAAGAAAGCCCATTCTATGCCAAAACGCCAATTTCTCTCAATAGAAGGCGTTAGATTTCCGAAATAGTTCTCTAGGGTGACAGAGAGTTTTCGGTGGTGACTAACAAGAACGTATCAGCTCTTGATCAGGACGTCACATGCTGGTTGTTGGGCATGAATGGTACTAACTAATACGTGGCGACTGACATCAGGAAATAACCAAATATAAAGATGTGGAATTTTCAAATAAAGACTCAGTGGAACATGAACAACACACGAACTGTACCAATTGTTATGTCAACGACAGAACTAGTCCCAAAACATCTATTAAACAATTTAAAATGCCTCGGTCTGGACGAACATTTTTACAAACAAATGCAAAAAGCCGTCTTGTTAGGGACAGCCTGGACGGTCAGGAAATTCATGGGAAACTGCCGCCACGACTCCAACCACGGGCCTAAAAACCTATCAAGGGCTCCCACAGAGCTAAACCCTTTTGATATCTAGGATATCTGGGGTTTAGTGAATTTTCCCCTAAAGGCACTCATAGCGTGCCTTAGAGGGAGTGTGATGCCATACATTGTATGGTCAAGTCGAAAAATAATATATATACCCCATGTGGTGGCTGGGTTAGAATAGCACCATGATATCCACCGCCTGTCGTATGAGGCGACTAAAGGGGTAGCTGTCCGCTGACCTAATACCTAGCTTTCCTTCGTTCCCCACAAGTCGCACGGGATGTTCTGGTTTAAATCATTTCATCTGGGAAGTGACAACCCTACTGTCCGAGTTACCTGGGTTACCCTGGCGGGCCCTGCCGTCCAAAGAGCTACAGCCCAAGAAGAACCAGAAGAACCACAACAACACTCATAAATACACAGAAACAACGTGACCTTCACCAACAGGGTCAAACGAGAACGAGAACTCCACCCGCAGAAAGTGTTGTTTTACAGAATTACGAACCTTTGCAAGGACAAGGCTTGATATCGCCAAACACTACATCAAGAGTTCTGTCGTGAGTACCCAGAGCTTTAAGTTACCGAACAGAGAGTCGCAGATCAATATCGTGTCATCTTGAAAAATGGCCTTATTTCGACTGAACAACTCTGGACACATTAAAAAACGAAGTGGAGCGCGAAGTATTTGGTCGAAATGCAATCGATCCAGAGCTCTTAGAGAGTATAGTGGAACAGATCCACTGACTAGGCCAGCTCTTCCCAAACTAAGATCGTCTAAGAAACTGGGTATCGTCTTGCATGCTATTTACAAATTTATCTTGCCAAAATATGTCTTAGGTGCTAATACGTTAGAGTCTCTACACACAATCATCTACTATGCTGCAATTTCCATCTGCAGAACAATTGGGGTCGCAATAAGACCAAAGCAAGACCCTCCCCAATTTAGACAAAACCCCGAATACCACCTTGGCAAAAAAGACTTGAAGGGAAAAATAATTCTCTTCGGAAAGACATTGGAAGGCTGACCGAATACCAATGAGGGGAACAACAGAATAGAAAGACTTGTCAAGATTATCATGGACCATAACAGAACACTCTCTCAGTGGGATGGAGAAAACATCACATCTCAGCAGTGCCTGGACAGTCTACGACAAAAGCTCTACGTCTACACAAGTCGATTGAGAACGTACAAAACCAGTAACCAACGGAAACTAGACAACGCACTATTCCGAAAATCAGAAAAAGTGTTTTATAGAAAACTCAACAAAATCAATAATAATGAAACCCCTAGCTATCCCAGTAAAACGGCCATCGAGTAGTTCTGGCAAACACAACTTTCCACAACAGTTTTCCATAACTCTAGAGCGAGCTGGATTAATGAGGAGGAGGCTGCATTTCAGAATTGTGATAAGATGCAACACCAACCATTTACAACGGAAGACACGTCCAACATAATGAAACACCTCCATAACTGGAAAGCACCAGGACTAGATGGTGTGCAGAATTATTGGAGAAAGAAACTTTACGCCACCCACGATAAATAACAGTCCTTATTAATGATATAATTATCCATCCACTCAAGATGCCAAGTTTCCTTACGCATGGTGCTACATACCTTTTACCAAAGGAAAGCCTATGTACAAAGGACCCAGCAAAGTACCGACCAATCACTTGCCTCCCAACGTTATACAAACTTATAACGTCGTGCATTAATCATCGCCTTTTCAGACATTGTGAACTGAACAACATAATTACCGAACAACAAAAGAGATGCGCGAAAAACTCGATGGGTGCAAAGAACAACTAATAATTGATTCCGTTGTCTGCAATCAAGCCCACGCCAAACGACCAAATCTCTACATGGCATATGTGGACTATAAAAAGGCCTTTGATTCAATTCCACATGATTGGCTCATTCATGTGCTGAAACTCTATAAAGTAAATAATCGTATTATTAACTTTTTAGAATATGTCATGTCCACCTGGCAAACCAAAATCTCACTGAATGAAGCCAACTGTTCGATACAAACAGACCCCATTCCAATCAGAAGGGGTATATTCCAGGGAGACTCTCTTAGCCCGCTGTGGTTCTGCCTTGCCATGAACCCACTCTCACGCAAACTGAACGCGACTAACTTTGGATTCAGTCTCAAACACAACAACGTACAAGCACTAAAGATAAACCATTTGTTATACATGGACGACTTAAAGTTGATAGCAGCTACGAAACAACAGCTGCATGATATGCTTAAAATAGTAGAAGGGTCCTCTAATGACATCCATATGCAATTTAGCCTAGACAAATGCCGAATTATCAATATAGTAAAAGGCAAAATACAGCAGGGGCCCTACGATATGAGAGATGGCACTTCAATTGAATCCATGGAGGAAGGCCATACTTACAAATACCTTGGAATAAAGCAAGCTCAACGAATTGATCACTCCACCATGAAAAAGGACAAATCAACAGAGTTCTATAGAAGGGTAAGACGACTGTTGAAAACTAAGCTAAGTAAAAATCTGTTTCAGGCTATTAACACCTACGCGTGCTCAGTACTCAGTTACTCATTCGGAATAGTTAAATGGTGCAAGACTGACATTGAACAATTACAACGGAAAGTTCGAGTTCTACTAACAAAAGCTCAAAATCACCATCCAAAGAGCTCTGTCGAACGTACAACGTTGCCACGGTATGAAGGAGGAAGAGGATTGGTAGATATAGGCAGGTTACGTGATCAACAAATTTCTAATTTGAGTAATCATTTCCTGAAACTCGCAGAATTTTCTGATCTACACAGAGTCATATGTCAGGTTGATTACTCAACACCTCTGCGACTGACAGAACAACAAGTTCAAGTATACCACCACACAACTGATCAGAAACTGCTCAAATGGAAAAAGAAGCCGCTTCATGGAAGACGTATAAATGACGTCACCCAAGATTATGTCGACAGTTCAGCGTCGAACTACTGGTTGATCTCTGGTCATATGTTTTCTGAAAGGGAAGGCTTTATTTTGGCAATCCAAGATCAAGTAATTCCAACTAAGAACTATCTAAAGTACATCGTTAAAGACCCTTCTATCAACAACCACCGATGCAGATAAGGTTGCCAAACATCTGAATCTATTTAGTATATCACAGGAGGTTGCCAAGCGGTCGCTGCAACTGAATACAAAGACCGACACGATGCTGTGGCAAAAATACTGCACCAGGAACTAGCGCTTAAACTTGAGCTATTACAGTCGGTAAGAACAGCCTACTATATATACAAACCAGCATTTATTTTAGAAAATAACAACTACAAGCTATACTGGGACCGGATGATATTGACCGATCGGACTGTTGTTCACAATAGACCAGATATAGTTTTGGTAGATAAAGGCTCTAGAAAAACAACCTTAATTGGCATAGCAATCCCTAACAACAATAATATAAATATTAAGCAGGCTGAGAAGATAGCCAAATATAGGGATTTAGAATTTCAAATACAGAGACAATCTGATATGAACAACACTCGAACGGTACCAATTGTTATGTCAACAATAGGAGTAGTCCCAAAACATCTATTAAACAATTTGAAATACCTCGGTCTGGACGAACATCTTTACCAATTGATGCAAAAAGCCGTCCTGTTAGGAACAGCCCGGACAGTCAGCAAATTCATGGGGAACTGCAGCCACGACGCCAACCACGGGCCTGATATCCTGGCAAGGGCTCCCACAGAGCTAAACCCTTTTGATATGTAGTATATCTGGGGTTTCGTGAATTTTCCCCTAAGTAGAGGGAGTGTGCTGCCATACATTGTATGGTGAAGTCGGGATAATAATATCTTGTGTTGGGAACAACATAATTACTCAACAACAAAAGTCATGCGCCAAAAGTTCGATGGGCTGCAAAGAACAACTGATAACTGATTCCGTTGTCTGCAATCAAGCCCACGCCAAAAGGCCTTTGATTTTGTTCCACATGATTGGCTCATTAAGGCACTGAAACTCTATAAAGTGAATAATTATATTATTAACTTTTTAGAATATGCCATGTCCACCTGGCAAACCAAAATCTCATTGAATGAATCCAACTGTTCGATACAAACTGACCCCATTCCAATCAGAAGGGGTATATACCAGGGAGACTCTCTTAGCCCATTGTGGTTCTGCCTTGCCATGAACCCTCTCTCAAACAAACTGAACTCGACTAATTTTGGGTTCAGTCTCAAACACAAGAACGAATTGATCACTCCACCATGAAAAAGGACATATCAACAGAGTTCTACAGAAGGGTAAGACGACTGTTGAAAACTAAGATAAATAGTAAAAATCTGTTTCAGGCTATTAACACCTATGCGTGCTCAGTACTCAGTTACTCATTCGAAATAGTTAAATGGTGCAAGACTGACATTGAACAACTACAACGGAAAGTTCGAGTTCTTACAACAAAATCTCAAAATCACCATCAAAAGAGCTCTGTCGAACGTATAACGTTCCACGGTATGAAGGAGGAAGAGAATTGGCAGATATAGGCAAGTTACGTGATCAACAAATTTCTAATTTGAGTAATTATTTCCTGAAACTCGCAGAATTTTCTGATCTACACAGAGTCATATGTCAGGTTGATGACTCAACACCTCTGAGACTGACAGAACAACAAGTTCAAGTATACCACCACACAACTGATCAGAAACTGCTAAAATGGAAGGCTTTATATTGGCAATCCAAGATCAAGTAATTCCAGCTAAGACCTATCTAAAGTACATCGTTAAAGACCCTTCTATTAACAATGACAGATACGGTACGGTTGCCAAACATCTGAATCTATCCAACACATCACAGGAGGTTGTCAAGCGTTCGCTGCGACTGAATACAAAGAACGACACGATGCTGTGGCAAAAATACTGCACCAGGAACTAGCATTGAAACTTGAGCTATCACAGTCGGTGACATTACCATACTATAAATACAATCCAGAATCTGTTTTAGAAAATAACAACTACAAGCTGTACTGGGACCGCACAATACTGACCAGATATAGTTTTGGTAGATAAATTCGCTCGGAAAACTTTAATTGACATAGCAATTCCTAACAACAATAATATAAATATCAAGCAGGCTGAGAAAATAACCAAATATAGGGATTTGGAATTTCAAATAAACACTCAGTGGGACATGAGCAACACACGAACTGTACCAATTGTTATGTCAACGACAGGACTAGTCCCAAAACATCTATTAAACAATTTAAAATACCTCGGTCTGGACGAACATCTTTACAAACAAATGCAAAAAGCCGTCCTGTTAGGGACAGCCCGGGCGGTCAGGAAATTTATGGGAAAAAACCACGGGCCTGAAAACCTGGCAAGGGCTCCCACAGAGCTAAACCTTTTTGATATCTAGGATGTCTGGGGTTTAGTGAATTTCCCCTTAAAGGCATGCTATGCAAATTAAATACATTTACTCATATGTCATAAACCAAGTTTTAAATCAAGTTCACTATTTTCTAGGATTAGTTTTAGGCAGGAACTTCATATATCAATAGCAATTTGTTGAAATTCTCAGCTAATTAAGAAATCTGTACTGTTAAAGTGTATTTCTTTTTGTCTCGTCGTATATGGGGACCCGTATATCTTGTTGATATTCTCGCTATTTCTGAAATATTCTAATAGGTATTTGTGTGAAATCACAGTATCGAGTTAGGATTCCACTACGTTTGGAGATAGAGATTGCTGCTCTTCGAATAGCGATATGTCACTGCAGTTATCATTATATTTGAAACATTGGAAATCTGGTATTTGCGATTGGAACTTCACCAAGGAATTGATTAAGCTCCTGACTTCTTGTTTAATTAATCCGTATTTAACTGCTGGTATATTAGCTGGCATTTTGCTAAGAACTTTTCCTGTTATTGAAGCTATTTGCTGTAGTAGTGAGTTTTCTGAGCTTTTCACATTTCCATGGCCAATTTAAGGCTAAGGAATTTCTTGCGAATAGATGGAGACAATTTTTCTTTCGGGCAGTAGCGTCAATTTTGCTAACCAATTAGACATTTTGACATTTAATCTTAATTGCACCTTTATATCTCTCTAGTCCTTTATAATCCAAATAAACTCGTAACGATTCTCCTAGCATTCAGAACAGCTAACTTAAATTTGTCATAGTTTATATAGAGGGAGACGTGTTCATGGTAAACATGTTTCAAATTTATAACGTCCTTTTTGAGTTACAATTATCGCGAATCAGTAATTTCTTTATTTTGATTTTACATGTCTCGATCTGGTCGATTACTTCTTTAAAGAGAAAATACGATATACGCTTAATCTGGTTGAGCGTTTCTTGTATGACTCCTACCTTGCTTAGTAAAGTCACTTAGAGCAGTGTTACTCTAAGTGTGTTCCGCGGATATTTATATTATTGTTGTTAGGAATTGCTATTGTCAATTAAAGTTGTTTTCCGGGCGACTTTATCTACCAAAATTATATCTGGCCTATTGTGAGCAACAGTCCGAACAGTCATTATCGTACGGTCCCAGTACAGCTTGTATTTGTTATTTTCTAAAACAGATTCTGGATTGTATGTATATTATGGTAATTTTACCGACTGTGATACTTCAAGTTTCAATGGTAGTTCCTGGTGCAGTATTTTTGCCACAGCATCGTGTCGTTCTTTGTATTCAGTTGCAGCGAACGCTTTACAACCTCCTGTGATATGCTGGATAGATTCAGATGTTTGGCAACCATACCTACATCTGTCGTTGTTAATAGACGATGTACTTTAGATAGTTTTTAGTTGGAATTACTTGATCTTGGATTGCCAATATAAGGCCTTCCGTTCCAGGAAACATATGACCACAGATCAACCAGTAGTTCGAGGCTACACTGTCGACATAATCTGGTTGACGTCATTTATATGTTTTCCATGAAGGAGCTTCTCTTTCCATTTCAGCAGTTTCTGATCAGTGGTCTGGTGGTGTACTTGGACATGTTGTTGTGTCAGTCGCAGTGGTGATGAGCCATCAACCTGGCACATGACTGTGTGTAGATCAGAAAATTCTGCGAGTTTGATCTAATAGTTTGCTTAGATCTGCCTTCTTACTGTAGCAAAGTTGTACGTTCGACAGAGCTCTTTGGATGGTGATTTTGAGCTTTTGTTAGTAAAACTCGAACTTTTCTTTGAAATTGTTCAATGTCAGTCTTGCACCAATTAACTATACCGAAACAGTAACTGAGCACTGAACATGCCTAGGTGTTAATAGCCTGTAACAGATTTTTACTGTTTAGTTTGGTTTTCAACAGTCGTCTTACCCTTCTATAAAACTCTGCTGTTAGCTCCTTTTTCATGGTCAAGTGATCAATATGTTGAGCCTGCTTTATTCCAAGGTATTTGCAAGTATGACCTTCCCCCATAGATTCAATTGAGGTGCCATTTCCCATTTCGAAGTGCCCCTGATGTATTTTGCCTTTAACTATATTAATAATTCGGCATTTGTCTAGGCCAAATTTCATATGGATGTCACTAGAGAACCCTTCTACTATTTTAAGCATATCATGCAGCAGAGAGAGGGTTCATGGCAAGGTAGAACCACAGCGGACTAAGAGAGTCTTCCTGGAATATACCCCTTCTGATTGGAATGGGGTCTGTTTGTATCGTACAGTTGGCTTCATTCAGTGAGATTTTGGTTTGGACATGGCATATTCTAAAAATTTAATAATACAATTATTCACTTTATAGAGTTTCAGTGCCTTAATGAGCCAAACATGTGGAACTGAATCAAATGCCTTTTTGTAGTCCACATATGCCATGTAGAGATTTCGTCGTTTGGCATGGGTTTGATTGCAGACAACGGAATCAATTATCAGTTGTTCTTTGCACCCATCGAATATTTCGCGCATCCATTTTGTTGTTGAGTAATTATGTTGTTCAGCTCACAATGTTTGAAAATGTGATGATTAAGGCACGATGTTATGTTATGATTGGTCGGTACTTTGCTGGGTCCTGTCTACATAGATTGTCCTTTGGTAAGAAGTATGTAGCACCGTGCGTAAGGAAACTAGGCAATTATATCATTTATAAGGGTTAGTGTTTCGTGAGTAGCGTACATTTTCTTTATTCAGTAATTTTGCACACCATCTGGTCCTGGTGCGTTCCAGTTATGGAGGTGCTTCATTATGTTGGGTGTGTCTTCCGTTGTAAATGGTAGTTGTTGCATGGCATCACAGTTTTGAAATGCAGCCTACTTCTCATTAATCCAGCTGGCTCTGGAGTTATAGGAGATTGTTGTGGGAAGTTGTGTTTTCCAGAATTAAGTGATGTCTTTTTTACTGGGGTAACTAGGGACTTCATTATTATTAATGTTGTTAAGGTTTCTATAAAACCTTTTCTCTGATTGTCGGAAAAGTGTGTTGTCTAGTTTCCGTTGGTTACTGGTTTGGTACCTTCTCAATTGACTTGTGTAGACGGAGAGCTTTTGTCGTAGACTGTCCTGACACTGCTGAGATGTGATGTTTTCTCCTTCCCACTGGGATTGTATTCAGTTATTGTCCATGATAGTCTTGACAAGTCTTTCTATTCTGTTGTTCCTGACCCCTGGTTGGTACTCGGTCAGTCTTCCAAAGTCTTTCCGAAGAGAATTGATTTTCCCTTCAAGTCTTCTTTGTCAAGGTGGTATTCGAAGTGTTTGTCTAAATTGGGGAGGGTCTTGCTTTGGTCTTATTGCGACCCCAATTGTTCTGCAGATGGTAGTTGCAGCACAGTAGATGATTGTGTGTAGCGACTCTAACGTATTAGCACCTAAAACATAGTTTGGCAAGATAAATTTGTTCATAGCCTGCAAGACGATACCCAGTTTCTTACACGATCTTAGTTTGGGAAGAGCTGGTCTAGTCAGTGGATCTGTTCCACTATACTATATTCTGATTGGATCTTCTTACCAGGTCAGCGTTGGTTGGCTGTTCTTTTTGTAGTTCTTGAGTCTCGCCGGTCTATGGGCCAAAGGTGTTTCAGGCTCTGCTGGATCGATTGCATTTCGACCAAATAGTTCGCGCTCCACTTCGTTTTTTAATGTGTCCAGTTGTTCAGGCGAAATAAGGCCATTTTTCAAGATGACACGATATTGATCTGCGACTCTCTGTTCGGTAACTTGAAGCTCTGGGTACTCACGACAGAACTCTTGATATGGTGTTTGGCGATATCAAGTCTTGTCCTTGCCAAGATTCGTAATTCTGTAAAACGTGCGCATTATAAATTCATTCATGGCGCTAGTCCATCTCATGTTTTCTTTTTTTAGTCCCGCTTGAGTGAGCGCTGGCTGTTGATCCTGCGCAACACTTCCTGCGGGTGGAGTTCTCGTTCTCGTGTGACTGCGTTGGTGATGGTCACGTTGTTGTTGCGGTTCTTCTGGTTCTTGGGCTGTAGCTCTTTGGACGGCAGGGGCCTGCCTCCTCAGCACCCTGCCAAGGACGTCCCGCATACTGTCATGTCCAAGGCGGCTCCAGTCATGCCCTGGCGATCCCCAAGGAGCGGCTCTTTTCCGAGGCATCTACTTCGTAACTCCATTTTCATGGGTGCTGTCACCAATTGACCCTAGTGACCCAGGTAACTCGGACCCGTGTGGTTGTCACTTCCCAGATGAAATGATTTAAACCAGAACATTCCGTGCGGGTTGTGGGGAAAGAAGGAAAGCTAGATAGTAGGTCAGCGGACAGCTGACCTTTAGTCGCCTCATACACAGGCGGTGGATACCATGGTGCTATTCTAACCCGGCCACCACATGGGATTATTATTATATTCATTATTATTATATCTATTAGGAACGCAGGTAGATGCAAAAAAGTCCCCGTACCTCAGATGATCCCATTTTAGTCTAGGGGTGGATTTCTCCTATAAGAACGAAATTGGCAAGATTGGAAGGGGTCACAATAAGGCTACCTGATTGTCCATGGTACAATCATGAGGAATGCATTTGTCTCAAACGCCTTACCTAAACATTCCCAGCTAAATAAGTGTGCCATCATTAATATAGACGCTAGCAGCACCCAAAGCACTTATTGGGTTGCTTATATTAGAAACGGAAATACAGTCCACTACTTTGGCAGTTTTCAATGTTCGAAACCACCCTGCGAATTTGCGGAATACTTTTAAGAGCGGAGTTCTCTACAGCAACGACTCTTATCAAACGTACCATCAATCAAATTGGTGGCATTAATACTTGAAATTTCCCTATAATGATATATATATATATATATATATATATATATATATATATATATATATATATATATGCAGGACGCATACTATGGAGACACTTTTTTTAGGCAGGCATACATTGGGGACATCTGCATGCTTTGAGGACTGGTCCCAAACTATGTTTGTGTAAAAGGCATGCTTTGGGGACATTTTGAAATTTATATCTACAGCATATTTTGAGCCCAAAACGAATTTCTATAGTATCCAATAGATGGTGTTATGGTACACATTTTGGGTATATTGCGATATATAAACTGTCCCCAAATTATGTTGAAAGGTTTATATATAAATGAGTTTATATATCGGATTTGTTTCTAAAGCATAGTTTAGGACAGTCATTTTTTTACATTGCATGTGTTTGAAAACGTGAATAAGCCATCCAGCAGACATTTGTTATACATAGAAACAACGTAATAGTAGTCGCTTATGCTTTGAAGTTTTTATATTGTTTTTGTATAGTTCTTGTTAGTGACATATTTATTTAAGATATTATCGTTAAATGATCCAAGGATATATATATAGTATAATTTCATTTGTGTTTTCGATTAAATAAACACGTAAGACTAAAGCAGAGAAATTATTTAGTGGCGATATATGAAGTTTTAAGACATGACTTAACGGTCTCAGTTGCACATTTAATAATAATTATTATTCTTACGAAGTTTGATACTCGGCTAATGGTTCAGATGGATTGGGTACACCCATTTTATGGGTGGTATACTGTAAATTTATAGATTTTCCCAACTGTTAAAAAATGTATTAAACTTAAATTAATTCAATATATAAGGATTCAGTGGTTGATATTGGAAAGCGTACGTATAACTTGTTGGTAGTCAGAAGAAGAATTAAATTCTTGGAATACATTTATTTCGGCTGAGTGTAAGAATTACTGATGGCCGTTTTTAAGTGTTGGTATATTAATTCATAGAAATATCTCACTTTCGAAGCTGATTAATACTTTAAACCGTAAAATCGTTTGCTAGCAATATAAGGATGTTCCTTTCACGTTATTCAATATCATACGCTGGGTAGAGGAATTACTTGAACCTTTATAATCAATATGGGAGTTTCCGGTTTTGCAGTTTTATTTATGTGAAATTTATATCAAAGTTGAAAAAAGAAATTTGTTGCATTTTTGCATCAAATGATTGTTATTCAACAGGGTGGTACATGAAATATTTCTTTGACAAAATTCTACAAATAAAAAATACAGTGGTGTCTTGACTGAGCTTTATCGGTAGACTTTGAAATGTTGAAGTAATGTAGTTTTGAAAATGTGTTAGTCTATTTAGGTAGAATAAAATTAAACTTATGTTTCATCGGTTGATTAAAATGCAGGATTTTCTATAAAACATTGGATTTGTAATTTGAATTAATTGATTAATTAAACGTTACCTAAGATTGAGTGTGGTGCAGTTTAGTGGGGATATATGAAGTTTGAAGCTGTAACAACTGACTATTATCTATCTTAATTGCACATGTATCTATAAAGATTGAAAACATTACTAAGGGTTGAGATTTGAATTTGGTAATATGTTCACAAATAGTGTACAGTAAATAAATGGTTTTACGGAATTCTTAAAATGTCGTTTACAGAATCTAAATTCTTTGAATACAAGGGAAATAAAGTTTTTTGGTGGGTACCTTTCTGGATTTATATTTTATTTTTTGAGGATAATTGTGGAAATCGAATAGGATATGTTTAATTTCACAAGAATAATTACATTTTTACAATTCATTTCTTTAAACTGATAATAAGTATAATCTCGCCCATGGCTGATGTTGCTCTAGGCTTATATTGATTAATAATTTAAACTGCAAAATCTTAGACGTGTAATTTGAGCATGTATCACTAACGTTTTTCTATATTTTATGTAGGCTAGAGAAATTCTTCAAATAAAAAATCTGGTGTTATTCTTAAATAAACGTAATATTTTAGATAACTATTTTCAGGGTTTTGTGGAGCTTGGTAAAGTTTAACAAACATACGAAATATTCCAGATTATTTTTATGTGGGGTCGGAACAGGTTCTTCTTGGGAAAGTTCTGTAAATAGGTCTTAATTGAACAATTTGTCAGCAGATTTGGCAATGTTAAAGTGTTTTTATTGTAGTTTTGACATTTTATTAGTCCATTAAAGAATAATTAAACTTTGGCTTAACAAGTTGATTAAAATTTGGTTCGATTGTTGGCTCTCAAAATTTGGAACTTTCTTAATAACACTAGCCTGGTAATTTTATCCAATTGATCAATTAAACGTTACCCATGTTTGGGGTGGTGTAAATAGTTTAGGGGGATATATGAAGTTTGATGCTGTAATATGTTATATTTATAAAGTTTGAAAATTTTACTAAGAGTTGAGACCTGAATTCGGTACTATTGTCATATATTGTAGGTGGTGTTCCGTAAAATTATATTATCTGTTTTTTTTTCAATATTCTTAAACATTTCGTTTGTAGGACGTAAACTCTTTCAATATTAAGCGAATGGAATGAGTAGTTTTGTCGGTACCCATGACGAAAAGTATATTTCAATTTTGGTGAATGATTGTGTAAATCATATATGATATACTTAATTTCACAAGAATAATGAAATTTTTACAATCCATTTCTTATAACTGAGAATAAGTATGGTCCTGTAAACAGCTGATTTTCACCTATGCGTATGTTGATTAAAAATTCTAAGGGTAAAATCGTTAAGTAACGATATTATGATGTATCATTCACGTTAGTGGATATTCTATGTTGGGTAGAGGAATTGCATGAACCACTACCAAAACTCGGTTTTGCTGTAATTTTCTTTTCAAACATATGGCAGAATAGCTAAAGAAATTTTCAAAGCTATTATTGTTCCTAAATAGGAAGCTTTTTAGTGACATAATTTGAAATGCTTGTATAATGAACTTCTGTAACTAAAAAATATAGTAGTACTCTTAGTTGAATGTAATAAATTATTATTTTGGGGATGTGTGGTGCTCCATAATATTAATATATAAGTATATAACATTTTCAGTAAACTTGTATGTGTAAGTCGGAAGAATGCCGTAAAATTTCTGTTAATTTGAACAATTTGAACATTTATCGGCTGACTTGGAAATGTTGAAGTGTTTTTAGTGTAATTTCGGAATTTTGTTGGTCTATTAATTGAAGGATTAACATTTGGTTTCACACGTTGATTTAAATATGTTTAGATTTGAAGACGAGAGATGTAAAGACCGACATCTAGTTTTTCGGGGAAAATAGCACATAGAGGTTCCGAATCTGGAGCCGTTCCATGTAATTGCTGTTACCTGTAATTCCTAGGTTAGCATGTCGCGATGAAATTTTCATGTTAACTTCACCTATCAGAGATATTGAAACTCTCTTCGAGGTGTCATTCTTTTGTACGCAAGACAATATATATACTATTTATGGTTTCTGGTTACGGAATCTTCATCAGTTGCGCTTCCCACACTTTAATGTCCTCTCGAATACTTCTCTATGCATTTGATACATTTCGTTAAATTTGAAGACGCGAAATGTAAAGACCGACATCTAGGATTTGTGTGTTTCTATACAAGGCCCTTGACTCCTATTATACCTACAGCAAAGGTTAAATAGGAAAAGTTTTAGAGATAACCTGGTGCATTGAATACCTGGCTTCAGATTTACAATCGGTCAATTGGTTTTGGAGATAGCCGGCAAAAACCGAAAATAGCGGATTTCGTCGGGAAATCTGACAGGTTAATTTGATCACTGTCAAGATGTGACATTATTTGAATACATTTTCTTAATCGAATAAGATGGCATTTGTCACATGTCTCAATAGTTTTTTGTCATTCCGCAAACTTTCCATTTTTCTTATGGCCTCCATATTAGATTTTTTAATTTTTGAAATAGCGTAAACTTTCCAGTCTAGTAATACACCACAAGTGCATTAAAGATTTCAGTGTCAACAAAATATCACACATCAGGATTAATAAAAAATAGCCCTATTATGCAATAGTTTAAAATCTAATTAAGTTCTTAACTGCTTCGTAACTAGGTATTAATTTAGAGAAATGCAAATTGGCGTCCATTTACATAGGGACAATTTTGACAATTGGTGACTGTTTTTCGTACAACTTCACAAGTGTATTTCCGGCAATACTATTTATAAATGTATCTGAAATTCTATGTTTCAGGTAAGTTAGATTAAATTACCAACGATCCCACACCAAAAGTTACTTCCAAATGTAGTCTATACACATCTCTTTGCCAATTCGTGAGGGTTTACCAGATCACATTGATAAGTACATATTGTGCTGATTACAACCTTCACAACTCGTAAATCAACTCTCATAGGACCACACGATATAATTTACATAAATGAGATATTCATTACTCTTTCTAATATACCACTCATAGAAACGCATTCGTCTTGGAAAATCAGTTTCCTTAAATCCTTGAACTATTTTGGGTTTTTATGGATGGTACTTATTCTTTTTTATCACTCTCTTTACCGTTGATTTTGAAACACGAAATTGCCGTTAACAGTTCTTACCTAGGTATTAGGCTTTCGTAGACAGTTCGTAAAATACTTCTGTTTCGATTTTCTTTTTCAATATTGTTTCGGCTTCTAGATTGTTCACAAGATTAATTAAATTAACTAGGATTTTTTTGAAGTGGTCTTTATGAGGCTGTCGTCGTTCAGAATACATCTCTAAATACCTTGTTGAGGTAATGTCGGTGTTTGTATTTAATGTAAGTACAGCGCTAGCATGTCAAACTTTTCTTCATTTGAATAGAGAATCCGGCTATTTTTAACAGGTTTCGATAATTTGATAATCATATTTATGATTTTAATCAGAGAAAAATGTATTACTTACTAAAAAACAACTTTCACACTTTGAATTTTTTAACATCAGTCAGATGTGTTATAGAAGGCGATACAATATTGAAAATAAAACTGGAGATAAAAACATTTTACAAGTTATCAACGAAAACTCTAGTACATTGGTAAGATCTGTTGAAAGGGAATTTCCTGTGTCACAATAAACAATACAGAGAGTGTTAAGAAATAATAAGTACCAAAAACACATAATAGATCCACAACGTAATGAAACTAATTTTCAAGACAAATGCATTTCATTTGTCTTGTAAGTTAGTTTCCTTAAGTAATAAAAATTCGGATTTTTTAAATCATATCTTGTAGTACGATGAGAGTAAGTTTACGAATTATAGAATATTAATAAGCACAATACTCATAATTGGGATGTGGAAAACCCCCACGAAGTGGCAGAGAGATGTTTATAGACCAAAGTTGGAAGTAACGTTTGGTGTTATGTGTGTTAAGCTAGCAGAGCCATTTCTTAACGCCCAAATGGGACCTACTCCAGAATTTATTGCTAATTTATTACGCAAAAATTAAATTTATTGCTCCCACTCTTTCCGAAAAACAGTGGCTATGCTAACTTTAAACTAAAGTTAGCATAGCCATATTCTATATCTCCGGAATGAACAGCGCTACCGAGGTGATGTTGGTGGCGCATTTTATTGCTAATCGCTATCGAATGGCACTAGAGCAAATAACCAAAAAATACCCCTTCATCCCCTACTGAATTTCTCACCCCCCGACAATTACGAAAAAATTGTATTTCAATATTTTGTGTTGTACAAAATCAGTAGACTTTTAATTGCTAATTAATAGCTGAAGTTTTACCCTCATTACGATTTCATTCCTCCAACCCCTTTCCAGAAACTGTGGAGACGCCAACTTTAGACTAAAGTTAGCATAGCCACATCTATATCTCCGGAACGAACAGTGCTACCCGGGTGATCGTGGGGGCGTATTTTATTGCTAATTAATTGCTATCGAATAGTACCAGGGCGAAAACACAAAACCTACCCCTTCATCCCCTACCCATTTTCTCACCCCCTGACAAGTAACAAAAATATTTATTTCAATGCATTTCCTTATTAAAATTAAAAGTAGACTTTTAATTGTTAATTAATTGCTGAAGGTCTACCTTCGTTACGATTTATTGCTCCACCCCCTTTCGAGCCAACTTTAGACTAAAGTTAGCATAGCCATATTCTATATCTCCGGAACGAACAGCGCTACCGAGGTGATGTTGGTGGCGTATTTTATTGCTAATTAATTGCTGTCGAATGATACTAGAGCAAATAACCAAAAAATACCCCTTCATCCCTAACTGAATTTCTCACCCCCCGACAATAAAGAAAAAAAATTATTTCAATATTTTTTGTGTTCTATAATATCAGTAGACTTTTAATTGCTGAAGTTATACCCTCATTACGATTTCATTCCTCCAACACTTTCCGAGAAACTGTGGACACGCCAACATTAGACTAAAGTTAGCATAGCCACATCTATATCTCCGGAACGAATAGTGCTACCGGGGTGATCTTGAGTGCGTTTTTTGCGTTGCTATCGAATGGCATCAGTGCATATATCCAAAAACTACCCCTTCATTTCCTACTGAATTTCTAACCCCCTGACAAAAAACAAAAATGTTTAGTTCAATGTTTTTCGATGTTAACTTCAGTAGAATTTTATTTGCTAATTAACTGCTGAAGCTCTACTTTCGTTAAGAATTTACTGCGTCAACCACTTCTGAGATACTGTGGTTATGCCAACTTTAGACTAAATTTAGCATAGCCATATCTATATCTTCGGAACAAACGTCCTTATCGGTATGATCTTGGGGCGTTTTTTTATTGCTAATTAATTGCTATCGAATGGCACCAGACCTTAAAACTACCACCTCATCCCCTACTCAGTTTCTCACCCCCTGACAAGTAACAAAAATATTTATTTCAATGTTTTTCGTTATTAAAATCAGTAAACTTTTAATTGTTAATTAATTCCTGAAGGTCTACCTTCGTTACGATTTCATTGCTTCAACCCCTTGCGACAAACTGTGGCTATGCTAACTTTAGACTAAAGTTAGCATAGCCATATCAATATATCCGGAACAAACGTCCTTATCGGTATTTTAATGCTAATTAATTGCTATCGAATGGCACTAGAGCAAATTACCAAACAATACCCCTACTCAATTTCTCAACCCCTGACAATTAACAAAAAATTGTATTTAAATATTTTTCGTTGTTAAAATGAGTATAATTTTAATTGCTAACTAATTGCTGAAGGTCTACCTTTGTTACGATTTTATTGCTTCAACCCCTTGCGAGAAACTGTAACTATGCCATCTTTAGACTAAAGTTAGTATAGCCCTATCTATATCTTTGAAACGAAGGGCCCAATCGGTATGGTCTTGGGTGCGTATTTTATTGCTAATTAATTGCTATCAAATAGTACTAGAGCAAATACTTAGAAACTACCCCTTTATTCCCTACTCAATTTATTACCCCTTGACAATTAACAAAAATATTTATTTCAATGTTTTTCTTTGTTAAAATCAGTAGAGTTTTAATTGCTAATTAATTGCTAAAGTTCTACCCTCGTTACTATATCATTCGTTCAACCCTTTCCGTGAAACTGGCTATGCCAACTTTAGACTAAAGTTACCATAGCCATATCTATCGGGGTGATATTGAAGGCGTATTTTATTGTTAATTAATTGCTATTGAATGGCACCAGAGCAGTAACTCAGTAACTCTACCCCTTCAACCCCCACTCAATTTCTCACCCCTTGACAATTAACAAAAATATTTATATCAATGTTTTCGTTGTGAAAATGTGTAAACTTTTAATTGCTAACTAATTGCTCAAGGTCTACCTCTGTTACGATTGTATTGATTAAGTTAAGCGCGCCAGACTTGTATTTTTCGAGGACATTTGTATGGTTTGTGACCTGGTCTCAAAAATATTATATGTTCAACTTATTATTCAAGGACATCTGTATCTTTTGGGGGACAGGACTCAAAAAAACATTATACATGTACAGATTCAAATAGCTTTGATTCTAGACTGAAAAGATCACTTCATCCGTTGCAGTTTAAAGCCATTTAAGTATTATTCTAAACAAAGTTTCTGATATGAACATAACAACAGGTCTTAATACAGTTTAGACCTTGATTATTAAGAAATTGATGAGGAAAACATAAACTAATTAAAGGATCCTTCATTCAATCTTACTCATGAAGTTATTACTGCATTAAATGGTATGCAAACGAAAACTCGGAATAATGTTTAACGAAAACTTTTAAAGAAATATTTACATACAAGTTATTATTTGGGGACATTTATGTATCCAAAGTATCATTTGAGGACTGTTACTATCTCATCTCAAATCAACATGAATACTAAGCATACAATCATTAGCTCGCGTTTAAATGAGTTCTGCTAGGTAGGACTATATGGAATGAGATTTTATACATAAAAGGTTGATAAATATACTCTAATATTTGTCGGTGAATAATTAGTAAAACATCATTAGTAGAAGTACTGAGATGCAATATATAGTAAAGAAGTAAAAAAGAACAATTAATTTAAATATGTAAAGTATATTTTCAATAATGAAAAAACATCCGACATACTATTAGGAAAGGATGAAAATAATTAAACTTGAGCTCAAACCTTCGGTTTTACAGACCTTTTACAGAAGCAACTATCGACACTGTATGATATATTTTTCAAGCACATAAATTATTCACTGTTATATCAAACAAAGAAGTACAGACTAATTAAGAAATGTATCATTCTTTAAAATTGTTAATATTGGAACCCATGAGAGAAATTGAATGGAATTAATGTTAATTATAAAATAGCGTCTCAAGTAGTTTAATACACTTTTTAAGGAGAAAATTACGAATATTTATTGTTTAGGAAAAACCTTATGAACTATACCGATACTGAGTTTTTAACAACGACAGGACCATTAATTTATCTCAAAGATTCTTTACCATTGACAAAGGGGTCCGACATAGACCCGAATCGTTTGGAAAGATACAGTTATTTTAAGTATTGCGGTGTTATTTCCCAAAGAGTGCTTAAACATTAACTACATAACTCACAACTATCCTTCAAGAAACAAATATTATCAGAAATGCATAACTAGATTAATTTTCGGTTTCAAACCGAATCCTTGATAGTTCTCCCCTTACTACAGGGTACATATATGGTTTGTCACTAACCGTTCGTATACAAACAAAGAATAACATAATACCTACTTAACATTCAACCAAGGTTAGTTTTTTTTATTTGGGTTCACACTCTTCACAATGGATTCTGAAAAATATAGATAAATTAAGTATTTGAAATTGAAGATGTAGTATCTAATAGCAATTGAAGTTGAAACAGATAATTAAATCAAATTCTTTCAATAAAAAAAAACTAACTAGCTGTAAGATTTTTTCCATACCATACTATATTAGTCTATTTGTTGAAATCAATTATTAATTTAAGGAAACAGTTAAAAATATGACATTGTTTTTGACATGTATGACAGATTATCAATTAAAGTAAAATACTTATCGAGAATTGAAAACTAACTTCGTTTTATTTTGAGACACACTGTATCCCATTTCAGTAGAGCTTAGATTTTGCCTTAAATGCGTGTTTTATATCTTTCGGGCTTAAGCAATACAACAAAATTATAAGAAATGAGCAAATCAATTAAAGCCTTTAACTTCAATTACTTAATTTTAGTTTGGTAAAATCATTACTTATATTATTCAGTATATGTATTTTTAACATATTATTTCCTCTATTAAAATCAATCACGATTAATATTATGTTCGATTCTTTTTGTAAACTTTTAATAATACTGTAAATAATTTAACACAATATGCACGCATTTGTTGACGTAGTGCTGAACTTAATATATTTAAGGATAAAATACTACCACTATTCATGTTTCTATGAATATTTTTAATGCACCATGGGCCGACGGAAGAACTGCCTCAAATAATCCTTCTAAGAAATGTTGGTAAATAAACACTCAAATTACAGCATTATCATCAATAGTCTTTCCTATATATTTTTATTTTTAAAATACTTTCAGTAAATTATTAATCATTAAGCAGTTTGCTATACACACAATCTGACGGGGAATAAAAAACTGTAAAAGTTCATTTCCTTAAACAAATTTTCAGAACGTTTTCAAACTCAGACTATACATGATGAAGATTTTATTTTTAATTCTTCAGAAATTGGAAAGTGTTTTAATATATTTTCAGATCAGAAAAAAAACTGTCCCAAATACTTTACATAAAACAATTTATTGAAAGTTAACTACAATTGTCGGAAAATACAAGATGCATAATAAGGTGAATAATGATGAGCCATTATTCATTAGTTATCTTTTAAGTTGAATCCTGTATATCGATAATTTTGACCTATTATTGGGAGAGACACTTAATATTTTTTCGGAGTAATGTAAATTCCCCATATTAGATCGAGTCTTTTACAAGGTGGTCAAACGTTCTGATTTGTATCGGTATATTAACAATAAGTGATTTAACTGTTTTAAAATTTATCTTAATAGTATATATTTTAAATAGCGTTAAATAAATGATGTTTTGGTGTATCTTGGCACTGTTGAAATTATAATAAAGTTTTTATTTCTTATAGGTATATTCCTACATCGCGTATTGTTTGGTATATTATGTTACTTACATCGATTAATCAATAGCACCATTCGTACACATTGTACCGTTCATTTGAAATAGCATTTTGTTAGATGTATGTAGGCCATTTTTATAGGAAATTTAAAAGCCAGGCTTGGGAGTATCTAAATGAAATTTTTTGAAATAAACTGACTAAAAATAAATAAGAATGGCACAAATTCTAAATTCAATCTTGAATATCGATTATAACAACAAAGTTCCAATTGCAGTAAGGCTCGAGAAAAAATTACCATAAATGGGATTCAGAAAAAATAAGTAGGGTAATGTATAATTTGAGAACATTCATGGATATATATTATTATTCGACAACCATCCTATAATTATATCTATAATTAATAAGTATAGTCTTATTTTCCTAATCATATACAGTCTACTGATTTTAATAACGAAGAACATTGCAATAAATATTTTTGTTACTTGGCAGGGGGTGAGAAATTGAGTGGGTGATGAAGGGATAATTTTTGGGTTTTTGGTCTGGTGCAATAAAATCGTTACGACGGTAGACCTTCAACAATTAATTAACAATTAAAAGTCTGCTGATTTTAATAACGAAATACATTGAAATAAATATTTTTGTTACTTTTCAGGGGGTGAGAAATTGAATAGGGGATGAAGTGGTAGTTTTTGGGTTAATGGTCTGGTGCCATTCGATAGCAATTAATTAGCAATAAAATACGCCCCAAGACGATACCCATAACGACGTTTGCTCCGGAGATGTGGATATAGCTATGCTAACTTTAGTCTAAAGTTGGCATAGCCACAGTTTCACGGAAGGGGTTGAAGGAATGAAATCGTAGCGAGGGTAGAATTTCAGCAATTAATTAGCAATTAAAACTCTACTGATTTTAACAACAAAAAACATTGAAATAAATATGTTTGTTATTTGTCAGGGGGTGCGAAATTCAGTAGGGGATGAAGGGGTAGGTTTTGGGTATTCCCCTGGTACTATTCGATAGCAATTAATTAGCAATAAAATACGCCACCAAGATCACCTCCCTAGCGCTGTTCGTTCCGGTGATATAGAATATGGCTATGCTAACTTTAGTCTAAAGTTGGCTCGCAACGGGGTGGAGCAATAAATCGTAACGAAGGTAGACCTTCAACAATTAATTAACAATTAAAAGTCTACTGATTTTAATAAGGAAGTGCATTGAAATAAATATTTTTGTTACTTGTCAGGGAGTGAGAAATTGAGTAGGGGATGAAGGGGTAGGGTTTGTGTATTCGCCCTGGTACTATTCGATAGCAATTAATTAGCATTAAAATACGCCCCCAAGATCACCCCGGTAGCACAGTTCGTTCCGGAGATATAGATGTGGATATGCTAACTTTAGTCTAAAGTTGGCGTCTCCACAGTTTCTTGGAAGGGGTTGGAGGAATGAAATCGTAATGAGGGTAAAACGTCAGCAATTAATTAGCAATTAAAAGTTTACTGATTTTATACAACACAAAATATTGAAATAACTTTTTTTAGTAATGGTTGGGGGGTGAGAAATTCAGTAGGGGTTGAAGGGGTATTTTTTGGTTATTTGCTCTAGTGCCATTCGATAGCAATTAATTAGCAATAAAATACTCCACCAAGATCACCTCGGTAGCGTTATTCGTTCCGGAGATATAGAATATGGCTATGCTAACTTTAGTCTAAAGTTAGCATAGCCACTGTTACTCAGAAGGGGTGGGAGCAATAAATTTAATTTTTGCGTAATAAATTAGCAATAAATTCTGGAGTAGGTCCTATTTGGGCGTTATGAAACGGCTCTGCTAGCTTAACACACATTTTGGTGTTGCCTCATTGGTAATTTCATCTTACTTAGGTTTTTTTAATTGGGTACCCATTATAAATTTATGAATATTTTCAGGACTTATAGGACCATATTTGTTTGACTACAATTCTTTAATGTTATTTTGATACAAACAAGTCATGGCCTTCTTAAAAAAAAGGCCTAACTTTATGAAGTGTGATATTTCGATGAAACTAAAATTTTGTATGCCCTTGTGAGACATATAAAAAAAGTTGAGGCGGTTTTGCGGGAAAACAAAAGACCTTTGAGATATGTGATATATGCCATTTTATTTGTCTTAAAAAAGTGTCACATCTTGACAGCTGTCAAATTAACCGGTTCGGATTTACTGAAGAAAAACATTTTCGGGTTTTGCCGATTATTTTCATAACCAAATGATTGATCGTAAATCCAAAGCCAGATTTTAAATGCACTAAATTTCCTCTAAAATGTTTTCCATTTGACCTTTGCTGTATAGAGAAGGGAATTTAAATATACCTGTCCTCAGAAAAATATAATCAAAAATAAAATATGATTTTGTTAACCGTTATTTTAGATAAAACAACACTATAAATCTTATAATATTGGGAAAATTGGTTAAAATAATGTAAACCTCACATATTTGGATGCACCATAAATTTGAAATAGTTATAAGAAATTACTTTATTATCTAGCCAATGTGACTTTTTAGATGATCTTCTAAAGCTTTATTGTTTCTCATTTTGTCTTTTAGTGTTATGCCTGTTTTTTTTTAATAGAATTGATATTTCCATGCAGATATGTGACGGTAGCTTTCTCACATATGTTTTCAAGAAACATTATATGTCGGTATTCTGTTGTAGCGTTTCTCAGATATGTTCGTGTTGTCCACTTTGAGAAAAATACATTGAAGATCACATATTTCTGTTGAAATTCAACTCTGTTCTTATCTAATCATTTCTATAACAATTGCGTTTACTGGTTTACTATTTTTCTTTTCTTCATTGAGTTTTGTTGACTTATTTTGTTAAGAATTTTAAATTTTATTTTAATACACAATAATAAGTTTACCATTTATTTTATTTGTATTTTTGCAATTCCTCTCTTCCTTCTTCAGTTGTTTAATTAGTTTTTTACCTTTGCTTCTGAGCCATGACTGTCTTTCTTGATGATTTTCGAAAAATGATTTCATTTCCTATGGAAGATGTCCTCTAAGATCATTTAAGCGTTTTTCACTTACATTTCTTTCGTTACAGCTGATGTACTTTACATACAGTATATTTTTTTATTATTAACGTGACGTTGACTTTTGTATTGTGTTACTTTGCTGTATAGCAAGTGCTGATATTACACCTTATTACCAGGTCCATATTAGCGTATTCAGTGTTTCTTCATCTACATAGAGATGGACGTTTCTTATCTGGGTTCGTATATTTACAGTTCCGACAATCATTGATTATTATTTTTCCGCGGATGTTTTCTCCCGTCTGTTTGTTAGCACTACTTTCCTTCTTAATTTTATGTCTCTCAATTTTCGTGGTTTTCGTTTTCATGGAGGTGATTTAGAAACCACGCACCACACGCGGCTTGTCGAGTTTTCATGTGGGATGTAGAAAGATTAGAAAACAGTCAACAACAAATTTTGATATCGGAATCTTTGAAGCTGGCAATGAAAAAAAATACCTCAAAACAAAAAAGACAATTTATTATTTATATTTCCTTTTCCTGAACTAAATTTAAAAATCCTAAATGATTATGCATTCTCAAGATCCTGTATCTATTACGAGAAGTTTGTTTAAAAATATAACAGTTTCGCACAATACATGAACAGGTTTTGAAAACGAAGAAGGAAGAATTCGGATATCGTCTAATATTGTTGATAACAACTATGAAAATATTTCTCTCAAAAAGAAAGACACCTCGGAAGAAGCTAAAATATATTTTAATGCATATCGCCATTTTCGAATATACTGCAACTTATAGACAGTTTAAAATAATAATATTTCACTCTGTTTTTTACTTTACAACTCAGCCATAGACTAAGTTTCCAAAAATTATTTTAAATAAGAAATTATCAATTTTGGACATACTTTGTAAACCCTTACATACAATATTAAACCTTTATCCAATATCCTAAAATTTCTAATATTTCTCATTAGTTAAATAAAATGAAATTCGTCACGTAACAAATTCATGCGACATTAGATATTATTGAACCTTAATCACAAAGGTTACTCAAACTTTACAAATTACTAAAATGCTATAGGGCATATCTCAAAAACTCCATTCGAAATTATGTTCAAGACAGTTGAATATATCAGCAGTCCCAATACGGCACTCTATGAATATGAATGTTGACAACAGAAAATATTTTTGGAAGGATAGATCTACGTCCACTATCAAAAAACTAGTAAGTACAAAATTTCTAACTATTATTTTAAGCTTTTGTGCTTACATGTATTGTAACTTCCCTTACAATTACAGAGATAGCAAATATTTTTTTTTATTATATTTTTTATCGTGGAATACCCAACTCAATTGTGGTACCCAGTGGTACAGATTTAAACTAAAAAGTTGTTTCAAAATTGGCTCTCTTCATAACTTCACATTTACACATCAAACTACCATCAATTCATTGTTATAAAGATTACATTCCATCTCAATTGAACAACTTCCACTTCTAAATAAAAGTTTTACAAATACATTGAACGCAAGACAATATATTGTTTCTAATCGAGAGCTTTCATCAGTTTTTAATTTATTTATTTTTTCGCTAAATGTATTCCTACACGCAGGAGTTTTAGGAAAATTGATATCACAGAGTCTCCAAATCGGGAGTCATACTGTGTATAACGCCGATTCCCTGTGATTCCTAGGATATAAATCACACAAAAAATTTCTAGAGGTTTACTAAAACCTTACGATACTAACTATTAGACATTTTTCATTCCACTGAACGCAAGATATTATTGGTACAGTATACTGATCGGTTCCATTTTTGCATATAATCACTCAATCCAGTTAGTAAACTGTTAGTGAAAATGGAAATGCTGTGGAACCTTTACTGTGTCAATGTAAAAACATGGTTTTACACCCTAACACCAAACATTTATTTAAACACTCAACGGTTGGTTTACTCCTTGATGATGACAGATGTATTTTTACATTTGTTAGTGACAATGTTAGGTAATGCTTTTAAAGCATCAATATTCTCTACCAGAAACTCAATTTTGACTTAATTACTAACAGTGGACAAACTATGCAAAAATTGAGTCAATACTGTATTGAACAGAACATTTTGATAGACTCCATATGGACAACACAAAGCGCTCTTTAAAAAAGAGTTTTGATGTGGTTCTGATGCTTACTTCTAAATTTAAGGTATATCTGAACTGTAAAATATTTAATATATATCACTGTTCCAAGCTCAAAAAAAAGGTCCAACATAAACATTAACATAAAAAGTCGTAATATAATAAATGATGACTTTGAAAAACAACATCTGTTTTTGTTGACAATTTACTTTAGTTACAATACAAAATTTAATTATCTACACAATCTTTCAATTCAATTTCAGAGTCAATAGCCAGTATGGCGGAATTAAATAAACAGATCTTTGCTCATAATCCCCAAGAAGAAAAGAAGATGTCCCATTCAACTGCTTTTAATTAATAATATAAAATTACAAATATCCTTCAATTTCACTAACACTATGAATAATATATCAACGTTTTTATATTCCCATTTTTAGTTTATTTTCATACAATTTTGAAATGTTCTGTAATTATTTGTATTTTAATTGTAGGACTAAAATAACAATTAAAAATTACAAAGAAATTCATAATTTGCCATGAAGTTTCTAACGCGATCTATTAGAAAGGGACGTATCATATAAATTTAATATTTATTATATTTCGAACATTCAAATTCAAACATTTACAAGAGAACTTCATAATATCTAATGTTAAAGATTTCGTATTTATTATGGGCTGGAATGCCGAGTGCTTTTTATCACAGTGGCCCGTAGACGATTTTCTAATAATCGCCTTTCACGGAAATGTCGGTATAACAAAGCAGAGATGAACTAAACGACCGAAATATTGGCACATTTTTTATATACCAACAGTTTAAAGATTCGGTGAACTAACAAACCAAAACAATTGTTAGAATAGACCTGAAGAATATTATTATGAAGGCGATGTGTGGCTTCTTTAATAATGAATTAGTGCAATAAAGTTATGTAAAAAATATACCTAAACTTATCTATACGACAATGAAATTTGTCACTTTGAAGGAGTTGCTAACTGTGTATGCAGAAAATCAGCTGGGTATTGAGGATTAATACATTTCAGAGATTCGAAGCAGTCATAAAATATTTTTTTCTACATAAGAAATTACCACTATATATTGTTATATTAAACTTTAATAAGCAAAGAAATGTAATTATTAATAGTATGAATGTATGGTGCGGACACCCATTTAGTTTTGTTCAAATATATTCATAACATAACATAAAATGTTGTGTATTACAAGAAAACAATAATTTTTTAGTTTTCTAAAACAGAGAAAATTAAAAATCTGATTTATGCTAGAGATCATTTTAATTTAAATACAAAACAGAATGTCTTTTTTCGATTTTATTAAGGAAAAATGAATATCTTCATCTAGAAGTTTAGAAATTATGATACTATCTTTTCGAGAGTTTTTAATCCATTGAAGGCAAGACAATATATTGTTTCTAGTCAAGAACTTTCATGTGATTGATAGATCGAATAATTATTTATGTATTTCGCACAAATACCCGAACTTTACATGTTAACCTAAAATAAAAATCGACATCTTGGAGCTTTAGGGAAAACTAGCCAACAGATTAACAGCTAATCAATTTGTTATTTGTTTCTTGTGCTTACTATCCTAGGAAAGGGTAATGGAGTTTTAAATACAGCACTCATTTTAGAATCACTGTGGACTAGTTGTCCCTTAAACTTCTAGATTTTCAATTTTAGTTAAAATGTTAAATTTAGCCTTAAATGCAATACATAAATAATTATTGGAGATTTTAATCGCCGAGGGGAGCGTAACATTTGAAGACTATCGACTGCAATAAGATATTGTCACATAATTGCATTGTGGGTTTTAGTTAACGTATAAATTTGTTTCGTGTGACTTCTGTCATATGAATCAGAGGGTAAAAGCATTACACATGGCACGATTTTTTTTTCTTTTAGTTTTCTCTAAAACTCCTAATAATTGTGCGTAAATAGTTAAGCTTGGTTATATGTATGAAAAAACATTAATCATTATTCGAGATTTTAATATGTTGAGGGAAGCGCAGCTGATGAAGTTTTTTCGACCTGAAACAATATATTGTCTTGCGTTCCATGGATTGTATAATGTCCAGAAGATAGTATCAAAAAATAATTACTTAATAGAAAAAGTTGAAAACATATAATGTAATTTAGCATTTGTTGCATTATTAAAATAAAGCTCAAAGATGTTTTTGGTCCTAAAATATTCAACTTTCTTTCTAGTGAGATTAAAGGGTTAAATTCACTTTCAATATTTAAAAAGAATGCATTATGTTTTTGATAGCTGTGGTATTTTATTAAATAAATGCGTGACAACCTAGGTTTCTGTCTGAAGTTAAAATTGGAAATGTTCCTAAGAAACGGCTTAAGCATAAAATTGGTGATGACGTTATAAGCACCAAAATTATATTTAGTGAGGTCTTGAGGCTGTAAAATACAACTGAATAGAT
This sequence comes from Octodonta nipae, assembly GCA_034190945.1. Lineage (NCBI taxonomy): Eukaryota > Metazoa > Arthropoda > Insecta > Coleoptera > Chrysomelidae > Octodonta > Octodonta nipae. Next base: position 108,071,374 of record CM067217.1, read on the forward strand.
ATTGAAAATTCTATGATATTTTTGTTAAGTGTGAGAAATCGAGTACCTAGTATCATTATCATTATTCCCTTGAAAATAAACAGTAAATTTTTATTATTATACTATTAATTTAAATCGTTTAGGCATATAGATACTATAAGACTCACATTCCTATTTAGTAGTATCATTGCAAAGCTTTTCACCTCGATAACGCTTAATAATAAGAATTAGTCTATACAACGACAATTTAAACAAAATAGTAATGTAATACGAAATAATAAATTTGTTTATATATTTGCTTCATGTTAAGCAGCAAATTTTAATCGGATTGGAAGTAATGCACTAGCAACTGTACGAAATCGTTATTATTTTGATGAGTCCCCAAACTATATTAAGAGAATGCATATTTTAGGGACAGTCCCCAAATTATCATTTCGTCTATCGCCAGTTTGCAAAATGCATGTTTTGGGGACTGTCCTCAAACCCTACGTTAGTTCGATGAGGGCACAAACAATGCGTTCGTTAACCGAAAGTTATTTTTTTAATAGAAAAAATTGTTTATATAACAATTGAACTATATAGGGATATATAAAATGTGATTTAGAAGCTTTTCCTGCAATAAAATTTTGGTGTCCCAAACCATGCGTTTTACACACATATATATATATATATATATATGTTATATAAGTTTATACCATGAACTTAGTACGAACTTATATCGCAACGATAGTTCAACACTCCCAGCTGACTCAGCGACACGTGTGGTGTCATATTACGGCGCCGCCAACATCCGTGGGAATCGCAGCGTCGACTTTGCTTATTCGGCATATTATATGTTATAAATTGTAAAACTGCTCTAATGTTGTATTCATTATTACTCAGTAACTCTGTCACTTTATATCGTTATTTTTCATTTGTATTTTAAAGTTATTATTTTGTTTGTTATTAATAAAAATCTTTTTTAAAAAGTTAATATTGAGAAGTGTGATATAACAAATTGGCGCAGTCAGTAGGATCCGTCAACGTTACTAGAACACGAGCTTACTTCTAACTGGTAGCGGCGGATTCCTATCCCTCAACGGAGCAAAGAACCTGGCAGAAGTCCCAACTGCGATAACAAGGAGAACACGGATCTTCCAATGTTCCTGTTGATGTGAGTAATAGTGAATCGTCTAACGTTTAAGTTTATTAATAATTAATATTTGAATGATTTGATATTTTGATTATTTGATATTTTTTATTCAGTGAATTGAATCACTGATTTATTATTTGATTGCATTAATATTTTATGATTTAATTGATTATTTTGATTTTATTCATTCGATTGAGTGAACTATTTGATTTATTGATTTTATTTACATTTATTTTATTAATACCATTCTATCATCCAAATAACTTTGGTATTTCCCCATTTACAAATTTATTGTTTTTATGCCATTTATTTTATTGATACCATTTTTTCTATCCCATTTTATTATTTTGATTTGAACCTTTTTCGTTTTTGAATTCTATTAAATCAAAATGGCACAAGCACAAAACAACACTGTTGCCGAAGAAACTGAAAAATATAGGTTGTCGGAAATATTTTCAATAATTCCAGAGTTTGAAGGCGACCAAATTTCTTTGGCCACATTTATTCATGCTTGCAATTGTGCATATAACATGTCAACTGCTGAACAAAAATACTTGTTAGTAATCCACATTAAAAATAAATTAAGGGGAAAAGCGGCGCAGTTAATCAACTCGAGGAATCCTGCGTCTTATCTCGAAATAAAACAACTTCTAACTCTTCATTTTGGGGATTCTCGTGATCTTTCCTCATTAATACACGACCTTCAACGATTAAAACAATTATCCAATGAGTCTCCCTTAACATTCTATAATAGGCTTCAAGTATTGAGTGCGAAAATGCACTCATGTATCCAAAAAGCTCCTAGTCTGAGCACCGAGCAGAAAGACGCTCAAACCACTCTCGTTGACACCATGGTTTTAAACACATTACTTACCGGTTTAGAACCTCGATTAGGCCAAATTATCCGTGCCAGTAATCCGAAGGATCTTCTTGAGGCACATTCACGGATAAGAAGAGAACTTCAACTATCCTATTTTGAGGAACAAAAGATACATAAATCTGTTCCACCTAAGCCATCTTTTCAGGCTAGAAAACCAACTCCACCTCCTAAATGCTTAAATTGTGGGCGATTAGGCCACATTGCTGCGGATTGTCGCCTGAGATATCAAAATAACCCTCAGCCTTTCAATCAAAATAACAGACCAAATTTCGTTGGGCCGAATCAATCTTCGAGGCCAAATCCAATCAATAATAATAACAATCATCAAGGTCAACAATTCCGACCAAATAATTTTCAAAGACCTCCTTTCAAGCCTAACAACTTTCGACCGTCTGTAATACAGACAAACCCAAATTATCGTTCCGAAAGAACCCACCATTTTAACAACCATCATAATGTCAACTATCCCGAATATTCTGCAAATGACTATGATTATTATACTGATATTAACCAGCAGAATTTCGATTATAACGACCAAAACTATGAAAGCCCTGAGTTCGACCAAATAGTAGATGATACCCCTGTCGAACCTTTCAGTCCTCACGAATACCAGGATTTTCTAGCGCTTCCTGAGCCTAGATCAGCCCCCCGATTCGACAACTACCCTCTCAGAAGTCCAAACTCAAATACAGAACTTGAATTTGGAAGACTTCAATCCCGATCTGAACTTCCCAGAACAAACATTTCTTTAAGTCCCCTTCTGACAGTAAATTCCAAGAACCTCTATTATATCAACGACGCTTCTGGAAAATTTAAACTCCTAATTGATACCGGAGCTGGTATCTCCATTTTCAAAGAAAACACTGTCAAAAACTTCTCACAACGATCTCCCGAAAGAGTAACAATTCAAGGCATTACTCATGAGAAAATCCCGATCTCACAATCCACCCTCATTCCTTTCGCTCTAGGCAATCCACACAAGGTCTTTATCTACGATCTAGATATTGAGTTTGATGGAATATTAGGTCTTGATTTTCTTGAGCATTATGAATGTATCGTCGACTTAAAATCCAAACAATTAATTACTAACTTTAAAACTATCCCCCTACATAAAGTGCCCGACCACGACCAATCTAATACACAACCAACAGACACCCCCAGTACTAACGCACAACCTCATACGCATAACAATCACATAACAATCCAGGCACGTACCGAACAAATTTTCAAACTAAAATGTGAACTTAGAAATACTGACGCAATTCTACCGACACAAGTAATTGACAAAGTACGACTTCCCAACGCGGTTGTACGTGTTAATTCAAAGGGAGAATTTCTGACTTCGATAATAAACGCGAACGCAATGCCAAAACTGTTAACTTTTCCAATCTTCATTTAGAACCCCTTGACTATACACACCCTCTCTTAAATCTGAATACACACGATTACTCTGAATCTACAAACTTAGACAGAAACTTTACAATCAGAGAACAAATTCGGACAGAACATCTTAATTACGAAGAGCGAGAACTTATCACGAATCTCTGCTTAGAGTTCGAAGATATTTTCTATCTCGAAGGCGATGTTTTGACGTTTACTAACGCCGTAAAACACTCTATTGACACCAATAATGCCAAGCCCGTTTTCACGAAATCGTACAGATATCCTCAAGTGCATAAGGAGGAAGTGAAAACCCAAATTTCCAAAATGCTTGATCAAGGCATTATCAGGCACTCTTCTTCTCCTTGGTCCTCCCCCGTATGGGTCGTCCCCAAGAAACTCGATGCTTCTGGTAAGCAAAAGTGGCGAGTTGTTATCGACTATAGGAAGTTAAAGGAACTAACTGTAGACGATAAATATCCTCTGCCCAACATTTCTGATCTCCTCGACCAACTTGGTAAGTGTCAATACTTTTCGACACTGGATCTCGCTTCCGGGTTTCACCAGTTGGAAATCCTTGAGGAAGACATTCCCAAGACCGGTTTCTCTGTTGAAAATGGCCATTACGAATTCGTTCGTATGCCATTTGGTCTGAAAAATGCACCTTCTACCTTTCATGGGTCATGGACAACATTCTTCTGGGCATCCAGAATGAACGTTGCCTTGTTTACATGGATGACATTATCGTTTATTCACCAACCATCCATGAGCATATGTCCCGTTTGACAGAAGTCTTTAAGCGTCTTAGACAGTCAAACTTGAAAATTCAACCTGACAAGTGTGAGTTTCTCCGTAAGGAAGTTGCTTACCTAGGTCATCTGATCACCCAAGAAGGAGTAAAACCAAACCCTTCAAAGGTTGAATGCATCCAGAATTTTCCTCAACCCCAAACTCCTAAAGATGTTAAATCTTTTCTTGGTCTCGCCGGTTATTCCCGACGTTTTATCCCCAATTTCGCCAAGATCTCAAAGCCCCTAACGAAACTCCTGCAGAAAGACGTCAAATTCATCTTCGACGCAGATTGCAAGTCTTCCTTCAACGAACTGAAGCAAGCCCTTGTATCTGACCCTATCTTGATCTACCCAAATTTCGAAGAACCATTCCTGCTCACTACTGATGCTAGTGCTTTTGCAATTGGAGCGGTTCTCTCACAAGGCCCCGTAGGAAAAGATCTTCCTATAGCATATGCTTCCCGTACACTCTGCGCTGCAGAAACTCGATATTCCACTATCGAACGGGAACTGCTAGCCATTGTTTGGGCGGTCAAGCACTACAGACCGTACCTTTTTGGGAGAAAGTTTACACTCCTGTGTGACCACCGTCCGCTTACTTGGCTCTTTTCGATCAAAGACCCTGGCAGTCGTCTAGCCAGATGGCGCCTCAAGCTAGAGGAGTATAACTACAAAATCGAATACAAGCCCGGCAAGGTAAACTTGAACGCAGACGCTCTTTCCCGTATCAAAATTAATCACTTCAAACAATGCACCGACTTTATTTCTAAAATCAACATCTTTGCAAATAACGAAACCGACCCAGAACAACCAGATTCCGATAATGATGAAAAACCCGATGATCATGACGAACGAATGACAAGAGAATTTAATCGATTTGTTCAATTATATAAAACCGAGTCGATAATCGATTACTCAAAAATAGAAATTTCTAACGCCCAACTCCTAGACAAATCTCACAAACGAATAGTCACTTTCTTCTGGCAAAATAAACTCAATGACTTGCATGACAAAATCATCGAAGACATTTTCGAAGAAGACCCAAATTTCACTACCGACACATTAAACATTCTAGCCAGCAAATCTGTCCGGCATAGAAAATATTTAATTGTCCGTTTACCATTCGATCCCGAAACTGTTGTCTCGCATCTTTTTAACATCCTCTATAATAACCAAGATCAGTTCGACGAATCAGAAACCTTCTGCATTGAAAACAACGTCGAACTACCTATTCTCGAAACACTATCTTTCATACTCGCAGACAAAGACATAAAACTAAAGATTTGTCAAAAAATTGTAACAACCCCTTCTCAAGACGAAATTCCCATTATACTGCAACAGTACCACTGCGGCAAAAATAACCTACACCGTGGAATTAATGAGACTATTCGACGTATTAGGGAAAAGTATAACTGGACTGGACTAATTAAAAGCGTAGAGCAATTTATCAAGTCTTGCGAAACTTGCCAAAAGGTAAAGTTTTGTAGGAAAAACTTAAGTGCTCCTTTTGTCATAACCGAAACACCAAAAACACCCTTCGAACGTATCAACATTGATATTTTCGAATATCCAACGAGAAACTACGCACTGACTATTAGGGATGAACTCACCAAATTTACTCAAGCTTACCCTATTGGTGACAAAACAACTAAAACAGTCGTAAACACCCTCTTAGTATTTTTCCAACATTACGGTACCCCTCTTCGCATCCATTGCGACTATGGACGTGAATTTGACAATACTCTAATAAGGGACCTGTGCGAACTATATGACATAAAGTTATCCTTTTCAAGCGTCCACCATCCCGAATCAAACGGTTCTATCGAAAGGTTTCAGGCGACTTTAGCGGAAATGATAAGGGCAAATACAGCTGAACATCCGGACGACGTGCTCCCTTACGCAGTCATCTGCTACAACAACACCAAAAACAAGACTACTGGTTTCACGCCCTACGAACTCATCTTTGGGCACACTTCTAGTAGACCCCCCGAAACAATATATGATCAGGAAAAACTCATTTCCAAATATGTTAGGGACCTTAACAACAGAATGAACTAATATTATAGACTTGCCCGCGCAAAAACCGACCAACAAAAACAAAAATCTAAAGTTAGATTTGACAAACATGTTTCGACTAACCAACCAGAATACAAAGTAGGCGACAAAGTTTACGTGAAAGAGTCTCAGATTAAAAGCAAATCTGAAAACAAATTCAATGGACCTTTTGAAATCACCGCGATTAGAAAAAACTCTGCCACAGTTATAAACTTACAGACTAACCAAATTAGTAAAATTAACTTTGACAGACTAAAACCATATTTTGAATGAATCCCTTCTTTTCAGATTCTGTGGACTGTTTTCAGTCGTGAACCTCCAACAATACTCTCTTACACCCGTTAACAATACAATAGGAGTTTTCTTCCATGAAGAAGGCACACTTAAAATTTCAAACGACAAATGGTCACTTCTTGTCTTCAAAGACCTCAGCCCTTTCAGAGGTGCTATTTCAAATAACGACGCCATACTAAACCGAATTTTAGAGACAATCAACGAAAACACAACTAATACAAAATCATTTAAACCAAAAATACAAACACATGTTAGCCTCTTGAAACAAATTTCTAAATCCGTTAACTCTAAATATACAGACATCTTCGCTGACACTCAAACTTACCCTACTAACAGAAGAAAACGTGGACTTATTAACGGACTGGGATCAGTTTGGAAAGCTATTTCAGGAAACTTAGACGCAACAGATGGTGAATACATAAATGACTGTATAACTAAAATTACTAAAGACCAACACCAAATTCAGGACTTAGTAAAGAAACAAATATCTGTAACAACCTCAGTCATTACGAGCCTCAACAAAACTTTACAAAAATTTCAATCCGAGGAGAAATTATTCTCGAATAACATTGAAAAAATAAGGCAGTCAATTTTATACATTTCAAATGATCTTGATTTTCATGAATTTCAAATCAATATCTTGGATCTGTGTGAAAGCCTAATGGAGAGTTACATATTTATCGAAAACACTTTCGATGATGTTTTAACTGCAGTCTCTTTCGCCCGCTTAAAAATTTTACATAGTTCGATCATAACCCCAGTAGATTTGGTCGATTCCCTTCAAAAGATTTCTCAATCACTACATGAAAATAATTTACCACTTCCTATTTACAGTTCAAATGTTGCTCAGTACATTGATTTGATAGAATTGGAAGCTTTTCAAATCAGCACCAAAATCATTTTTGTACTCAAAATTCCTTTAGTTGATCCTGAGATTTACACCCTTTACCACCTTTATCCGATCCCAATTTTGGATGATCGAACAGGGTTTCATCATATACTTTCAATAAAGACAAAATTTATCGCGAGAGATGACGATTCGTTATTATACACATCCTTCGAAGACCTGGGTGACTGCAAGCCCTTAACTAAACATCATAAGATTTGTTCCAAAGCTATATCACATTCAATAGACAAAGATGCCATCTGCGAAGGTCAGCTTCTCAGACAGCCAGCCACACTTCCAGACACCTGCAAAAGTTTGATATTATATGCAGCAGACTATAATATCCAAGAGATTGACGTAAACTTTTGGTTGATCTCGATTTCAAGACCACTGGCCATCACCATCAAATGCAAAGGGCAAGATGTCGTGACACAAACCATATCGACAAATTCAGTGTTGCAAATCCAACCCGACTGCAATGCCTTTATCGACAACACAAGGGTCCATGCTACAAGAACTTCTAAAAATGTCCAAAACATCACATACAGAAACCACCCAGTGGACATTCCTTTCAACTGCTGCAACGGCATGCCAGCCGCCAATGAGATGCCAAACCTGACACCCCTACAGCTACAAGAATTAGATGTACAAGACCTAGATGTTGCCAACCATAAGCTCTCCCAATATTCTAAAGAACTGGAAAAGCTGATGCAACAACCACCCTTAGAAAAGCATACGTCCTGGCTCACAATCACAACGACCACCTTAGTAGTAATTGTGATTATCCTGCTCATAATGAAGTCAATCCAGAAGAGGTTCAAGGATACCACTACACCAAGCTCCGCTGTCCTGCACACGCCACCGACAGCACCACCAAACCCTAAGCCCAAAGGAAAGCTACACAGCCTCCTGAATCCAACCGACGATAAAGAACTCCAGAACTTGACGTAAAAGTTGATGCTGTACCATCAACTTTTTTATATGGATGGGAGTTGTTATATAAGTTTATACCATGAACTTAGTACGAACTTATATCGCAACGATAGTTCAACACTCCCAGCTGACTCAGCGACACGTGTGGTGTCATATTACGGCGCCGCCAACATCCGTGGGAATCGCAGCGTCGACTTTGCTTATTCGGCATATTATATGTTATAAATTGTAAAACTGCTCTAATGTTGTATTCATTATTACTCAGTAACTCTGTCACTTTATATCGTTATTTTTCATTTGTATTTTAAAGTTATTATTTTGTTTGTTATTAATAAAAATCTTTTTTAAAAAGTTAATATTGAGAAGTGTGATATAATATATATATATATATATATATATATATATATATATATATATATATATATATATATATATATATATATGGGTCATTCCAACGAATTTCGAAAAATGTCGTTGCACGTAGTTCTCGGATGTCTTTCAAATTTTAGTATGTTATTGGCCTATACGAGAAAAGACGGCTTGCCAAATTTTAGGGTTCAATTTTTTTTTCAGTGATATATGGGCATATAAAGCTGAAAATAGAGCGTTTTTTGGTCGATTTTTTGCCTATTTTCAAAAATCTGCCAAAAATAGAGTTTTACAAATTTATTCAATTTTTCTACTCCCACGGTTAGGTAAAGTCCTGGTCTTCAAAACGGGCGCATATAAATTAATTTTCATGCAATAACGGCTTGGAATCGTAAGTGATTCACAATCGCTTGACGTGGTGCCGGTTACGCAATGGCAGACAAAAAAACGAAGTATGCATCAGGTGTTGTGCACGATGTTTTTATGAGTTTGTGGCAAGACTCATATCGAGAGGAACGGAGTACAGTTCTGTACGAACTTCGAACGAGGTACGACGGTAGACGACTGCCACGTAACCGGGAACTCGTCGCAGTTCCGAGTAGACTACTTTGTGTACCAATTTATATTGATAATATCATATCGCTACTCCGATCGAACTTATTTTAGGTGACACCCGAGATAAATTGATCATCAACATTATCTATTGTTTGTATAGTTTGAAACTCCAGTGGTAAATCATTATGGTGCCTTCGGTCAATTTAGTGTGATTATTATTTATCAAATAAATGTTTAGCCCACATCTATTCCTTACGTTGACCCCGACATCAGAAGTGGGATCAGTGTCCTGTATATCCACACGATAACGAGTGAAGTAGTGCTGCGGAAGCAGTGGAGCTGCGGTTGCCGCGTTTTAGTTGTGAAACTGCTGGTTCTGACGCGGCTGTGCGGTGTTTAACTACTGGTCCTGTGGTGGAGGAAAGTCCATTACAGGGTGGCATGTTATTTTCTGCGGTAACTCGTACTCTCGAGGGTTTGTCTCCACAGTGGTTCCTTCCAGTCATGTTTGGAGGAGTTATCACTTGGTCGCGGGTAAAAGAACTTTATATTTCGATTAACATCGCAGGATATTCGTGTGGAATGCATATCATTTGCCAGTGGTGTTGTGACTGAGGATCAGTGTTAAGTCTTGGCAGCAATTTGATTTGGTACAGTAAAACACATTGGTGAGTCCTTTCCATTTTGTTTCGATTCTGGGGCCGAGTGCTCAGTAATAAACGAATCGCTAGCTTTAATTATTTCAAGACAAACTATTAATACGGTTCTAACAATGTAAGTGAGTTTCAAATTGTTAATACTGACAGTTTTATATTGGGGATGGTCTTTCACTTTATTTCTGATACTTATTGACAATATGACATAATGAGTGGTAGTGAAATTTTACCCTCCAGAGTTCACATAAAATAGTTTCGATATATATGAGACGAAGATAATTGACTTTTGTAACAAAATCGCTGACGCTTCGATAAGTTTCAATGAAGTACATACTGATGGTATCAGAGTAAATTAACTGCCAGTATAAAAAGTTTACATTTTTATTACGCGTTTTCCACGTACTTTAGAAAAGGGCAAGGTCAGTTTTCATAATAACTATCTCCTGCAATCTTAACTGTTATTACTTTGATAGTGAAATTGAGATTTCTTTGGATTTCTTTATATAATGTAAAGATGGAAAAATTGCGAAATGCAGTTTTTGTTAGGCTTCTGTCTAAAGATGGATTAATCTTATAGCAACAACTATAAAGTTTAGAAAGTAAGTAACAATAGTTGCAATGCAAACGTAGTTTAAGTTAAATTTCTAAAATCTGGAAATGATTCTCAAATCTTGATATTTGAAATAACTCTTTAAATGAAAAAGCGATATATTTAGCAATGTCAACATGTTTGAAGGGCTATAGTTTCAACCTAGTATAAAGTGTTTCTAGAAGTTTTTCAAAAGGTATGCGAAAACTACAAACAAGTTAAACCAAATAAAAACAAATCTAGAAATATGTGACACAACAATTATTCTTCTAAATTCTAAAGTCTAACAAGATAATGGTAATCCGTAAATTGAAATGTTAATAATTTAGGAATATACGCAAGCTAAACAACAATGTATGTGTGTAAGCACTGTATAAGAATCAATTAGTTAATACACCAAAATTATACAATATTAAACTCTGATAAAATCTAATTTTTACTAGATCTCGTGAGTTTATTGGTATAATTAGTAAATTGAGTTTTAGAGGTCTTTCTAAATAAAATCTATCCAACCAAAAAAAACAGGAAAGCCAAAATGATGTTCCGCTGGAGTTCTGAGTTTCAAACAGGGAAATTAAAGTAATGATTAGCCCTTGAATAACGAGCAAATATTAGTTTTGAATGAAATATTTGTAATAGTACCTACGAAAGGTTGCGAAAATATCTCACATTAATTTAAAAAAGGCCGCTAAGTACAATTTGCAAAAACAATACAGGGAAAATTGTTATTCATAGTGTTGAACAAAAAAAAACACACTTGAAGAAAAAATACTTTTAAAGTCTGACTATAGTTTTGACTCAATCTCGTGTCATTTTTACATTTACGACCGACAATAGGCAATGCAGAAAGTAAAGTTAATTTAGCATTATTTGAATACATTAGGGGAATTATGTTATTAAATGTATGTTCAGAAGTAACTATGGAATTAACAAAGCCAACAGGATTCTTCTATTGCAATTGACTGATCATTGGGGATGCTAGTATTATGAAGGCTGGGCCTCCTTGTATACCTAGATTTTCTGATGTTGAAGTTCTGTGGTAGGGATACGCTTTGACATTACTATATTTTGTATCCTCAAGTGTTGGAAATGAGTGACCCGAATCAAGTATAAGAGTTTGTTTTTGTTATTTAAATGAGCCATAATGTTCACTATGACGGGTGATAGAGCTCCTTATCATTTCTGCTTAAAACTTGTTAAGATTGAGACTTAAAAACCCCAGAGCTGTCTTTGGCGTTGTAAACAATGTTTGAGGTTTGTTCTGAGATTTGAGGCTGGCTTTGATGTGATGAAATTTCAGTAGTTTGGCGATTCTGTGGCTTACATATACACATACAACTTTTGATTTCGCTGATGTGATAGCCGTTATTTGTGGCTATACAACGTATAATAATGACTTCATTAGTTGGATTAGCGTTTGGATAAGGGAATAGAGTATGCTCTATAAATCATGGTTCAATATGCAGGTTCTGTATGCAGGTTTAATGGAATTATTGCACCTGAATAATTTGACATGGTATATACCATAATTAAGTAGTTACTGTATTTAATGTGGTTCCTTTTAAATTAATAAAGTGAAAAACAAGAGTTTCATAGGGTACTTCAAAAATTTCAGTTCGCAAAAAAAAAACATGACATAGTAGTGTGGATTTTGACAATAATTTGCTTGATTTATTAATTGGTAAGGTCACCACACCTTACGGACTAATAGCTTGTGATAGAAGAAAGAGTACAGGGAGTCAATATTATTGCTAGGTATGAAAAAAATAGAGATGATAAAAGTAAAGGTCATTAAATTTAATTTTGGTAATTTTAATTTTTATTAAAAAAAAATAAAACATAAAGATACAATCATGATAAATCGAGAAAATGCCGGAGAGTTACATTCCTAGTGAGTCGGATGTCTGCAGAGCGGACAGTGACAACTACGATATGAGTACATACGTTTCTGTGCTGCATTGGCAATATGAGGTGAGGAGGTGCGAGATCGAACACCGATATCACATGTGCCTATTTTGGTAGTGTGGTCTAAAGAAATTTAGATTTTGTTCGGTGTGAGTTCGAGCATGCTTACAGTATTTCCATATTGGCCAAATGTTAGCGATATAACTTGAGAGTACTAGTCGTTCCGTAACAAATGACTCCAAGGATTGTAACTGGCACTTGTAATACTTATAATTATAAAGTCAATTCCTTAAACACATTTCACTTCCTCTTGCTATTGAATTAGATCTTTGAATTGATGGATAAGCACGAGTACTTGTAATATTGAGTTTCATGTCATGCGAATGAAATCTTAGCTACACCCGAGGACGTGTGGTAGTCAGGATGGCCGTGTCGGAGATGACGAAATAGTAGATTTCTCAAGTGGTGAAAATCTAAAGACTATATAGTTTATATTTTCAGTAACAGCATATTTATATTTTCGTATTTTCGTTTACGATTCTTACGTATATTATATTCTATTACAAGTTTGTCAGTTTGGGATCGTGAGTGATTCACAATCGCTCGGCATGCTGCCGATTACGTGATAGTGGAAAAAAAACGATGTATGCATCAGGTGTTGTTTACGATGTTTTTATGAGGATTTGGCAAGATTCATATCGAGAGGAACGGAGGTCAGTTCTGTTCGAACTTCGAGCGCGGTAAGATCGTAGAACACAAAAACGAAAATTATATTTCGAGATTTACACTTTATTTTATAAACGACACGTGTTTCGGCATACAATGCCTTTATCAAGTTTCACAAAATACTAAAACTATTATTCTAACTACACCAATATATATAAATATTACTTAACTAAACTAATTATACAGAGCCATTAAAAAGATTTAAAAGTGGGGATGGATTAAGATCTAACTGGTTATTTAATAGTCTACCTGAATATTTATACCTGTTAATTTCTAGGGATTCTAATAGATTAATTTTACTGGGGTTATTTTCCAAATGTAATATATTTACAGTATCGTTAAACATTTGGAAAATAACCCCAGTAAAATTAATCTATTAGAATCCCTAGAAATTAACAGGTATAAATATTCAGGTAGACTATTAAATAACCAGTTAGATCTTAATCCATCCCCACTTTTAAATCTTTTTAATGGCTCTGTATAATTAGTTTAGTTAAGTAATATTTATATATATTGGTGTAGTTAGAATAATAGTTTTAGTATTTTGTGAAACTTGATAAAGGCATTGTATGCCGAAACACGTGTCGTTTATAAAATAAAGTGTAAATCTCGAAATATAATTTTCGTTTTTGTGTTCTCATTATGGATTTACATCAAGTATCAGCCGCAACAATTCAGTAAAGATCGTAGAAGGCTATCGAGTAATCGGGATCTCATCGCTGTACCGAGTAGACTACTTTGTGTACCAATTTAGATTAATAATATCATATAGCTACGCCGATCGAACTTATTTTAGATGGCACCCGAGATAAATTGATCATAAACATTATCTATTGTTTGTATACTTTGAAAGTCCAGAGGTAGATCATTATGGTGCCTTCGGTCAATTTAGTGTGATTATTATTTGTCAAATAAATGTTTAGCCCACATTTATTCCTTTTGGATGAACCCAACGCAAAGGACGCTGACAAAATGTTCTTTTGAAACCTAACAACAACACATTCATGTGATAAATTTTTAGCAGCAAATAGGGTGGACATTCAGTCGCACATGTGACCCTTTTCAAATGAGTTGGAGGACTTAAAACAATCCCCTGACATATGTTAACATAAATACTTTTTCCAAAAATGAACAAGGTCTGTTCCGACCGTTACTTTATTCCAAAAATTATTATGAATTACGACATAGATCATTTTACTATCTTAGGTTTTTCCGTTTTTCCTTCAGCTACAAAAATCGAGCAGACCCCGTTAGTTTCCTACCCAATAAAACATCCCAAACAACGCCTTTACATCACCGGCAATGGTAACCCTCTCTATCTTCATAATTACCCTTCTTAAACACATTGATAGCATCGATTTTTAATAATTTAACTTCAGCAGCCGTTTTCTTGGTTTTCCCCACCAATGTCGACGTTGTGACGCCACTGTACTTGCTGTCAAACAAGAGAGCGACTTCGAACATTTATCACAAATGAAATATTATGAATATTATTTATCCTGCAGTACATCCCGTTCGTCATTTTGATTCATATTTAATCTTGTAGACGTTTCGTCAAGTTCTTCCTTGGCATTATCATTGCGTAGTATACTGAGAGTTGTGGTGTGCATGCTATGTATTTATAGGCCTTCGTCGGATATTGTAGCGAAGCGATTGGTTGTAGTTAGCTCTTCCCCCTCCGCGGCTGTTTGAGTCACATGTTAAGTTATCACGTTCTTTGTGTTGTTAAATAGGTTTTATATTAATTAATTATTGACTTTCAAGTGTTAGATATATATAGGGCGTCATCTCTTTGGTTTAGCTGTTTGCTTTTTTTTTATTTCAGTTGCCTCTCGTACCATCTTTGTTTAATAATTTGTTGTGTTAGCCATATGTTTCCAGCTGCCAAAATTAATTTTGTGGACCGTTTTAATTGAGTTGACATAGAGGAAGTTTATGTTGTTGTATCTTTTACCGTGAGTCATAGATAGCAATGTTATACCTTTATATGTGAGACACGCTATATATATATATATATATATATATATATATATATATAGGGTGTCTCACATATGAAGGGATAACATTGATTTCTAAGAAACAGTAAGAGATACAAACATGACGAAAGGGAGAAAAAAATGCGTATTTCAGAGCCCATTAGACTACATATAAAGCAACATTTGTTATGAGAAAAACCAAAAATGTAATTTTTAGATTTTTGCCTCGACTGCTTTTATTTTAAAGAATATCAAAAAATGGTAAAGGGAAAACTTTTTTGGGATATACTTTTACATAATAGGGCGTCATCAATTCTTTACTGCTACGTTTCGTTTCTTCTGGCACATCATTAACTACTTTTTTTAGTTACGGCGTTTTTTGTTAGGATATCGATAAAGCATCGAAAGACCAATTTAATGTGTATCATGTGTTAAGTTTTATACGACGTTTTGGGAGAAAAAAATATCATTAGGGTAAAGAATGTTTTAAATTTTACAAATTACTTTTTTCGATGCCACGTTGTAAGCTTCTGCGATAGTAAATTTGATGATCCAGAATATGCTAATTATAGATGATCTATTCCTTAACATGCAATCACTAGAGTCTTTCCCACAGAAAAACAATTATGCAACATTATACTTATTTTGTTGTAAATTGAATTGTTGATAAAATACTGAAAGTGCTTTTCCATCTTCTTCGTCGTATTGTCAAATCAGGTACATCTACTTATTTTAGTGTTCCATGTTTGTCGATCGTTTGCTTTTCCATAGAAGTAATTAATTATTGCATAAATTATGCTTTTTGCTGTAGATCGTGCTTTTACCTAGAAACATGTTTCCATTACAACTTATAGTTTTTACGTTATCAAAGAAAACTTCTGAGTTTTAAATTACAAAAAAAAACAAAATCAGATTTTTCAAAATATTTTCGGCTTTTCCGTTTACACCTTATTACAATGCAAGAAAAACAATTATTTAATTGGACTACTTAGGCTATAAGCCTGATCGTATTAAAATTGTTTGCCTTGATGATTATTTTGTTCTCCCAAAACGTGGTATAAAATTTCACAGATGATATACCAAAGTATTTTAATGCTTTATCGATATTCTAACAAAAAAGTGCAGTTCCATATTAAAAAAAAGTTGATGATGACACAAAAGAAACGAAACTTAGCAGCGAAGATTTGGTGAGGCCCTTTTGTGTAAAAGTATGTGTCAAAAAACTATTTCCCTTTACCATTGTTTGATATTATTTAAAACAAAAAAAATGACATTTTTGGTTTTCTTCGTACAACTTGAGAACGGGAAGAGATAATGTATTTATGCTTTAAGTAGTCGAATGAGCTTCAAACTTTGCAACTTTTTCTCCATTTAATCGTGTCTGCATCTCTTACCTTTTCATAACGATCACATTATGTTAAATTCGAAGAGAAACTGTAAATGAATTTCAGGAAGACATTAGAGTATGACAAAAATATATTTTTTTAAATATTGTTTTATACATACTTAATTAATCTAAAACACTAATGTACTTTATAAGTGATTCTTTTATGATCCATACTGAGAAGAACGTATACTTTTAATTGAAACTGATCACAACATTCATGTACAAGAAAGTGCAGAACGAAACTTTTGATTCGGTTTTCATATTTTGATAGAGGGCAGTATTTGGAAATGATAGCAAAAGTGTGCGAATTAATTCTTACTCAATATATTCTATTATCAAATACCTATAAGTTTATCTACTGCATGCTTTAAATAAAAAGTACTTCCCTAGAAACTAATATATTCACTTTAAAGTAATTTCTGTAACATGACCAGCAAACTGTATTCGATCAATTAATGTTTTCTTCGATTTGTAGTATTATTCATTAACAAAGAGGAAGAAATATTAAACTTGATATTTGGTAAACAATAATGTTTGTAAAACTAGTACCGTAAAAATAGAAATATTCCTATAAAATTTTGGAATAATCTCAACGCTTAGTAGTTTTTATAAGATAACCTTCAAATCATTCAAACAGGTAACACGAAGACCTATCAAATGTCATCTCCTTAAAAATACTAATTTTTATATTTCATATTTTTGAAAGTATTCGCTGTATTGAGAATTCACGTGAACTTTTTAATTATTTCTTGTTAACATAAATATATTTATTATTGCTAGTGACAGAAAATATTCATGTCACGTTTTGCTAAGTATATTTCAATAATTTCTTTAAAATTTTCATTTTTTGCAGTTTTATATTTAGTATAAGTAGTTAGTATTTAGATGTTAAATGTAATAAAAAACTTATTTACTTTGCTTTTTGCTGACTTGGAAAGAAATACTTGTCTCCACAAAGTCAGCTACTGGCTGGGGTGTTTTAATTAAGAGTGCTGGATTTGGAGCAGACCTCCTGGTGTATAAAGATTTTTTATATTTATCATCTTGGCTAGTAGTTTTTTCTTGTTCAGAAGGTGGTTCAGGTTCTGACACTGATTCTGCTTCTGGAGTCGGTTCTGGTTCTGAAGTAGGTTCTGGTTCTGAAGTAGGTTCTGGTTCTGAGGTGGGTTCAGGTTCTGAGGTTGGTTCAGGCTCTGAAGTTGGTTCAGGCTCTGAGGTTGGTTCTGTTTTAGATTTTAGTTCAGGTTCTGGCTCTGGTTTTGTATTAAATTCTGAAGGTAAAAATTTTGGTCCTATTTGAGGAAAATTTTTACAAGATTTGGTTAAAGTGCTAGGTCGCCAGCCTAATGCAACATAACTTGTACCATTAACTACCATAATAGCTTCTAATTCTTTATGCTCTTTAAGAACTCGCCAATATAAATGGAAAGTGTCGCTTAGCTTCTTTTTGGTATATAAATCAAAGTCAATTTCGGTTGTCCGGACAGGTGATCCTGTAAAAATAATAAAAAAATGTTCAGGGCCAATTTATCTCATAATAAAAACAAACATTTTCAGAAAATTCTTAGTGTCCTTAGTGTCAGTAAGCCAAAAAGAATAGTCGGAATAGGACAATCAAAATAAACAGGTTGTTAAATGCTTGCCAACGTTTCGCTTTATTATATTCAAAGCTTCATCAGGGCTAAAAACATCCAGGAAAATGTGTATACAAATTACATAAATGTTAAAATAATATACAAAAATGTAAAACTATGCATAAGCCATTACTAAGTGAAATAATAAAATTATATATTAATAAGTTAGATCACAAAACAAAACAAAATTAGTAAACACAAAAATTGAAAAATAAGTATGTGGTATAGTCATATCATAATTACATCAATGAGATACAAGCTTGGTTAGACAATGACATACTTCCCAGGACATTCAACATAACAGAATATTCAAAAAAAAAACAACAAAGAAAGAAAAAACATTATAATATGTGTGCACATTACCTTGCATTTGTTATTGTTTACCGGGTTGAAAAAAAATATAAACCATCACTGGCATTTACAAAAACGTATAAACGACGTATACACAAAAAATCTTGAGTTTATTAGGCGAATGAATTATTTCAAATATAATAATTTGTTTCCTTATTTAAAAAGAACTCTTATCAAGCCATAACACGTTTTCTAGTTTATTTGACAATTTTTTTTATATATATATTTCATTCGGCAAACAATTGAATTATTCATATGCTATTGATTTATTTTACTGACTTATTATTAACGAGACGTATTCTGTTATTTATAATAATACTTTGTATTGGAAATTTGACGGTTGCGGTTCATGTCAACAGGGGAGAGATCCATCAAACGGTAAATCATTTTAATTTAATAAATTATTTATTTATTAAATAACTAAATAAATTAAGATCCAAAATAATAGGAAAACTTTTGTTAACTAACTAACTAACTAACTAGTTCTCTCTTATTTAATAAATAAATAATTTATTTTAGATTTTCTTGGGAATAATACCACATCAGAGTTCAAACTTGTGTATATTTTAAAACCAAACGTTTCAAAATCCTGTCGGATTTCGTTTTCAATGGATATAAATTTATAAAGTAAAATTGAAATATATGACAATTATTTTGACAAATATGTTTACGTAACTATGGAATTTCTTTGATTTTAAATATACAGGGTGCACAAGAAATTCCAAAGATCATTAAAATCAAAAAAAAATTTTCAAGTTGGAAGAACTTGAAAAATTGTCTTCAGAATTTATTTGTGGCATTCCTAGGGACGACTTTCTTTTTAAGATAGTGCATTTGCCAAAAAATGCGATCAAAGAATTCTGATAATTCAGTGATCCCATTAAAGTCATAAGGGAAAACCTAGGAAAAAACCTCATGAACTATCCCGATATAGGGTTGTTCAAAAGGATATGCCCATTGTTAATTTCATCTTTAATTATCGGCAACCAGACATGACTGAAATCTACGGAAGTAGAAGCGATGCAGTCGTTTTCATTTAACAGAATTAAGGCAGATTCTTTTAATTTTCGTTTTGTGCAGTGTTCTTCTTTGTGTAATATTGTTGTGTTTTGAAATTGTATTTTATGGCCTTGGTCCCAAGCATGTTTACAAATTTTTGATTTTTCGAACTGACGTTTCTTTATGTAATTTTGATGTTCATTTATTCGAACATTAAGAGGTCTAGAGGTTTCTCCAATATAAAACTTATTACATTCACAAGGAATCTTATAAATGCAATTTTTTGAGTTTTGCGTAGCGTTTTTTGGTTTTGTTTTTGTTATAATAGATTTAAGCGTATTTGTTGTTTTAAATGTAGTTTTGATGTTAAATTTGTTGCCTACTCTTCTCAATCTCTCTGACAGGCCCTGTATATATGGTATTGTTGTTGTTATAATGTGGTTTTCCTGGTTGTCAGTATTATTAGGTGAAGTCTGGTGTTGGTTGTCAGTTGTTTTGTGCTCAATTTTATTTAACTCTTTGTTAATAAATTTTTGAGGGTAATTGTTTGCAGTTAGAACATTTTGTATAAATGATTTTTCTTTGTTGAATTTAGTAGTATCTGAGCAGTTAGTCTTTGCTCTGTCATATAAAGATTTAATAACACCTCTTTTTACCGTATTTGGATGGTTCGAGTTAAAATTGAGATATCTGTTAGTGTGAGTTGGTTTTCTGTAAACTTCTGTTTCAAATGAAGATTGTGTTTTTGTTATTAAAATGTCCAAAAAAGGTAGTTTGTTATTTTGTTCGATTTCTAATGTAAATTTTATGGTTGGTTCTTTGTTGTTTATGTCGGTTAATAATTCCTGTAAATTTTCCAGATTTTGTTCCCAAATAATGAATATGTCGTCAACATAACGCCACCATTTTTGAAAAAATCATTTGTTCTTCAAATTTGTCCATAAAGATGTTACTTAAGGCAGGGGACAGACAAGAACCCATAGCCATGCCAAAATCTTGTTGGTAGAAATCATCGTTTAACTGAAAGTAAGTTGTTTTCGTACAGAAAGTGAGTAATTCCATTATTGTGTTAATAGATAAACGAGTTCGTTGATGAAGTGAATAGTCATGTTCCAACAATTCTTTTACTATAGGAAGTGTTTTAGCTACGGGAACATTGTTATATAAGTTTACTATGTCAAAACTTGCTAGTGTAAATGTATTTTTGTATTGTATATGAGACAATTTTTCTAAGAAATCTGCACTGTTTTTAAGATGAGAAATTGAATTACCTGTAAGTGGAGAAATAATTTTCAGCAAAAATTTTGAAAGTTCATTACATGGAGAATTTATGGAACTGACAATTGGTCTCAAAGGGATGTTGGGTTTATGAATTTTTGGTAAGCCATAGAAGTGTGGAGGTTTAGTATAATGTGGAGTGAGAGTTTTGCGTTCTTGGTCTGTAAATTCGTGTTTGTGACTGTAGAGTAAACGGTATATTTTGCTTTCTACTGAACTTGTCGGGTCTTTGTTTAGTTTAGTGTATTGTCCTTGATTAATTATGTTCATAATTTTGTCATCATAGTCATTTTTATTCAAAATCACTGTTGCATTGCCTTTGTCTGCAGGTAAAATTTTGATTGAATTATCATTTCTTAATTCTTTAACTGAATGTAATTCATTTTTAGAAAGATTATTTTTGATTCTTAAAGGTTTTTCTAGTTCAATTTTCGCTCTAATCCTGTATTCTTCAGCGTCACTTGAATTTAATTTATTTGCGGTTTGTTCAATAGCACTAATAACGTCAAATTTAGGAACTGTTTTCGGGGTAATTGCAAAATTAAGGCCTTTTTGTAAAACTGAAGTTTCAGAAATGTTTAGTTGTTTGTCAGAAAGATTAATAACAGTTTTTGTTAAAATAAAATTCTTGTCTCGAGTAGTATTTGTTGATATGTTTTTATTTAAGAGAAGTTGATTGAATTTGTGTAAATGTCTTCGTTTTTGTAATATAAATTCTCTGTTATAACTAGCGAGAGTACTGTTTATAATTCTGTTAAACTCATTTTCTGGTATTTGATAAAAAAGGAAGTTCTGTACATACCCTATATCTTTTTCTAATTTAAACTTATTATATCGATGAAATTGAATTCTATCTCTAATTGCGGCAAAACTTGCACGTTCCAATATTTCGTGGATTCTTCTGCCCATGTATGGCTGACGGAACCTTAAACCTTTTGGAATAATTTTCATCTGCCGACATCTGCACAAGAATGTCACGCTATTTTTGGTCCGGGCAAGCTTCCTACAAACACTTCTAAATCTCTAAATGCTTTAGTTACTACAGTCCCATGGCTGATTTTTAATTGTTTTCTGAATGTTATTTGTGGCATCTTCTAGTTTATTTTAGATTTTCTTGGGAATAATACCACATCAGAGTTCAAACTTGTGTATATTTTAAAACCAAACGTTTCAAAATCCTGTCGGATTTCGTTTTCAATGGATATAAATTTATAAAGTAAAATTGAAATATATGACAATTATTTTGACAAATATGTTTACGTAACTATGGATTTTCTTTGATTTTAAATATACAGGGTGCACAAGAAATTCCAAAGATCATTAAAATCAAAAAAAAAATTTCAAGTTGGAAGAACTTGAAATATTGTCTTCAGAATTTATTTGTGGCGTTCCTAGGGACGACTTTCTTTTTAAGATAGTGCATTTGCCAAAAAATGCGATCAAAGAATTCTGATAATTCAGTGATCCCATTAAAGTCATAAGGGAAAACCTAGGAAAAAACCTCATGAACTATCCCGATATAGGGTTGTTCAAAAGGATATGCCCATTGTTAATTTCATCTTTAATTATCGGCAACCAGACATGACTGAAATCTACGGAAGTAGAAGCGATGCAGTCGTTTTCATTTAACAGAATTAAGGCAGATTCTTTTAATTTTCGTTTTGTGCAGTGTTCTTCTTTGTGTAATATTGTTGTGTTTTGAAATTGTATTTTATGGCCTTGGTCCCAAGCATGTTTACAAATTTTTGATTTTTCGAACTGAATTTGTAAACATGCTTGGGACCAAGGCCATAAAATACAATTTCAAAACACAACAATATTACACAAAGAAGAACACTGCACAAAACGAAAATTAAAAGAATCTGCCTTAATTCTGTTAAATGAAAACGACTGCATCGCTTCTACTTCCGTAGATTTCAGTCATGTCTGGTTGCCGATAATTAAAGATGAAATTAACAATGGGCATATCCTTTTGAACAACCCTATATCGGGATAGTTCATGAGGTTTTTTCCTAGGTTTTCCCTTATGACTTTAATGGGATCACTGAATTATCAGAATTCTTTGATCGCATTTTTTGGCAAATGCACTATCTTAAAAAGAAAGTCGTCCCTAGGAACGCCACAAATAAATTCTGAAGACAATATTTCAAGTTCTTCCAACTTGAAAAATTTTTTTTGATTTTAATGATCTTTGGAATTTCTTGTGCACCCTGTATATTTAAAATCAAAGAAAATCCATAGTTACGTAAACATATTTGTCAAAATAATTGTCATATATTTCAATTTTACTTTATAAATTTATATCCATTGAAAACGAAATCCGACAGGATTTTGAAACGTTTGGTTTTAAAATATACACAAGTTTGAACTCTGATGTGGTATTATTCCCAAGAAAATCTAAAATAAACTAGAAGATGCCACAAAGAACATTCAGAAAACAATTAGAAATCAGCCATGGGACTGTAGTAACTAAAGCATTTAGAGATTTAGAAGTGTTTTGTAAGAAGCTTGCCCGGACCAAAAATAGCGTGACATTCTTGTGCAGATGTCGGCAGATGAAAATTATTCCAAAAGGTTTAAGGTTCCGTCAGCCATACATGGGCAGAAGAATCCACGAAATATTGGAACGTGCAAGTTTTGCCGCAATTAGAGATAGAATTCAATTTCATCGATATAATAAGTTTAAATTAGAAAAAGATATAGGGTATGTACAGAACTTCCTTTTTTATCAAATACCAGAAAATGAGTTTAACAGAATTATAAACAGTACTCTCGCTAGTTATAACAGAGAATTTATATTACAAAAACGAAGACATTTACACAAATTCAATCAACTTCTCTTAAATAAAAACATATCAACAAATACTACTCGAGACAAGAATTTTATTTTAACAAAAACTGTTATTAATCTTTCTGACAAACAACTAAACATTTCTGAAACTTCAGTTTTACAAAAAGGCCTTAATTTTGCAATTACCCCGAAAACAGTTCCTAAATTTGACGTTATTAGTGCTATTGAACAAACCGCAAATAAATTAAATTCAAGTGACGCTGAAGAATACAGGATTAGAGCGAAAATTGAACTAGAAAAACCTTTAAGAATCAAAAATAATCTTTCTAAAAATGAATTACATTCAGTTAAAGAATTAAGAAATGATAATTCAATCAAAATTTTACCTGCAGACAAAGGCAATGCAACAGTGATTTTGAATAAAAATGACTATGATGACAAAATTATGAACATAATTAATCAAGGACAATACACTAAACTAAACAAAGACCCGACAAGTTCAGTAGAAAGCAAAATATACCGTTTACTCTACAGTCACAAACACGAATTTACAGACCAAGAACGCAAAACTCTCACTCCACATTATACTAAACCTCCACACTTCTATGGCTTACCAAAAATTCATAAACCCAACATCCCTTTGAGACCAATTGTCAGTTCCATAAATTCTCCATGTAATGAACTTTCAAAATTTTTGCTGAAAATTATTTCTCCACTTACAGGTAATTCAATTTCTCATCTTAAAAACAGTGCAGATTTCTTAGAAAAATTGTCTCATATACAATACAAAAATACATTTCACTAGCAAGTTTTGACATAGTAAACTTATATAACAATGTTCCCGTAGCTAAAACACTTCCTATAGTAAAAGAATTGTTGGAACATGACTATTCACTTCATCAACGAACTCGTTTATCTATTAACACAATAATGGAATTACTCACTTTCTGTACGAAAACAACTTACTTTCAGTTAAACGATGATTTCTACCAACAAGATTTTGGCATGGCTATGGGTTCTTGTCTGTCCCCTGCCTTAAGTAACATCTTTATGGACAAATTTGAAGAACAAATGATTTTTTCAAAAAAATGTGGTGGCGTTATGTTGACGACATATTCATTATTTGGGAACAAAATCTGGAAAATTTACAGGAATTATTAACCGACATAAACAACAAAGAACCAACCATAAAATTTACATTAGAAATCGAACAAAATAACAAACTACCTTTTTTGGACATTTTAATAACAAAAACACAATCTTCATTTGAAACAGAAGTTTACAGAAAACCAACTCACACTAACAGATATCTCAATTTTAACTCGAACCATCCAAATACGGTAAAAAGAGGTGTTATTAAATCTTTATATGACAGAGCAAAGACTAACTGCTCAGATACTACTAAATTCAACAAAGAAAAATCATTTATACAAAATGTTCTAACTGCAAACAATTACCCTCAAAAATTTATTAACAAAGAGTTAAATAAAATTGAGCACAAAACAACTGACAACCAACACCAGACTTCACCTAATAATACTGACAACCAGGAAAACCACATTATAACAACAACAATACCATATATACAGGGCCTGTCAGAGAGATTGAGAAGAGTAGGCAACAAATTTAACATCAAAACTACATTTAAAACAACAAATACGCTTAAATCTATTATAACAAAAACAAAACCAAAAAACGCTACGCAAAACTCAAAAAATTGCATTTATAAGATTCCTTGTGAATGTAATAAGTTTTATATTGGAGAAACCTCTAGACCTCTTAATGTTCGAATAAATGAACATCAAAATTACATAAAGAAACGTCAGTTCGAAAAATCAAAAATTTGTAAACATGCTTGGGACCAAGGCCATAAAATACAATTTCAAAACACAACAATATTACACAAAGAAGAACACTGCACAAAACGAAAATTAAAAGAATCTGCCTTAATTCTGTTAAATGAAAACGACTGCATCGCTTCTACTTCCGTAGATTTCAGTCATGTATGGTTGCCGATAATTAAAGACGAAATTAACAATGGGCATATCCTTTTGAACAACCCTATATCGGGATAGTTCATGAGGTTTTTTCCTAGGTTTTCCCTTATGACTTTAATGGGATCACTGAATTATCAGAATTCTTTGATCGCATTTTTTGGCAAATGCACTATCTTAAAAAGAAAGTCGTCCCTAGGAACGCCACAAATAAATTCTGAAGACAATTTTTCAAGTTCTTCCAACTTGAAAAATTTTTTTTTGATTTTAATGATCTTTGGAATTTCTTGTGCACCCTGTATATTTAAAATCAAAGAAATTCCATAGTTACGTAAACATATTTGTCAAAATAATTGTCATATATTTCAATTTTACTTTATAAATTTATATCCATTGAAAACGAAATCCGACAGGATTTTGAAACGTTTGGTTTTAAAATATACACAAGTTTGAACTCTGATGTGGTATTATTCCCAAGAAAATCTAAAATAAACTAGAAGATGCCACAAATAACATTCAGAAAACAAATAAATAATTTATTAAATTAAAATGATATACCGTTTGATGGATGTCTCCCCTGTTGACATGAACCGCAACCGTCAAATTTCAAATACAAAGTATTATTATAAATAACAGAATACGTCTCATTAATAATAAGTCAGTAAAATAAATCAATAACAGATGGCTAATTCAATTGTCTGTCAAATAAAATATATATACAGGGTGTAAATAGTTTGAGTGCATATATTTTAGGAGGAGGTAGTATACACCAAATTAAACAAAAAACTCTTATTCCACTATGGTCAGTAGGCCTTAATAACCAAGAAAATCCCTAAAACATATTAAGTATCAATCCGGCAACGTCGCTCGCGTTCGAAGCAGATTCACTCTTAGCGCGAATAATAAAGGAATGACTACGCCGACAAAAAAATAAACACCTGTGTTTTTGTATTGACTGATGATATTGACCTTAGAATTAAATAAAAATGGTATGAAATATTTTGTTGAAAACATTTACGTTTTTAATACAAGGTATTGCAATTAGAATTTGTATTTGGCGGTTTCTTTTATGCAATTATACAAAGTTGGGTAAATATGATATGCAACTCAAGAGATCTGTATATGTAGTTTTTTACCAGTTAAATTATTCGAAGAGTCATTATTACTGATTTAATTAATATTATTTATATTAGACAAGTAAATATGTAATCCTACTTACCGAATTTATTATAATGATAGAACTGAGTTGAAACAACGGATTATTCACAGCAAATGTTCAAAATGCCCACCGTTACTATCGATCCAATTTTCATGTATGCGAGAAAAAATTCCTGGAATATTTCGGATTTCGTCAGCAGCGCCAAAAATGCGTTGTCTAAGGTCATTCTCGTCAATAATTGGAGTCGTGTAAACCTTACTTTTCATGTGTCCCCATAAGTAGAAATCTAAAGGATTGAGATCAGGAGATCTTGCTGGCCAACGTATATGTCCGTTTCGACCAATCCAACGACGGGGAAATGTTCTATTTAAGAAGTCAACAACTAGATGACTTGCGTGGACAGGTCATGTAAGTACCACATATTGGAACGTGTTTGTAGGTTCACTTCATCTAACAAATCTGGTAGCGTGTTGTTCAAAAAATAAAGGTAATTCTCACCTGTCAAACGTGCAGGCAGTATAAATGGCCCAACCAAGTATTCACCAACTATTCCAGCCCACACGTTAACTGAGAATTGGTGTTGAAATACTGACTGGCTTATTATGCGTATTATGAAAATTTATTATACCATTCCTATTAAAACTTGCTTCATCTGTTGTTAAAATATTGTTCACAAAATTACGAAATTGTCGATGTTTTCTGAGGAACCAACGACAGAAATTGAGTCTTGGTTGAAAATCATCAATTGAAAGCCCCTGAACCCGCTGCATGTGATATGGATAGAGCAATTGTTCCTGTAATGTTCTATGAACAACAGTGTGAGAAACTTGCAGCTCACTTCCAATACTCCGTGTGTTACGATATGGGTTGATGTCGATAAGGTCTAGTATTTGATCCTCAGCAGCTAAGATACGATTATGTCGCTGTGGTCCGCGATTGTTTATTTGTGGTATTACACTATCTGTTTCCAGAAGCCTCTGCGAAACCGCTACGAATGTCTTAGCATTGGGCAGGCGTCTGTTTGGAAACCTTTCCCTGTATAACATTCTTGCTATTCTGCAATTACGTCTGCTTTCCCCATAAATTAAGAGCATGTCATGTCTTTCCTTAATTGTATAATCGGCCATTATTTATCACAAATAAATACTGTCGCACTATTCTTAATTTTCGAACTTACACACTAATCACAACCGTTTTTATTTATTTAAAAAATATATTAAATGGAAAGAAAACCACGAAGTCTACATCAAATAGATATCATTCAAATCACTTTACCGTTTATCCATTCTTATTTACAAGACTCTCAGTCGTCGTTAAAGTAAAAAATGTAGTAAATAAGTTGGTCTGTATGCCACGTTGCCATATCTATTCGGAGAAACTTACACTAAATTATAAAAGCATATTTCGAGTTTAAATAATCAATTTTCATTTTTAATGTGGCTATTAAAGATGTATAAGCTATTGAGTATTTACATATTTAGATTTACCGACATTTTGAAATCGAAATTATTGTATTATTCACTGTAGCAAGGGCTACATAAAATCTAACTTTATGTGTTCTTTTTGGCAAAACTATAGTTTATTTTAGAAAATGTTATAAAGGTTTTTGATTTGTTTTTGCCTGAAGTATTGTTCTTCAAAATCTTTGCATTTAAACCGTTTACACCCTGTATATTTAACACTTACTGATTTACAAACTAATGTATTTAGTTGTTTGACACACAGAGCTATATACCCCTGATTATCTGTTTGGTTTTTGTTTTTTGGATTTCTCAAACTATGGTTTGGGGTGATTTGTACGCGGTACATCTTACTGTTTTTAATTAGTTGATGAATCAAAAAAGAAGATTCAGAAAATCAATCTCATATTTTTAATAAATTATCAGTTCTAGTGGAAACAACTTTTGACCATTTGAGATGTTGAAAAATTAACAAAATATTAAAAACGTCACTTAACTTATTCTAGTCTATGCACATAAAAAAATCAATATAAATAGTTCGCATTGTAAATCAAAATATCAATGAAAAAAAATCATACTTTTGTTACAACCAGGACCAAACCATCCTAGTTGACAGTAACACTGTCTTTTAGGTGCAGTACTCGCTTCAATGTCTATGCATTTTCCTTGGGCACCACAATCACTGTCTTCTGCGCATTCATCTCTGAACTGACAAATATCCCCATAGTAAAGTCTATCACATTTGCATCTACCTACAAGATTCCTTCCATGGCCACTGCAAGTTTCTCTAAATGATTTTCCTGCAAATAACAAAAAGATAATGTTATCAGGGTGCCCACTACAAATGTCCAAAAAATTCCTTCACTTTTCCTGGACTTATTTTCAAATTTCCCCTGATCTAGTATAAATTATATTTTTGAAACATACGGTTTTACAATATTTTTTATACATGGAATGAAATGACGCAAAATTAGACAATCAAGCTCTTTTTGAATTATCAAATGATTTTTCTGTTTCTCCCAATGATATATTAAATAAGATTTTCTTGCTAGGGATGAAGATGGTGCAGTTGGAACAACTGCCTCCATTCCATGGAGAGGATAATTCTGATCGGAACGTCACAATTAAGGGAATGCCAGTGTTACAATGTATAATGGTTTAAAAGAAATCATTCTAGAAATTAATCATCTATAATGAAAACGGTTTCTCCGAGTAAACAAATTGGTGACAAAAACCATTTCCCTCAAGGCATGATTAATAATAAAAACGTGACGAAAATTCCCGCCCTTTTCGAAAAAAGGTATATTATATGTGATAGTTATATGGTTCAGTAGTAGAGCAGCCACTATTCAAATAACTCAAGATATAGAAGTGTATATAACTTAGAAAATTAGTTAATAAAATAGTTGTGAATTGGTGAAGAAATAAAGATTGTTTTCTGGAGTAAGTTGGTTATTTTAGAACCCATCGAAAATTTCTGTCAATTTAATAGAAATATTTTTTTAGTGTAAGAATTAACAAAGAACTTGAAATGTAAAAATAATTAAAACTCATATTATATTTGAAGACGCGAGATGTAAGACTGACATCTAGGATTTTCAAGAGAATCAGTACACAGAGGTTCCGAATCTGGAGCTGTTCCGTGTAATTGCTGTTCTCCCTTAACAGAATGTCACGATAAAATTTTCAGGTTACTTCACCTGTCAGAGATATTGAATACTCTCTTCGAGGTGTCATTCCTTTGAAAATCCTAGATGTCGGTCTTACATCTCGCGTCTTCAAATTTAACGAAATGCATCAAATGCATAAAGAAGTGTTCGAGAGGACCTTCAATTGTGGGAAGCGCAACTGATGAAGGTTCCCGACCAGAAACAATATATATTATATTTATATATAATATATATTGTCTTGCGTACAAAGGAATGACACCTCGAAGAGAGTATTCAATATCTCTGACAGGTGAAGTAACCTGAAAATTTTATCGTGACATTCTGTCCTAGGAGTTAAGGGAGAACAGCAATTACACGGAACGACTCCAGATTTGGAACCTCTGTGTACTGATTCTCTTGAAAATCCTAGATGTCGATCTTACATCTCGCGTCTTCAAATTTAACGAAATGCATCAAATGCATAAAGAAGTGTTCGGGAGGACATTCAATTGTGGGAAGCGCAACTGATGAAGGTTCCCGACCAGAAACAATATATATTATATTTATATATAATATATATTGTCTTGCGTACAAAGGAATGGCACCTCGAAGAGAGTACTCATATTATAGTTTAACAGTATTGAATAAATTTTGGCGATTATTAAAATTCAAAAATATTTATTACTGGAACTCACTATCTGAGATAGAAGAAAAATACGGAGCTAGAAAAATAATAATTAATTATTACCTATATTTTGATATATATATATATATATATATATATATATATATATATATATATATATATATATATATATGTATAAGTAGAATTCCAATCATCATAAAAATATCATTACAATATATATAATATTAATCTAATCATAATAAACAAGGTCAGATACCTAGTGGTAATCGCAGAAGCAACTGAGCAGCTACAGATAATGATGAACCTGTTGGTAAAAGCTAGCAAAAATATAAGACAGCTAGCTGTTACCCGCGGTTTCACCCGCATACGGAATGTACAAGTCTTTGCAAAAAGAAACACCATATGAAACATATGGGCTATCCTATATAACAATTTTCCCAATTTTTCGCAAGAACCTACTTAACTATAATTTCCCCCAATCCCTAATATATTTCACCCAAACTGAAAGTGCTTGTGGGCACCATATGTAACAATTTTATTCTAAATATATATATAATCTTGCTTCCCCCTGTTTCAAGTATTCCATATAGTAGTATGCAACTATTCATGCCCTATAAAACATTTTTTTAAAACTTTTCGATCCATCCTAATGGAAATGCCTGTGGAACCCTTGATGTGTCACAAATGTAAAAACACAGTTTGTCACCCTAACACCAAACCGTAATTTAAACATTCAGCGAAACTGCAGCTGCTTTTAGGCCACCACTATATAACAATTTTAATCAATGGATTTGAACCGCCTCGTATAACTATAAGTCTACTTCCATCTACATTAAAATCATCCTGTATATACTGCTGCCAATCAGTCAAACATTTAACTTATTTTGTAACCATCCTGAATAACCATAATTTTACTCTACAAAATACTTCAACCACCCTGTATGTTTATCTGCTTAGGGGCAACCTAATATTTTTCAATTTTCAACCACCTTGTATATGCAACTACTTATCGGCCACCCAGTATAACATTTTTTTTACCTCCCTGTATAACTATATATCCCAATCCATTAATGCCCAATATATTTCACAAAAACTGCAACTGCTTATGGGACACCCTATATAACAATTTTGTTCAAAATTTTTTTGAATCACCTTGTATGTATTACAACTACCCTGTATAGGCTGCTGCTTATTGGTCAACCAATACAACATTTTTCAAATACTTAACAATAACACTTCTCCACTCTGTATTGCAACTATTCTATATCTGCAAGTGAATACGAGCCACGCTATTTCAGATTTTTTCCTTATATTTTTTTAACAACATTTTAAAGTATAATTTCTCTCTACACTTCATTTAAAGCACGTTTCATTTGCAACTTATTCTAACACTGTGTAACTGTAACTTAAATGTATCACTTATTTCAAATACTCCATATATTCAACTGGTATATAACAAAATTTTTCTACCATTTATTAAGTATCCTGTATAATTATAATTCTACCCAACCCTATATTTCAACAACCTTGTATATGCAACTACTTATTTGCCACCCAATATAACATTTTTGCACCACCCTGTATCCTGAAAATTCTACTCCACCCTATATTTCAACAATCCGGTAAATGTAGATCATAACATTTCTTTATAATATTTTTTAAACCCACCGGTATAGCTGTTTCAACCATCCTATATATGCAACTACTTGTGGATATAAAATATTTTTTTAACCACTCTATAAACTATAATTCCACCCGATCTCATATTTCAACCACCCTATGTAAATATCTTCTTCTAAAATTTTTTCAACCCATTTCATAACTATAATAGAGCTAGTAACCCAGTTTTCATGAACTGTTTGATAATATATGAGTTGGTAATCGATTGTTTGCCTTACCTATGTGGGTCCAGTCGGCACTGCCTATGCGAGAAAGGTGTACAGAGTATACCACGATGACCTGAGTCGATGTGTATATGGGAAACTACAGTGAGTAATAACCTGGAAATAGCTATACGGGGGTTTTTCGAGGAAGTGGACCCCAACTTTGTTTTTGTTTAATGGAACACCCTGGTTTGTATAGAATTTTTAGAGTCTACGATGAATTTCAGTATAATTTTATTGGAAACACCATATAATAATAAAGCCTTAATAATAATAATAAAGCCTTTATTACCCAACAGTAAAAACCATTTACAGAGTAATTAAAAAATAAATAAAGAAAAAAGTATATAAAAAATTATACTAACTCTAAAATTAATTGGACTACAGACATGTATAAAATAAATTAAAAAATTGACCAAAGAAAAAGAAACAATTAGTTATAAAGTAAATACATACATATGCACTTAAAATTGAACAATGGGTTACAACAGATATAGAGATAATTTATAAATTGAAGAATTCGTGCACCTGGATGAAATATTCAATGAAATGTCCTCTAAAAGTACAAGCATGCTTTTTTTGCAGTTCGTACGTTGAGCAGTTGAATAAATCACACACCTCTGAGAGTCTATTAGCATTATTACTCATTAGATATATTGGAGCTTTAAATAAGATATTAGTTCGAGCTCGTTTGCACTCAAACGGTCTCGTATGCCTAGATACAACCCTAGGAATGACAATTCCAACCTGAGACAATAGCTCTGGACAGTCAATCATGTTATTCAGTAACTTGTACAAAAACATAACTGACGCCTGATCTCTGCGACTTTTCAAGGACATCACATTGAACTCGAGTAGTAAGAGATTATATTCACATCCTCTTTGGGGATAAACTCCGCGATTTTTAAATGTTAAATATTTAAAAAAAAATTTTGAACCCTTTCTATATCGAAAATGTATCGCTCGTATATAGGATTCCAGATTATAGAACTATATTCTAATTTTGTTCTTACTAAGCAGTTGAATAGAGATATTAAAACTGAAGTATTAAAATATTTGCAGTTTCGCATGATGAATCCATATTGTCTAAAGGCTGATTTTATTGTGAGGTTAATGTGGAGCTGAAATGTAAGTTTAGAATCAAAGTAAACACCGAGGTCTTTTATGGAGTCAACCCTTTCAAGAATGGTATTGCTTATACTGTAGGGAAATTTTATTGTATTCGTTTTACGGCTAAATGTTAAGACCTTACACATGAGAATGTTTAAAAAAAGTTTATTATTTATACAACATTCTTCCAACATACTGATTTCTTCTTGCAGAGCAAGACAGTCATTCCAGCTTGAGATTGTATTATATATTTTGAGATCATCTGCAAACAATAATCTGTTACATTTTAACGTGCTGGCCAGGTCATTGATGTAAATTAAAAACAATAAAGGACATAGATTCGACCCTTGAGGAACTCCACTTGTGACTAGAAATTTATCTGAATAAAACCCGTTGAGGTAAACGTATTGAGGTCTATTATTCAAATAGAGTTCAATAATTTT
Source organism: Octodonta nipae (assembly GCA_034190945.1). Lineage (NCBI taxonomy): Eukaryota > Metazoa > Arthropoda > Insecta > Coleoptera > Chrysomelidae > Octodonta > Octodonta nipae. Next base: position 108,105,264 of record CM067217.1, read on the forward strand.
TAGGTAATTTTTAGGAACACCTAGACATGACATTTTAAGAAGGAGTCTTTTGTGACTGATTTTATCAAATGCTTTAGAGAAGTCGGTGTAAATAACATCTGTTTGACCTCCGCTATCTAGACTTTCACATAGATGTTGCCCAAGGACTGTTGAACGAGAGTTTATAAAACCATGTTGATACGTAAATATGTAATTTTCCGCAGACTGGTATAGGCGATTGTACAGAATGCTTTCTAAAATTTTGGAAAAATTATTCAAGATAGAAATTGGTCTATAGTTATTGATAAGAGCACGGTCACCTGACTTATATATAGGGCAGATTTTAGCTGTCTTCCAAGATTGAGGATAAGCTGAATTTGAGAGGATTAAATTGAAGATGTAACACAACGGATACATAAATGCACCGAGGCAATCTTTTACCAAAAAAGAAGGAATTTTGTCTGGGTCAGATGTTAATTTGTTTTTCAATCTTTTAGCAGCCTGTATAATTTCTCTTTCTGTAATGGGTTCGGAGCTGACATCTAGAAATGTATTATAATTGAACTTAAAACGAATGTTGTCTTCCTCGTTAATTGGTAGCTCATAAACACTTTCAAAAAAATCACTAAATGTCTTTACTATTTGAGTAGGGTTATTATATTCGTTCCCATTGTAAAACATTTTGGGGGGAATTCTGGAATCTGTATTTTTGTTGTTAATATATGACCAAAAATGCCTCGGCTCTTCTTTTAGTTTATTCTGGACATTCTGTAGATAGCTGTCGTATGCTGCTTTTATCTTCAATTTTATTAACGACCTGTATTTACTAAATTCTCTATAAAAAGTATCACTTCTTGATGTTTTGTATTTATTATGCAACTTGGCTTTTTCTTTTATTAATTTTATTATCTCGCTAGTATACCAAGCAGGATATTTACGCCTAAAATTCTTATTCCGTGGTACGTGGATATCAAATAGTTTATATACCTCTCCAACTAGTGGTACAGAATCACGGGAAACAGTACAGTTAATGTTACTAAGTACTAAGTCTAGGAGTTTACCGTTGTTGTTCAACACTGAGTTATATTGATTTATATCTAGTAATGCCATGAAGTTGGAAATAATGTTAGTTTTTCCGTCCTCTAGGCAATTTTCAGTATATTTTGGACAGTTGAAATCTCCGAGAATTAGTACTTTATTTGGGTTTAATACTTGCCAGTGAGCAAGAGCATCCATGAAATTTACATATACGTCAATCGATAAAGAAGGTGGAATGTACATGACCATTATATAAAAGAAATAATATGCTACTGAACACTTACAAACTAATAAGTCAATCTGTGGAAAAGTAACATCAAATTCACTAGTGTTCACAATTTCAGTCTTTATAGATTCGTCGACCGCGAGTAAAACACCTCCACCCATAACTACGTTTAACTGCTCGAATTTACGGTCACTACGAAAGACTTGGTAGTTAGTCGGAAATAATTCCTTAGAGTTCACTGACGGTTTTAACCAAGTTTCACTAAGAGCTATATTCAACTTCACTGATATTGACACAGAAATCATGAAACTTGCTATTAAGTCCCCTGACATTTTGATAATAAGTCGTTACTACTTCAACGGATCTACGATTGGGCTTACCTAGTTTACCTGAACTATTTTGGGAATGTTGTTAATGTACTTAATTTTGTAATTTGAGATACCTGATTTGTTAAGCTCATTTAGTTCCTGCTTCACATGTTTGTAATATTCCAACTATCTTTTAGTTCGGTCTGCTGACAAAGTGATATTTTTATATTGCTGTTTTGACTTCAGTTTATTAGAGTTGATTAGTATTTTTTTAACCAAATCCTGACCTTCAAGTGTTATTTTGATAGGTCTAATTCTAGATCCAGTAAAACGTCCTAATCTGATTGGTTTAATATCTACATTAGAGAGTTCAGGAGAGATTGTGCTTAACATGTTGGTAACAAACCTTTGTCAGAGTTGATTTGGTCTGTTACTGCTTCATTTTGGTCGGGTACGTTGAATATCACTAGATTGTTATTTCGTTTTTGTCGTTCGTTAATTTCGGAAACAATCTCTTCAAAATCAAGTTTCGGGTCCGTTGTCTTTCTTTCTTCTCTCAGTTCCTTGATATCGCTTTGAAATTGTAGAATCAATGCTTTGAGATCCTTCATGTCGTTGCCGATAGCTCTGCAAGTAACACAAGACCACTCGTACCCTTTATTGCCATTAAGAGTACGGACTTCATTTGCTGATATATCGACGCAAGTGTGTTTGAATTTGTTTTTACAAACACTACATGTGACCGTTAAATGATTCTCACATATTTGATTATAGCATTTACATGTTGATTTAGCCGCCATTTTCAGTTTTGTTTATTTTCGTAGGACTCTATAATATTAAATTTTAAGCAATATATAGATTTCGATTGACCAGTAGGGTATTGTCCTTCTTTACAGGCACCAAACTTAATGCACCACTAAAGATCTTTAAAAATTACACTCATATGTCTGAAGGTCTCCAATAGAAAGTTATATATAGATATATATATATATATATATATATATATGTGTGTGTGTGTGTGTGATTTTCTTTTGTTGTATCCGGTGTACATCCGTCTCTCGGTTTGTGCTCTGAAAAGAATTTTGTTTTCAGATTTCAACTTTTGAAAATGCCAAATGAGATTTTGGCGAAACGTCAGGTAAAATGTTATTTTCAGAGCACAAACCGAGAAACGGATGTACACCGGAGAAAATCACATTGTACCATCCGTGAAGGACTAGAATCTAACATATATATATATTATATATATATATATATATATATATATATATATATATATATATGCAGGGTGAGTTTTTTTTTGATGATCAGTATGGGGATCTCGGAAACTATCGGAGATAGAGCAATGGTTAAATTGGGAGAGATTTTCAGTTTTACTGGCCCAATTTAATGACGGATTTTTGTAAAAACTCATGGCTTACTAGATATTTTGAAAAAACGAAATTCTGTCCTCCTTTGGTTTTGATTTTATAAAAAAGTGTAAATATCAAAGCGAAGTGAATTGTATCCCGTATATGATTGTCATGTCTTCGTTTGCGTGACAGCTCTCGTTTTCGAGATATGACAGAAACTTATCTATTTTTGAATGGAAACCGTAGTTGGCTATGACCTCAAAAAATCGGAAGTTTTTAGAACTTTTCAACGATATAATACTCGTTATAGTTATTCATAAAAATAACGGAGTTATGGATGCTTTTCTCTCTTATTTTCACTTTTAACGTATTTAGCCATGAAATAGATTGATTTATTAATAACAATTCCAAAAAACATTGAACGATTTTTTTATTAGGTATATCAGATATAACGAAAAAACTAAATAAGTAGGTACTTACGAAAAACTTAAGAAATTAAAGTACATAATAATGGTTACAATTTATGTTCGAAAAGTCCACCATTGTTATTTAGACAAAAAGTGCATCTTTTTAAGATTGCCATTACCGCTTCCCTGACAGACCGACTATCAATTTCTTCAATTGCTTGTAATACCGCCTCCCTTAGGTCACCAACTGTCTCATACTTTCTTTTGTATACATTGTTTTTTAGCGTACCCCATAAATAGAAGTCTATAACTGCCAAATCGGGAGACCGGGGTGGCCATTCTCGTGTGCCATTTCTTCCTATCCAAGAGTTTGGATAGATATTATCTAAGTGTTGTCTTACTAATAACGAGTTATGAGCAGGTGCTCCATCATGTTGGAACCAGTCAATTTCTAATCGAGTTCTCAAATTCAAATTATGCAACATGTCTTGAAAAGTGTATTGCAAGAAATGCAAGTAGCGCTCCCCAGTAAGTGATTCGTCATAGATATACGGCCCCAGAAAGTAGACCCTATGATACCACACCAAACATTAAAACCAAATTTTATCTGGGGTCGTCTTTGTTCTACATGGAAAGGGTTTTCTTTAGCCCAGATATGCTCATTGTGTCTATTGAACCTACCGCAGTTAGTAAATCTAGTTTCATCTGACCATAACACCTTGAATGGAAATTGTGGATTGTCAAGGCACATGTCTCTAAACCATGTACTAAACAAAATACGTCGATGTTCGTCACCAACATGCAAAGTTTGTACGGGTGGCACTTGTGCACTTTCAGTACCGTAACTACAGTTCGTTGAGATGTGTCAGCTTCTGCCGCAATCTCACGAGTTGATGTAGCTGGATTTTGATTTACCATTGCCAAAACATTTATTTGTGCTGATTCGTTAATTTGATTACGTTCCTTTGGTGGTTTAGTAAAAGATCCATATCTGCGTAAACTATCGTAAAGCCTCTTAAATGTACATAGAGCAGGTTGACGACGATTAAAATATCTATGAAAGTATTCCTCAGCTGTACGAACTGAATTTTTATTACATTTGATATAACATTCCACCATATTCAGTTTTTCATCGTTAGAATATTCCATTTTATCACGAAAACTTGTCAATATCGACTGTCAGTTCAGCACTACTAATGGAATTAGTCGAAAATGAGGAAACGTCAAAGTGAAAACAATCTTTTTCAGGGCTATCTACGTTAAAGTGAAAATAAGAGAGAAATGCATCCATAACTCCGTTATTTTTATGAATAACTATATCGAGGATTATCTCGTTGAAAAGCTCTAAAAACGTCCGATTTTTTGAGGTCATAGCCAACTATGGTTTCCATTCAAAAAAAGATAAGTTTGTGTCATATCTCGAAAACGAGAGCTGTCACGCAAACGAAGACATGACAATCATATTCGGGATACAATTCCCTTCAATTTTGATATTTAAACTTTTTTATTATTATAAAATCAAAAACAAAGGAGTTAGAGGGATTTGACTGAATCGACAGAATTTCGTTTTTTCAAAATATCTAGTAAGCCATGACTTTTTACAAAAATCCGAAAGTGTCATTAAATTGGGCCAGTAAGACTGCAAATCTTTAATAATAAATTAAAAATAACTAAAAAATTTAGAAACCAAATAATGAAAGGAAAATATCAAGATACACTGGTTACTGAATATTCTTTTGTGAAACCGCCAATACATAGGAAAATCATGAGAAAGCTACAGCACTTTAATATAATTTCCTTAAGAAGCTCTGGACGAGATTTACTTTAAGTTGATCCACAACAGCAGCAGACCGATTTTGACACATTAGCTTCATTATACCAAGAGGAACTTTAATCATGAAAACAGAATTCTAAGCCGAGATTAGACGTTTGGTAAACTTAATTTATTAAGGTGCAACTGAGGTTTCATTCATTAAAGATTGTAAGATTCAAAAAGACCTGCGACTAACTGGTATCAAAAGGTGAAACGAAGCACTTTAGAGTGTTATTAAATTTATCATGAATATCTCTGAACCAAAAAACCTTAATTTATATTTGAGGGGGGACTCATTTTACACGTATCGGTCACCCTGCAGTTTCAACCCCTCACCGGGGGTAAATATCACTTCTACAAGTTTAAATACAAAGGGGTATCATGTGATACATCTTTTTAACACATCATTTTGACACATCATTTTTTAAAATCTGTTTATTTTTTACAGAGTAATGACCTGGAAACCGTAATAATAATTTCCAATTACACTAAAATTGGTGTAGGGTGGTATTTAAAGTCTCTGATCGAATCCGAGGTCAGATTTGCAAAATTCAAAATGGCGGATTCCAAATGGCGGCTAAATTGTTTAAAGCTATATACGCCAAAATTGGTATGTAGGGGTGTTTGGGGACTTTGATCATGAGTCTGAAATTTACAAAATTCAAGATGGCGACGTGGGTTATTTTCATCGTTCATATTGGATCCCCCATCTTGAATTTTAAAAGCCTATCAGATTCGTGATCAGCGAACCCAAAAAAACCCTTATAAGAAGTTTGGTGTCAAACGGCTAATTTTTCAAACTTTCATTATCCATCTTGGATTCGGCATTTTGAACTTGGCAAATCTGCCCTCGGATTCGTGATCAGAGACCCTAAAAATTTCCCTAAACCAATTTTGGTGTAATTGACAATTATTTTCAAAAATTAATTTTTTAAAAATAAAATAAACCTTTGATCTTTTGGGGTCAAGACTTCGTGACCTTGAACATAATCGGCCATTACTTTGAAAGCAACGATATCCGGGCGTAACTATAAATTAAATATAAGGACGAATTTGTATTAAAAGAGGAACAACATATTTGAAAAATGTAATTTTTAGAGGCATTTGAAAAAAAATAATTTAGTCAAATGCGAGTTGGAATCGCATACTAAAGGTGTCGTACCACCTTCAAGAGTCTAATATTCCAGTTTCAGACAAGCAATTGTGCATTTTCTTATATTTAACCTAATATCTTTTAAAGGAAGCGTTTTAAATTTATAAAAATTATATGTACACTTTCATATTCCACACATAGACTATTTATTTTATCTGCTTCATGATTCGCTTGATTATAAAATATATATATATATATATATATATAATATATATATATATATATATTTTATGTGGAAAGGGAACAATTGTTTTATCTTTCCAAATGGTTCTCGGTCCTCGGTTTATATATTTTTGATTGAGAAGTCTTGGGTTTTTGGGACCATTGAAATAATTCTAATTTAGTTTTTCGTGGTAATTATTATATTTTACGTACGTTTCGACCAATTCTTGGTCTTTTTCAAAAATATTGTTTTTTGGAAAATTAATGACAACCTATGAAATGTATAAATAAACAAAAAACTAGTCAAATAATAAAATACTGTTACTTACATAATTTTACACACACTTAACCACTGTATATAAACTTAACATATTTGAAAAGTATTGCGCCACTACAACTAAATTTATCTGCCTGCCTTATGATAGTCAATATGCAAGATGTGTTCGCCTCTTCGGGCCGTAAAGAAATAAATCACTCGTTCGTTTGCATTTTTAAGTGTTTGGTTATATACAAGGGCGGTATAATTATTTATCAGTTTGTTTCTTTAAATAGATTGCTGTATATTGTGCTTAGATTTTTGGTATCACTTTTTGCATTTACCGTACATGGTTGTTTCTGTATATATATCATTTCATATATTTCTCATTTAATTTGATTTGATTCAGTTTGCAAAATTTTAGTTTTTTCATAGTCAAAAGTGTGTTTTGTTTCCATCATGTGATTAGTTAAGGCGGTTTTATTTTTTTTGTCGTACTTATGACCATTAAGTCTATTTTTTAATAGCTGCGATGTTTGACCGATATATGTTCCTTTACAATTTTTACAAGGTATTTCGTATATGACATTACTTTTTTTTTCTTTCTTAATTTTCGTTTTTAATTTTGTGAAATGTTTATTTAATGTGTTGTATCCTTTATGACTTATAGTAATATCTTTCTTCTTAAAAACATTTTTTATTTTTTCTGTTAACTTAGGAATGTATGGTAATGTTAGAAATTTTTTATTTTGTAGAGGTAATTTTGTTATTGCTTGTTCTTTGTTATAAAATTTATGTATTCTTTTCTTAAAAATTGATTCAACAAGGTCAGCTGGATACTTGTTTTCTTGAAGGGCCTTTTTTGCTTTCCACATTGACTCTTTTCTATATTCTGGGTCTGATAGAAGTATGGATCTGTCCGCTAAGTTTGTAATGACCGACTTTTTGTGTGATATTGGATGTTGTGATTTAAAATGTAAAATATCTTCCCGACCATGTACATTTTGTATACCATGACGTTCTAATGCATTGGTTTTTATGATGTAGGGTCATTTCAAGAAAATTGATGACCCCATCTTTTTCTATTTCTATGGTGAATTTCAGTTTTTCGTGATAATTATTGAAGTGGTTTAATATTACTTGACTTTTATTTTTGGGAATTGCCAGTATGCAGTCATCCACATATCTGAAAAAGAAGGGTAGATCAAAATCCAAATTCCCTATTACTGTTTCCTCTAGGTCTTCCAGGACTAGCTGGGCAATTACACTTGATATTGATGCACCCATTGCGCAACCACTAATTTGTTTATATGTTTTGTTTTCGTAAATGAAATACGTTGAGTTTAGCGTTGTTTCGATTGCATTTAATAGGTCATTTAGTGGAATGTCAGTGTATTTTCTTAACTTGTTCCAGTTTTTTTCGATTAGTTTTTTAGCCAGCCCTGTTGGAATATTGGTGTATAGGGAGATTACATCTAGAGATATTATTATATAATCTTCTGGAATCATTATGTTTTTAATTTTATTTTTGAAGTCCCATGAATCCTTAATGTAATATTGATTCTTATTTGTGATGTTAGCGAGTATAGATTTTAAAAATTTTGACAATTTTTCAAATGGAGATTGAGTACATGATACAATAGGTCTAAGTGGTATACCAGTTTATGTAATTTAGGTAATCCATATATTCGTGGTGCTATGGCATTGTTTGTTTTTAAACTTTTTGCTATATTAGGAGAAATATATGATTTTTTTTCCCAATCATTAATTAAGTTGTTATTTAGTTTTTGATAAACATTTGTCGGATCGTTGTTTAGTTCCTTATATGTTGTGTTATCTGCAAGGAGTTCGTTTATTTTTGCTTTATATTCGGAGGCATACATAATTACCGTTTTATTCGACTTATCTGGTTTCAACACCATTAGTTGTGGATTTTGTTTTAGAAAATTGTTTGTTTTTTGAAGATTCCTAGTAATTATTTTTTGATCTTTACTTAAATTTGTGTTTTTTAATTTATTCTTATGATTTTTTAATATATTAGAGCATCTTAATCTTATTTCATTTTTCTCCTCCATAGTGAAGTTAATAATTGTTTGTTCAATATTTGCTATGTATTCAGGGATTGGTATTTCTTCTGGCTTTTGTGTGGGTACTGCAAATGTGGATCCAAGACTAAGGATGTTGAGTACACTGTCTGGTATATCACAGTTAGTTAGGTTTTCTATCCAGTCATTCTTGCTACAAATTTCAGTATTATTCCTAATATCCATTCGTTTACATACATATACATACATAAATTTTATAACAAAGAACAAGCAATAACAAAATTACCTCTACAAAATAAAAAATTTCTAACATTACCATACATTCCTAAGTTAACAGAAAAAATAAAAAATGTTTTTAAGAAGAAAGATATTACTATAAGTCATAAAGGATACAACACATTAAATAAACATTTCACAAAATTAAAAACGAAAATTAAGAAAGAAAAAAAAAGTAATGTCATATACGAAATACCTTGTAAAAATTGTAAAGGAACATATATCGGTCAAACATCGCAGCTATTAAAAAATAGACTTAATGGTCATAAGTACGACAAAAAAAATAAAACCGCCTTAACTAATCACATGATGGAAACAAAACACACTTTTGACTATGAAAAAACTAAAATTTTGCAAACTGAATCAAATCAAATTAAACGAGAAATATATGAAATGATATATATATAGAAACAACCATGTACGGTAAATGCAAAAAGTGATACCAAAAATCTAAGCACAATATACAGCAATCTATTTAAAGAAACAAACTGATAAATAATTATACCGCCCTTGTATATAACCAAACACTTAAAAATGCAAACGAACGAGTGATTTATTTCTTTACGGCCCGAAGAGGCGAACACATCTTGCATATTGACTATCATAAGGCAGGCAGATAAATTTAGTTGTAGTGGCGCAATACTTTTCAAATATGTTAAGTTTATATACAGTGGTTAAGTGTGTGTAAAATTATGTAAGTAACAGTATTTTATTATTTGACTAGTTTTTTGTTTATTTATACATTTCATAGGTTGTCATTAATTTTCCAAAAAACAATATTTTTGAAAAAGACCAAGAATTGGTCGAAACGTACGTAAAATATAATAATTACCACGAAAAACTAAATTAGAATTATTTCAATGGTCCCAAAAACCCAAGACTTCTCAATCAAAAATATATAAACCGAGGACCGAGAACCATTTGGAAAGATAAAACAATTGTTCCCTTTCCACATAAAAATATATAGGGCATGGGTGAAAAAATGCTCACACTAAAGGATATCCAAAAAACATATGGAAAAAATATTTATGACAAGATGAAAATACTAATAAGGATAATGGAAAAAACCACTAACAAAAAAACCGAAGAATTTTTCTTTTGAGATGTAAAACCGATAATTTAACACCAAATTTTCTTAATTTTAAATTAAAACACCTAAATTTTAATTGTAAGTCACTGCAACAAAATTTTACTGAAAGCATATTTAAAAAATTTAAAATTAATACTCTTAACCTTCTCATAACGGATAGTTGTAAGCAATTAATAGCGCTCAAAAAAGATTTTGACAATATTAGTAATAGTTTGAAGACTACGATACCGCAAGATATATTTAATGATTACCTAAAAAGAGAAAGTATAAAAAATGAAGTGATGTTCAAAAAGATAAGGGCCAATAACATCAAAAAGATTCAAAACTTACAAAAACGAATGGATATTAGGAATAATACTGAAATTTGTAGCAAGAATGACTGGATAGAAAACCTAACTAACTGTGATATACCAGACAGTGTACTCAACATCCTTAGTCTTGGATCCACATTTGCAGTACCCACACAAAAGCCAGAAGAAATACCAATCCCTGAATACATAGCAAATATTGAACAAACAATTATTAACTTCACTATGGAGGAGAAAAATGAAATAAGATTAAGATGCTCTAATATATTAAAAAATCATAAGAATAAATTAAAAAACACAAATTTAAGTAAAGATCAAAAAATAATTACTAGGAATCTTCAAAAAACAACAATTTTCTAAACAAAATCCACAACTAATGGTGTTGAAACCAGATAAGTCGAATAAAACGGTAATTATGTATGCCTCCGAATATAAAGCAAAAATAAACGAACTCCTTGCAGATAACACAACATATAAGGAACTAAACAACGAAAATCCGACAAATGTTTATCAAAAACTAAATAACAACTTAATTAATGATTGGGAAAAAAAATCATATATTTCTCCTAATATAGCAAAAGTTTAAAAACAAACAATGCCATAGCACCACGAATATATGGATTACCTAAATTACATAAAACTGGTATACCACTTAGACCTATTGTATCATGTACTCAATCTCCATTTGAAAAATTGTCAAAATTTTTAAAATCTATACTCGCTAACATCACAAATAAGAATCAATATTACATTAAGGATTCATGGGACTTCAAAATAAAATTAAAAACATAATGATTCCAGAAGATTATATAATAATATCTCTAGATGTAATCTCCCTATACACCAATATTCCAACAGGGCTGACTAAAAAATAATCGAAAAAAACTGGAACAAGTTAAGAAAATACACTGACATTCCACTAAATGACCTATTAAATAAATGAATCGAAACAACGCTAAACTCAACGTATTTCATTTACGAAAACAAAACATATAAACAAATTAGTGGTTGCGCAATGGGTGCATCAATATCAAGTGTAATTGCCCAGCTAGTCCTGGAAGACCTAGAGGAAACAGTAATAGGGTTTGGATTTTGATCTACCCTTCTTTTTCAGATATGTGGATGACTGCATACTGGCAATTCCCAAAAATAAAAGTCAAGTAATATTAAACCACTTCAATAATTATCACGAAAAACTGAAATTCACCATAGAAATAGAAAAGATGGGGTCATCAATTTTCTTGATATGACCCTACATCATAAAACCAATGCATTAGAACGTCATGGTATACAAAATGTACATGGTCGGGAAGATATTTACATTTTAAATCACAACATCCAATATCACACAAAAGTCGGTCATTACAAACTTAGCGGACAGATCCATACTTCTATCAGACCCAGAATATAGAAAAGAGTCAATGTGGAAAGCAAAAAAGGCCCTTCAAGAAAACAAGTATCCAGCTGACCTTGTTGAATCAATTTTTAAGAAAAGAATACATAAATTTTATAACAAAGAACAAGCAATAACAAAATTACCTCTACAAAATAAAAAATTTCTAACATTACCATACATTCCTAAGTTAACAGAAAAAATAAAAAATGTTTTTAAGAAGAAAGATATTACTATAAGTCATAAAGGATACAACACATTAAATAAACATTTCACAAAATTAAAAACGAAAATTAAGAAAGAAAAAAAAAGTAATGTCATATACGAAATACCTTGTAAAAATTGTAAAGGAACATATATCGGTCAAACATCGCAGCTATTAAAAAATAGACTTAATGGTCATAAGTACGACAAAAAAAATAAAACTGCCTTAACTAATCACATGATGGAAACAAAACACACTTTTGACTATGAAAAAACTAAAATTTTGCAAACTGAATCAAATCAAATTAAACGAGAAATATATGAAATGATATATATACAGAAACAACCATGTACGGTAAATGCAAAAAGTGATACCAAAAATCTAAGCACAATATACAGCAATCTATTTAAAGAAACAAACTGATAAATAATTATACCGCCCTTGTATATAACCAAACACTTAAAAATGCAAACGAACGAGTGATTTATTATCTTTACACGGCCCGAAGAGGCGAACACATCTTGCATATTGACTATCATAAGGCAGGCAGATAAATTTAGTTGTAGTGGCGCAATACTTTTCAAATATGTTAAGTTTATATACAGTGGTTAAGTGTGTGTAAAATTATGTAAGTAACAGTATTTTATTATTTGACTAGTTTTTTGTTTATTTATACATTTCATAGGTGGTCATTAATTTTCCAAAAAAACAATATTTTTTGAAAAAGACCAAGAATTGGTCGAAACGTACGTAAAATATAATAATTACCACGAAAAACTAAATTAGAATTATTTCAATGGTCCCCAAAACCCAAGACTTCTCAATCAAAAATATATATATATATATATATATATATATATATATATATATATATATATATTTGTTTTTAAATTTTCGCGGGCACTAAATGTTTTAGGTGGTTTCCGGGAATTCATCCGCGTAGTTGATAACTAATCCCTGCCGGGATCGATGGTAAAATGACGACGTTTCGGCAGAGTCACATTTGCCCTCTTCAGGTCGGTTCGCATAATTCTCGTAGCCTTCTGCTTTCGCTTCTAGTTACTCGAATACTAAGATTTTCAGAAGCGCTCGCGCTGTTATATAGTCGCGGCTCGGCGCCTATTGGTTGGCACCCTGAACGGCTGCGTGTGATTGGCCTTGGGCGCTCAGAGGGCACGCCTCTCGCCTGCTGATTTGCAATTTCCGTTTGAGTTGTTATTGGACGGGTACGGGCCGGTACGTTGTTTAATAGAATTTTCCAACAATTCGATAAGTTCTGAATTTCATTGCGTGCGTTTAGACTGTGAGGCCTAATCGCTATTTCAATTGCCTCTCTTACTAGTCTTGATTTCGGGTGTTCTATATTTGCCAGTACTCTGGTGTTCTCAAAGTCTATTCGGTGTGACATCGTGGTGGCGTGTTCCTCAATGATGTTGTTTTTTCCTGCTTTCTTACACCGTTCTGGTGTTCATCACGTCTAGCTTGAATTCTTCTATTAGTTTGCCCCACATAGGTTTTATGACAGTCTGCACATGGAATCTCGTACACTACCTGTTATTCTAAAGGGATCCTCGTCTTCGGAGTCCTCAACACCGTGCTTATTTTTCTGTCTGTATTGAAAATAGTATCGATATTGTGCCTCCTTAGAATTCTTGCCATACTGTCCGTGGTCCCCTTGACATACGGTAAATAAGCCTTGGTTATTTGGTGCCTCATGCTCCTCGTCTGTTTGTCTCGGTTTTGACTTTAGGGCTCTTTGTATATTTCGACCTGTAAATCCGTTTTGTCTCAGAGCTGTTTTTAAACTGTCCATTTCCTGTTTCATGTTATCCTGGTCAGCTAGTCTTTGTGATCTGGTTACTAAAGTCTTGACGACGGCTTGTAGTTGGGCTGGGTGGTGATGAGAATTAGCATGAAGGTATCTTTTGGTGTGAGTTACTTTCCTATATACTGTATGGCCAAGGGTTCCATCTTCCTTCCTATTTATGAAAACGTCAAGGAACGGCAGTTGATTGTTGACTTCAACCTCCAAGGTAAATTATATTTTGTGATGGATGCCATTAAGGTGGTCTAAAAAAGTACTGAGGTGTTCCCTCCCATGAGGCTAAATCACAAATGTATCATCCACATATCGCAACCATCAACTGGGTTTAAGAGCTGTTGTTCTTAGTGCCAACTCCTCAAAGTTCTCCATAACTGGTGAGAGTGGCGATCCCATTGGAGCTCCTTCCACTTGTTTGTATCGTTGGTTCTCGTAAACAAAATAGGTGTTCATCAGACAGTGCCTTTTTAAGTCTACAAGGTGTTGAGGTGGTTTGTATTTTTCTATTATAATATCCAAGGCTTCGTCGATAGGGATGTTGGTGAAAAGGGACACTACGTCAAAACTTACAAGAAGACACTCTGGTTGTAAGACCGTTTTTCTAAATATTTCGATGAAATGTGTCGAATTTGTCACATATGAGTCTGCCCCTCTGCAAACTGTTGAAGTTGTTGGGCTAGGTATTTGGCTAGGTGTTGTGTTGGGGATCCAATTGAGCTTACTATTGGCCTCAAAGGTGCACCTTCTTTATGTACTTTTGGCAACCCATAGAATTTCGGACATCTCGGTGACTTTTCACGCGGAATGAGTTGCAGTTGGAGATTTTTGTCGATCCTACTTGCTTGGATTTTGGTCTTGGTTATTTTCTCTAGATAAGTTGTTGGGTCAGTAGTAATTTTTTTATATGCTGGATCTTGTAGCAATATTTGAATTTTGTTTGAATAATCCGCTGTATCTAAAATTACAGTCGCATTTCCTTTATCAGCAGGTAGAATGACAATGTCCTTGTTGAGGGCAGTTGTTTCAAGGCCTCATTTTCTTCTTTCTTTCTTCTTCTATCTTCCTTTTGGGTGGTTTAGACTTTCTTAGAACATGTGACACATCTTGTCTAATTATTTCAGCGGTGTTCGCATCTAATTTTGAAACTGCTGTTTCCACGCCACATATTATGCTCTCTGTTGGTATGTGAGAGGGAGCAATAGCGTAATTGAATCCCTTAGCCAACATGCCAATCGAGGAAGTGTTCAATTGGACCGAAGATAAGTTATAAACGGTTTTATTCGTTCGTGGCCACCACGATGTCACACCGAATAGAACACCCGAAATCAAGACTCGTAAGAGAGGCAATTGAATTAGCGAAGAGGCCTCACAGTCTAAACGCACGCAATGAAATTCAGAACTTATCGAATTGTTGGAAAATTCTATTAAACAACGTACCGGCCCGAACCCGTCCAATAACAACTCAAACGGAAATTACAAATCAGCAGGCGAGAGGCGTGCCCTCTGAGCGCCCAGGGCCAATCACACGCAGCCGTTCACGGTGCCAACCAATAGGCGCCGAGCCGCGACTATATAACAGCGCGAGCGCTTCTGAAAATCTTAGTATTCGAGTAACTAGAAGCGAAAACAGAAGGCTACGAGAATTATGCGAACCGACCTGAAGAGGGCCGATGTGACTCTGCCGAAACGTCGTCATTTTACCATCGATCCCGGCAGGGATCAGTTATCAACTACGCGGATGAATTTCCGGAAACCACCTAAAACTAATATATATATATATATATATATATATATATATATATATATATTTCCAATTTGGCCCCCAAAATTAACATTAGAGTTTTATTTTACTAATAAACGTTCTTGTTTGAATTTTGAAGTTCTGTGGATTGAAAGATAAAGGGGAAAATAGGTCAAGTTTTAAATAATAAGTTATTAAATCTGTTTATTTTTTTAATACAAATAAAATATATTTTTCAAAATTTTAGATAGTGTAGTTTCTAAAGTGGGAATTATGTCAAAGTTAAATATTTTTGTTAATATCTTTTAAATAAATGATTTAAAAATATGATGATATATTTGTAATTCACATAATGAACCTTTTATTTGAAATATTACATCATGCATTTGGAAATTGAATTATTATTTTCCATTTAATTCTATAATTTGTCCCTAAAATTACTATGGGGGTTACTCATTTTCCTTATAAATTTCCAGTGATACCCAGTATCCCTAATTATTTTCAAAATTTTAGGTAGTATGGTTTCGGAAATAAATGGAAATGAGAATTTTTTATATCTTTTTGTAAACAATTAGTCTTAAAAATATGAAAAATATATATTTCTATCCCTCATAATGAGCCCTTTGATTTGATGTATTGCATGATGCGTAATTTTTTTTTTATTTTGCGTTTAATTCTATAATTTGGCCCCCAATAATAATATTAGGGATTTCTTCGTATTTTTTCTGTCAACAAAAAATGTTAGGGGAATAAAGGGGGGAATGGGTAATTTTTAAAAATATTTTTGTTAATATATTTAAAATATTGATTTTAAAAATATAAAAAATATATGCTTGTATTCCTCATAATGAGTCCTTTGATTTGGTATATTACATGATCCGTTTTTCATTTAATGCTGTAATTTGACCTCTAAAATTAATATTAGGGGTTTCTCCTTATTTTTCCGGTAAAGTTCAGATGAGGTCCTATATCCTATTTTTTTCAAAATTTTACGGTTTATCCTTATTTTTCCAGTAAAATTCAGGTGAGGCTCTACATCTCTAATTTTTTTCAAAAATTTACGACTTATTGTTTCGGAGATAAGGTAGGGGAATGGGTAAAAGAAATTATATCTTGTTAATATCTGTAAAACAATTTATTTTAAAAATATGAAAAAAAATATATTTGTTTTCGCCATAATGAGCCCTTTCATTGGATATATTACATGATATGTTAGAAACAATTTTAATTTTATATTTTCCATTTAATTCTGTAATTTGCCCCCCAAAATTAATAGTAGAGGTTTCTCCTAATTTTTTTGGTAAAATTCAGGTGACACTATATCTCTATTTTTTTTTCAAAAATTTTTCTTCTTATAGTTTCGGGGATAAGGGGGGGGAACGGTCGATTTTTTTAGTTTTTCCCCCAGAAGTACCCCTAAAATCAAAATTTCTTTATTTAGGATATGTACTCCTGATCGAGTCACCAAACTATACACTGATACCAAATTTCAACCTTTTCCATCTAGTAGTTTACAAGAAAATTGGTGTGATGTGAAAAAGGGAGAAATCTGGAGTGATATTATAAGGGTATCCGAATACTGTATATACGGAATCCTTTAATTTATGTGTCAAAAGATTGGCTAAAAATTGACCTTTAAAGAGAGGTATTACATGATACCCCTTTGTATTTAACGATATTCACCTCCGCTTAGGGGTTGAAATTGCAGGGTTACCGATACGTGTAAAATGTGTCCCCGGTAAATATAAATTATGGATTTTTTCGTCTTTTTCTTTTAAAGGTATTTTAAAAGTTATTTTGGGTGGTTAGTTTTGAAATGAAAGCCCTGTATATTATATATTGACATGTAAATTTCAATAGTAACCGGAGACCAGCATTTAAAAAACGATTCCTACGAATTGAGAACCTCTTCCTTTTTGAAGAGAGTTAAATACATTAGTTTCAAGACACGCATGAAATACGTAGCAGTAAAAAAATTATTCAATATATTGGTATAGTAATGTAGATTACAACGGAATTAGCAATAAGGGTATCATTTATGTTTAATTAACAATGAAATAATAATAATAATATTCCTTCTTACTGCTTACGTAGCTTTATGCATTCTGTTGTATTTAGTACACAAAAGTTGTCGTTAATTTTGTCAAGATTTCGAATTTTATAGATTATTCACAGTATATATATATTTATTTAAAATAGGAATGCAATAAACATGTTCGAAGGAATATAATAAATTGTTGCTTTGCTCAAGTTTATCTGAGTATGTGAAAGACGTTGTCCATATCCAACTTAGTATCCGACTATAAAAAAAATATAAACTGTTTTTATATTTTATTTAAATTAAAACATTCCAAGGGGATTCATTTTAATTGAGCATTGTGCAGAAAAAATCTTTTAAGGACTACGCACTGAATCGGCTTGGACCGGTCGGCTCGGAACCGTACTATAAGCAAATACCGCGCAATTTAACTATAAGATTTCGAATTTTTTTAAAAAGTTCAATATTTCACCCGATCATCTAGATACAATTACTTTAGCTTGTATTTGAATTCGCGGAGGTCTTCATGATCTGGTTTAGAAGGGTGGTAATTTAACATGAGGTTTTTCACTTTTAATAGTGTAGTTGGGCAAGGAAGTGAAAGCGGCATAGTTGGAAATTTTGGATACGGCAAGAGAAACGAAAGAGGCGATAAGTTGGTGGAATTTTGTGAATAATATGGCTTTTGGATTTCGAATACCTGGTTCAAACAACACGAACGACGACTGTATACGTGGAAAAATCCAGGGGACTCGAAAAGGTATTAGATTGACTTCATTTTAACCAAGAAACATACAGGAATGCGGAATAATGGGAATCAAATGTAGCAGTTAAAGTCACAATTAATGTATCTAAATATTCAAGGCTTAAATGCACACAAAACTCAACTAACATGGATAGCAAATCAATATAGACCAATAATTATATGCCTCTCAGAGACACATATTACCAAAGATTTCACACGAAATGAAATAAATATTACTGGATATAATGCAGTGTATAACATATCAGAAAGTACACATACAGGAGGGACAGTAATATATATACAAAAAGGTTATAAGTATAAAGAAATTTTAAAAATAAAGAACAATATGAATATGTGGATAATAGGGATTGAAACCGTGATAAAAAACCACAAATATTGTTTTTACAGTCTATATCACTCACCAAGTACAAGTAATGCTGAATTCTTACAAAACTTTGAAGACATATTGGAAAACGTAAACCTTGATGCAATAGTTATAATTATAGGTGATTTTAATATTGATCTAGGAGGAAAGAGCTTCTATGCTAATAAATTAAACAGTGTTATAAATAAGCAAGGTTTTTACCAACTAATTGATAAACAAACTCGCATTACAAATAATTCTGCAACTAAAATAGATCTATTAGTTACAAACAAAAAGGACATCAGATTTGATGTTCTTCTGACTCCCAAGATAACAGACCACTCAATAATAATGGCAAATTTTGAAGATGAACATGAACCAATCTATGAAATAAAAACCTATAGAAATTATAAAAATCTGGATGTACTAGGTTATCAACTCAAATTAATGGAAATGAAAATGCCATCAAATTCTTCAAATGTAAATACTTTAGCTGATAATCTAATTAACAATCTGATATCAACTCTTGCACCAGAACAACAGAAAATGATAAAAGTTGAAATGGGAAACAAGATGTGGTGGAATGAGGAAATAGACAAGGAAATCAAAGAACGAGACAGATTATACAAGAGAGCTGTAGCTGGTAAGTTGGACAATGTTTGGGAATGTTACAGACAAAAAAGAAATAAAATAGTATCTTTAATAAGAATATCCAAAAAGGATTATTTTAATAATAAAATAGATCAAGCCAGAGATAATCCAACAGAAATGTGGGCCACATTAAAAAAATTGATGAAGACTAAAAACCATGAAGATCTTAAAGATGAAGTTATATTCAATAACAGCATTGTAAGAGGAGATCAAATAAGTAGACATTTTAACAAATACTTCTTAGATAGTGTAAAGGAAATTGCAGAAAATATAAAACCAAACAAAACACATCAAGAGTGTATTAATCACATAAAAATTAGTTGCAAGATAGAAAGATTTCAAAAATTAGAAATCTCAGAGTTAAGAAAAACTATAAACAACATGAAGAATAAAGAAGGTAGTACTGATGGGGTTACGACTAAAATATTGAAATATGCATTTGAAGCTATAGGTGATACATTTCTTAGCGTAATAAATTGCAGTTTGGAAACAGGCTCATTCCCGCAAAAGTGGAAGATGAGTAAAGTCATTCCTATTGAAAAGAAGAAAAATACAATAAGATGTGAAGAGTTTAGACCAATTAACACTGTACCTACATATGAAAAACTACTAGAAATGTGCGTAAATAAACAAATAGTGAACTATGTAGAAGAAAATAATATCCTCAGTGAGTATCAATCAGGTTTTCGAAATAAACACTCTTGTGAGAGTGCTTTACAAAGTGTGTTATTCAACTGGAAAAATGCAATTGATGAAGGCAAAATGATTGGTTTAGTTTTTCTAGACTACAAACGTGCATTTGAAACAATCAACAGAGATCTGCTTCTAATGAAATTGGGAAAATATGGTTTCGGTAAAACGATTCTAAAGTGGTTTAGTGAATATCTAAACAATCGAATTCAGGTAACAAAATACGGGAATACCTCTCTACCAGAAAAAACCGAATATGGTGTGCCACAGAGAACTGTTTTGGGTCCAACGTTGTTTATCTTGTATATTAATGACATTGTTAAAATCATAAAAAAATTGTGATATCCAGATGTTTGCAGATGATACTGTAATATATATAGCAGGTTTTAATTTGGAAACTATCATAGAAACATTAAATGAGGAGCTTAATTGTCTATATGAATGGCTAAACAACAATTCACTTCAGCTAAATGTAAATAAAACAAAAATGATGATTATTAAACATAAAAATAATAAAACTCAACTAGGTAATATGTATGTAGAAATAAATGGTGAAATCATTGAAACTGTAACACAAATTAAGTATCTGGGTTGTATGATAGACAATAATTTAACATTTGCAGATCATTTTAAATTTATAATAAATAAAATAGCAAGAAAAACTAATGTATTAGCTCGTGTTTCAAAAGATTTAAGTACTTTGGCAAAGCTCACAACATATAAAACGATTATAGCTCCACACTTTTATTACTGTTCAACACTATTGTTTTTGATGAATAATTCAGAAATAGATATCTTACAGAAAAAACAAAACAAGATTTTACGTATTATTTTAGCCTGCAATAAATATACAAGTAGAAGTCGTATGTTAAAAAGTACAAATTTATTAAGTATAAGACAAACAATAACTTACAATACAATGTTATTTATATACAAAATGTTAAACAATCTGTTACCAAAACACCTCCTTAGTAAGTGTAAATTTGTTAGAGATATTCATGAGTATAATACTAGGTCAAGAAATAACTTTTATTTAAGTAGAGTAAACACTAACTTTAGTCAAAATAATTTATTTTATAAGGGTTTAAAAGAATACAACGAACTGCCTGGTTCTATTAAAATGTGTTATAATTTAACAGAATTTAAGCGAAAATGTATATTACATATTAAAGATACAATTGTTTTGTAATATTTTTTTCTCTGATATGTATTTGTGACAAATGTTAATATGATTTATTGTATTGTGTTCTAGCCAAGTGCTATTAATAAATATTATTATTATTATCCGACTTGACCATACAATGTATGGCATCACACTCCCTCTAAGGGCATCACACTCCCTCAAAAGGGTTTAGCTCTGTGGGAGCCCTTGCCAGGTTTTCAGGCCCGTGGTTGGAGTCGTGGCGGCAGTTTCCCATGAATTTCCTGACCGTCCGGGCTGTCCCTAACAAGACGCCTTTTTGCATTTGTTTGTAAAGATGTTCGTCCAGACCGAGGTATTTTAAATTGTTTAATAGATGTTTTGGGACTAGTCCTGTTGTTGACATAACAATTGGTACAGTTCGTGTGTTGCTCATGTCCCACTGAGTGTTTATTTGAAATTCCAAATCCCTATATTTGGTTATTTTCTCAGCCTGCTTGATATTTATATTATTATTGTTGGGAATTGCTATGTCAATTAAAGTTGTTTTCCGAGAGACTTTATCTACCAAAACTATATCTGGTCTATTGTGAGCAACAGACCGATCGGTCAGTATCGTGCGGTCTCAGTACAGCTTGTAGTTGTTATTTTCTAAAACAGATTCTGGTTTATATTTATAGTATGGCAATCTTACCGACTGTGATAATTCATGTTTCAGTGCTAGTTCCTGGTGAAGTATTTTTGCCACAGCATCGTGTCGTTCATTGTATTCAGTTGCAGCGAACGCTTGACAACCTCCTGTGATATGCTAGATAGATTCAGATGTTTGGCAACCGTACCTGCATCTATCGTTGTTAATGGAAGGCTCTTTAACGATGTACTTTAGGTAGTTCTTAGTTGGAATTATTTGATCTTGGATTGCCAATATAAAGCCTTCCTTTTTAGGGAACATATGACCAGAGATCAACCAGTAGTTCGACGCTGCGCTGTCGACATAATCTTGGTTGATGTCATTTATGTCTTCCATGAAGGGGCTTCTCTTTCCATTTCAGCAGTTTCTGATCTGTGGTCTGGTGGTGTAATTGGACATGTTGTTGTGTCAGTCGCAGTGGTATTGAGTGATCAACCAGGCACATGACTCTGTGTAGATCAGAAAATTCTGAGAGTTTCTGGAAATGACTACGCAAAATAGAAATTTGTTGATCTAATAGTTTGCTTAGATCTGTCAATCCTCTTCCTCCTTCATACCGTGGCAAAGTTGTACGTTCGACAGAGCTCTTTGGATGGTGATTTTGAGCTTTTGATAGTAAAACTCGAACTTTTCGTTGTAATTGTTCAATGTCAGTCTTGCACCAATTAACTATACCGAAAGAGTAACTGAGCACTGAACACGCATAGGTGTTAATAGCCTGAAACACATTTTTACTGTTTAGTTTGGTTTTCAACAGTCGTCTTACCCTTCTATAAACTCTGCTGTTAGGTCCTTTTTCATAGTCATGTGATCAATACGCTGAGCCTGCTTTATTCCAAGGTATTTATAAGTATGACCTTCCCCCATAGATTCAATTGAGGTGCCATCTCCCATTTCGAAGTGCCCCTGCTGTATTTTGCCTTTAAGTATATTAATAATTCGGCATTTGTCTAGGCCAAAATTTTAAGCATATCATGCAGCTGTTGTTTTGTAGCTGCCATCAACTTTAAGTCGTCCATGTATAACAAATGGTTTATCTTTAATGCTTGTACGTTGTTGTGTTTGAGACTGAACCCAAAATTAGTTGAGTTCAGTTTGTTTGAGAGAGGGTTCATGGCAAGGCAGAATCACAGCGGGCTAAAAGAGTCTTCCTGGAATAAACCCCTACTGATTGGAATAGGGTCAGTTTGATCGAACAATTGGCTTCATTTAGTGAGATTTTGGTTTGCCAGGTGGCCATGGCATGTTCTAAAACGTTAATAATACAATTATTCACTTTATAGAGTTTCAGTATCTTAATGAGCCAATCATGTGGAACTGAATCAAAGGCCTTTTTGTAGTCCACATATGCCATGTAGAGATTTCGACGTTTGGCGTGGGCTTGATTGCAGACAACGGAATCAATTATCAGTTGTTCTTTGCAACCCATCGAATTTTTCGCGCATCCCTTTTGTTGTTAAGTAATTATGTTGTTCAGTTCACAATGTTTGAAAATGCGATGATTAATTTACGATGTTATGAGTTTGTATAAGGTTGGAAGGCAAGTGATTGGTCGGTACTTTGCTGAGTCCTGTGCAAATAGGTTGTCCTTTGGTAAGAGGTATGTAGCACCATGCGTAAGGAAACTAGGCATCTTGTGTGGGTAGGCAATTACGTCATTTATAAGGGCTGTTAGTGTTTCGTAGGTTGCGTACAGTTTCTTTATCCAGTAATTTTGCACACCATCTGGTTCTGGTGCTTTCCAGTTATGGAGGTTCTTCATTATGTTGGATGTATCTTCCGTTGTAAATGGTTGGTGTTGCATGGCCTCACAGTTCTGAGATGCAGCCTCCTCCTCATTAATACAGCTGGCTTTGGAGTTATAGGAGATTGTTGTGGAAAGCTGTGTTTTCCAGAATTCCTCGATGTCTGTTTTACTGGGGTAACTAGAGGCTTCATTATTATTGTTGTTGTTAAGTTTTCTATAAAACCCTTTTTCTGATTGTCGGAAGAGTGTGTTGTCTAGTTTCCGTTGGTTACTGGTTTTGTACCTTCTCAATCGACTTGTGTAGACGGAGAGCTTTTGTCGTAGACTGTCCAGAGACTGCTGAGATGTGATGTTTTCTCCATCCCACTGGGAGTGTATTCGGTGTTTGTCCATGATACTCTTGACAAGCCTTTCTATTCTGTTGTTCCTGACTCCTCGTTGGTACTCGGTCAGTCTTCCAACGTCTTTCCGAAGAGAATTGATTTTCCCTTCAAGTCTTCTTTGCCAAGGTGGTATTCGAGGGGTTTGTCTAAATTGGGGAGGGTCTTGCTTTGGTCTTACTGTGACCCCAATTATTCTGCAGATGGAAGTTGCAGCACAGTAGATGATTGTGTGTAGCGACTCTAACGTATTAGCACCTAAAACATAGGTTGGCAAGATAAATTTGTTCATAGCCTGCAAGACGATACCCAGTTTCTTAGATGATCTTAGTTTGGGAAGAGCTGGTCTAGTCAGTGGATCTGTTCGATTATACTCTCTAAGAGCTCCTTCCATTTCTGCTTGGATCTTCTCAAGCAGGTCAGCGTTGATTGGCTGTTCTTGCTGTAGTTCTTGAGTCTCGTCCGCTCTTTGTGCCAAAGGTGTTTCAGGCTCTGGATCGATTGTATTTCGACTAAATAGTTCGCGCTCCACTTCGCTCTTTATTGTGTCTAGTTGTTCAGGCGAAATAAGGTCATTTCTCAAGATGACACGATATTGATCTGCGACTCTCTGTTCAGTAACTTGAAGCTCTGGGTACTCACGACAGAACTCTTGATAGAGTATTTGGCGATATCCAGTCTTGTCCTGGCCAAGGTTCGTGATTCTGTAAAACGTGCGCATTATAAATGCATTCATGGCGCCAGTCCATTTCATGCGCTGTCTTTTCAGTCCCGCTTGAGTGAGCGCTGGCTGTTGATCCTGCGCAACACTTTCTGCGGGTGGAGTTCTCGTTCTCGTTTGACTCCGTTGGTGATGGTCACGTTGTTGTTGTGACTGTGTTGGTGAGTGTTCTTGTGGTTCTTGGGTTGTAGCTCTTTGGACGGCAGGGGCCCGCCTCGTCAGCACCCTGCCACCGACGTCCCGCATGCTGTCATGTCCAGCGCCGGCTCCAGACATGATCTGGCGATCCCCAGGCAGCGGCTCTTTTCCGAGGCGTCCACTCCTTAGCTGCCATTTTCATGGGTGGTGTCACCAATTGACCCTGGTGACCCAGGTAACTCGGACCCGTGGGGTTGTCACTTCCCAGATGAAATGATTTAAACCAGACCATCCCGTGCGGGTTGTGGAGGAGGAAGGAAAGCTAGGTAGTAGGACAGCGGACAGCTGCCCCTTTAGTCGCCTCATACGACAGGCGGTGGATACCGTGGTGCTATTCTAACCTGGCCACCACATGGCCATTATTATTATTATTATTTGCATTTTTGCTTTTTCTCCATTAATAATGTGTGTTATTAAAGTTCTAAGCGGATAAATATCAAGCATAGACTTTATTCTGAGAGATCTGTGCAGTTGAGGAATTTTCTTGTGAGTGAACACGTGTCGAAGATAACTGATTTTTGCAAATTTAGGTAAATGTTAGCCGGAAGTTCGAGGACTTTTAATGATTGGTGGAGGATTCTAGGTATTACTCCTGTGGTTGACAAAATTATGGGAATTATATTGACTCTATCTTGATGCCACATTTGTTTTATTTCTTCGGCCAGTTGTATGTATTTTTCGATTTTCTCACCTGTTTTCTTTTGTAGATTAGATGTATTTGGGATGGATATTTCTATTAGATATGTTGTCTTGGTGGCCTTATGCATGAAAGTGATATCTGGTTTGTTATATGGAGTTGTTTTATCTGTAATGATATTTCTGTTCCAGTAGAGTTTAACATCTTTGTTTTCTAGAATGTTTTGTGGTTCATATTTATAGTATGGTGTACGTAGTTCAATTAGTTTATATTTGATGGCTAATTCTTGGTGAATGTATTTTGCCACGTTATCATGTCTCTTAATATATTCTGTGTTTGCTAAAATGTTACATCCCCCTGTTATATGGTCTATAGTTTCTATGTATTGTTTACACAATCTGCACTTGTCAGTTGGTGTGTTGGGATCCTTGATGATGTGTTTGTTATAGTATCTGGTGTTGATTGTTTGGTCCTGAATTGCTATCATAAATCCCTCTGTTTCACCATATATGTTTCCTGTTCTCAGCCATGAGTTGGATGCTTTTTTATCTATATGGGGTTGGGATAAATAATTAGGATGTTTTCCATGCATAATTTTTTTCTTCCACTTCTCTATTTTTTCAGGTGTTCTATGTGTTCAAGAGGGTTATAATTTTTGTTATTTAGTTTGAGAGGGGTAGCTGTGCTGTGGTGTCCATGTGCATAATGGCCTTATGTATCATACTTTCCTTACTTTCACTAAACCCCAGATATCCTAGATATCAAAAGGGTTTAGCTCTGTGGGAGCCCTTGCCAGGTTTTCAGGCCCGTGGTTGGAGTCGTGACGGCAGTTTCCCATGAATTTCCTGACCGTCCGGGCTGTCCCTAACAAGACGGCTTTTTGCATTTGTTTGTAAAGATGTTCGTCCAGACCGAGGTATTTTAAATTGTTTAATAGATGTTTCGGGACTAGTCCTGTTGTTGACATAACAATTGGTACAGTTCGTGTGTTTTTCATGTTCCACTGAGTCTTTATTTGAAATTCCAAATTTCTATATTTGGTTATTTTCTCAGCCTGCTTGATATTTATATTATTGTTGTTGGGAATTGCTATGTCAATTAAAGTTGTTTTCCGAGAAACTTTATCTACCAAGACTATATCTGGTCTATTGTGAGCAACAGACCGATCGGTCAGTATCGTGCGGTCCCAGTACAGCTTGTAGTTGTTATTTATATTTATAGTATGGTAATCTTACCGACTGTGATAATTCATGTTTCAGTGCTAGTTCCTGGTGAAGTATTTTTGCCACAGCATCGTGTCGTTCTTTGTATTCAGTTGCAGCGAACGCTTGACAACCTCCTGTGATATGCTGGATAGATTCAGATGTTTGGCAACCGTACCTGCATCTATCGTTGTTAATGGAAGGGTCTTTAACGATGTACTTTAGGTAGTTCTTAGTTGGAATTACTTGATCTTGGATTGCCAATATAAAGCCTTCCGTTTCAGGGAACATATGACCAGAGATCAACCAGTAGTTCGACGCTGCACTGTCGACATAATCTTGGTTGATGTCATTTATATGTCTTCCATGAAGGGGCTTCTCTTTCCATTTCAGCAGTTTCTGATCTGTGGTCTGGTGGTGTAATTGGACATGTTGTTGTGTCAGTCGCAGTGGTGTTGAGTCATCAACCTGGCACATGACTCTATGTAGATCAGAAAATTCTGCGAGTTTCTGGAAATGACTACGCAAAATAGAAATTTGTTGATCTAATAGTTTACTTAGATCTGTCAATCCTCTTCCTCCTTTATACCGTGGCAAAGTTGTACGTTCGACAGAGCTCTTTGGATGGTGATTTTGAGCTTTTGTTAGTAAAACTCGAACTTTTCGTTGTAATTGTTCAATGTCAGACTTGCACCAATTAACTATAATGAAAGAGTAACTGAGCACTGAACAGGCATAGGTGTTAATAGCCTGAAACAGATTTTTACTGTTTAGTTTGGTTTTCAACAGTCGTCTTACCCTTCTATAAAACTCTGCTGTTAGGTCCTTTTTCATAGTCATGTGATCAATACGTTGAGCCTGCTTTATTCCAAGGTATTTATAAGTATGACCTTCCCCCATAGATTCAATTGAGGTGCCATCTCCCATTTCGAAGTGCCCCTGCTGTATTTTGCCTTTAACTATATTAATAATTTGGTATTTGTCTAGGCCAAATTTCATATGGATGTCACTAGAGAACCCTTCTACGATTTTAAGCATATCATGCAGCTGTTGTTTTGTAGCTGCCATCAACTTTAAGTTGTCCATGTATAAATGGTTTATCTTTAATGCTTGTACGTTGTTGTGTTTGAGACTGAACCCAAAATTCATGGCAAGGCAGAACAACAGCGGGCTAAGAGAGTCTCCCTGGAATATACCCCTTTTTATTGGAATGGGGTCAGTTTGTATCGAACAGTTGGCTTCATTCATTGAGATTTTGGTTTGCCAGGTGGACATGGCATATTCTAAAAAGTTAATAATACAATTATTCACTTTATAGAGTTTCAGCACCTTAATGAGCCAATCATGTGGAACTGAATCAAAGGCCTTTTTGTAGTCCACATATGCCATGTAGAGATTTCGTCGTTTGGCGTGGGCTTGATTGCAGACAACGGAATCAATTATCAGTTGTTCTTTGCAACCCATCGAATTTTTCGCGCATCCCTTTTGTTGTTGAGTTATTATGTTGTTCAGTTCACAATGTTTGAGAATGCGATGATTAATGCACGATGTTATGAGTTTGTATAAGGTTGGAAGGCAAGTGATTGGTCGGTACTTTGCTGGGTCCTGTGCACATAGGTTGTCCTTTGGTAAGAGGAATGTAGCACCATGTGTAAGGAAAATAGGCATCTTTTGTGGGTGGGTAATTACGTCATTTATAAGGGCTGTTAGTGTTTCGTGGGTTGCGTACAGTTTCTTTATCCAGTAATTTTGTACACCATCTGGTCCTGGTGCTTTCCAGTTATGGAGGTTCTTCAATATGTTGGATGTATCTTCCGTTGTAAATATTATTATTATTATTATTATAGCAACGATTTAAGAACAACATCAAAATTACAAAAACTTACCCCGCAGATATGGACTCCGATCTTAATATCTTACTATTAATAATTAGAACTAAGATGAAGCATATCAAGAAGCAAAATATCCCAAGAAATGGAACACAGAAGAGCTAAACAGGCGAATTCGAATCATTCATGAATAAAATTGAGAAAATTTGAAAATGGAACCACCGAAAGAGAACATCAAGGAAGAATGGAACTACCTGACAGAAACATTTATTAGTGCTCTAGAAGATACCGTTGGGCGAAATACAAGGAAAAATAAGAAGGAGTAGGTAACACAAGAAATGTTTGATAAAATGGAAGATAGGAAGAAATGGAAAAATGATAAAAGCAAAAAAGGTAAAGCGGAGTCCAGGAGAATCAATAATGAGCTCAGAAAAGTAACCGATAAGGCTAGAGAGAAATGGATGGAAGAACAGTGCGAGAAAATAGAATATCTAGAGCAAAAGTAAAGAGTTAACACATCATTAACATCAGGTATACAGATGATGATAATATGCAAGATTTCCGTTAAACTGTGTCAGCTAAGTAGGAGGATAAATATGATATACAAAAAACAAAAAAATATACAAACTTACATCTTCATGGATAACCCACTAAAATAGTGAGATTATTTAAATATTTGGCAATAAATATGTCACGGAATAAATAGTCCTTATAAAGAAATAAGACACAGAATCATGATGACTCGTGCAACCTTCACCAAATCGATAAGTCTCTTTTGTAATACGAATATTAATTTGAAACTACGATCCCCAGAAGATTGTTACGGATACCATGGGTTGCGAAATGATCAAACGAAGAAGTTCTGCAGAGGTCCAATATTAGCCGAGATTTTTTAACTAACATAAAATGCAGAAAAACTTCATATCTGGATCCGGATCTTGTAACTAATAATAAAAAGTAAAATAGAAGGACGAAGAGCATTTGGTAGAAAACAAGTATCATGGCTGAAGAACATCCGCGACTCGACAGTATCCACAGTGTCGACCACTTATTTAAACTAGCACAGGATAGGGGAAAATTCGCCAGAGTGATTGCTAACTTCAGGGAGACCGGACAAGGTACATAAAGAAGAAGAAGTCACTAACCTTTACTTCAAGAGTCCTTTCTGTTTTTAAATTTAATGATGACCCTCTCACATTTTATCGTGACAACTGTAATTACAAAGAAATATTCATTGTAAAACTTCCCATCTGAAAGAGTTTTCTCCATAACATGAGAAGTAGTTAGTGAAAAAAAGAAGTATGTTCATTCAGTAGACTTCGCTTTTTTCACTAAAGGCAGTTAATAAACTTCTCTTGCTCCAAACTACGGACAAAAAATATGGGTGCTTATAAACTGGAATAACACTAAATAATATAAGTGTATATCTTGTAGGTATATATGTATGAATGAATAGTTGTATACTTATATGAATAAATACATTGAACGTATTAATACATATGTTGTAAATATATGTTAGTATTATCAGTTTATTAAGAACACAACAATAAAAATTTTGATTATACTGTAATGTTTTTATTTTCACTCTGGGTACTTGGATTTATTTAAACTCTCAGTCGAACTTACTATAACTTATTTCCTCTACTTTTATATTCACACAACTATATACAATTTATCTTGAACACCTGTTGTTTTCTTGACGGCAACTAATTACTGAATGAATCCCTTCATTGGCTTCCCGTATTTATATATTTCTTCTCAGGAGGTTCTAGATCAAACAGCCGCCGAGATATTTCTTTCATGGATTCTCCAATTCTCAAGAACTTTTACAGAGCTAGCCGCCGGCCTCGAAGCGCCAGACAAACAATCTTTAGGATATCAAATGATTGCTGATTCCACCGAATATCGGATGAATTCCCTTAACAATACTTTCTTGAAATATTGTAATAAAAAATAACATCCCTACAAAGGATAAGTCAAATAATTTGGTCAAGTGCGAGTTGGACTCTCATACTAAGCGTTCCGTACCACCTAATTCTAATATTCCAGTTTCAGACAAGCAGGGAATGAGTGCATGTTCTTATATTTACCCAATATCTTTTAAAGGAAGCATTTTAAATTTATAAAAAAAATATACACTTTCATTTTTCACACATAGACTTTTTATTTTATCTGCTTCAGGATTCGCTTGATTTTTATAAGAATACATATGTATTTAATTTTATAATTGGGACCCCAAAAATTAGCATTAGAGTTGTATTTTACTAATAAACTTTCAGGCAAGCCTTTTATAATCTACTGTCTAAATTTTGAAGCTCTGTAGATTGAAAGATAAAGGGCAAAATAGGTCGCGTTTTAAAATATAAATTATTAAATCTGTTATTGAAATTATTTAAAAATACAAATAACATAAGTCGATGTTTAATATTTTTGTTAATATATTTTAAACAAATGATTTAAAAATATGACATATTTGTAATTCACATAATGAGCCTTTTATCTGATATATTACAATATGCGTTTGAAAATTGAATTTTTATTTTCCAGTTAATTTTATAATTTATACCTAAAATTACTATGGGAGTTTTCTAATAATTTTTCTTATAAATTTCAAGTGAGCCCCAGTACCCCTAATTATTTTCAAATTTTGGGTAGTATGGTTTCGGAAATAAAGCGAAAAATGAGAATTTTTTATATCTTTATGTTAATATTAATTAATTTTAAAAATATTTGAATTCCTCATAATGAGCCCTTCCATTTGATGTATTGCATGATGCGTTAAAAAACTATTTTTTTATTTTCCGTTTAATTCTATAATTTGGCCCCCAATATTGATATTAGGGATATTTTTCCTGTATCTAGGTCTATAGTTTATTAAGGGGGGGAAGGGTATTGTTTATTGGTATTTACATGATCCTAGAAACAAGTAAATTTTTTACAAATTTTTTCAGTAAAGTTCTGAGCTATACCTTAATTTTTTTCCCAAATTTTACAGCTTATGGTTTCGGAGATAAGGAGGGGGAATGGGTAATTTTTTTATATTTTTGTTAATATCTTTTAATTAATTTATTTTAAAAATATGAAAAAAAAATATTTGTTTTAGTCATTTGATATATAACATGATGCGTTAGAAACAATTTTAATTTGATATTTTCTATTTAAATCTGTAATTTGCCCCCCAAAATTAAAAGTAGAAGTTTCTCCTTATTTTTCCAGTAAACTTCAGGTCAGACCCTATACCTCTAATTTCTTTTAAAACTTTAGGTTTTATAGTTTCAGTGATATCTTTTTAACAATTTTTTTTAAAAATATGAAAAAAAATATATTTGTGTTCCTCAGAATAGGACCTTTCATTTGATGAAATTACATGATGCGTTTGAAAAAATTAATATTAATGGTTTATCCTTATGTTTCCTGTAAAGTTCAGGCAACGTTCTATATTTCCTATTTTTTCAAAATTTTGGGCTCAGTAGTTTCGGAGATCAGGGAGAGAACGTTCGATTTTTTTTAGTTTTTCCCCCCAGAAGTACCCCTAAAATCAAAATTTCATCTTTTACGATATGTACTCCTGATCGGGTCACCAAACTATACATTGATACCAAATTTCAACCTCTTCCGTCCAGTAGTTTAGGAGAAAATTGCAGTGATGTGACAGAGTCAGAAATCCGGAGTTATAGAGTATCCGTATATTGTATAAACGGAATCCTAAAAATGAAGGTTACTAGTTATCATTAAAAACTATATATTTCTGGAGGTTTTTACTTTTCTGCTAAATGGCGAACAAAAAACATTGCTGTTTACGAATACAACGTTTAAGTTTGATCTTTTTTCATAAGTTGTAAGTTGAGTGTTTTTCGTTTTTTTATAAGGTATATTTCTTATATTATATACATATGAACATCTTAGTAACAGTTGTACTTCCGTGTGCTTCTTATAAATCCTCATGATGGAATTTTCGGAGTCTTCCTACTAATCGCCTTCCTTTTGAGAAACGGTCCCTGTTACCTACTTTTCTGACATTCTGTTTATGTGGCAGTTTCATTGAGTTCTCCAATTTCTCCTTCGATCTTTGATTTGTGCATCAGTAGAGAACATTATTTTCAATCTTTGCGTCCTAATCTTATTAGTATAGTATACAGGGTTCCGTCTACTGTATATACGGATACCCTATACTATCATTATAATATCACTGGATTTCTAGCACTTGCACATCATAGCCATTTCCTTCTAAACTACTGGACGTAAAAGTTTGAAATTTGGTATCAGTATATAGTTTGGTGACCCTATTAGGAGTACATATCGTAAATGAAGAAATTTTGATTTTAGGGGTACTTCTGGGCGGAAAAACTAAAAAAATTGCCCGTTCCCTCCCCATTATCTCCGAAACTATAAGACGTAAAATTTTGAAAAAAATTAGAGACTCACCTGAATTTTACCAGAAAATTACGGAGAAACCTCTAGTATTATTATTGGGGGGCAAATTACGGAAATAAATGGAAAATATGAAATTGTTTATAATCCATCATGTAAAATATCAAATGAAAGGGTTCATTCTGACGAAAACAAGCATATTTTTTTCATATTTTTAAAATAAATTATTTAAAATATATCAACAAAAATACCCATCCCCCCCCTATCTCCTAAACTATAAGACGTACAAATTTAAAAAAAATTAGTGATATAGGACCTTACCTGAACTTTACTAGAAAAATAAGGAGAAACTCCATAAATTATTTTGGGGGGCAAATTGCAGCATTAAATGGAAAATATAAAATTCAAATTATTTCTAACGTATCGTGTAATATATCAAATCAAAGGGCTCATTATGACGAGTAGAAATATATTTTTTTCAGATTTTTAAAATAAATATTTTAAAATATATTAATAGAAAATTAAATTAAATTTAAAGAAACGCATTATGCAATACATCAAATGAAGGAGCTCATTATGAGGAGTACAAACATATATTTTTCATATTTCTAAAATTAATTGTTTGCAAGATATTAACAGAAATATATAAAAAATTATCATTTCAAATATGTTTTTTCATATTTTTAAAATATTTGTTTAAAAGATATTAACAAAAATATTAAAGATCCACTTATTCCCCCTTTATCTCACAAACTACACAATCTAAAATTTGAAAAATATATTTTATTTGTATTTTTAAATAATTTGTCTAAAAGATAATTTATTATTTAAAACTTGACCCACTTTCCCGTTATCTTCCAATCTACTGAGACTAAATTTCAGAAAATATATTATATAGGGCTTCACTGAAAGTTTGTTAGTAAAATTAGACTCTAATGTTAGTTTTGTGGTCCAAATTAAAAAATTAAATAAAGTGTATATTTTTTACAAAATTTTAAAATGCTTCGTTTAAAACATATTTGGGTAGATATAAGAAAATGCACTCATTCCCTGCTTATCTTTATTAAACTGGAATATTAGACAAATATTTACTTTGATTCACCTACATTCTATTAAATTTTAAAGGTGGTACCGAAACCTTAGTATGCGAGTCCAACTCGCACTTGACCAAATTATTTTAATTTTTTGAATAATTTTGTCCAATTTTTTATTTGAAATATATTGACAATTGTTACTATTATGAAAAGAAATAGGTGCATCACTTTCTTTTCAAAAGACAATCTCGAGTCAATAAAATAAGTTCAATTCTTTACCAATTCATTGTTAGTTCCTTAGTTTTGTCTATTTCTGTTTCTTTTATTAACATGTCTTCGCCAGCTACTATTCCTTGTCAGGGTTGTTCAATTCTAACTCTTTTAGGAAACCTTATGATTATTACTAGATCTTCTAATTATACTCTTCATATGCTTCTCAGAAGCTATATGCTATCTGTTTAGAAAAAAAATTCACTGGGTAATTATTTATCGAATTAACCACTTGCAGTGGTTATATTTCCACTTTGTTCGATTTTTATACTAGAGATAGATTTTCTATAGATACACTTTCATTCTTTTTCTGTAATATTGATTCTTTCACTTATTTCTTTATGTGGCTCTTTGCCTTTTCCCAGATTCCTTTATGGTTGTCGCTTATCTACTATTTAGATTTCTGATATTCATTCTCCGGAAAATTACAGTTTTCATTTTTGTTTGTCACGTTCTTGAGTTTTTATAAATGCGTACCATTATCGATCAAATAAACATTTGTTAATTACAAAATACGAGCGTTACGGTGATAATACTTTGAATGTGTATGTAAACAAATGGCTTCAATTATTCCATTGAAGATTGCCAAAAAAGAACATTAAAATACTGGTATGCTATTTTATAAATTCCGACTTTTAACAATGCAAGATTTTTCTATGTTCAAGGTTGGAACCGCATCCGGATCAACTGGTTCCTTATCAAGTGCAGATATGTCGAATGTGAGCGATCTTACCTAGATGGCGCAGTGCAACAGACTTAGGCCGGGCACAGACCTACCGTTTCTGTTCTATTCTTATAAGAACATAACAGAAAAGAATTGTAACAGAAGGCTAGAACGCAATGCAAAGTATATCACTCGTCACATACCTACCGATCCGGAACGGCAAGAACGCCCGGTCAGAAAGCAACCGGCCAGCGTCCCCGGTCAGAACGTTCTCACCGGTAA
Source organism: Octodonta nipae (assembly GCA_034190945.1). Classification (NCBI taxonomy): domain Eukaryota; kingdom Metazoa; phylum Arthropoda; class Insecta; order Coleoptera; family Chrysomelidae; genus Octodonta; species Octodonta nipae. The sequence goes on from CM067217.1 coordinate 108,140,493, forward strand.
GAAAGAGGCATGGATTACGTACAAACTGCATATATCGGCACACACAGCCCGGTTGCAACCCGGCGCCGGCGATTTTACCACAGTTGTCCTACTACTGTGCTTTTGATCGGTTCGTCATCTCTATTACGAAATATGATATATTCGATGTGACTACCACAGGCGCTAGATAACGACTGAGGGCAAATCAAGAAAGCCCGTCGACCGGTAAGTGTGTTGCTATAACTCGGATTCTTTTCTGTTCTTATAAGAAGAGAACAGAAACGGTAGGCCTGTGCCCGGCCTTATGGGTGAGTGTACACAAGGTAGGAGCGTATCTTTGGCACTGGCGAAACTTCCCTAAAGGTCACATGAGATGCGGACAGCTGTTCTCTAGATTATTCTAGCCTAATCTTGTTTCATGTGGATTGTCTTAAGTATGGAGCATACGTTTGACGGACCTGAGGAATTATTTACCAGAATTAAGAGATGGGGCTTTTAGTTTTAAAATAATGTAGACTATTTGGTTCATAGTTTCGGAGTCAAGAATACGATCTAATAAAGACAAGATAGAAGCGACAATATTTCTGCCACCAAACCTACACAGCTACATAGGCTGATCGGCCAGAAGAAGACATTTAACTGTAATCGAGATTGTAGGATAGCTTTTACACGACCGATATCAGAGTTATGTTTGAGTCATGTATTAGCGTTACGCAGGTAATACGGCAAGTTTGTACTTAACATAGGCGCCAATATCACTGCTGTTTGAGCCGTGATTTCCCAAATTTCAGATAGAGACAAGTGGCTGAGCGAATACTAAAGCCCTAGGTTTTCGAAGCTAGAACAGAAAACTGCGTTACTAGGAAGGAACTACTAGCTGTCGACCATTATAACAAAATCTGTATAGAAAAGATTGCGTGAGTTGCGTTTCATCCAGTAGGTCAATATGAGGCAAATGAATATGTATCGAACCGATAAAATGAATATCTGTTCAGTAGGATTCCCTTCGAATAAAAATGGAATTCTTAAGAGAATTCAAGATTGTTGTTCTAAGGAACTGCTCGCCGTGCTGAGAGTAGTACAAATTGGATTTGAATTTGGATATAACCCACGTCGATTATTTGGAATACTATGGTATTTACTCGAAGTTTAAAGTTCATTATTAGTACGACAGTTTATCATAAACTCATCGTCCTCGTTTTCAATATTTCGTTAAATTCCCAATATTATATATTTACTATTGATATTTTGATTAGGTTGAAAGTTTCCAATTCAGTCAGAAAAGATTTCAAAGTATTTTCAAGGTTTCAATTTGAATTCACAGGATAAAATTGTCAAAAATAGATGTATTTAACTAATATTAATTAACAGTATGTGATTCGTATTTCTTTATATTTTCCACATAAAACACAAATAGTTATGGGTTTACACGATTGGTAAGTGTATTTTAATTTACATTAACGAAAATTTATTGAATCTTAATATATTTGAAATACTTTATATTGAAACTCATACTGAAAATTATTGTTCTCTGAAAATGTGGGTATTTTATAGTTGATTTATTTTACATTAAATTGTCTCATTGCTGCAAACTTCTGACTTTTAAAACCAGGTGACTACGTTTTACTTAATAGAAATATATCATTGACATTTTAAAGATTTGTTTGAATATAAAAAATGTACCTACCCATTTATTATGTTAAGTTCGGGACATTTATTGTAGAGTAAAATATATTTTTATTTGACATATTTTTGCCTTTCAAATCTCACATTCCTGGCTTTAAAGTTTACAATCAAACAATATTTAAAAAAAAATTAAAATTCAGAACGCCCTGCCACGACAACAGAAACCACTGCGTAATTATATATGCTAGGTTGGTTCTGAAATGATAAACACGGCAGTGACTTTCAGATCATGTAATGACGATCTTTTACTGTCCAGTGTTTGGAATTGCCTATAGTTCAATAGGAAAATATTTAGTGTAGTAAATTAAAGATCAGTATTGATTTTTGTTGTCATTAATATAATATTATTTTCACAATAGTCCGAAGGTATTGTGCAACATGTAATCAGTCAGCGAACAACAGAAATGGCATTAAAAATTAGAGATTTCATTGGGTTGTTTGTTATCCCTATTTTAAAAATCGGTTGTGTGTAAATGACTGAAATTTTTAAATTACATAGAAAAATTCGCTGATAATCACATGGAATGTATTGCAAAGACACTATTACATTCTCGTATTTATGTAAAAATAATCCTATAATAATATACACAAATAAAAAATAATTTCGTGAATTATTTCTACAAATGTAATCCACATGAAATAATAGGGATAGCAAAGGCCTGGCCTACTTTTCTGATTTTGCCTTAACTCTATTTCTTATACAAAATAACGTCAATAAGGTCAATACCGCTAGTATATAGAAAAGCAATTCATACCAACAAATACCTTCATGCTAATTCTTACCACCATTCAGCCCAACTAGAAGTCGTCGTCAAGACTCTAGTAACTAGATCCCAAAGACTAAGTGACCAGGATAAAATCAAACAAGAATTGGACGGTTTACAAACAGCTCTAAAATAGAACGAATTTACAGACTGAAATATACAAGGAGCCCTAAAGTCTAAATCGAGACGAACAGGCGAGGAACATCAAACACCAATAAACAAGGCTAATTTACCGTATGTCAAGGGTACCCGGACAGTACTGCGAGAATTTTACGTAAGCACAATATTGTCACTATTTTCAAACCGACAGAAAAATTATCACGGTGTTGAGGAATCCGCAGACGAGGATCCCTTTAGAACAACAGGGAGTGAAGGAAACTCCATGTGCAGACTGGCACAAAACCTAGATGAAGCAAACTAACAGACGAATTCATACCAGACATGATGAACAACAGAACGCCATAAGGAAGCATGAATACGAAAGTACTGCAAATATAGAACACCCGAAATAGAGACTCTTAAGAGAGGCAATTGAGATCGTCTAATAAACACCGTACCGCACCGGCCTCGCCCAATAATAACTCAACCGCAAATTACCAATCAGCAAGTGGGAGGCCTGGCTACCGAACGTCAAGGGGCAATCACACGGAGTCGTTCACGAGACCAAGCGATGAGCGCCGAACCGCGACTATATAACAGCGCTCCCTACTGTAGATCTTAGTATTCGAATAACTAGAAGCGTAAGTCGAAGGATACGAGGTTTATACGAACCGACTTGAAGAGGGTAGATGTGAGTCTGCCAAAACGTCGTCATTTTAACATCGATCCCGACATACTTTATCCGATAAGTTATTGAAATCGAGAAAAGTGGACAGCTAAACAAAAGAGACGACGCGCCCTGCACCTGCCCAGCACATGGAAGACAAGAATTCATCAACGTAGTAAAACAGAATTAACCACACACAAAACAAACCTATCAACAACCGATCCGCCCGACACGACAGGGAAGGGCGCGGAGCTAACACCGACCAATCAGTCGTGCTACGACTCCGACGGAGGCATATAAATATACGGCCCAAATAAATTACCTCTCAGTTCAAGGTAACAACGCATTAAGAATGCGAACTGAGACCTTGGCGAAACATCTGCGAGTTTCAAACTTGATTCATCTATCTTTCTACACTATTATAAAAATTGTAAGTTTTTCTGTTTGTTTGTTTGTTTGTTCTGGCACCACGTAAGAACTACTGAACTGATTTTGCTGAATTATTTTTTTTGTTGCAAAGCCTATAGTTTGACTTAAAATCTGGTAGACCTTTTATCCCCCTACAACGACAGAAACGGTAGATATAGCGAAAAAACTTCTAACATGTTGAGTTTTACACAATTACTATATTGGTTCCAGCGTACGCACCAAATATTAGATACTTGCATCAGCTTAGGTTTTATTCAAAATTCGGAATATGCCAATGTAACATGTTTCGATTTAAAAAAAAAATCAACCGATAGAAGCGAAATTTTCCATGGTGTTCTATATATAGAAAACTAAGAGCGGAGTATACTTACATGGATTTAAAAAATCTCTTAAAAAAGTGATATTAGGAGTGGAATTAGTTATACGGGGTGCTTAAAAAGAGTCGAACTGAGTGGGCCATAAATTATTGCATATACCAGGCAGTTGAAAAACGGGTGGACATTTATACAGAGTAGATTACAAAATGTTATAATCTTTGGGTCATAAATATGTGCATAAAATGTGATAAATAAGGGTAGAAAGAATTGTATTTATACATGGTGGATAAAAAAATCTTAGAAACAATGTCTAATGTAAGCAGTTAAGATATTTGAATTATCTTCTTGAGTTATAGTTATGAAACGGGTTGAAAACGTGTTGGAAGCAGTTGTTTATAAAGTGTTGATGAAATATAAGATGGAGTGGAATTATAGTTTATAGGGTGGTTGAAAAAATTGTTTAATATCCACAAGTAGTTGCTTATATAGGATGGTTGAAATATGTCGCGGAGTATAATTACAGTTATACAGGTGGGTTTAAAAAATATTACAAAGAAATGTGGTGATCTACAAGCTGTATCATATACAGGACGGTTGAAATATAGGGTGGAGTAGAATTCTAGGAATAAAAAGTGGTACAAAAATGTTATATTGGGTGGCTTATAAGTAGTTATTTATACAAGGTTATATATAGGGTAGAGTAGAATTATAATTATAAAGGGTGTGTTAAAAATTGGTAGAAAAATTTTATTTCATAGTGTATAACATGAGCAGTTGCAAATATGAAGTTCCTGAAATATGAGGCGAAGTAAAGTTATAGTTACAGATTGTTCATGATGATTTGAGTAATACACTTATTACAAACTTACACTTTATTTAAAAAAATGTGACAATTGTTTCGCGTCCGATGGAGCTTAATCATGCAATGGTAGTACCTTAAGAAATTCAATACTTATTTTACTAGTCAGTTGCATGTATAAGATAGTTGGAATATAGAGTGAAGCAGAGTTATAGTTAGATGTTTTACAAAATGTTATATGTGGTGCTTCCTAAGAAGATGCATATACATACAGGGTGGTTGAAATATTTTGTACAGTAAAATTATGGTCATACGGGATGATTCAAAAATAAGTTTTAATGTAGAAGGAAGTAGAGTTATTATACAAGGCGGTTCCAGAAAATTGATTAAAATTGTTATATAGGGTGGCCAAAAAGCAGTTGCAGTTTGGATGAGTGTTTAAACAAAGGCGTGGTGTTAGGGTGCCAAACTGTGTTTATACATTTGTGACACACCAAGGATTCCACAGACACTTCCATTAGGGTGGATCGAAAAGTTTAAAAAAATTGTTATATAGGGCATAAACTTATGCATCCTACTATATGGAATACCTGAAACATGGGGCGAAGCAAAATTATAGTTTTAGAGTGTGATTAACACAATGTTAGAAAAAGTTGCATATAAAGGGTGATTAATTGTACTTTAAAAGGTGGCTCAAAAAATATCAGAAATAATTGTTATATAGCGCGGACCATAAGCAAGTTGCATAGTTGAAATATATAGTGGAGTAGAGTTATAAGCAGGTGTTCAAAAAAGTTATATTGGGTCACAAATAAACAGCAGCATATACAGAATGGTTGCACTATAGGGTGAAGCAGAGTTACAGTTATACAAAGTGATTTAAAAAAATGGCGAATAAAATTGTTATATACGGTGGCCCATAAGCACTTGCAGTTTGGGTGGAATATATTCGGGATTGGTGGATATATAGTTAAGTAGACTGTTTCTAAAAATTTGAAAAAATTGTTATATGTGATAACCCATATATTTCATAAGTTAACCGCGGGTAACAGCTAGTACTATATATATATATATATATATATATATATATATATATATATATATATATATATATATATATATATATATATTGTTATGGAATTTTTACTTCGTGGTTATTATTTGAACTTTTATTTATTTATCTTAAACTTGTCCACTCCGTAAAAACTCCACACAATATTCTTTATCTTCTACCAAACTGCTCCGACTCTTGAAACTCTTTTTATTTTATTTAAATGTTATTCATGCGCCAATTGACCCTTTGTCAATAATAAAACAACTCAATTTCTTTATTAAATATATTATCAAACCTTTTAAAAATAGACTTGGGAATTATCAACCTCTTTTAAAAATCAATTTTAAAATTCAAATATATAACAAATCAAATCAATTAATAAACTTCTAATAAATACCAAACACCTTATAAATGTCAATAACTAATCTAAAAAGATTTGCTGTACCGAAATGATTCTAAATTCTCTTCAACAACTTATTTCAAGCTCAATGAATTTTCAAATGCAATGTTTTCAAACTTTATATCGTTGCTAAAATGATTATTTCCCAAATATTCTTTATAAATCTAATAGTTAAAAGAAAATCAAAATATATATATGAATGTTTAAATAAATCCAAAAGTAAATACCTTTTTCACTTTAACACTTTTAAAGTGCTTTCACCTTTTTAAACTGTGGAACTCTTTCTGACCAGGTCACTCTCTCACCTTGATTGATGTATACTGTGCTGCCTACTGTTGTGATATTTTTGCTACCATGAATATTTTATTCTTAACTGATTCCAAATGACCCTGCTTTCTACTTTAGAATGATTATGATTTTACTGCCAAATATTTTTTTAATACCAATTTAACCTGCTTTCCTGTCTGCTACCATGAAATGTTTACTATTTGTTTTCACTTGCCAAACTGGATACTTTGTTTTGATTGCTTAATTTTTTGTTACTTAATTTCAGTACTTTCCCATTCAACTTGTTCTGTATTGTGACTATTTTATTTAACTGAAAATACTTTGACCAAATTAAATATTTGTTTAAGGTTAGCAACCACTGTCAATTTATACTCTTGAACGAGGTTTTCTGTTACACTTCTAAATTTCGACTCTCTTTTTACCTGCTGTCAGTTCTTGCCTTTTATAGTTTTTTTATTTGACATAGGACTGAACATTTAAACTTTTTAAATCCGCATATTTGAAAATCCATTTTTACAAACAATAACCTACTCCCTGATATTTAATTTCGTATCTAAATAACTTTCCAAAATACCCTCTACTTTTCTTTAAATTTTCACTTTTAGCTATTTTGTTCCATGTCATTTCACCAAGTACCTGCTGGCTGCATTGTTGACCTGTCATTTAATTTTATTACAAATTTTTCATTGTTGACACAAAACGTTACTACCACTGGATTCAGCGTTCTGTCCTTGCTTTGTCGTATGAATTTCTGTCTAGTCCGATCATTAAATCTGTCAATATTTCGCTCCAAAATTGTGTTATGACATTTGAATTTAACTTGAAATTTGTCTGCTGTCAGATTGAAATTTGATGCCTCGAAATAAAGGTATGTTTTTATTTCATTAAATGATGTTACTGTAACATAATAAGTCAATAGAATATTTTTATATCATCATTTGATTTCCTACTCTCTTTTTTAAAAAATGCATTTACTGTTTGAATTTTGTTGTGTAAATCATCTACACATGACCAGTTTACAGTCTAGTTTTATATTTCAATCATTTCTTTGTTTTTCCTGAGGTTAGTGAGTGCTTGGTGTTCTGCCCTGGATACGTTTGGCTCTGGTTTTTTAGCAGACCGCAGGATTCTTGCTACGTCTTGCCTTATTTCTTCGACTTTCTCCTGTTCGACGTGGTGTAGTGTTGATTCTACGCCAGAGATGATCGACCGGTATGATTGTTGGAGTTATTGCGAAGTTGAAGCCTTTACACAGGATCTGTTTCTCGACAGCGGAGAGTGGATAGTTGGAAACGTTGTGGACCACTTTGTCATAGTCTAGCGACCTAGTATTTGTGATCTGTACGGCCTTCCTAGCAAGGTTTTGATGTTTCTTGTTTAGTCTGACTGTTTTGAGTTCTTTGTCTGTTTCTGTTCGAAAGAAAATTAGTTGTTCTGTTGACGTCCAGATTAGTCCGTGGAGGGTGTTGCTGAGTTGCAAGTGTGAAGTCAGTAGATCCCTCTCGGTCATGGCTAAGTGTCGTCTTGTCTGGTGTATTTCCTCGCGCAGTAGCCCTCTTCTGGCATTGTTGAGGATGGTGTCGGTTTTCTTACTATGGGTGTGGTAGGAAAGCTTGGTGAAAGATGGAAAGAGATTTTCGTCTCTGCATTTTATCAGGAAATGGAGATCGCACAGGAGTGTGGTTTTTTTCTCCTAAGCTTTTCGTAGAGCTTGATGGATTTGAGTGTCTCCTCCCCGTAGAGGTGTACAATGTTTGAAAACAAGTTGGCACGGACGGAACTATTTGTAGCTCTCTTGATGGTCCGGGTGTTCGTCCGTTGAAAGTTTTGTCCCTGTAAAGGGACACAGACTTTGAGGAGGAATGGGTACAGCAACAACACCATACGACGAGCCCTGAATCAACAAGAACTACCAAGGCACGAAGAAACCCAAGAAGACCCCCCAAAGGCAGCGACCACCCTTCCGTACATACAAGGAGTGACAGATCGGATAGGAAGAATCCTTAGAAAAAGCAACATCAAAACTTCCTAGAAACCTCATAAGACGATAAAAAGCATTCTAGGCAATCCCAAAGACCAACGTCCACTAGAGAGTCACGGAGTCTACAAGTTACCTTGTGGCGGATGCGAGCAAGCATATATAGGTCAAACAACATGTAGGATCGAAACCCGAATCGAAGAGAACAAACTCAGAATACGAAACAAGACCACAACCTCGGCCCTGTTCCAACATCAATAGCAAACAGGACATACAATCAACTTTGAGGGCTCTAAGCATCTGGCAACAGAAAACAACTTCAAAAGAAGAACAATTAGGGAAGCTATAGAAATTGAAAAGGAAGGAGAAATCAATAACCGTAACGAAGCTCTACACCTGCATCAAGCCTGGAAGAACATCTTACGGGAAAAGAAAAACAAATTAAAAGAGAGCGCAACAATACCACAACGTTGCATTCCGTCACTCGTAGCTAACTATCAGGACGCCCACCCTTCTAACGAAGATCTGCTGCCGCCATCGGTACAAACAGAACCACGTCATCGGTACAATTTGCGACAACGCAATGGTGTCACCCAATCAAAACAAACGCCTCCGCCGCCTCAACACAATCGGAGGCGGGGCAAAGAAATAGGAGGGGACTCGGGAGATAGCATAAATAGCGGCGCGCACATATCGGAGCTCACTTCCACTTCAGACGCCACGGAGAGCAGACCAAGCGGAGAACGACCTAGCCGACGATCTCGAATACGAAGTAGTCCGGAAAGGTCCGAACCTGCAGCCACCCTTCGTGTTGGAAGAAGAGGAAAAGCCTTATGAAAATGCCAAGTGAGATTTTGGCGAAACGTCAGGCGACCGTTCCTTTACAGAGACAAAACTTTCAACGGACGAACACCCGGACCATCACCTAGTTCCGTCCGTGCCAACTTGTTTTCAAACATTATATATATATATATATATATATATATATATATATATATATATATTGTTATAAATTTCGTGGGTTCAGATTAATTAAAATTTAAAAACTAATATTCACTGCACTTTCTAGATTTATGCTAGACCCGAGATACGATGTTCTTCGGTTTCTAAATGAGGAATTTTACTGACACGGCCCGTCGACAGTTCAGCCATCTCCATAAAAATTGTGGAAAATCCTCAGCCAGAATTCCCGGTCGAACAGAACAGATTATTCATGGGCAGCTAGAAAGCAATCCTGGGAGCTGCGTTGGAATGGTGAAGCCCGTACAATCAGCTCATGACTACTTAGTTGGACGGGCTACAGCTAAAACCGGACGAGATATACCAATTAGAGTCATGAATTTGTCCAACTACGTCATCAGAATTGCCAATGGTCAAGAGATAGCTTGTTTCGAGCCAGTAGAGACCATCAAAATTGCGAACAAGAGTACCAGACGTCGGTGAAGGAGACAGGTCCCAGTAAAGAGTTCCTTCAACAGTTTGCTGACCATTTGACACACCTAACACCAGAAAACCAGAAGAAAGCCAAGCAATTTATCACAAAGCACTGGCAAATTTTTGACAGTCAGAAACGACGTGGTCCAAAAACTGTACTTCTTTTTGGAACACGGAACACTTCTTCGGGTTGAGTCTCAGGTTGGCGATCTTAATTCTGGAGAATACTTCACCCATGTTCTTCAGATGGTCGTCGAATGTCTGACCCATGACCAAAATGTCGTCGAGGTATACTAAGTACGTCCTCCGCTCAGTATATACTCCATTAGCCGCTCTAATGTAGCGGGAGCATTACATAACCCAAAAGGCATGACCGTGCGCTGAAACAGCCCTTTACTGGTGAAGAAAGCTGTCTTCTCTCTGTCGTTTTCGTCAGAGAGAAGTTTTCGTGTAGACTGTAGACCAACCTGCCAATATCCACTCTTTAGGTCTAGTGTGGAGAATCAACGAGAGCTTGCTAGTGTGGTCAAAGTGTCATCAATTTGGAGTAGTGGATAGCTGTCTTTCTTGGTGACGTCGTTCAGCTTGCTGTAATCCACGCAAAATCGGGTGGTTCCATCCTTCTTTTTAACTAGGACGACGGGAGCGGACCATAGGCTGATGGATGGCTCAATAACTCCATTTTGTAACATGGACTCGATGTTTTCTTCTACTGCCTGTTGTTCCCCTAATGGTAGTCGTCTAGGAGATATTCTGATGGGTCTTTTCGGTATCTATTCGATGCTGGATGATGTTGGTGCGACCGGTGGTTCCATCTTGACTGTTAAAAATTTGCCAGTGCTTTGTGATAAATTGCTTGGCTTTCTTCTGGTTTTCTGGTGTTAGGTGTGTCAAATGGTCAGCAAACTGTTGAAGGAACTCTTTACTGGGACCTGTCTCCTTCACCGACGTCTGGAACTCTTGTTCGCAATTGTGATGGTCTCTACTGGCTCGAAACAAGCTATCTCTTGACCATGGGCAATTCTGATGACGTAGTTGGACAAATTCATGACTCTAATTGGTATATCTCGTCCGGTTTTAACTATAGCCCGTCCAACTAAGTAGTCATGAGCTGATTGTACGGGCTCCACCATTCCAACGCAGCTCCCAGGATTGCTTTCTAGCTGCCCATGAATAATCTGTTCTGTTCGACCGGAATTCTGGCTGAGGATTTTGCCTCAATTTTTATGGAGATGGCTGAACTGTCTCGGGTCTAGCATAAATCCATGCTGGCTCATTAGGTCCATAATATTCGCTACCAGGACCCTATGCCGGATTTGGTTGTCCCATATCTGCAGTACTATATCTGCTCCATCCTATATTGACATGGACTCTCCGGTGACTGTTCTGAGCTGTTTGTTGTTGGTAACTTGCCGGATTTCTGATGATCTCATAACCCTGGACTTGGCAATGGACACAGCGGCGCCGGTGTCGATGGTGATGGTAATTAATCAGTCATTGATGCTGCCCCTGATAAGTAGGCTGCTGCTATCTCGGCAAAATCCCCGGATGGATAATGTTTTGGGGGCTGGTGGAGGGTTAGTCAGCATTTGCCTCCTTATGTTGACTGGCTGACGGTTACAGAAAGGTAACATGCTCTTCTGGTCTCAGTTCTCTGTGACTGTTCCAGTAGTTTGTTCATACCAGACAACAGTGCTTGAAATGGTGACCCTGGCTCTTCCTGGTTGAAGGAAACTGCTCGGACCCTCGGCTTGGACATGTTCATGACGGCCTCTATCTCCAAAGCCTGGACAAAGCTTCGTTGCTCTTCTTCATGCCACTAAGCCTTAAATTCATTTAACTTCCACATCTCTGATGCCGTTTATGAAACTCTGTGTCGCCAATTGATCTTTAGTTTCCCCTGGCAGGTCTGGGTAGGACAAGTGCACTAAACGTCTAACCTCTGCTTCGAATTCTTGAAGGCTCTCTCCAGATTTTTGCGTTTTTCCACTTTGTTGCACCTGATATACTTGGCTCAAGGACTGAGTGTCGTATCTTTTGTCCAGGATAGCGATGATTCATCGACTGGAATGCTTTGGAAGAGTTCGAAGGCCGGACCTCTGAAGGAAATTACAAGAGAGGTAGATTTTTCTTGGTTATCCCATCCGTTAGCTGTAGCAGCGGCTTAAAATTGCCGTTTACACATGGGTCAAGATGAACTGCCATCAAATGTGGGTGGATTACTAAAGGAACCTTTGCTACTCACGGAGTGGTGGTATTTCACTCTCTGCAAATTTTGTTGTAATTGTTTAATTTCGGTTTCCACTTTGTTTTGGATGGCACTGATTTTATCTTGTACTTCACTTTGTACTGTGTTTTTAATGGAACTGAGTTCAAATTTCACCTGGCTCTGGATGGAATCGATGTCATCTACTTTGATTTCAAGAGTCTTCCCATTACTTTTTAGGATCTTGATGTCGTCTTTTATTTCTGTTATGTCTGATTCCACTATTTGCATTCTTTCATTAACTGTTTCATTAACCTTCGATACTATTTACATTAATTGTTCAAATTGCAGTTGTCTTTTTTCTTAAGTTTGGCCTTATTTTAATTCAATTTGTTCTTGTTTTTCTTCAAATTTCTAGAATACTCCCTCAATTAAATTTTGTTCACTTTTCATCGTGGAAACTAGATTTTGTTGTTTTTCTTCCATGGCAATGACAAGATTTCTAATTCTATTTTACGTTTTCATCAAAAGTTTTCACTAACGTTTGTTGAATTTCTTCTTGATGTTGTTTCTCCCTCTTGTCAAGTTTTTCAAGGAGCTGAGCTATTTTTTCGTCTAGTCCGTCCGTAACATGTTTGAATATTTTTTTGTAGTCTCGTCCATTTTTTTCCATACTACGCGTTGTGGCCATAAATAAATTTATGATTTTATCTTCACTTTTGATCAAATTGTTATAAATTTCGTGGGTTCAGATTAATTAAAGTTTAAAAACTAATATGACTGCACTTTTTAGAACTTTTATTTACACGTAAAACATCAAGATATTTTCAACAGCTAAGCCTATACAATAATTCTCTTTGTTCACACAGCGTCCGGTTTAACTTTTTTTTTCATTCGAACCTTCTAGTTATTCTTTTTTTTACTATCCCTGCGATTGATGTTTAATTGGGATGAATAATGCTTTACGTTGTTTTCGCCAAGGACGGAGTGGGATAAATTTCATTACAATATATATATATATATATATATATATATATATATATATATATATATATTATTTTAAATTTTGATTATTCAAAATTTATTTATTTATTTTATTTCAGAGTCACAATTTGGGCTAGCCAATTTGTTTTGAATATTTTGATTTATTAGAATTTGCTTTGCATTGGATGCCAATTTATTGTGATTTTGAATTATTTGAATTATTATTACACATATTTTTATTTTATCTTTGCCCTACTTTGACTAGCTAATTTGTTTTGGTTTGATTATATATTTTGCATATCACTATTTTTATAACTTTATTATTCAAACTTTATTTCTTTAATTTAAATTCTCAGGGTTTTTAATTTTACATATAGCATTCATACTCCTACCTCAAGGTGGTTCAACAGGTTCTAATATTTAAAATCGATTCTTACATTTTTATCTTCATTATAACTTCTCTGCTTCTATGTTATTTCACTTATTAAACACTATTACTCATTTTTATTAATTGAAAACCTCTTTAACTTATAAGTTTTCTATCTGCGATTGTCGTTCAGCTCTTTCTACTTCTATTTTGTTGTTTACTCTATCTTCTACTTCTTGTGTTTTCTTTGTTAAGCTTATCTCCAATTTCTGCATTTCATTTTTATTCTCTTCGAATTTCGTTGTTAATTCCCTTTTCATCTCTTCTTTGTTTTCATCCATTTTCTTGGTATTTTCTTGTATTGACATTTATATGCTCATTAGAATGTTTCTCAAATCAACCTCCGATTGTTGTTGAGAACTTCCTATTTGTTCCTGTTTTTCAGTTACTTCTTGTTGAATTTGTGGTACAGTTTCTTCTTCACCTGTTCCTTGTTCTGTTTCTACCATATCATCTTCCTGATGGATATGTAATTCTTCTATACCCTCTCTTTCCATTTCTTCAACTTCTCTATGTTTCATAATCTCTTCAGATTCTTCCCTTTGTGACGTTGCCTTCCTTTTATTTGACATCTTTTTATTTATTTATTTACACTTATACAAAAAAATAAAAGAAAGACTCTGCGTTTTAGCAACTCTTTATAATTTTATTTTAAATTTTCTATTTTCTACTGATTCAAAAATTTATTTTAATACAACTATTTTCTGTTTCTGAGCCTGTGTTTGAACCTGTTTCTGAGCTACACGTTGGGTTCGCCATTTTATTTTGGTTTATGGCTATTTTGATTCCAAACCCTTAAAACTAAATAAAATTAATGTAGACGATCTGAATATCGCACAACATAAATTGGATCAATACTCTGAACAATTGGATCAAATAATAAATGAACCCTTCGTAAATAAAAATATATCATGGTTTACTTATTTCACCATTGGACTAATAGTAGCCCTAATAGCCCTTTACACATTTTGCAAGTGTAGAAGTAAACGACCGACAAGAATAAGTATCATGGGTCCAAATCCGCCTCCTCCACCGAGTCCAGATAAAAGAAGACATTTCACATTCGCCAGATTCTTACCAAGAAGAAGACCAAGTGTCCATCCAGAAGAAGACGAAAACGATATTGAACTTGGTTAAACAAAAAATGTGAGTGAAAACAAAAACATTTAATTTTTGTGAACTTTTAATTTCAGAATAATATTTATGTACCTTTTATTTTTAATGATATTTTAACCACTTACATTTTAACATTATATAATCACATTATGATATTCAAGCTTATATTCTAAACATTTTAATTCATATAACCAAGTAATTGAAAAATCCAATTAATGTAAAATTTGAATTTTTTATCTTTCAAAAGTTGCAGCATTGCCCCAACTTTTTATATATAAGAGGACCTGTTATATGTAAAACTTAACATTGGATTAGCCTTCAACAAAGTAACTACATTGTATCAAACAATAGCTCATTGTTAGTTGTTTACGCCGCTATTTTGCAGGCTTGCTATTTTTGCCTTGTAGGTGTCCAGAACGGAAATGATGCCTAAGCATTCTTAAACTTATAAATTCATTCAAATATGCTTTCTCGTAGCTCTCTAACACATTTTGTTCTTCTTACGTTAAAGCTCTATTACATGTTGTCCCTCTCACAGTAAAGTTCTATCACATTTGTTAAACGCGTATTTAAAATCGCTAAGATCCAAAGTTAAGTTATAAAATAATTCAAAGTGTGAATTTTTGTGTTAATAAAATAAAATCTTGTTTAAAACTTGGTTTATGAGAACCCACTTATAACATTTGGCGCAGTCAGTAGGATCCTGTACGCTGACATACCATTTAAACAGTCGGATATCCTGGTCGCTGACATAACATTTGGCATTGGGATTATCCTGTGCGCTAACACAAAATTTGGTGCAGTAATCCAGATCTTGGACGCCGACAGAACACGCGTAAATCCTAAATTGGTTGCTCAGTCCGGCGTTGGATTCCAATCCTTTACCAAGAAAACGAACCCTGCAAAAAGGCAGAATCACTCAGCAGAAGCAGAATCCTTCAACAGAAGCAGAATCGCAGTTTCCAAGTCAAAAACAGTGACAGAACCCGCGTAAGTCCTGAATTGGTTGCTCACTCCACTGAAAGAACTTAGGAAACAAAGCAGATTCACTCAACAAGGCAGAATTTCAGAAAAAAAACAGTCTCCAAGTTTACAGTGACAGAACCCGCGTAAGTCCTGAATTGGTTGCTCACTCCATTGGCAGAACTAAGGAAACAAGGTAGGAATCATCATCTTAATTCAATAACAACAATAAAACAATTGTATGTTCTAATATCTTCAAAAGGTAGAAACAATCCTTAAAAAAATAACAAGAAACTGTTATAAAACAATTTAATTAACTTTCAAGAAAAAGAGAGCTTTCAAAACTTTCCAAAAATGTCACACACAGAGAAACATATAGAGCCATACAAATTATCCGAAATTTTCAGTTTGATACCAGAATTTGACGGAAATCAAATTAATCTACAAACATTTATAAACGCTTGCGAGACTGCTAATCGCATGGCAGTAGGTGAGCAAAATTTATTTTTAACTATTCACATAAAGAATAAATTAAAATTAAAAGCCGCTGAACTAATAAATTCAAGAAACCCAAGTACTTGGCTTGAAATAAAAAATTTATTAGAATTACAATTTGCCGACACGAGAGATTTTTCAAGTTTAATACACGACCTTCAAAAATACATCAGTTAGAAAACGAAAACGCTATAACTTTTGTATCAAAATTACAAAGTTTAAATTCAAAGTTATATGCTTCTATTAATAAACAACTTTTGTCCGCAATCGAGAAATCCGCTCAAACTCGCTTGATAGACAATATGTGTTTAACAACAATTCGAGAAACAAAAACACGATCTTTTGCCGCGTTCGCAAAAACGCACTTTTTCAAATCAAAATTCACAAAAACAATGTACTTATTGCAGAAAAATAGGACATTTATACAATGAATGTAGGAAACGACAAACACAACAATCTTCAAATAATTATCCAAATAATAATAATCAAATAATTTTCAAAACAATTTTCAGAGAAATCAAAACAATTTCTAAAGAAATCCAAATTTTCGAAACAATTCACTACCTTCAACAAATCAAGGTAATTCCTCAAACACAGGAACAATTCCTAGACCCCAGTCAATGAATTTCAATCAAAGACAACAAAATACAAATACAAATTCAAGAACAAACCATTATAATCAAGACAACTTTGAACAATCTTTTGACTCATCCCAACAAATTGATTACGAAAATCATGAAACATTTTTAGAAAATGAAAATTTTCAAGAGGACTTCATTCCAGAAGCTCCACCTCACATAGAAACTCTAACAGCCCAAATTCATTTAAAAAACAAATTCCCCCTACTAACGGTAAATGGAGAAAATCTCTATTATATAAAAGATATGACAAACCAATTTAAAATTTTAATAGATACAGGCGCAGGTTTATCGATTTTCAAACCCCAAACTTGCAAAAACTATAAAAAGAGAAACAAAGAAAACATCACTATACAAGGTATAACGAATCAACAAATTTTAATAACGGAATCAGTATTAATTCCCTTCGGAAACGATAGTCATCACAAAGTGTACATTTATGACTTAGATATCGAATTTGACGGTATTCTAGGGTCAGATTTTCTACAACAATACCAATGTGTAATTGATCTGAAAAATGAACAATTAAATTTACTAAAGATCATTTTAACGATCAACCCACAGAAAATATTTCAACAATGACAAATAAAATTTCAAAACCCAGTGATATTTCAAATGAAATTCAAATAGAACCCCGCTGTGAAAAAATCGTAAAACTAAAATGCAATTTAAAAAACAATCAAGCTGTATTAGTAGCCACAGAAATAAATAAAGTCAGGTTACCAAATGCGTTAATACAAAAAAATGATAAAGGTGAATTTTATACCACAGTAATAAATCCTTATGCAATTAATCAAACCAGAAATTTTGAGAATATACAAATCGAACCTCTCGAAAGTTATTCAATAAATTACTTCTCAAACTCAAATTTTGAAAACAACTCTTACATTGACCGAGAACACGAAATACTACAACAACTAAGATTAGATCATCTAAATGACGAAGAAAAGGAAGACATCATCCCAATTTGCACAGAATTTTCAGACATATTTTATTTAGATGGAGATAACCTCACGTTCACGAATGAAACAAAACATAAAATAAATACAGGTGACGCAAAACCAATTATGACAAAATCATATCGATATCCATACGCACACAAAGAAGAAGTAAAGAACCAAATTTCAAAAATGCTATCACAAGGAATAATCAAACCTTCAATCAGCCCATGGAATTCACGAGTGTGGGTAGTCCCTAAGAAAATAGATGCGTCAGGAAAACAAAAATGGAGGATAGTCATAGACTACAGGAAACTCAACGAAGTGACAATAGACGATCGATATCCCCTACCAAACATTTCTGATTTACTCGATCAGTTAGGAAAATGTCAGTATTTCACATCCCTCGATTTAGCGTCCAGCTTTCACCAAGTAGAAGTCGATCCCAAAGACGTAGAAAAAACAGCATTTTCAGTAGAGGACGGTCACTATGAATTTGTCAGGATGCCGTTTGGATTGAAGAACGCACCCGCAACGTTTCAAAGAGTTATGGATTCAATTTTACTAGGAATTCAAAATGAAAGAGCCGCAATTTACATGGACGATATACTCATATACGCACCAACAATACAAAAGCATAATAAAAGACTAAAAGAAGTTTTCACAAGATTACGAAATTCAAGTCTGAAGATACAACCAGATAAGTGTGAATTTCTGAGAAAAGAAGTAGCTTATCTAGGCCACATTGTTACAAAAGATGGAGTCAAGCCAAACCCTTCAAAAATTGAAGCAGTTAAAAATTTTCCAAAACCGAAAACCACAAAGAAATAAAATCATTCTTAGGTCTAGCAGGGTATTATAGACGATTTATTTCAAATTTTGCAAAGATAGCAAAACCATTAACGACCATTAACGAGATTACTACAAAAAGACGTTCCTTTCAACCTCAATTCAGAATGCGAAAAATCATTTGAAGAATTAAAAAATGCTCTCATTTTAGAACCAATGTGAAAATATCCCAACTTTGAAGAACCTTTTGTTCTCACATGTGATGCAAGTGCATATAGTATAGGAGCAGTTTTAAGTCAAGGCCCTATATGAAAAGACTTACCAATAGCATACGCCTCAAGAACACTTTGTCCAGCAGAAACAAGATATTCAACAATTGAACGCGAATTATTAGCAATAGTTTGGGCAGTCAAGACATATAGATGTTACTTATAGTCGAGAACCTTTCTATTAATCACCGATCATCGCCCTTTAACATGGCTTTTTTCCATAAAAGACCCAGGCAGTCGTCTTGCCAGGTGGCGTCTAAAATTAGAAGAGTACGATTACAAGATAATGTATAAACCAGGACGAATTAATAAAAATGCAGACGCACTTTCACGAATAAAGATCAATCACTTTAAAGAAACTTCGAAATTAGCAACAAAAATATTAGCCTCAAACAACTCAGAAACCGACAGCGAAAAAACAGACACAGCTGAAGAACAAGAAGTCGATATTGAAGAAATCGACGCAGAATTTCAGAACTTCGTTAAATTATATCAAACAACCTCATTAATCGATTATTCAAAAGTGGAATATTTAAATGATCAATTATTAAATAAACAGCACAAAGATATAATAAGCATATTTTGGCAAAATCAAACATGAAAAAATACTAGATATTTTCGAAGAAAATTTAGATATTACCTTTAACAAATTAAATATCTTACACCAGTGCGACAGTAAAGAACAGAACTTATTACTTAATATTTTTACCTTATGATCCTGATTCAACAAACGAAAGATTATTTTATACTCTTTACAAATTTAAAAATGAACTAGACCCTTCAAAAACATATTTTGTGGAAAACAATGTAGATTTACCGATCTTGTTATGCTACATTTACGCTGACACAGAAATAAAATTTAAAATATGCCAGAATGTAATTATTTTAGAAGAATACCATAATGGAAAAAGAGGAATAACCGAGGAATAAACGAAACTATACGCAGGATTAAAGAAAAATACCAATGGAAAGGATTAAATAAAGACGTTGAGAATTTTATAAAAAAATGTGAAACATGTCAAAAAACCAAAATTTGTAGGAAAAACCTAAAACAACCCCTCGTAATTACAGAAACCCTTCGTACACCTTTTGAAAGAATAAATATAGATATTCTTGAAATTCCCTCAAAGAATTACATCCTAACGATTAACGATGAACTAACAAAATTTATCCAAGCATACCCTCTTAATGACAAAACTTCAAAAAGTATCGTAAATACACTAATTCTATTTTTTCAACACTATGGTACACCCCTTAGGATCCACTGCGATCAAGGCAAAGAATTTAATAATACTTTAGTGAAAGACTTATGTCAACTCTACAATATCAAACTTACATTTTCAAGCATATCTCATACTCAATCTAATGGATCAATTTAAAGACTACATGCTACTTTATTAGACATGATCAGAGCCCATCTTTCAGAAAACCCAAATGACAATCCACTAACTTGCATTCCATATGTAGTAATTTGTTACAATAATACTCAAAATAAGACACACGGATTTACTCCCTTCGAGTTAATTTTTGGTCATACATCTTCGAGACCACCGGAAAATTTATATAATGAAAAAGAAATAATTTCCAAATACATCCGCGTTTTAAATAACAGAATTAATTATTTTTATAAATTAGCCAGGGAAAGAACCCAATTATCAAAAGAAAAAGCGAAAGACAGATTGGATAAAAGAATTTCAGAAAATCGTTATAATTTTAAAGTAGGAGATAAAGTTTTTATAAAAGAATCTCAAATTTCAGACAAATTGAAAAATAAATTTAATGGCCCATACGAAATAACTGAAATTTTGAAAAACTCAGCTATAGTAATAAATCCAGATACACAAAATACTTATAAAATAAATTTCGACAGAATGAAACCACATCTTGAAAAATAATTTATTTTCAGATGAATGGAACACATTTAACGCTTATCGGATTCATTACACTCCTACTCATCATCTCACAATGTCAAGTTCAGATCACTCCCGTAAACAACACGGTAGGAATTTATTATAATTACGACTCATTAATGAAATTATCAAATAACAGGTGGACATTATTAGTTTACAAAGATTTGAAAAATATAAGAAATGCTTTAAATGATAACAACAATATTTTGGAACACATAAAAAGTATGATATCAGAATCTACAAATAGAATGAGAAGTTTTAAACCACATGTGCAAACAAACATCAATATATTAAGTCAAATATCGAAAGATCTTGAAAATAAATATTCAGAAATATTTGCAGACACTTTAGCGAATAACGAGCGCTATAAAATTGGTTTAATAGATGGTATAGGAACTGTATGGAAATTCATATCGGGAAACCTCGATGCTTCAGACGGGAAATATTTCTCAGACTGTATTGAAAAATTAAATCATGATGAACATCAAATTGAAAATTTAATGAAAAACCAGATATCAGTTACCACTTCGGTAATTAAAAACTTCAATAATACAATTCAAAAGCTCAAAATAGATGAGGAAACTTTTAATGAAGATTTAAAGAAAACTGATAAAGCAATTTAAACTCTTAATGATGATTTAGCATTTTAGGAAAGTAAATAAAAAATATTAGACATTTGCGAAACATTATTGGAAAGTTACACATTTCTCGAAAGTTCAATTAATGATATATTAAACTCAACAACTTTTTCACGATTAAAAATAATACACCCTTCAATAATAACACCAAAAGATTTAGTCAATTCATTGCAAGAAATATCTCAAACTCTAACAAAAGACAATTTACCAAAATCCCCTCAACTAACAAACATTGCTAAATATTTTGAAATAATTGAGTTGCATGCTTTTCAAACAGAGACAAAAATAATATTTGTTTTAAAGATTCCCTTAGTAGAATCCGAGTATTATACTCTTTTTCAACTATATCCTCTACCAATTGAAGATAGTAGAACAGGATTACATCATTCAATAATATTATCAGAAAAATACATCGCAAAAGATGATGAATCATTACTATATGTTACATTCCAAAATTTGGATAATTGCAAAAATCTAGATGCAATTTCAAAGATATGTTCTGATGTACTCCCACTACCAATCGATACAAACTCAATATGTGAAGCCCAACTACTTAAACAACAATTCCAATTACCAAACACTTGTCAAACGTCATTAATTTATGCAAATGGCTACAATGTGAAAGAAATCCAGATCAATACATGGTTGATCACTGTATCTGATCCATTACCAATAACAAGTAAATGTGTAAATCAAGACACAAAAACTGTTATAATAAAAAACAATTCAATTATAACACTAACTCCAGAGTGCAACGCCTTCATTGGAACAACAAGATAAGAGCCAGAAACAGCAATGACAGAAACACGAAAATATTATACAATACTGTCCCAGTGCAAATACCATTTGAATGTTGTAATAACATCCCAGAAAAGAAACAATTACCAGAACTCAAACCCTTAAAACTAAATAAAATTAATGTAGGCGATCTGAATATCGCACAACATAAATTGGATCAATACTCTGAACAATTGGATCAAATAATAAATGAACCCTTCGTAAATAAAAATATATCATGGTTTACTTATTTCACCATTGGACTAATCGTAGCCCTAATAGCCCTTTACACATTTTGCAAGTGTAGAAGAAAACGACCGACAAGAATAAGTATCATGGGTCCAAATCCGCCTCCTCCACCGAGTCCACATAAAAGAAGACATTTCACATTCGCCAGATTCTTACCAAGAAGAAGACCGAGTGTCCATCCAGAAGAAGACGAAAACGATATTGAACTTGGTTAAACAAAAAATGTGAGTGAAAACAAAAACATTTAATTTTTGTGAACTTTTAATTTCAGAATAATATTTATGTACCTTTTATTTTTAATGATATTTTAACCACTTACATTTTAACATTATATAATCACATTATGACATTCAAGCTTATATTCTAAACATTTTAATTCATATAACCAAGTAATTGAGAAATCCAAATAATGTAAAATTTGAATTGTTTATCTTTCAAAAGTTGCAGCATTGCCCCAACTTTTTATATATAAGGGGACCTGTTATATGTAAAACTTAACATTGGATTAACCTTCAACAAAGTAACTACATTGTATCAAACAATAGCTCATTGTTAGTTGTTTACGCCGCAATTTTGCAGGCTTGCTATTTTTGCCTTGCAGGTGTCCAGAACGGAAATGATGCCTAAGCATTCTTAAATTCATTCAAATATGCTTTCTCGTAGCTCTCGAACACATTTTGTTCTTCGTACGTTAAAGCTCTATTACATTTTGTCCCTCTCACAGTAAAGTTCTATCACATTTGTTAAACGCGTATTTAAAATCGCTAAGATCCAAAGTTAAGTTATAAAATAATTCAAAGTGTGAATTTTTGTGTTAATAAAATAAAATCTTTTTTAAAACTTGGTTTATGAGAACCCACTCATAACATGAATATCGCCAACCATAAGCTTAGCCAATACTCCAGGGAATTAGAAAAGCTCCTAGACCAACCATTCTTGGAGAAACACACCTCCTGGTTTACGATCATCACAATAGCAACAACCGTAATTGTGGTTGCCCTCCTTTCCATCAGCATCATCAGAAAGAAATTCCAGAAGCCCCCAACGGTCAGCCCTTCTGCCGATCCAGCACCACCACCAGGTCCATCAACCATCAAGCCCAGGGTTGTTTAACACTCATTTTGTCTTTTTAATTGTTATATAAAGTTTTATTATTTTCGTTGTTATTTTCAAGTTATTATTTCTATTAAAAGTATTGTGCAACTATAAATAAAATCTTTTTTAAAAAGAGAAATTTTGAAAGTGTGATATAACAAATTGGCGCAGTCAGTAGGATCCGTCTAACGTTACTAGAACACGAGTACTCTAACTGGTAGCGGCGGATTCCTATCCCTCAACGGAACAACGAACCTGGAAGAAGTCCTCACTGGAATCAAACGTAGAACACGGCGCTTTCAATGTTCCTGTTGATGTAAGTAATGGTGAATCGTCATTCGTTTTAAGTAAATATTTGATTTGATTTAAAATAATTTGATTTTATTTGATTGAAACTGATCTATTTTATTATTTGATTTTTAATTTTTGATATATTTGATTCAAATGAAATATTGATTTATTTCATTAACTGATTTATTTTATTCTATTGATATATTTATTTGATTTATTTTTATTGATATTGATATATTTGATTTACGTATTTTATTGATTTATTTATCCATTTGACTAATTGATTTATTTAAACTATTGATTTTAATTGCTTTACATTTTGTACCATACTGTTCTATCGTTCAAACAATCGTTAATTCCCACTAACGTATTCTAATGTTCATTAATTTTCTACACCTTTTAACATTCTATTTTTACACCCTTGTTCCAATTCTTTTATATCGATTAATATAAAAATGGCACAAGCTTCACCAACTCCGGTTACCACCGAAACCGAGAGATATCGGTTAACGGAAATATTTTTCTTTTTCGTTATACCCGAATTTGAAGGCGACCAAATTTCCTTGGGAACCTTTATTTATTAGTGATCCACATCAAGAATAAACTCAAAGGGAAAGCGGCGCAGTTGATAAATTCAAGGAATCCCGGATCGTACCTTGAAATTAAACAACTCTTGACCCTACACTTTGGAGATTCTCGTGATCTCTCTTCCTTGATTCATGACCTACAACGTCTGAAACAACTTTCAAATCAGTCCCCACTAACGTTCTACAATCGTCTCCAAGTCTTGAGTGCGAAAATGCACTCCTGCATTCATAAAACGGCTGGGCTAAGTCCAGAACAAAAAGACGTCCAGACCACACTAGTGGATACTATGGTCATGAATACCCTTCTTACGGGATTAGAACCCCGTTTAGGACAAGTAATTCGTGCAAGTAATCCAAAAGATCTTCTAGAGGCACACTCCCGTATTAGAAGAGAGCTCCAACTTTCTTATTTCGAGGATCAGAAAACAAACAAATCTGTTCCTCTCAAACCAAATTTCCCACCTCGAAAGCCGACACAACCACTTAAGTGTCTTCATTGTGGTCGATTAGGCCACATAGCTGCAAATTGCCGTTTGAAAACACAAAATAGTTCTCAATCATTTAATCAAAACTATAGACCAAATCCTGTTGGGCCTAACCAACAGACAAGGCCAAACTTCCCTTAAAAAAAACACCCTCTGTTTAACAAGGACAACAGTTTCGTCCACAAAACTTCCAGAGACCCCCTTTTACGTCTCAAATGAACCCAAATAATTCTCGTCCTTCGGTTATACAGAATAACCCGAATAACCGTCCTGAAAGGACACATCATTTCAATCAACATCAAAATGATGGTTACTCACAATATTCGGATTATTATACCGATAATTACAATACTTATGACCACGAGGATGATAGTCAAAATTATTCAGGCTTCGAAGACACTTTTGACGATACCCCTGTCGAGCCTTTTAATTGTCACGATTGTAAGGATTTTCTAGCGCTTCCGAGCCTAGATCAACCTCCCGATTCGACAACAACTTTGTGCGAAGTCGAAACTCAGATTCAAAACCTCAATCTGGACGATTTGAACCCCGACTTGAACTTCCCGGAGCAACTATTTCTTTAAGCCCACTTCTTACAGTTAACTCTAAAAACCTTTACTACATTCTTGACGCTTCTTCTAAATTCAAACTACTTATTGATACCGGAGCTGGTATCTCTATCTTCAAAGAAAATACCGTAAAGAATTTCACCCAAAGATCTCCTGAGAGGGTAACTATTCAAGGAATTACCCACGAAAAAATCCCCATCTCACAATCTCCTTTAATTCCATTCGCTCCACGTAACCCACATAAAGTTTTCATATACGATTTGGACATTGAGTTTGACGGCATACTAGGATTAGATTTTCTCGAACACTATGAATGCATAGTTGACTTAAAATCTAAACAGCTAATAACAAATTTTAAAACCATCCCTTTACACAAAGTTCCCGATAACGATCAACCCTTGACTGATGTACCCGACACACCCAATGCTAAGCCAAATATTACTTCACAAACACCCACACAAAACAAAATAACTATTGAGGCACGCACAGAAAAGATCTTTAAACTTAAATGCGATCTTTCTAACATCGACGCCATCTTACCAACTCAAGAAATTGACAGAGTACGACTTTCAAACGCACTCGTACATATTAACGCAAATGGTGAATTTCTAACGTCTATAATAAACGCTAACGCGATGCCCAAAACAGTAACTTTTTCTGACTTAAAACTGGAACCACTTGACAAAACTCACCCTCTTCTGAATTTCAATACAGACGATTATCATGATTCCGAATACATAGACAGAAACTCAACTATTAGACAACAAATTAGAACTGATCATCTAAATGACGAAGAACGCGAACAAATCACTAATCTTTGTTTGGAATTTCAAGACATTTTCTATCTTGAAGGTGACGTCTTGACTTTCACTAACGAGGTTAAACATTCGATTGATACGAATAACGCAAAGCCCGTTTTCACTAAATCATACAGATATCCTCAAGTTCATAAAGAGGAAGTGAAAACCCAAATTGGAAAAATGCTCGAACAAGGTATCATTAGGCACTCCTCATCTCCTTGGTCCTCCCCTGTATGGGTCGTCCCCAAGAAGCTCGATGCTTCTGGTAAACAAATGTGGCGAGTAGTTATCGATTACAGGAAATTAAATGAATTGACTGTAGATGATAAATATCCTCTGCCAAATATCACTGATCTTCTCGACCAACTTGGAAAGTGTCAATATTTTTCGACACTGGATCTCGCTTCCGGGTTCCACCAGTTGGAAATCCAAGAGGAAGATATTCCTAAGACTGGCTTTTCTGTCGAAAATGGTCATTACGAATTCGTTCGTATGCCATTTGGTTTAAAAAATGCACCTTCTACTTTTCAGAGGGTCATGGACAATATTCTTCTGGGTATACAGAATGAACGTTGTCTCGTCTACATGGCTGATATCATCGTCTACTCTCCGACCATCCATGAACATATTTCCCGGTTGACAGAAGTTTTTAAACGACTTCGGAAGTCTAACCTAAAAATACAACCTGATAAGTGCGAATTTCTTCGTAAAGAAGTGGCTTATCTTGGCCATCTTATCACACAAGAAGGTGTAAAACGAAACCCTTCAAAGGTTGAATGTATTCAGAACTTTCCTCAACCCCAAACTCCGAAAGACATCAAATCTTTTCTTGGTCTCGCTCGGTATTACAGACGCTTCATACCAAATTTTGCGAAGATCTCTAAACCTCTGACAAAACTACTCCAAAAAGACGTCAAGTTCAGCTTTGACGCAGATTGCAAGTCTTCCTTCAATGAACTGAAGCAAGCCCTTGTATCTGACCCAATCCTGATATATCCAAACTTTGAAGAACCCTTCCTGCTCACTACTGATGCTAGTGCTTTTGCTATTGGAGCGGTTCTTTCTCAAGGCCCCGTGGGAAAAGATCTCCCTGTTGCATACGCTTCTCGCACCTTCTGTGCTGCAGAGACACGATATTCCACCATCGAACGAGAATTGTTGGCCATAGTTTGGGCTGTTAAGCACAACAGACCGTATCTTTTTGGGAGAAGGTTTACACTCCTGTGTGACCACCGTCTGCTTACTTAGCTCTTTTCCATCAAAGATCCTGGCAGTCGTCTAGCCAGATGGCGCCTTAAGCTAGAGGAATACAATTATAAGATTGAGTACAAGCCCGGCAAGGTAAACCAAAACGCAGATGCTTTTTCTCGCATCAAAATCAACCATTTCAAGCAATGTGCTGATTTCCTTTCCAAAATCAAAATTTTCGCTAACAACGAAACTGACTCCGAACAACCTGAAAACTCTGACAATGACGACGAACATGACGAAAGAATTATCGCTGAGTTGAATCGATTTGTTCAACTCTACAAAACTGAGTCAATAATCGATTACTCTAAAATTGAAATATCCAATTCTCAACTTTTAGCCAAGTCCCACAAACGCATAGTTATATTCTTTTGGCAAAACAAAACTAACGACTTACACGACAAAATTATTGATGACTTTTTCGAAGAAGAACCTAATTTCAGTAATGACACTCTTAACATCATGGCCAGTAAATCTGTCAGGCATAGAAAATGCTTAGTTGTACCGTTGCCCTATGACCCTGAAACTGTCGTCTCACATCTTTTCAAAATTATTTATACCAACCAAGACCAATTCAACGACTCCGAAACATACTGCATAGAAAATAACATAGAACTTCCCATTCTTGAAATTTTATCTTTCATTCTCTCCGACAAAGAAATCAAACTCAAAATCTGCCAAAACATTGTTACAACTCCTACCGAAGACGAAATTCCTATAATAATAAAACAATACCACTCTGGTAAAAACAACCTCCATCGTGGCATTAACGAAACCATCAGACGTATTAGGGAAAAATACAATTGGACCGGCTTAATTAAAACTGTAGAACAATTTATCAAATCCTGTGAAACTTGCCAAAAGGTAAAGTTCTGTAGGAAAAACTTAAGTGCACCTTTTGTTATTACGGAAACACCCAAGACTCCTTTCGAACGTATTAACATTGACATCTTTGAATACCCATCTAGAAATCATGCACTCACTATTAGGGACGAACTCACGAAATTTACGCAAGCCTACCCCATTAACGACAAAACAGCTTCAACTGTCGTAAACACCCTTCTGATTTTCTTTCAACATTACGGGACTCCGCTTCGCATTCATTGTGACTATGGACGTGAATTTGACAACACTTTAATGCGGGATCTATGCCAACTATACGACATAAAACTGACATTCTCCAGCGTTCAACATCCCGAGTCAAACGGTTCTATTGAAAGATTTCACGCGACCTTAGCAGAAATGATAAGGGCAAATACAGCGGAACATCCAGACGAACATCCATTTAATGTCCTCCCTTATGCCATCATCTGTTATAATAACACGAAAAATAAAACCACCGGTTTCACGCCCTACGAACTTATATTTGGGCACACTTCAAGTAGGCCTCCAGAAACCCTTTACAACCAGGAAAAACTGATTTCGAAATACGTAAGAGACCTGAATAACAGAATGGACTATTACTACAGACTCGCCAGTGCTAAAACCGAAAGAAAAATCTAAAGTGCGATTTGACCAACACGTTTCTACTAAACAACCCGACTACAAAGTAGGCGACAAAGTCTACGTAAATGAGTCCGAAATTAAAAATAAAGCCGAAAACAAATTCAAGGGCCTTTCGAAATTACCGCAATACGAAAAAACTCTGCCACCGTCATAAATTTACAAACAAACCAAATAACTAAAGTTAACTTTGACAGGCTAAAACCCTATTTTGAATAAATCCCTTTTTTCAGATTCTGTGGACTGTTTTCAGTCGTGAACCTTCAACAGTACTCCATTACGCCTGTTAACAATACTATAGGAGTTTTCTTTCATGAAGAAGGAACCCTTAAAATTTCTAATGACAAATGGACCCTCCTTGTTTACAAAGATCTAAGCCCATTTCGAGACGCTACTTTAAACAACGACAATATACTGAACAGACTTTTAGATACTATTAACGACAACAAAACTAACGTTAAAATCTTCAAATCAAAAGTACAGACTCACGTAAGCCTCCTGAAACAAATATCAAAATCTGTTAACATCAAATATACAGAAATTTTCGCTGACATTGAGACTTACAGTACCATCAGAGAGAAACGCGGACTCATTAACGCACTGGGATCAATTTGGAAATCTATTTCCGGTAACTTAGATGCAAGAGACGGAGAATACTTTAGTGACTCTATAAACAAAATTACTAAAGACCAACATCAAATCGAGAACTTAATGAAACGACAATTATCCGTAACAACTTCGGTCATTAAGAATCTTAACACCACACTACAAAAATTTCAGTCCGAAGAGAAAATATTTTCGGAAAATATCGAAACAATTAGGAAGTCAATTGAGTTCATTACAGACGATCTTGCTTTTTATGAACTTCAAGCCAATGTCTTGGATTTGTGTGAAAGCTTAATGGAAAGTTACGTATACATTGAAGATACCCTCAACGATGTATTAACTGCAGTCTCTTTGGCCCGTCTAAAAATTTTACATAGCTCAATTATAAACCCAGTAGATTTGGTCGACTCCCTTCAGAAAATATCACAGTCACTTCATGAAAATAACTTACCACTTCCAACCTATAGTTGCTAGATACATCGATCTAATAGAATTGGAAGCTTTTCAGATCAATACTAAAATTGTTTTTGTACTAAAAATTCCCTTAGTCAATCCCGAAACTTATACACTGTACCGCTTGTATCCTATCTCAGTTTTGGATTATCGAACAGGATTTCACCATATTCTTCCAACAAAATTAAAATATATCGCGAGAGATGACGATTTGCTATTGTACGCATCTTTCGAAGACCTGAGTGACTGTAAGCCATTATCTAAAGAACATAAGATCTGTTCCAAAGTTATTCCACACACCATAGACAAAGAAGCCCTCTGCGAAGCACAGCTTCTTAGGCAGCCAGCAGCCCTTCCTTCAACTTGCAAGCCTTTAATATAATATGCCGAAGAGTATAATATTCAAGAGATTGATCTGAGCCTTTGGTTAATCTCGACTTCCGGACAGTTGCCCATCAACATCAAGTGCAAAGGAGAAGATGTCGTTACCCAATCCATTTCGACAAATTCTCTATTGACCATCCAACCCAGTTGCAATGCCTTCATTGGTAACACCAGGGTCCATGCCAGAAGGACCACCAACAACATTGACAACATCACACTAAAAAGTCACCCAGTCAACATCCCGTACAACTGTTGCGACAACCTGCCAACCATCGGTCAACTTCCAAAGTTAAAACCCATGAAACTACAGGAACTGGATGCCAGAGACCTGAATATCACCAACCATAAGCTTAGCCAATACTCCAGGGAATTAGAAAAGCTCCTAGACCAACCATTCTTGGAGAAACACACCTCCTGGTTTACGATCATCACAATAGCAACAACCGTAATTGTGGTTGCCCTCCTTTCCATCAGCATCATCAGAAAGAAATTCCAGAAGCCCCCAACGATCAGCCCTTCTGCCGATCCAGCACCACCACCAGGTCCATCAACCATCAAGCCCAGGGTAAAACTCCATAGCCTCCTCAGTCCTGTCGAGGATATGGAATTGCAGAACCTCCCTTGAAAGTCGATGCTGTAGCATCAACTTTTTTATATGGATGGGAGTTGTTATATAAGTTATTCCATCGACTTATGTGAAACCATCTAGCAACAGTTCCCAAGCTGAGTCAGCATCCACGTGTCGTCTCAGGTTACCTTCGACGACGTACATCCGTGAGAACAGCAAACGCTGCGACAGCTTAGTCAGCATTCTTATGTTATCAATTGTTCAATTGCCTTATGTCTGCATTCATTATTACTTACAGTTCTGTCTAGTTTAGTTTAACACTCATTTTGTCTTTTTAATTATTATATAAAGTTTTATTATTTTCATTGTTATTTCAAGTTATTATTTTTATTAAAAGTATTGTGCAACTATAAATAAAATCTTTTTTAAAAAGAGAAATTTTGAAAGTGTGATATAACATATATATATATATATTTGTTTTTAAGTTTTCGCGGGCACTAAAAGTATTAGATGGTTTCCGGGAATTCATCCGCGTAGTTGATAACTGATCAGCCAAGACAATTCTAACAAAATATGCAACAACCTCATCAGTCAGTGATTCAAAAGAACTCTAATTTCTACCAGAATCCAAACGGGGCACATCATTTAAGTTGCACAAATTCTTTCGATGATTGCAACAATTATTATACAGCTAATAATCACCCATATGAGTTATTATCATACAGCTGATAATCAAAGAAATTACGACTATTATACAGATAATAGTAGTTATTTATACGACACAGGAAATACTAGTTATCATACTGCTGATAATTTCGGCGAACAAACTGATGATTTGGACCCACTAGAAAATCAAAACTGTCAGGATTTTCTTTCTCTCCCAAATCCCGTTCATCCACCGGACATAACAACCAACATCACATCACAAATACAAACAATGAATTTAGACGACATGAATCCGAACGTAAACTTCCCGGAACAAACGTTCCTGAAACTACTCTTCCCACTGTCAACCCCAAAAACTTATACTACATAACCGACGCTACTGGTCAATACAAATTGCTTAAAGATTTCAGGAATTTCAATTTTCAAAGAGCAAACTGTCAAAAACTTTCCTCAAAGATTCCAAGAACATGTAATTATTCAGGACATCAGTGACAAAAAAGTTTCAATTTCCCAGTCAACCCTTGTACCATTTGCTCCTGGTAACCCCCACAAGGTTTTTATTTGTAATCTCGACATCGACTTTGATGGCATTTTAGGTTTAGATTTCTTGGAAAATTACGAATGCGTAATAGACTTAAAATCTAAGCAACTTAGAACAAATTTTAAGGATATCGCTCTTCACAAGGTCCCTCCTTGCCTTCTTCAGATATCACATCTCCAACAATTCCCAACACACAAAAACACAATAATTTCCCGAACTATATTTCTATAGAACTCCGCACCGAAAAAGTATGTAAACTGCGATGTCACCTTGCTAATACCGACTATCGAAAAAGAAAAAGTCAGATTACCCAATTCCTTGGTATATGTAAATCAAAATGGCGAATTCGTCACTTCAGTTATAAACGCCAACGCCATCCCAAAAACAATTAATTTCGACAACTTCACTATAGAACCCTTTACTCAAATCCTGCTTCAATTTTAACAACTCTTATGACTCTGAACCAGTTGACAGAAACTTATTAATTCGACAACAACTCAGAACAGATCACTTAAACGTTGAAGAAGAAGATATGATTACGAGCCTTTGTCTAGACTTTCAAGACATATTTTTCTTAGGAGGCATTATATTTTACGAACGAAATCAAACATTCGATCGAGACAAATAACTCCAGACCCATCTATACCAAATCTTATCGGTACCCGCAGATCCATAAAGAAGAGGTTAAAGAACATGCCAGTAAAATGCTTGATCAAGACATCATTCGTCATTCTATTTCCCCTTGGTCTTCCCCAGTTTGGTTTGTTCCCAAAAAATTAGACGCCTCAGGCAAACAAAAATGGCCTGTCGTCATTGACTACAGGAAACTGAATGAAGTCACAGTCGACGACAAATACTCCGATCTTTTAGATCAACTTGGCAAATGCCAATAGTTTTCTACGTTAGATCTCGTCTCCGGTTTTCATCAGAGATCGATTCTAAAGACATCCCCAAGACAGAATTTTCAGTCGAAAACGGCCATTACGAGTTTGTTCGTAAGCCGTTCGGTTTAAAGAACGCCCCGTCCACATTTCAACGTGTCATAGACAATATCCTCCTTGGAATACAAAATGAACGTTGTCTAGTATACATGGACGATATCATTGTATGCTCCCCAACAATTCACGAACACATTTCCCGGTTGACCGAAGTCTTCAAACGTCTTCGCGCATCAAATCTTAAGATTCAACCAGACAAATGTTCTTAAGAAAAGAGGTAGCGTATCTTGGTCATCTAATTACGCAACAAGGTGTAAAACCGAACCCCGAAAAAAACATTTGTATCCAAAACTTCCCAGAGCCAAAGAACCCGAAAGATATCAAATATTTCTTAGGATTGGCCGGATACTACAGAAGATTTATTCCCAATTTCGCTAAAGTGTCCAAACCTTTAACAAAACTGCTTCAAAAGGACACTAAATTCTTCTTTGATTCCGATTGTAAGGCAGCATTCAATGATTTAAAGAAAGCTCTCATCTCAAACCCCACAGACGCCAGCGCTTTCGCGATTGGTGCAGTCCTTTCACAAGGCCCAGTTGGAAAAGACCTTCCGATTGCTTATGCCTCCCGCACCTTGTGTGCCGCCGAAACCAGATATTCCACCATTGAAAGGGAATTGCTTGCCATTGTGAGGGCAGTCCAAGCCTTCCGTCCTTATTTATTTGGCCGTAAGTTTACATTAATCACCGACCACCGCCCGCTTACGTGGCTTTTCTCGATCAAGGATCCAGGCAGTAGACTTGCCAGATGGCGACTGAAGCTGGAAGAGTACAATTATAAAATTGAACATAAATCAGGCAAGATAAACAGAAACCACTTCCAACAAATCGCGAATCCATGCCTTCAATGACACCGACTCAGAAGACAAACCCGAACCAGAACCTGAATTTACTGACGAACACCTTACTAACGAATTTAATAAATTTGTTGACTTATATAAAACAAGATCAATAATTAACTATTCAAAGATCGAAACTACTAATTCCCAACTTCTTGACAAATCCCATAAACAAATTATTTCATTTTCTGGCAAAACAAGTTAACTGATCTACACGAACGAATCATGGACGATATTTTCGAAGAAGATATCACATTTGAAAACAATTTCATCAACACCTTCGCAAGTAAATCAGTTAAAGACCGCAAATACTTTATTATCTCCTTGCCATTTGACCCTGAAATAGTGGTACAATTTCTGTTCTACATTATTTACAAATCACAAGATAAATTCGATCTTGAAACCAGATATTACGTCAAAAACAACTTAGAACTCCCAATTTTTGAAACTTTTTCTTATGTCTTTGCAGACAAAGACATTAAATTTAAAATATGCCAAAACGTCATAACTACACCCTCAGAGGATGAAATACCTCAGATTTTAGAACACTACCATCAAGGCAAAAACAATTTGCATCGCGGAATTAATGACACAGTAAGGTGAATAAAAGAGAAGTATAACTGGACCGGTTTGACAAAAAACGTTGAAAATTTCATTAAGTCATGCGAAATTTGTCAAAAAGTCAAAATATGCCGAAAAAACTTGAGTTCCCCGCTAGTCATCACAGAAACGCCGAAAACACCTTTCGAGCGAGTCAGTATCGATATCTTTGAATATCCCACTAGAAATTAAGCTCTAACAATCAGGGACGAGTTAACGAAATTTACACAGGCGTATCCTATAAAGGATAAAACGGGAAAAACTGTTGTTAACAGGCTCATTCTTTATTTTCAACACTACGGCACCCCGTTGAGAATTCACTGTGACTACGGTCGTGAATTCGATAGCGTATTAGTAAGAGACCTCTGTGAATTCTACGAAATAAAGTTAACCTTCTTTAGTGTAAGTCACCCACAATCAAATAGTTCCCTTGAACGCTTCCATGCGACACGATCGGAAATGATCCGGGCAAATATCGCCAAAAATCCAAACGAACATCCGTTTAATGTTCTGCCATACGCAGTCATATGCTATAACAACACCAAAAATAAGACTCATGGTTTCATTCCTTATGAATTGATTTTTGGTCACAAGTCAAGTAGACCACCGGAAACGCTTTACAACCAAAAGAACTTCATTTCCAAGTACGTTAGAGATCTTAATAACCGTATGGAATATTTTTACAGATTAGCGCGAGACAAAACAGAACAACAAAAAGAAAAAGCCAAAGCACGTTTCGACCAACACGTACCCGAAAATCGACCCACGTATAATATAGGCGACAAGGTATGTTTAAAAGAATCCCAAATTTCAAGTAAGTCACAAAACAAATTTAATGGCCCTTTTCAGATAACTGTCTTTTCCAAAATTCTGCAACTCTTCTAAACCCCGAAACGAATCAATCTACAAAAGTAAATTTTGACAGATTGAAACCGTATTTTAAATAGAAATTACTTTATTTCAGACTCTTCACAATCGTGATGTCCCAATTTTCAATAACTCCCATACACAACACAGTAGGACTCTTCTTTCATGAAGAAGGAACTGTCAAAATATCAAACGATAAATGGACCCTACTAGTCTACAAAGACCTTCACCCTTTCGTTGTTGCAATAGTCCATGGGTTCAATTTAAAATTATAAAACTAATATCCACTTTCACTATTCTAGAACTTTATTTACATTTAAACAGCTGATTCAAAAGTACAATAACAATCCCATATAAGCTAGTCGTCGCGGTATCACTGCCTGGCGATCGTGGCGTTCTTCTTTTATATCACCAGCGTAGAATTCTCCAGTAGAAATCATCATCGCTCCTTCCGCTGTCGAGTCTTTTCGAGAATCGTATTTTTTTATCTTAAAGCGTTTGTTGTCGTGCTGAAATGACACAGGGTCGGCTTTGGGTAAATTTCGTAACAATATTTTGAACAAATTAATTGATAATATCCACTCAAACTTAACTACCCGTATGACAGTATTTAAACCTCAAGTACAAACTCATATTAGCCTCCTAAAACAAATATCTGACACAGTAAACTTAAAATATCAAGAGATATTCGCAGACACTAAACTTTACAACTCCAAGAGGCAGAAACGAAGACTTATTAATGGCATAGGAACAATTTGGAAATCAATAATTGGAACTTTAGGCGCTAGTGATGGTGAATACTTTAATGACTGTATCAATAAGATAACACATGACGAACAGCAAATCGAAACTTCAAATAGACAAAGAAACGTTTAATAAAGATATTGCCAAAATCTATCATGTACATTTCAGACGATCTTGCATTTTTCGAAGCAATAGTCAAGACATTAGATCTATGCGAATCATTAATGGAAAGATATGTCTTTATACAAGACGCTCTAAATGATGTATTGTCAGCAGTATCTTTCGCTCGCATTAAAATGTTACACAGTTCAATAATAAACCCCGCCGATTTAGTCGAATATCTTCAACTTGTTTCTCAATCTTTGCATAAAAATAATTTACCTTTATCAATTTACGCCCATAATATTGCACAATATATTGCCATTATAGAGTTAGAAGCATTTCAGTTAGATACAAAAATAATTTTCGTTTTTTAAATCCCTTTAGTGAATCCTGAAACTTTTATCCTTTATCGTCTATACCCAATCCCTATTCTGGACGACCGAACAGGATTCCATCATATTTTACCAACCATAACTAAATATATCGCGAAGAATGATGATTCATTGTTGTGTACGACATTTCGGAACCTAGACAACTGCAAGCCCTTAAGCCGAGTTCAGTGGATATGTTCAGACGTTCTCCCGTATCCTATTGATTGCGATTCCATCTGTGAGGCCCAGCTTTTGAAGCAGTCCACCTTCCTTCCAAAAGTTTGTCAAACTTCGATACTGTATGCCAAAGACTACAATGTTTACGAAATCAGTTCAAATGTATGGCTAATTTGTTTCCGATCTTCTACCAATGACCATAAAGTGTAGCGGCAACAACGTTGTAACCAAATCCATTGCAACCAATTCAATCCTCCAATTGCAATCAGACTACAATGCATTCATCGGCAATACTCGAATCCATTCAAAAAGGTTAATTGAAGATTCCCAAAATATTACATACAAGAGCCATCCAGTTCAAATACCTTACAACTGCTGTGAATCCATCCCAGCAAAGAAGTACGTTCCAGATCTGAAACCCCTCAAATTAAACAATATCAACGCCGACGACCTCAACATAGCGCAACACAAGCTCAACCAATATCCCGACGAATTAGACAAATTAATAAACCAGCCTGCTGGTCTGCTGTCGGTTTTCATATTGATCCAGAAGTTTCAAAAAATATAATCAATCAATATGCTTAAGTATTAGTTTTTGAAATTAAGTATAAAATAGATAATATACATTTGTAGGTAAATTTCACAACGTGGTGGAAGATTATTAGATATGACCTTGTTTGTTAAATTAAAATAATAAATGTGACATTAAAATTATTGTTACATGTAAAAGAAAACAAATGCTTACTTTTTTTGATATCAACATCTGCGCAAGACCAAAATTTGTAGTTGGGGCCCCATTCTAATGCTTGCCTTAAAAGTCTTAGGGTGCAGTTATCACAGGTGAAATTATTGGGTAGTTGTACATGAAAAGATTGTGCCCTGAAATATAAACCAATAATACTGTTTTTACAAAAATTTAATTGCGTGTGTCACGAAAAACAATTATCAATTTCTTGTATATAAACAAGAGTGTCGCCAGTGAGGGGCAGGAGGGGGCACTGCCTACGCTAAACTTCTGTTGCGGTCTTGATATATGCGAAATAAAATCCATAAAACTTCGGACCAAGTCAAAACCTACCATTTCTGACGACGCCCTTATTTATAATATTACTTGATACAAATGATATATATAGAAAGAAACAAATAGGGAAATACTGAAAACAAATTATAATTTCCTTACCGCTTAAATTCTAAAAGTGACAGTTTTTCGAAAAATCCTCTTCAAACACAGGCACTTTTTGACATTCCACACTTATTTGTGACGTAATCGTTACTCAAGATATGACGTCATCGACAATTTTTTTAATGGTGTGACTTAATTTCGATCATGCTAATTGAAAGAGCGTGTCATTCTCCGTACAGATCGTGAAAAATTGTGGTTGTCTGACATTAACCTTAGACCGAGAATGATTTTAACTATTCTCAGATAAAAACTTGAAATCTGATTTGTTTGGTTTCTTATATTTCCTATCAATTTCATATATTTTGTATAGCAAAAGAAATGTATTTGAACTGTATATTGAGTAGTGTCGTTGTCATTAAAAAAAAATGGTGAAATTAACTGAACGAATTGAAATTGAATTATGAAAGTCATCCTAGTCGGAGTCCCATTAGCCAAACGATGGTAAGCAATATTGAATCTAAATACTCTACCTTTTGGACATATTCGTGTTTTACTTAAATCTGGTCCACCCTCAAAATCAGAAGAAAATCAACTTAACGTTCTGTTGGCAATACTAGGCAACCATCACTCAGCACTTATCCAAGTCGTTTCTAATTTCAATTTGGCAGCGTCTCTTATTCCTGAAATAATAAATTTATATCCAGATGAGTAACGTGATCTTCCGAGGAATGAACATTTTCTTTCAAGAAGATGGTGCAACTCTCCATTATGCAGCACCTGTCCGTGCTTATTTAAATGAGGTATTCCCGAATCGTTGGATAGGGAGTAGGAGGCCGTTTGAGTGGCTAGCCATATCGCCAGATTTGGCACACCTAGTTACTTTTTATGGGGCTACTTAAAAAACAAAGTATACGTTACTAGACCGGAGAATCTAGAAGAATTACAATTGAGATTCGCCAAGAGATACACCGTATACCTGTTGAAGTTATTAATTAACCATGTTCAACAAGAATTTATTATCGTCTTGGTTACTGACAGGTAGCCAACAGTAAACAATTTCAACATTTACTGTAATTATTATCATTAAATTTATTAAAATTTAAAATAATATTTTCTTTCATTTTTTATCTAACCTAGCTAATGTAATCATATGGTTAACGATGTATACGTAGAATCACAGGCTCTTTCAATTAGGAAGTCTAAATTGGGTGACGCCATTTGAAACCTTGTCGATGACGTCATATCTCGAATAACAATTACGTCACAAATAAGGGTTGTATGTACATATACGGGGTGACAATAGTCTAATCATATGCTCAGCATAAGAAAGAGTTTCGAAAGAGAAAAAAAGTCGAAAAATAAAGTTACGTTATAAAAGGATAAAATCTAAAACTAGACGATTCATTAAAGTTGTTTATACACAGCTTAAGTCGTCGGTAATTCCCATTCTTCGCAAATCAAATGAAACCATTTCAGAAAATTCTTAGTGTCCTTAGTGTCAGGAAGCCAAAAAGACTAGTCGGAATAGGACAATCAAAATAAACAGATAGTTAAATGCTTGCCAACGTTTCGCTTTGAATATAATAAAGCGAAATGTTGGCAAGCATTTAACAACCTGTTTATTTTGATTGTCCTATTTCGACTAGTCTTTTTGGCTTAAATTAAACCATGTTAGGTACAATAGCTGAATATCGAAAATACTAGGATCATACAACTATTGAATCGATATGTACTATATCATTGTCTTTACATATTATGGTATCACTCTTTATTCTTATAATCCAGTCATACATTTTGATTAATTACTGATCTCCTGCAGCTATTAGCATCAACAAAAAATAATAAATTCTAGCAATAATTTGTTTTCTTAGAAAGTCTTGGGAAGAACTCCAAATGTATGAGGAAATTTGTAAATTTCAGCAATATTCAGCAATTAAAGTTAACAAAAGGGATTTAAATAAATTAAAAATATAATTCCGCGGGGGTAATTTTTATAGCCATTGAGAAAGGGGTTAGATTTCGACCTTGAAATATATATATACATTCCCGTAAGTGTGGTGTTATTCCCAGGAAATACTAAAAATATAAACTAGAGATGCTACACCTACCAGAAAATACCTATAATTTGTTATGTGTAAAAACCCACAAAAAACGTCAAACATCAGAAGAGCGGCGTTTGAAAGAAATTGAACATTCTTAAAATGTTTATATCAAGCAAAACAAAATACAAAAAAACACCGGGGAGCAAATAAGTTTGGCAAAGTCGAATATTAGCCACTTCAACATTAATGTAAGACATTTAGAACATGCATACAATTGAATGTTAACTCTGTCCATTAACAAACACGTCTAATAGCTCGTTTACATTATGCCCCAACCACTGCTGTTCGAGCTGCCGGCAGTGGACCGGGAAGTGTAGGTAAGTATGAAGAGCAGTATATAAACACCATACTTCTCTTAATGTTGCCATTGCAACTCGCGCTGCTTAGTGCTTAGGGCTCCCCGAAAAGAGCGGTTTTTGAGCGGCAGTCAAAGGACTGACCCGTTCATCGATCGTTTATAGTCCAGGTAATTTAAATATATGCTGAACAAAATTGTTTTATGGTCTGGCTCCAGCCCGTTCATCGATGATTTATAGTTCAGGTGATTAAAATATATGCTGGATAAAATTGATAACTGCAAAGGAACAATTGTGGGCATTTTCCACAAAATTCAACATTTTATATCAATGGATATTTTTTTATTAAATAATAAAAACCTTTAAATAAGACCAAATATTTAGTTTATTGTTTGTTGTGCAAAATCTAATCGTAAAATCGTCTTTGGTATAATGGACATTGTTGAAGAGAATTAAAAATCCACAAAATGAATGGCACTAAGTTTAATTTCCTTAATTTTTAAATAAAATACTTTAACCAGAAGGCAAACAAGGCAATTTATTATACTTCTAAGCTGTTTAATATTACTTTTAAACATTTTTATTATTAATATTAACACACGCTTCGCTGGGAGTTTTAGGTTCAGTAGTTAGATTAAAAACATTAAGTTAATTTTAATTTTATATTTCAATGTTATAGGAGAATCCAAACATTAAAGCTATAATTAGGTAATATGGGTTATATAATATAAATTTATCACTATTAAATAAAATATCAAAAACTAGTGTTTAAAATTAACAGATATCTACTTATTTTATAACTAAACCCCAAAGATAGCATAATTAAAATATGAAATTATTTTTGGAGCTGTATTTCTTGTGTAGTAAAGCAATGTAATTGTAAAATTATAAAATATCAACAAATTTTCAGCTTTTCTTTTATTTCTAAATTAAGTGAAAATTCCTGAAATCAGGAAAATAAGTTTCCGGTTGATCACATCAAAAATGTTTATTGCTTATGAAAGCTGAAGGTAGGTAAAAGTAAGGTCTATCGAATGACAGCATCAAAGTTGTAAAATATTGTTTTGTTGATTGCAAAAAATCCTTGATTACTGAAACCGGGTGATTGCTTTTGTGTTGCAAAATTATGAAAGTCTCTAAGAACTTTTTAATTTCAAAAATTACTTTTTTTGACAACATTTTCTAAGCTCGTGTGATAGTAAATTTAGTTAATTCCGAAGCACGCAGTAACCAGACTATTCCCCCCTGTAAATACAATACAATCAAGTTATTACTAAAATACTGAATTTTGTGAAAATTTTACAGATTATGGTTTCGGAGATAAGGGAGAGGAAATGGGTAATTTTTTTCATATGTTTGTTAATATCTTGTAAGTAATTTATTTTAAAAATATGAAATATTTTGTTTCCATCATAATGAGCCCTTTCATTTGATATATAACATGATGCGTTAGAAACAATTTTAATATTATATTTCCCAAAATTAAAAGTAGAGTATTTTTCCAGTAAACTTCAGGTCAGACCCTATACCTCCAATTTTTTTCAAAACTTTACGTTTTATAGCTTCGGAGTAAAGAGGCGGGGAATGGGTAAATTTTGGTATTATTTCGTATTAATGTCTTTTTAACTATTTTTTTAATATGAAAAAAATATATTTGTATTCCTCAGAATGGGACCTTTAATTTGATGTATTACATGATGCGTTTGAAATTTTTTTTATTATTAAAGTTTCATTTAATTCTATAATTTGCCCCCCAAAATTAATAACAATGGTTTCTCCTTATTTTCCTGCAAAGTTCGGGCAACGTTCTATATTTTTTATTTTTTTTCAAAATTTTAGGCTTATTAGTTTCGGAGATCAAGGGGGGGGAACAACGATTTTTTTAGTCCCCCCCAGAAGTACCCCTAAAATCAAAATTTCTTCTTTTACGATATGTACTCCTGATCGGGTCACCAAACTATAAATTGTTACCAAATTTCAACCTCCAGTAGTTTAGAAGAAAATTGCTGTGATGTGACAGAGGCAGAAATCCGGAATGATGTTATAAGGATATCCGTATATTTTATATACGGAACCCTAAAAACTATGCTTTTTGCAATGTGCAGAGCAACAAAAGAAAATCTGTCGATTCTATCCCATAGATCTTGCTGTTACCTAGAATTTTTGTATTCACATTTTGCCATTACAACTTATTGCTCAAGAAAAAATATTAATTTTTAAGATTGTATCAATTTCTACTTATTACAAAAAACAAAACCTGATTTTTAAAATATTTTTGATATTTCCATATACATAGTTTAAACAAGAAAGAACAACAAGTAAAAAATTTATAGTGTTTCTTGTCACGGAACAAAATTATCGGTATACTATTTAGGTTATAAGCAGGAACCGTACTACATTTTTTTACTAAGATGATTTTTTTTCTCCTAAAATGTTGCATAAAACTTAACATATAACATAACAATGTATCGGTCTTTCACTTCCTTTCCGATATTGTAATAAAAAAGTACAGTTACATATTAAAAAAAAATAACGACCATTTATTTTTTCAACGATACTGTGAAAATATTATTCCTGGAGACAAAAAAAATATTGTGAAATTGAGTGATGTATCGTTACGACTATAGGTTTTTTAATAGTAATCGATTTTTGAAACTACCAGAAATATCAATCTTTTTATAAGTCAAAGTACTGGCACTTAGAGGACATTTAATACTCTACAAATAACATTTCTTAACATTTTTCATTAAATTCACTACTTTTATAGTTATTCGTTATTGAAAGTAATTTTGAATTTAATTTCAACTTCGAATAATTTTATTGTTAATAACCTCTTTGTAGAGTATTAAATTTCCTTAAAGAGTATGTATTTTGATCAATAAAAATATGGGTATTTATGGTATAACTAAAATCCAAAATCGAGCACTGGCTGAATGTAAACACTCACTTCCGTACAAAAAGCGCTCTTTTGACGAGTATCAAAGAGTGGCAGCAGCAGTGGTTGTAACTAGAGAAGTATAGTGTTTAGATTCTCACACTGCCTGCTTCCATGTCCACTTCCCTGCTCACTTCGGCATAATCTAAACGAGCCATAACAACAATAATTTTACTAACATTTTTTAAGATATTCATTCACATAATATTCGTTTAGGTGCTCATAACAATTGAAGAATTCCTTTATTTTGTCACCGGTCACCATTATCAGACCTTCAGCGTAATATGAGATTATAGGTGTAGAATTATTCAATCATTTATCATACGTATGCTTATGCAATTTAAAGGTTTGTGAGTTTTCTCATGGAT
Organism: Octodonta nipae; assembly: GCA_034190945.1. NCBI lineage: Eukaryota > Metazoa > Arthropoda > Insecta > Coleoptera > Chrysomelidae > Octodonta > Octodonta nipae. The sequence continues at coordinate 108,184,103 of CM067217.1, forward strand.
TTCATTAGCAGACGTTAACAACATTTTATACGAGACTACCCCTACGGCAAGGGGCATACCCAGCTTTTAGTTTAGGGAGGGGCAAATTTGACCAGAAATTGTACTAGATGGGGACAAATCGGAAAAATGGTCCTATAAACAGGGACAAATCAGAAAATTGTTTGGTTTAAGGGGGCAAATGTATGGGAAGCTTTTACGGCTCACGGCAAGTTTTTCAGGTCCAGGGGAACGCCTGTGTCTACGCAAAGTTTTCCAATTTTTTTCAGCCTACTGCCCTGCCGAAATTCGTGTTTGGCTTAAGATTAATCAAAACGTTAATATATTTTTACTGAAACGCATGTAGTAATGCGTTTTTCGATATTTAGTACCACAATAGTCTATAGCAATTATTAATCGCCGCTTATAAATTATTTCTTATTGGTACTGTAATGTTTTTATTTTCACACTCGGGTTGTGTTCTTGGATGTATTTAAAAACACAGTCCAACTCACTCCAATTTATTTCCACTACTTTAACACAATTTATATTTACAGAACTATTTACAATTTATCTTAACTTAACTATACGGCTGTCGAATACGGAATGAATGCTTCCTCAGCTCTCCGTATTTATATATTTCTTCTCGGAATTTTCCAGAAAGGGCCGCAGAGACCAGGATAGATTCTTCGAGAAATACATGAAAGCTAAGCCGCCGACCTCGATCCGCCAGCCAAACCATATCTCGAACTCTCTGAAATTTCGGAGGAATGTCGCTTCCACGAACAATCGGATGAATTCTTATAATACTGCCCCCTCCGTAAGACAATTTCGTCCCGGAATGTTCCAGAATCCCTCCTGGTGTGACGATATGTGCAGGACTCTTCATTTCGACAACGGGAAGTTTGGTGGAAGTAATAGTCTTCGAATCTGGGCTGCGAATATTGAGACAACATACAAGGATGCCGATGCCACTGAATCGAACGATAGTTTCCATCATACTTTTCACTACCCTACCTATGGACTGAACTGGAAGTCCATCTAACCCATACGCTATCTTTGGGATCGCCAATTTCATCAGGTTTTTCTCCATCATCACAGTCCTCAATTCTACCAGAGTCTTCCAAAGACTGTATGTTGGTTTTTCCTGCGAAAATGTTTTCGTAACCAAATAAAAGATGTCTCTGGTACCCACTGGTTGTTTATTTTCGAGATGAAGGACCTTCCCTAAAACTGGATCGTGCTCCCTTAGCTTCTGGAACTGGCCGTACTTTTTGGCAAACACCTTGGTTATTCCTCTGGACATTCAGAGATCTCGAGCCACACAATGAGCTAGGGCATATTCTGTGGGCACCTCAAACAGGTCTCGGGTTTCCTCTCTGGTCACGGCGTGCTGCACTTTCTGTTCATTGGAGTACAGTGCCATGAACTGTTCGAATGTCATCTCGTCATCAGGTGGTTGGATGCTGCGGACTTGGGCTTGGTAAACTTCGCTGTCATGACTTCCAGCATAAGGGGCTAACCTGTTAAAATGTACCACCTTTGGTTTTCCTCGGGGTAGCTTCCTTATTCTGTAGACAACATTGTTGATTTTCTTTACAATTTGGTACGGCCCCTCCCAAGATCTCTGTAGCTTGGGCGAATATCCACGACGACGTTGCGGGTTATACAACCAAACAAGGTCATCAACTTGGAATTCCCCGCCTTCGGCTTTGATGTCTAATGCTTCCTTCATATGGGCACTGGCATTCTCGATATTTAACCGGACTCGTTGGTGGATGTCGTTCATCTTCTGCCGTAACTGGCTGACATAGTCTTCACCTGCGGTCTCTTCTCCTGGGGGACATCCAAACTTCAAATCACATGGTAGTTGTAATTCTCGTCCCATAATAACAGTGGCCGGAGTCTGACGCGTGGACTAGTGCACAGACGAACGAGATGCCACTACAAACAAGTGAAGATACTGGTCCCAGTCTGTTTGGTGGTCAGAGACTACCTTTGACAAATGGCGGTTTATGGTCCTATTCATCCGTTCGACCATTCCATCGGATTGAGGGTATAAGCTGTTGTCCATGTTTTGTTGATCATCAAGAGCTTGCAGACGTCTTGGAAAAGAGTAGACTTGAAATTTCTACCTTGGTCTGAGTGCATCTCCAAGGGAACACCAAAACGGCTGATCCATACCTTGACAAGGACATCTGCAACGGTCAAGGTTTCTTGATTCGGCAAGGCATAAGCTTCTGCCCATTTACTGAAATAGTCCATCACCACCACAATGTACTTATTTCCGGAGTCAGATTGGACAGAAATGGACCGGCGACATCAATGGTTACTCTTTTGAACGGACTGCCTCACGTTATATTGCCTCAAGAGGGCTTTTGCTCGCTTCTGAGGCCCATTACTTGCTGCACAAACCGTACATTTGCGGCACCAATCCTTTACATCGATTTGGCAGTTCACCCAGTAGAAGCTTTCTCTCAACTTCCCCAGGGTTTTCGTTATCCCCAGATGTTCTCCAGTTGTACCATCATGTAGTTCTAAAATCTCTGGTCCCCTATTTCTGGGAACTACAATCTGTTTTCTGTCGTTTCCCGCGTCTGGAGTTTCCAGGACGCGCTTCAGAAGTCCATTCTCTAGGATGAATTCCACTGAGGCCAGTACGACTTTATGGTTGGTGAGTATCGTGAAATCTTCTGCCAGGTAGGTTTGAGGTCTTTTTCCTTCCACCGGATAACCTCTTTCAAATGTGGATCTAATTTCTGGTCTCTTCCGATCTCATCAGATTGCTAGTGGTCATCTAGGGCGGCATTTCTAAAAAGAACAGCCCTTTCTCCTTCAGTTCGCTGACTGATGTTTACAATTATCAGGGACTGGTCTCTTAGATAAGACATCATCGTTCTTATAGCTCGTTCCAACGCGATGTTCTGACGAGGAAGTCGGTACTACTCCGTTGCTCTCCTTGCAACGACTATGGATATGGCTACCCTTACGACACTTCCGACATCTCATTAGTATTTGTTTTGGAAGGACTTCCTCTACTATCTTCCTTACAGAGACTTCATCATTTCCGTTATCTTCTGATTCTCTTTCTCTGCCCTGACCTCTACAGGTATTTTTCGCAGCGTCAAATTCCAGAGCTCGAGCCAGTGCATCCACTAATTGAGTCGGTCGAGCTAATATCAATGCTTGTCTGGCTTCTTGGTCTCGGAGTCAATCCAAAAACGCTTGGACTGCTAACCTTTCCATTACGTTTTCCGGTGTGGCTGGATAGCAAGGCGAACCAGACGGGCAATATCAACTTCAAACTCTTGTAGGGATTCATTTGATCTCTGGTGGCGATTTTTCAATTGGGAGTGGTAGACTTGCTCCAAATTGTAACGGGTGAATTACCGTTTTCCCAGTTACATTAATATTTACTCATATTTGTCGCGGTAATAAATTACCTTTTAAATCTTTCAAATCACTTTCCTAATTATATCGTTTTCTGAACTGAGTTCTACCGAAATAAACCAGTGACTTTATTTTAATAAATAAACACGTAAGTAAATACTCCTATTTTAGTCGCTTCCGCAATCGCATTTTTCACTTTTAATTGCTAAATAACAGTTAATTCGGTTGAAAAATATAATAATAAAAAGTCCAACTCTGTAAATATTGTTACGAAATTTACCCAAAGCCGACCCTGTTTCATTTCGGTACGACAAAAACGCTCTAAGATAAAAAAAACGGTTCTCGAAAGGACTCGGCAGCGGAAGGAGTGATACCGCGTCGACTAGCGTATATGAGAATGTATTGTGAATCAGCTGTTTTAATGTAAATAAAGTTCTAGAAAAGTGAAGGTAAATATTAGTTGTTATAATTTTAGAATTGAACCCACGGACTATATTACATTTGGTGTCAGAAGTAAAGGATTAGTGCATTTAAAATCCTAATTTGATTTATGGAAACCCGTAGTATGGACGAAACTACCAAAAAAATAGTCAAGCAGATTACAGAGGGACTGGACGAAAAAATTGCACAGATTCTAGAAAAACGTGACAAGAAGGAAAAACAACATCAAGAAGACATTCAACAAAGGTTAGTAAAATCTTTTGATGAAAAACGTAAAATAGAATTAGAAAATCTTGTTACTACCATGGAAGAAAAACAACATAATTTAATTGAAGGATTGTTCTCGAAATTTAAATTATTAGATGAACAGAGACAAAATGATTTTAAAATATTTGAACAAAAACAAGATCAACTTGAATTAAAACGACAAAATGAATTTAAATTATTTGAAGAAAAACAAGAACAAGTTGAATTAAAACGACAAAATGAATTTAAAATAACTGAAGAAAAAAAAAATGCAATTTGAACAACTAATGCAAATAGTAAGACAAGTTAATGAAACAGTTAATGAAAGAATGCAAATAGTTGAGTCAGATATAAAAGAGATAAATGATGACATTAAGACCATGAAAAATACCGTGGACACTCTTGAAACCAAACTAGATGACCTCGATTCCATCCAAAGCCAGGTAAAAGTTGAGAACAGTTCAATTCAAAACACAGCTCAAGACCAAATCAGTGCCATCCAAAACAAGGTAGAAACAGAAATTAAAAAAATGCAACAGGACTTACAGCGAGGAAAATACCAAAACACCGTGAGTACCAGAGGTTCCGTTAGTAAACCACTCACATTTGATGGCAGTTCATCTTGGCCCATGTATAAACGGCAATTTGAGGCCGTTGCTACAGCTAATGGATGGGATAACCAAGAAAAATCTACTTCTCTGGTAATTTCGTTAAGAGGTCCGGCCCTAGAACTCCTACAAAGCATTCCAGTTGATGAACAAGGCAATTTCGACAAGATCATCGCCATCCTAGACAAACGTTACGACAATCAATCCTTGAGCCAGGTATACCAAGTCCAACTGAGTGGAAAAACGCAAAAATCCGGTGAAAGCCTCCAAGAATTCGAAGCTGAAATTAGACGGTTAGTTCACTTGTCCTACCCAGACCTGCCAGAGGAAACGAAAGACCAGTTGGCCACAGAGAGTTTCATAAACGGCATCAGAGATGTGGAAGTTCAAAGAAATTTAAGACTGAGTGGCGTCAAGAAGAGTAATGAAGCTCTACTTCGGGCTTTGGAAGTAGAGGCCGTCATGAACATGTCCAAGCCGAGGGTCCGAGCAGTTTCCTCCAACCAGGAAGAGTCAGAGTTACCATTTCAAGCGCTGCTGGCTGGTCTGAACAAAATATTAGACCGGACACAAAGAACTGGCACCAGGGGGGCATGTTACCGCTGCGGACGGACAGGACACTTCCAACGTGATTGTCGAGTGAGGCCACCTGAACGATCACCGACCAGGGGTAACCAACAGAACAGCCACATGCCCAGGGACCGTCAGTCAGTCAGCATAAGGGGGCGAATGCTGACTGTCCCTCCACCAGCCCCAAAAAGTTATCCATCCGGGGATTTTGCCGAGATAGCGGCAGCCTAGTCATCAGAGGCACCATCAATGGGCGAGCAGTTACCATCACCATCGACACCGACGCTGTTGTGTCCATTGCCAAGTCCAAGGTCTTGAGAGCATCAGAAATTCGGCCAGTTACCAATACCAGCTCAGAACAGTCACCGGCGAGTCCATGTCAATACAGGGTGAGGCAGATGTCGTGCTACAGATAGGGGACAACATGATCCGGCATAGGGTCCTGGTAGCGAATATTGAGGACGATTTTATACTGGGAATGGACCTAATTAGCCAGCATGGATCTATGTTCGACCCGAGATATGATGTTCTTCGGTTCCTAAATGAGGAATTTGTATTGACACGGCCCGTCAACACATCAGTCACCCCCATAAAAATTGTGGCAAAGTCTTCAGCTAGAATTCCCGGGCGAACGGAACAGATTATTCATGGGCAGCTAGACAGCATTCCTAGGACCTGCGTTGGATTGGTGGAGCCCATATACCCAGCTCATGACTACTTAGTTGGACGGGCTATAGTTAAAACCGGACGAGATATACCAATCAGAGTCCTGAATTTGCCCAACAACGACATCAGAATTGCCAATAGTCAAGAGATAGCTTGTTTCGAGCCAGTAGAGACCATCATCAATTGCGAAGAAGAGTACCAGACGTCGGTGAAGGAGACAGGGCCCAGTAAAGAGTTCCTACAACAGAGAACCAGAAGAAAGCCAAGCAATTTATCACAAAGCACTGGCAAATTTTTAACAGTCAAGATGGAACCACCGGTCGCACCAACATCATCCAGCATCGAATAGATATCGGAAAGGCTCAACCCATCAGAATACCACCTAGACGACTACCATTGGGCCAACAACAGGCAGTCGAGGAAAACATAGAGTCCATGTTACAAAATGGAGTTATTGAGCCTTCCATCAGCCCATGGTCTGCTCCCGTCGTGCTAGTCAAAAAGAAGGATGGAACCACCCGATTTTGTGTGGATTACAGAAAGCTGAATGACGTCACGAAGAAAGACAGCTATCCACTACCCCGAATCGATGACACTTTGACCACATTAGCAGGCTCCTGTTGGTTCTCCACACTAGACCTAAAGAGTGGATATTGGCAGGTTGGTCTACACGCAAACGATAGAGAGAAGACAGCGTTCTCCACCAGTAAAGGGCTGTTTCAGTTCACGGTCATGCCCTTTGGGTTATGTAATGCACCCGTTACATTTGAGAGGCTAAGAGTATGTACTGAGCGGGTGCTTAGTATACCTCGACGACATTCTAGTCATGGGTCAGACATTCGACGACAATCTGAAGAACCTGGGCGAAGTATTCTCCAGAATTAATAATGGCAACCTGAGACTCAACCCGAAGAAGTGCTACTTGTTCCAAAAAGAAGTAGAGTTTTTGGGCCATGTCGTGTCCGAGTCAGGAATCCGCACCAACGAAGACAAGATAGCAGCCATCCGTGATTGGCCAGTCCCAAGAGACAAGCATGAACTCCGAAGCTTCTTGGGCCTCTGTTGATACTACCGACGTTTTGTTGAGGGATTTGCCACCATCGCCGCCTCTCTACATCGGCAGACCACTGAGAAAGAGACTTTCCGTTGGAATCAGGATTGCGAAACATCATTCAGACGACTGAAGGCAGCACTATGTTCCAGCCCAATCCTAGCCTTTCCTAGTCCGGCAAGTTCATTTTAGACACCGACGCCAGCAACACAGGTTTGGGGGCCGTCCTATCCCAGGTGCAAGATGGTGAAGAGAGGGTGATCGAGTATTACAGCCGTGGATTCTCGAAACCGGAAAGAAATTATTGCGTCACCATAAAAGAACTTCTTGCAATAATAAGGGCTGTAGAACATTTCCACAAATACCTCTAAGGTCGTCATTTCTTAATCCGAACAGATCATGCCGCACTCAAATGGCTGCTGGACATGAAGACACCGGAAGGACAACTGGCCAGATGGATGGAGAAATTACAGCAATACGACTTCAAGGTGGAACACCGTGCCGGCCGGTTGCACAATAATGCCGATGCCCTATCCAGAAGACCCTGTAGAGCGGAATGCGGACATTGTCTGAAGACGGAACAGTGAGAGGGTATCTCCATCAGGCAGATCCGAGTGCAGGCCAATGAAGACTGGACAACGGAACAGTGCATCCAGGACCAAATGGCTGATCCAGACTTCGAACCAATCTTGTCACTCAAAACGAGAGGGGCACCCAGGCCACGATGGGACAAGGTAGCTAGATACTCTGGCGTGCTGAAATCGTTATGGGCTCAATGGGACTCTCTAAGAGTAGACAATGGAATGCTCAAGCGAGTTTGGGAAAGCGCGGATGGACGAGAAACCAAGTCCCAACTGGTAGTTCCGAAGAAAAAGGTACCAGCCATCCTGACCGAAGTACATGATGGAATTACCGGAGGCCACCTGGGCATGGATAAAACCCTTGACAAAGTTCGCCAGTGGTACTACTGGGTGAATTACTTCGAAGACGGCAGAGCTTGGTGCCGCAAATGTGATACCTGTGCCGCCAGTAAGGGCCCGAAGACCTGGACCTAGGGCAGAATGCAGCAGTACAATGTGGGCGTCCCATTTGAGAGAATTGCCATCGATGTCGCCGGTCCGTTTCCCGAGTCTGAGAGAGGGAACAAATACATTCTGGTCGCAATAGATTACTTCAGCAAATGGCCTGAGGCATATGCGATACCCAACCAAGAGGCAACCACGGTAGCGACGGTGCTAGTAGAACAACTATTCAGCAGGTTTGGCGTCCCGATGGAATTACATTCAGACCAGGGGCGTAACTTCGAATCGAATGTATTCCAGAAGGTCTGCACGATGTTGGGGATCACCATTACACCCACAGTCAGACGGAATGGTGGAAAGATTCAACAGGACCTTGGAACAACACCTATCCAAGGTTGTCAGCAATAATCAGCGTGATTGGGATGAGCATATTCCCCTATTCCTGTTGTCATATCGATCTGCTGTACATAATAGTACAGGCCTGACCCCAGCCAGGGTCCTATTTGGAAGGGAGCTGCGATTACCATGCGACTTGGCATTTGGCTCCCCCGAAGAACCTCCCCAAGACATCGACGATTATGCCGACCAGCTCCGACATAACATGCTGGCAATACACGAATTAGCCCGTACGCAGATGTTGGCCACCAGTGACCGGATGAAGACGCGATACGACCTCAAGGCCAATTCAGTCGGGTTCCAGGAGAGGGACAAAGTCTGGTTGTACAACCCCCAACGGAGCAAGGGTAAATCCCCAAAGCTTACACCCGCCTGGGATGGTTCATACGAGGTGGTCAAGAGGCTTAATGACGTCCTCTACCGGATCCGTCGAAACCCCAAGGCTAAATTAAAGGTGGTTCATTTAGATCGACTCGCTCCCTACCATGGAGGGGATGTTTCTGATCGGGACGATCAGAATTAAAGGGGGGCAGTGTTACGAAATTTACCCAAAGCCGACCCTGTTTCATTTCGGTACGACAACAAACCCTCTAAGATAAAAAAAAACGGTTCTCGAAAGGACTTGGCAGCGGAAGGAGTGATACCGCGTCGACTAGCGTATATGAGAATTTATTGTGAATCAGCTGTTTTAATGTAAATAAAGTTCTAGAAAAGTGAAAGTAAATATTAGTTGTTATAATTTTAAAATTGAACCCACGGACTATATTACAATATCTTGTTCAAACTGGAAATATTAATTTAATATAATTATTGTTGTAATTTGGAAAAGATTGTTGAGGAGGTCATGAATTATTTTGTCTATTCTATTATTTTGTCTGTGTCAAATTTTTTGACAAACAACAAATTCAAGATCAAAGCGAAAATTTTCTCTCGAAAACAACACTAAACGATTGGCAACGACTCCAGACTCGGAGTTGAAACAGCTCCATACACAGATAAGTATTACACAATATACAATACATTACTTATACACAGGAATACTGTTTGATCATTTTATAGACATCTCTTTCTCTCAGATTAACTGTGAGGAAGAATCGCTGTACAGACAGCCAGTAATCCGGGCAATTTTACGAAATTGCCTTACTACACTTTGTTCTACATATACAATTTTTAAATACTTATCGTTACAGGAAAAAATTTGGAGGAGAGAAAACCCAATGAATAGACAAAATAATTATTTTTGGGAAGAAGGAAACTGTCATTAAAAAAAATTATCTACGATTTTATTAGTAAAATTTTGCTTAGTTCTTTTATCGAAATTATCTTGTATTAGTTCCTGTATTCAAGGCCGTAACCAGCGGGGGGTGGTTCGGGGGTTTAACCCCCCCCCCGAAATTTGGGATTGAAGACTCAATTTTAAGGATTTAACAATTTTTTTCATAAAAATATATTTTTTTATTCTATACATTTCTTATATACTGGAGGTACATGATTAGAAAAATAACTTTTTCGGTCCTAGTCAATCCATCCATCATCCAAAAAAATTCCTTGAGGAATCAACCCCCCACCATCCGAAATTTTTTTCTGATAACGGCCTTGCCTGTATTGACCAACTATTGATCAATATTCGTGCTTTCGCGCTCAATAAAATTTGAAATTTAATATGTCATTTCCTTTCCTTACTTCTATGATTGGACAGGTGGGAGAAATGCGTCGGACAATTTTCAAAAAACGTAATTTGTGGAAATTGCAATTGTAGTATCAGTTAATTATTATAATGAATGAAATGAAATCCTTAACTAATGTTAGAATAAAGGTTATAATTCGTTTTATTAATTAATTTAAGGCAATTAAAAATTTTCAGTCTCATATCGCAAAATATCGATTAATTAATGTTTAAAAATATTATATTTAAAACTAATTTAGTATATAATAATTTTATACGGGATTGAATTTTTGATGTAGAAATATATTTGTTTATGTCCAGGTATTTTATCTCATACATAATTTGTTTTATATTACATGAGCTCATTTCTGCAAATTAGTGGCTTTTATTACAAGGTGACTGACTTTTAAGTAAACTAAACATCTTATTGACATTTCAAAATGTGTATTTTAAATATAAAGAAATTCATGCATCTACTGATTTTTATGGTAAGTTAGGTACCTACAAATCTATTCTAGAATAAAATTGACGGTCAAAACATTAAGTAATTATATATGGAAATGCTAATGCTATAATGGCAAGTCTTTCTTTGATAGTTCAGCATAAAGCTTTGTTATTGTTGTTGGTATCATTATGAACATAAAATGTGATTGCAGAAAGGGACAATGTATGGCACCTTAATCTATAAGAATTACTGAAGCTATTGCATCCCAAAGAATCCTGATATACTGTTTTTTATGTGGTTCGATAATGAGCTAATAAATTTTTATGTTGCTTCGGGTTACGAAAAAGTATAGTAAGACGCTAGTGAGTGTCTGAATAACTTGATGGGAAATAACTTTTCAGAAAGGCAGTAAACAACTGCAGTGCAACAAGATATATATTTCAATAGATTAATAGGACTAAACAATTTAATGCTCCTACTCAACCCATAAATACTAAGGCTTTGAACAGAGGGAACCTTAATGAAGGTACATTTGGCTATACAGAGAGTTTGAAGACGCGAGATGTAAAACCGACATCTAGGATTTTCAGCGCAACTGATGAAGGTTCCCTGACCAGAGTACAGTGTATATTATATATAATATATATTGTCTTGCGACAAAGGAATGACACCTCGAAGAGAGTATTCAATATCTCTGACAGGTGAAGTAACCTGAAAAATTTTATCGTGACATTCTGTTCTAGGAGTTAAGGGAGAACAGCAATTACACAGAACGGCTCCAGATTCGGAACCTCTGTGTGCTGATTCTCTCGAAAATCCTAGATGTCGGTCTTACATCTCGCGTCTTTAAATTTAACGAAATGTTTCAAATACAGCAAGAAGTGTTCGAGAGGACATTCAATTGTGGGAAGCGCAACTGATGAAGGTTCCCTGGCCAGAAACAATGTATATTATATATATTGTCTTGCGTAAAAGAAATGACACCTCGAAGAGAGTATACAGAGAGTGTTCAATGGAAGAGAAAAGTGAAAGAGTATAGCTAGGGCACTAAGAATCCCCGGTAAATAAAACAATAAACGAAAAACCAAAAAAATTCTGTACATAAAAATATTCCACGTTGTATTAGGTCTTTCTATACAAAAGTTGAAATTAAAAAAAATTCTACAGGGCAGAGAAATTTTCTCCTTCAACTTCTATTTCAGTAATATATATTTTGATTATGGATTGATTAACCACTTACGTAACATCGTTTGATACGAATTCCGAGTCTTGAGTTGTGGGGGTAAGGTCAAGTAAAGGCCTTTCTAAGAAATCCAGCAGATGTATCTTAAATCCTCCCTGAAACAAAGTAGCTTTCTATTAACAGTAACAAGTAAAATGTAGTAAATATTCATTTGTTTTTTAGTGGAGCAAATACCTATGTCAAAGCATGACTAATCATAAGCAAGAGTTCAAAGTAAATTGCAATCTTGTAAACCAATTCATTCATTTATTATTTATTCACTGGCACTAAACAAATGAAATTGATCAGGCTGCTAGTACCAATAATTGTGTCAAGTGTGAATATTTTTCGAATTTTCTAGTATTAAACAAACAGGGAATGAGTGGATTTTCTTATATTTTCCTTATTATCTTTTAAACTAAGCGTTTTAAATTTATAAAAAATATACACTTTAATTTTTCACAATGTGTATTTTTAATTGATCGGCTACATTATGCGCTTAATTTTTGTAAAAATATTATTAAATTTTTTAATATGGCCCTCAAATTAAGATAAGCATTCTCCCTTTATTTTACCAATACAGTGAAGTCCTATATAATCTTTTTGTTTGAATTTGAAGCTCAGTAGTTTGGGAGGTAAAGGGTGAATAGGTCAAATTTTAAATAAAAATTATTGAATCTTTTACACAGATTATTCTAAAAATAAACATAAAATATATTTTTATTTTTTTTACTATTCCTTTCATTTGATACATTACGAATGCACCTTAAAAATGAATGTTTTATTTTCCATTTAAGTGTATTCATTAAGTTTTTTTAAGAATTTGTGTTTTACTTTTCTTGTAAATTTTGAGTGAGGCTCTATATTCTGAATTTTTCCAATTTTTAGGCTCAGTAGTCCACAGATATTCGATATTTGACTCATCACCTCCCATATCTGCTAACTACTGAGCGTAAAGTTTGAAAAAAATGAGTATTTCCTGCATTACCCAAAATTTATACGAAAATTAAAACAGTATTGTCCTGACTATAAAACAACAACCAGATAGATCACATAATAATACAAAAAATATATGAATATGGAGTTCATAATGGCAATAAAAAATCAAATAATGGAAACGCAACAGAAGTGAATGTATGCAAAATGAGAAGAAATAACAGAAAATAAAAAGAGAGAAAAGGAACACGGAATTAAATGCAAAAAGGATTAGGGAGAAGCAAAGAAATCGGAGTTTTCTAGCAAGAAGTTAAAAAGTTGATAAAGAATACCAAAAACAATCAAGCTCATAAATGATGACCAAGAATAATTGATTAGCGATCAGGCGAAAATAATTTAATGGTAAAAGAATGATTTTAATAAATTACTTAACAACGAACAACGAAAGGGATAGATAGACAAGAGGTATCAGAACCACAGGAGGATGAAAGTGGGTAAGAAGTGGATCATCCCCCGAAAGAAGAAATAGAAAAAAAGATTAATAAGTTAAAAATCAGCAAAAACCTGAGAGAAACATGAATGTTAAAGCGTCATAAAATCGGACCAAGATCTATTGTTGACAATTAAATTAGATCGTTCTATGTTGACTATTCTTAAGATGAGTAAAATTCTTAGATTCATAAATTACGGCGGGAAACTATTAAGATACCTCTTTAAAAATGATACAGACGATGACAGTTTTCAAAATACCAGAGCACAAATTGACTTCAAAAATTACATAAAACATAGGAATGCACAAATATTTCCTGTGCGAGGCAGAGCTGTAATTGGAACAGTTATGGTGAGCATTGCGTCGCATTGTGCGCTGTTGTGCGGTAATTGGAAAAATACCGCACAACCGTAACATTATTTTTAGTGGTTTCATAATTGTTCATTTCATACTTAAATTGTATCCTAAGCTTAGTAACATATTTTTCAGAAGTTTTTAAATTTTCTGCAGATGTAGAGAAACGGAATAATTAGGTAAATACTTTATACATAGTTATTATGATCACTTTCAAGACAGTGATTTATTTAAAATGCTCTACCATAAAGGCTATTAAGAACAAAATAATTATGCTTTGTAAGTATTTAATCATGTTCCTCGTTTGTAGATAGTTCTCTATATTGAAATTATATCTTTGTATTATAGGTTAGATACAGACCACTCAAATATTCAGTCTTCTATACGTGAAAAATTGACTACTAAATGTATACTTAGTCCATCACCATCTTCAATTGAAACAGTGCCATTCCCTGGAACTTTACTATTAAATGATATGTTACGTTGAACCATTTGTATTTTTTTTTAATTTCCATCTAGTAAAAAAATGAATTATATCTACTCTTATAAAAATTTTAAACAATCACTTTTGAACTAGGATGAAGTAACCTGTATTAAATGGCGTAAGCCACTTGGAACTTATTCTCTTAGAAACTGAAGCTGTTATAAGTTCTTCCTCATCAATAAGTCACAAATTTCAAAATATTTGGTTTATTGTCTATTGCTAAGGATAATACTAGATTGTTTTCTGAATGATAGGTAATTGTGGTATCTCTGTATAATTATAACTACCACATAAACTAATCGAAATCACAATTTAATGTCAAATTGTGATTTTTCGATATTTGTCATTGCCAATCTTCTTAATTTTTTAATTTTTTGTTCAATTTGTATTCATACCATTGAACACGAGGTCTGATTTAGACCTAGAACCGTTTGGACTTTTGAAATATACAGACTTTCAAGTTTATGTGGTAGTTATTCCCAAAGAACTCAGAAAAAATAATACTAGATTGTTCTGTGTATCTGAAAATGTAGGTATATTTCATAAAAAATTGGCAAAAAGATAAACATTATCATTATTGCAGTCAACTAGGATATTTCGAACATAATTTAGAATACATCTATTGATTTAACTTCATTCGGTTAACCAGTAGCACAAAACTCAGAAAACTACATTGTCTAGATCAAATATTACCTGCATAAAAAAATTATAAAGAACACAGCTTTTGAAATATGACCAGTAATGGTTAATGTTAATAAGCAAAAAAATAATTTTTGTTGTACATTAATTATTAATTAATTAATAAAGGGTGTTCCAATTTGAGGTTAATTTTTAATAAAATACACAAATTATTTGAGAATGATCAAATCTTTTATTTCAAATGATAGTACAATTGTTTCAGTTTAGTAATGGAAAACAATATCTTGTAAGTGACCACCTGCTTCTGTACGACAAGCTTCTAATATTTTGCCAAAATGTTTGATAACTTTCTGGCATAATTGCGGTACAATTACTTGAAAACAGTCAATAATGTTCTCCTTTAGACATAGCATAGACCTTTTCTGTCAAATAGCTCCATAGGAAAAAACCTAGAGGTGTCAGATCGCAAGATCTAGGGGGCCAATTAATGTTTCCTCATCGAGCAATTATTCGGTTACCAAATTTCTTCTTCAAAAGATTGATTGTTTCTGCTGCTGAATGATATGTTGCACTGTCCTGTTGGAACCACATATTCTGCACATCAATATGCTCCAATTTATCCCAGTATGGACCAATCACTCCACCAGCCCAAAAAATACACCAAACTGTTACTTTTTGTGGATGCATCGGTCTTTTCATTATTTCTTGTGGATTTGCTTCACCCCAGATTCGACAATTTTGCTTGTTGACACATCCACCCAATTCACAATGTGCTTCATGGCTGAAGATAATTGTTGAAAAAAAATTAACATTTTCAAGTTTCTGTTGTATGGCCCAATTAACGAATTGACGACGTAAACCAAAGTCATGTAAGCCTTTAAATGAAGATCTTTGTGTAAAATCAACGAATATAGAACCTTATAGAAGGACACGCCTTAAGTAAAATATGTCCCTTGTTTACATGTTAGTATGTTACCCACGCGATAGGGGCGCTGGTATTTCAGTTAATGTGTCATGTATATACAACATTGAAATATCATACAATTGAAGCGGTAGCCAAGCGCTTAAAGCGCCGGCCACTAATCTAATGTTCCCGGGTTCAAGACCCAAGAACAGATATATATTTTTTGGTTTTTAAACATATGTCTTTATTAATTAATTTGATGAATCAATTGTATGTACGTCCCACTTTCATTATTTGCATTAACATACTCCGTTAATATTGATAAAAAGATCATATGAAGTATTTAATAGTTGCAAGTTGGTAGTCTTTTAATGCGAGCGCAAAAATATATCATATTAGTCGCCGGGCGCTTTAAGCGCTCGGCTACCGCTTCTACTGTTTGACAATTCAATAATATTGTATATACATGACACATTAACTGAAATACCAGCGCCCCCATCGCGTGGGTAACATACTAATATGTAAACAGAGGACATTCTCTCCATAAGACGTGCGCTTCTATAAAAGTCTATATTCGTTGGTAAAATTCTGAATAAAGTGATTTTTGGAATGTTCAATTGCTGTGCACGATGACGAATGGATGTTTTTGGTTGTTCAACAACACTAGCAGTAAAAGCTGCAATATTTTCTTCTGAACGTCTACTACGATATGTTTTGCTTTTTTCATCTTTTACTGAACCAGTTTCCACAAATTTTTGAACAATTTTTCCAATGGTAACATTTGACGGACAATTTTCTCTTCCATATTCTTACGAAATTTTCTTCGAACTTCTGCACAACTTTCAACAAATTTAAAATAATTTTTAATAATAAACACGTGTTTCTCTATCGTTTCTGTCTCCATTTTTAATAACCGGAATATTCCTACTTGTCATCTGTGAAATAACATATGATATTCTAGTACAAAAAATATAAATGGCGGCAAATTTAAAATTAACCTCAAATTGGAACACCCTTTATACACTCACTGACAAAGAAATCTCAACACCCAGAAGGAGATGTTTAAATTTAATATTGTTTTGGTAAAACATAGGTGCTTTAGTAAGGAGTAAATGATTAAAATTTGGTAAAATTTGTTAAATGTTTTTTCATGTAAACTTTTTTTATCAATTAATATTGTAATCGTTTTTTTTTATTTTTTTCAATTTACCAAAAAAACAAACTGTTTGATGGGATCCAAAATCGACGTTTAGTAATGTTAAAATGCCTAGAGTACGTGTACGCTGAATTTGAAAGAGGTCGAATTATTGGTTTACGGGAGGCCGGTTTTTCATTTCGAGAAATCGTTAACCGCACCAAGAGAAATACAACTACTGTTATGAAATATTATCAAGCGTGGTCTGTTTTTATAAATTTCAATATAACTTTATTAAAAATAGCATATGTCTGAAGGGCTCCAGTTGAAAGTTATTTAAACTTTTTGAAAATTTTGACAGATGCAGCTTTCTAAAAAATATATATTCTTTTGAAAACAAAGAGGGCCAGGTCAAAAATTACCAGAATTTGCCCGAATAAAACGTGCAGCTTCCTAAATCTTTGGAAACTTTTCAAAAGAATATACGGAGTGTTCAGAAATTGGCCCCGAATTCGGCTATCTCATTTTTTTCAAATGGATTTTATGTTTGAATCCCCATACCTAAATTAAAGGATTTTTGTGGTTATGAGAGATATCTGAATTATCACTAGACTTTTTTGGACGAATCGACAAGAAACAAATGCCGAAGTGTCATCAAACAATATTTGCTAATAATTTGATATTAAAGCAGAAGTTCCGTTCGCGACCAACACCCACTCATGACACGCTGACGAGGGTCATTCACAATTGCAAATTAGATGGACAGTTTGTGAAAAAGCAAGAAAAAAGGAAACCTGTCGTAGATAATAAAGAGAATTAAGTTACAGTCTTCGCATGCTTAAGAGCATATCCAGAACAATCCTCAGTAGATGCAGAAAGAGATGTGGGAATATCTATGATCAGTTTTCAGAGGATCCTAAAAAAAACCTAAGAACCATCCGTTTGCATTCTCATTAGTTAAGAATTTAAGAGCAGGTGACGCTCAATGATCTTTTGAATTCATATTAATCAAAATTCAGAAAGACGAAGATTTTCTACACAAAATGATTTGGACAGATGAGGCAAAATTTATGGAATAGTCAACCACATTACTGGAGGGATACTAATCCACACATTATTTTTAGGTGAGAGATATCTCGAAATATTAGAAAATGGTTTACATCCATTAGAGTTGACTTAGAATCAGCTGTGGTCTCAACACGACCTTATAATATGGTACCTGTGAATAAATTTTAGACAATCATTTTGAAGATCGTAGGATAGAGAATAATGGACCTCATCGACGGCCCCCTCGTTTTCCCCATATCACTCCTTAGCATTTTTATTTGGGGTCGAATTATAAATATTGTCAATGCTGCACCGCTAACAACATAGGTAGATTGCCAGGAAATGATCTGAGTCATGGTGTTATGAGTATGCTTTGGTCTATACGCAGATCGCAATGGAAACGTTTCACATACTTTTTTTATAACCATATCAAATTCTACATCCATGGTTAAGAAAGTAAAGTAATGATTAAACGTCTCTTGGCGGTTCCTTCAAAAAGCCTACTAATAATTCATATATCTCTAATAGCTACACTGAAATTTTAATTTTTCCAAGTGTATATAAAAACTGTTTCATTTAGTCTTGTATGAATAAAGTCCTACTTTTTGGCCTAGATTCCAATGGTTTTGAGGAAAAATGGAGATGCCATTTAAAAAAATTGAGTTATACGATTTTCGGATTTAGTACCAGTTAACAGTTTTCAAAGATTTAGGAAGCTTTCAGTTTTATTCAGGCAAATTCTGGTAATTTTTGATCTGGCCCTATTTGCTTCCACAAAAATAATATTTTGTAAAGACTGGATCTGTCAAAATTTTCAAAAAGTTGAAATAGCTTTTAACCGGACCCCTTCAGACATATGCTGTTTCCAATAAAGTTATCTTAAAATTCATCATAGATTCTTAAATTTCTACAAAAAATAGGATGTTCCATTTTAAAAAACAAAGTTTGCGTCCACTTCCGGTAGAACCGGAAGTCGTAGACAATTGAATATTGTAACTAAGACCGGCTCCTCGAAAACCCTCTGTCTACTAATTTTCACATTAATACTCCCAGTAGTTCCTCATATACATATGGACTCAGCTCTTCTTGATATACTCTGACCATAAATATAAAATTAAACATATCTTGAAAACCATCAGTCATCAGACTTTGCGGCCTAAAGACATTTGTTCATTTTGTTGAGATCTACAAAATATCAAAATTTCAGCCAAATCCACCGGGGGCCACTTTCCATAAAGAATGTGCGGGGTCCTTTATCTGTCTGTCTCACTTTGGTTGTAGTGGCGCAATACTTTTCAAATATGTTAATTTTATTTACAGTGTTTAAGTGTTTGTGTAAAATTAGTTGTCATTAATTTACAAACGAGAAAAATATATTAATTTTTGAAAAAAAACAAGAACTGGTCGAAGCATAAGTAAAATATATTAATTACTACGAAAAACTAATTTAGAATTATTTCAACATATATAT
The DNA here is from genome assembly GCA_034190945.1 of Octodonta nipae. Lineage (NCBI taxonomy): Eukaryota > Metazoa > Arthropoda > Insecta > Coleoptera > Chrysomelidae > Octodonta > Octodonta nipae. The sequence continues at coordinate 108,203,262 of CM067217.1, forward strand.
ATATATATATATATATATATATATATATATATATATATATAAAATCGGGAAAGCATAGGAACCAGACGTCGAAGGGCACAAATGTAGTGTAGTTCAAGATCGACGTCTAAGACTTTAGCCTTTAGATAGAGACCTATTTTCGACAACACGAAATTTGGCCGATGATTGATTAGACGAACAAGGCCATCTTGTAAGTGTCAGAACAGTCCACCACCGTGTAATGTCTTTTGGACTATAGCATTATCGACCCCATCTTGTGCTACCTACAGTGGTGCAGAGAACAACAACATTGGAATGTGGAATGGCATCAGGTGGTCTTCTCTGTGACCCTAGTAACTTAAGTGAATTATATTTTTGAAAGTATATCTCCCATATTTTGATATCCCTGTGTATATATATATATATATATATATATATATATATATATATATATATGTAAGCAAATGCATATTCAGTGTAGTTGAAATATTTTGTAGAGTGAAATTATGGTTATATAGGATGGTTAAAAAAATAGAAGACAACTAAGTTATAATTCTTAACTAATGGGCAGCAGTATATAGATGATGGTTTAAATATAAATTAAAGTTGAATTATAGATATACAAGGCGGTTCATAATTCATTCATTATTATCATCACATTCCTCGATTCCACCAGAGTCTTCCAAAGGTCGATGTATGTTGGCTTGTCGTGCGAGAATGTTTTCGTTATCAAATAAAAGATGTTTCTGGTACCCATTGGTTGTTTATCTTCGAGATGAAGGACCTTTCCTATCGCTGGATCTTGCTCCCGTAGCTTCTGGAACTGGCTGTACTTTTTGGCAAACACCTTGGCTATTCCTCTGGACATCCGGAGATCTCGAGCCACACAATGAGCCAGGGTATATTGTAAGGGCACCTCAAACAGGTCTCGGGGTTCCTCTCTCGTTACGTCGTGCTGCACTTTCTGCCCATCAGAGTTCAGTGCCATAAACTGCTCGAAGGTCATTTCGCCATCGGGTAGTTGGATGCTGCTGACTTGGGCTTGGTCATCTTCGCTGTCAAGACTTCCGGCATAAGGGGCTAACCTGTTGAAATGTACGACCTTCGGATTTCCCCGAGGTAGCTTCTGTATTCTATAGGCAACATCGTTGATTTTCTTCACAATTTGGTACGGCCCCTCCCAGAGCTCTGTAGCTTGGCCGAATATCCACGACGACGTTGCGGGTTATACAACCAAACAAGACCATCAACTTGGAATTCTCCGCCCTCGGCTTTGATGTCATAGGCTTCCTTCATTCGGGCACTGCAATCTCGATGTTTAACTGGACTCGTTCATGGATTTCGTGTATCTTTTGACGTAGCTGGCTGACATAGTCTTCACCCGCGGTCTCTTCTCCTGGGGGACATCCAAACTTCAAATCGCATGGTAGTCTTAATGCTCGTCCCATGATAATACTGACCGGGGTCTGGCCCGTGGACTCGTGCACAGACGAACGATATGCCATTAGAAACAAGTGCAGATACTGGTCCCAGTCTCTTTGGTGGTCAGAGACTACCTTGGACAAATGGCGATTAATGGTTCTATTAATCCGTTCTACCATTCCATCGCACTGCGGGTGTAATGCTGTCGTCCGTGTTTTATTGATCTTCAAGAGCTTGCAGTCGTCTTGGAAAAGAGTAGAAATTTCTACCATGGTCTGAGTGCAACTCCAAGGGAACACCAAAATGACTGATCCATTCCTTGACAGCAACGGTCAAGGCTTCTTGATTCGGCAACTCATACGCTTCGGCACATTTACTAAAATAGTCCATCACCACCACAATGTATTTATTTCCAGAGTCGGATTCAGGAAATGGACCGCAACATCAATGGCTACTCTTTCGAATGGACTGCTCACGTTATATTGCTTCATGGGAGCTTTTGGTCGCTTCTGAGGCCCATTACTTGCTGCACAAACCGTACATTTCCGGCACCACTCCTTAACGTCAACTTGGCAGTTTACCCAACAGAAGCGTTCTCTCAACTTCCACAGAGTTTTCGTTACACCCAGATGTCCTCCAGTTGTACCATCATGTAGTTCTCGTAAAACCTCTGGTCTCCTTTACTACCTGGATGAGGGAGTTCCACTGAACCCAGTACGACTTTATGGTTGGTGAATATCGAGAAATCTCTTGCCACGTAAGTTTGCGGTCTTCTTCCTTCCACCGGAAAACTTCTTTTAGTTCTGGATCTAATTTTTGGTCTTTCTGGATCGCCTCAGGTTGCCAATGGTCATCGACGGCGGAAGTTCTACAGCCCCTTTTTCTTCAGCTCGCTAAAAATGTTTGCAGTCATCAGGGCATGATCTCTTCGATAGGGCATCAGCATTCTTATGGCTTGTTCTTGCGCGATGTTCAGCCTCGCAGTCAAATTCGTGCAACCGCTCAACCCACCTGGCCACTTGTCCTTCGGGGTTTTTAAACTGCAAGAGCCACTTCAGTGCTGCATGATCAGTCCTCAGCAGGAATCTTTTACCATAGAGGTACTTATAGAAATGTTCTATGCTCTTTACCACAGCCAAGAGTTCCCTGCGAGTAACGCAGTAATTCCGTTCAGGCTTGCTCAAGGTCTTGCTAAAATAGCCGATGACTTTCTCCTGACCATCTTGGATCTGCGAAAGCACCGCACCAATTCCGACATTGCTTGCGTCGGTATCCAAAACGAAGTTCCCATCAGGCAAAGGATAACTTAAAATAGGGGCACTGGTCAATGCTCTTTTCAGTGTCTCAAATGATCGCTGACATTCCCCGTTCCACTGGTACTGCACCTTTCCTTCTGTGAGTCTATTAAGTGGCTTGGCGATGTTGGCATATCCGGCTACGTACCGACGATAGTACGTGCATAACCCCAGGAAACTTCTTAATTGGTGGATATCTTTAGGTATCGGCCATTCCTGGACGGCTTTGATTTTCTGTTTGTCCACAGCTACTCCCTGTGCGGAAACTACATGTCCAAGATATTGCACCTCTTCTTGGAACAGCTCACACTTCTTCGGGCTTAACTTTAGTCCGGAACTTCGAAATCGCCGAAATACCTCCTCCAGGTTCCTCGTGGCCTTCAAAAGATTTTCCAACCACGATAAGGTCGTCAAGATACACCAGGCACGTTTTCCATGAAAGCCCTTTTAACACTGTTTCCATCAATCTTTCAAACGTTGCTGGAGCATTACACAGTCCGAACAGCATCACCGTGAATTGATAAAGTCCTGAGCCAATGGTAAAAGCAGTCTTTTCTCGGTCTTCTTTAGCAAGTTCCACCTGCCAATAACCGCTCTTCAAGTCCAGGGTGGAAAACATCTGCGATTCAGCCAACCAAGGCCGTAGCCAGGATATTTTTTCGGGTGGGTTTTCGGGGGGGGGGGGGGTTGGACAGGATATATAAATTCGTATAAATATAAAATTTATTCTTATGAAAAACATGACTAATTGGTTAAAATTACATCTCGAAATCAAAAATTCCAAAATTTCGGGGGGGGAGGTGTTTGAACTCCCAGACCCCCCGCTGGCTACGGGCTTGCAGCCAACGTATCTAGGGTATCGTCTGTTCTTGGAAGGGGATAGTTGTCTTTCCTTGTAGCGTGGTTTTATTGGTGATAGTCCACGCAAAATCGGGTCGAACCATCTTTCTTTTTAACCAAGACAACTGGAGAAGCCCAAGGGCTATTGGATGATTCAATAACACCTTCTTCCTCCATCGCGCGGACTATCCTGTCGGCTTTTTCTCTTTTAGCTAGGGATAGTCTTCTCGCCGACTGACGAATAGGTTGAGCATCCCCAATATTAATTTTATGTTTCACCAGATCAGTTCGTCCTCTTTTGCTGTTCCCTACATCTAAAATATCCTGAGAGTTTCTAATGATGTCCCTCAATTTTGCTTTCTGGTTTGGTTTCAAATTCTTAGATGAATCGGTGATGAGTCTTTCCAGTTCCTCAGATAGTTTACCTGGTGGTATTTCTGCATGCTGTGTGCTTCTGACTACAGAAGAAACTGTTGAACAATGGCCCAAAGTTGTTCCTTTCTTTAGCACAACTTAGTAATGATTCAAGTTCATTACTCCTACTGGCACAATCTCCCTGGCACGAAACAGAGTCTTCCCCAGTGCGACTCCTCTGCCTACATTTCCGTCGTTAAGTTCGGGATCAAACATCATTACTGTCTTCTATTATCTTTCTTACAGAGGCTTCATCGTTTCCGCCATCTTCGGATTCTCCGTCAACGATTCGGACTCTGGCCTGACCTCTGTAGGTATTTTTCGCAGCCTCGAATTAGAGCTCGAGCCAGTGCATCCACTAATTGAGTCGGTCGAGCTAACGTCAATGCTTGCCTGGCTTAGTTGTCCCGAAGTCCATCCAAAAACGCTTGCACTGCTAACCTTTCTATGACATTTTCCGGTGTGGCTTGATAGGCAAGGCGAACCAGACGGGCAATATCGGCTTCAAACTCTTGTAGCTCTAAGTGTTTAACCAGTTGTTCGTAGTCTTCTTGCTCCAAGGTATTCAATGTTTTCAAAATATCTGTAGCGTCCCCTCTTAAGGGGAGTGTTAGTGCTATTGCCTTCTCCTCTGCCGACCATCCGTTTAACATTACTGCAGCCTCGCATTGGCGCCTATACTTAGTCCATGACGATTTTCCATCAAATTGGGGAGGTTTCATTTTGTGTCTTGTCCCCTCGAGGCCAATTTTCGAATCCACTATTTCTGAACTGTTTCTGCTTTCGGTTTTTGATTGTGTTTTTCCCCTTTGCATTGTGACTACCTGTTTTTTTATCTTGCTGATCTCAACTTCCATGATCTATTTTAGCTCTTCTATCCGAGCTTCATTCTCGTCTATTTTCCTTTCCAGCATTTCTGATTTTTTCTCTACCATGCATTTCAAATTTTCTTCTAGGGATTTACAATTTTCCAGTAATTGGGCCTCTAAAGATTCTCTCAAGGTTTTAGAATTTACTAGTAGTTTATCTTCTAGGGTTTTCGAGTTTTCTTGTAATGTTTGTAGCTTATCTTCTAAGGACTTAGAATTTTCTAGCAATTTATCTTCTAGGGTTTTAGAATTTTCTTGTAATGTTTGTAGTTTATCTTCTAAAGCCTCTTTCAAATTTTAAGAATTTTCTTCCATTTGTTTTAATGCTCATGTCCCCAGTACCAGAAATCTCAAACAAATAAGTATCGGGATCGTTACCTTCATTTATTAGAGTATCTCGTAGCCGTTGTAGTAATTCACTTTTCTTTCCACTAATTTCTAAATCCCTTTCCTCAAGTTCTTTTTTAAAGTCCGTCACTTTCAATTGGTCCAAACTCACGTTTTTAAAAATTGTCAGTCTATTTATTTTCCACTTCTAAATACACCTACACCTGTCACCACTGTAATATTTTTATTTTCACACACGGGTTCTGTTCAGTTCTTGGATTTATTTAAAAACACAGGAAACTCTTTCATGTTCTGGAAGGTTTAAGGGAATTCCCAGTAACGGCAGCGATCAGCCTGTTGAGAGACAAAACATTTCGCATTCCCAGAAGTGTCGGAATAACGTCCCTTCCACGAATTGGTTGATAGCCGATTGCACCAGCTGTCGGATGAATTCTCGTAACAGTATAGAATAAAAAATATGAAAAAAAGTTTTTACTGTTAAAATTGAATGTTCTATCCGAAAAATGTTATATTGGTTCAAAAAATCAAATTGTTATATGGGATGATCTATAAGCACTTGCAGCAGTACGGCTAGTACTATTATAAAATTGTAGTTGTCTCTTTGGTTGTTTGTTCGAGCATCACATAAGACCTGTTTCGCAATGCAGCGTGATGTGTCACAGTCGTATATATTTTCGTGAATTACAAATCCTCGGCGTGATTCATGAAACTACTTCTGATTTTGCGACTGGCCTTAAAACGGCCTTTAATCATTTTAGAAACTTCTTTTAATTGCTTGTCAATTAACGATTCTCCTAGAGGCCAGACTTTAATTATTTAATCACTTATCCTAGATTCCCCAACCTAAGACATAAATACACATGTGGCTGCCCACATATAGGATGAGTCGTGCTACAATTTCGGGCTGCACGATGTAAAAAATTTCATTTGCTGGACGCGAAAGATACAGGTGCTCAAGGAGTGTAAGAACGCAAGTTTACGATGCTGCTATTATTTCGATTTATCTAAGAGGGTTAAAACGTACCTACCTAACTTTATCTTGTCATAGGTTAGTTATTTTTTTATAGGGTCTCATGCGCAACCTCGCATTGCACTCGGAAATATGCAATCTTTAAAGTTAGACAAAATGACTCAAGAAAGTGACATGATGTTTTAAAGTTTGCCAAAGTTAAGATACGTCCGCCATTTTGTTTTTAAAACTGATTTTAATAATATGTTTAAAATCAGAACTCTGACACTATCTTTTAAATTTTTATTTAAAATCAGTCCATAAATAGAATAAAATTATTTGTTTTTGACAATCCTATATATTGTTATAAACTCCGTGGGTTCAATTAATTAAAATTTAAAAACTAATATTCACTACCACTTTCTAGAACTCTTATTTACATCAAATATACACAACAGCTGATTCGAATATCACAATAATAATTCAACATAAGCTCTTCGCGGCACTAACTAATTGCTGTGATGATGGGCCGCTCCTTTTAAAATCAGCATCGAATTCTCTCTTTAATTCTGATCGGCCCGATCAGAAATATCCTCTCCATGGTAGGGAGCGAGTCGATCTAAATGGACCACCTTCAACTTAGCCCTGGGGTTTCGACGGATCCGGTAGACGACATCATTAAGCCTCTTGAACACCTCGTATGGACCATCCCAGGCGGGTGTAAGCTTTGGAGATTTACCCTTGCTCCGTTGAGGGTTGTACAGCCAAACTTTGTCCCGACTGAATTGACCTTGAGGCATCGCTACTTTATCCGGTGGCCAACATCTGCGTTCGGGCTAATTCGTGTATTACCAGCATGTTATGTCAGAGATGGTCGGCATAATCGTTGATGTCTTGGGAAGGTTCTTTGGGGGTTCCAAAAGCTAAATCGCTGGGTAATCGCAGCTCTTTTCCGAATAGGACCCTGGTCGGAGTTAGGCCTGTACTATTATGTGCGACTGAGCGATATGCCAAGAGGAATAGGGGAATATGCTCATCCCAATCACGCTGGTTGTTGCTGACGACCTTGGATAGGTGTTGTTTCAAGGTCCTGTTGAATCTTTCCACCATTCCGTCTGACTGTGGGTACAATGGTGTAGTTCTCGTTTTCCTGATCCCCACCATCGTGCAGACCTTCTGGAATACATTCGATTCGAATATAGTTTCATCGCGACGCCAAACCTGCTGAATGGCTGTTCTACTAGCACCGTCGCTACCGTGGTTGCCTATTAGTTGGGTATCGCATATGCCCCAGGCCATTTGCTGAAGTAATCCATTGCGACCAGAATGTATTTGTTCCTCCTCTCAGAGTCGGGAAACGAACAAGCGACATCGATGGCAGCGAAGGGTAGGATTGGGCTGGAACATCGTGATGCCTTCAGTCGTCTCAATGATGTCTCGCAATCCTAATTCCAACGGAAGGACTCTTTTTCAGTGATCTGTCGATGCAGAGGCGCGGCAATGGTGGCAAATCCCTCAACAAACCGCCTGTAGTAGGAACAGAGTCCCTGAAGCTTCTGAGTTCATGCTTGTCTCTTGGGACTGGCCAATCACGGATGGCTTCTACCTTGTCCTCGTTGGTGCGGATTCCTTACTCGGAAACGACGTAGCCCCCAAAATCTACTTTTTTGGAACAAGGAACACTTCTTCGGGTTGAGTTGGCGTTATTTATTCTGGAGAATACTTCGCCCAGGTTCTTCAGATAGTCGTCGAATGTCTGACCCATGACCAGAATGTCGTGGAGGTATACTAAACACATCCTCCATGTAAACCCGCTCAGGACATACTCCATTAGCCTCTCGAATGTTGCGGGAGCATTACATAACCTAAAGGGCATGACCGTGAACTAAAACATCCCTTTACTAGTGGAGAACGCTGTCTTCTCTCTGTCGTTTTCGTGTAGACCAACCTGCCAATATCCACTCTTTAGGTCTAGTGTGGAGAACTGGGAGCCTGCTAGTGTAGTCGGATGGATGGCTCAGTAACTCCATTTTGTAACATGGACTCGATGTTTTCCTCGACTGCCTGTTGTGGCCCCAATGGTTGTCGCCTAGGTGGTATTCTGATGGTTTGAGCCTTCCCGGTATCTATTCGGGGCTGGATGATCTTGTTGCGACCGGTGGTTCCTTCTTGACTGTAAAAAATTTGCCAGTGCTTTGTGATAAAGTGCTTGGCTTTCTTCTGTTCCTCTGGTGTCAGGTGTGTCAAATGGTCAGCAAACTATTGTAGGAACTCTTTACTGGGCCCTGTCTCCTTCACCGATGTCTGGTACCCTTCGTCGCAATTGATGATGGTCTCGACTGGCTCGAAACAAGCTATCTCTTGACCATTGGCAATTCTGATGTCGTTGTTGGACAAATTCAGGACTCTAATTAGTATGTCTCGTCCGCTTTTAACTATTAGCCCGTCCAACTAAGTAGTCATGAGGTGAGTCTACGGGCTCCACCATTCCAACGCAGCTCCCAGGATTGCTGTCTAGCTGCCCATGAATAATCTGTTCTGTTGGACCGGGAATTCTGGCTGGAGATTTCGCAACAATTTTTATGGAGGTCGATGAGCTGTTAACGGGCCGTGTCAATACAAATTCCTCATTTGGGAATCGAAGAACATCATATCTCGGGTCGAACATAAATCCATGCTGGCTAATTAGGTCCATACCGAGTATAAAATCGTCCTCAATATTCGCTACGAGGACCCTATGCCGGATAATGTTGTCCCCTATCTGCCTCACCCTGTATTGACATGGACTCGCCGGTGACTGTTCTGAGCTGGATGTTATTGGTAACTGGCTGGATATCTGATGCTCTCGAAACCCTGGACTTTGCAATGGACACAGCGGCGCCGGTATCGATGGTGATGGTAATTGGTCGGTAATTGATAGTGCCCCTGATGACTAGCCTGCTGCTGTCTCGACAAAATCCCCGGATGGATAACGTTTGGGGGCTGGTGGAGGGTCAGTCAGCATTCGCCCCCTTATGCTGACTCAATGACGGTCCCGGGACCTGTAGCTGTTCTGTTGGTTACCCCTGGTCGGTGATCGTTCAGGTAGCCTCGCTCGACAATCACGTTGAAAGTGTCCTGTTCGTCCACAACGATAACATGCTCCTCTGGTGCCAGTTCTTTGTGACCGTTCTAATAGTTTGTTCATACCAGCCAGCGGCGCTTGAAATGGTGACTCAGATTCTTCCTGGTTGAAGAAAACTGCTCGCACCCTCGGTTTGGACATGTTTATGACTGGCTCTAAATCCAAGGTCCGAGGTAAAATTTCATTACTTTTCTTGACGCCACTCAGTCTTAAATTCCTTTGTACCTCCACATCTCTGATGCCGTTTATGAAACTCTGTGTGGCTAACTGTTCTTTCACTTTGTACTGTAAATGATAATGTAATGGAACTGATTTTAAATTTCACTTGGCTCTGGATGGAATACTTTGATTTTAAGAGTCTCCACATTACTTTTTAGGATCTTTATGTCATCGTTTATTTCTTTTTTGTTTGATTTCACTATTTGCATTCTTTCATTAACTGTTTCGTTAACTTGCGATATTGCATTACTATATTTTATTAATAGACCAATCAATAGAGCAAAAATTAACTGATAATGTGTAAAAAATACTATCAGGATACCGACTGAGCCATCACATTAACAACGATTCGTAGCGATATTTTGCTATGTTTTTTATTTTCGCTATGGCTTTTATTTTGTTATAAACAATTGAAGCAAGAAAATTAAGTTTTTTTTCTTAGCATGTTTATAAAATCCAAACTAATAAACTAATCTCAATGGTGTAAACAGGTCAATTGTAAAGCATGAAAATACTAATGAAATGAGCCCAGGCTCGATCCGATTGGATCATTAGTAACAAGGAAAAACAAAAAATGCTGGAAAATGTAGCATTTTAAAAAAAATCGAATCTTCGTCACTTTAGAAGCTGTAGAACTGGGCTTGTAAGAACTGATAGTAATTTATATATATTTTATGTATGTCAAAACTAGGCGCTACCGGTCTATTAGTTTTTGAACAATTGTGATATAAAGTTTTTTGTTCCCTATTCCTGCTTTGTGCCTCCATGCGTCATAGATAATCACATTTCAATTTTGAAAAAAGTTGTTGAAAGTAGAGGTGACATTCTACAAAGCCTCTATTCTCATTTTTCACTAAATGTCTGTGAAATATCTGAAAATTATTAGCAAACATGACAAAAAATGGGCGAGCGTATGAATGTATCCAAGGAGTGGGGGAAGCACGGTTGTTGAGGGGAAGCGTTTAGTAATATATACTATAGGCAGGCTGCCTGTAATTTATATATTTTTTTGCTTTTGTCAGAAACTAATTTAGACGTTTTCAAAACTTTTTTTTGACTTATTTAGTTCAGTGTTTGTTTCACTTTAATATAAACCTATTCCTATGCCTTAATTCTGGAGTTCTCTATAAAATATTATATAAATATATTAATAAACAAACAGTTCTCATTTAATATAATAAAATCGAACAAATCGCTCTGTATATAAGCTTTTTTAGCGATTAGATTCTTTCACCATCTGTCAGAGTGACAGTTACTATCGATAATAATTATTGTCAGCAGTTTCACTCAACAACCGTGTTCCCCCCACTACGCGAATACATGTTTACGCTCACCAAATGTTGGTGATATTTGCTAAATTTTTTCCTATATTTCACAGACATTTAACGAAAAAAGAAAATAGAGGCGTTGTAGAATGATACCTCTACTTCGAATATCTCTATTCTGAATTGATATTTGACGATCCATTTCGCATGGAGACCCACTGCAAGAATAGTGCACTAAAAACTTCATACCACAATTATTCAAAAACTAATAAACCGATAGCGCCTGGTTTAGTCACGCATAAGGTAGATATTAATTACTATCAGTTCCCACCAGCCCAGTTCTACAACTTCGTTAGTGACGGAGTTATGATAATATAAAGAAAACCGCTAAATTTTCCAGTATTTTTTGATTTTCCGTGTTACTAAAGATCCTATCAGATCGATCATAGTCTCATTTCATTTGTATTTTCATGCTTTACAATTCACCTGTTGACACCATTGAGATTAATTTATTATTTTTCATTTTAAAAACATGTAACGAAAAAAAAAACGCAATTTTCTTGTTTCAATCGTTTATAAAAAAGTAAAAAACCATAGTTGCGAGTGGAAAATGTAGCAAAATATCATTTTTCATTAAAAGATTTTACAAATCTTTGTTGAATTTCTTCTTGATGTTGTTTGTCCTCTTGTCCCGGTTTTCCAGGATCTGAGCTATTTTTTCGTCTAGTCCATCTGTACCCTGTTTGACTATTTTTTTGGTAGTCTCGTCCATTTTTTCTTTTTCCATTTTTCGGGTTTCCATGAATCAAATTATGATTTAATCCTGTACTTCTGGTCACCAAATTTGTTATAAAATCCGTGGGTTCAATTAATTAAAATTTAAAAACTAATATTCACTACCACTTTCTAGAACATTTATTTACATCATATATACACAACATCGGATACGAATATCACAATAATAATTCAACATAAGCTCTTCGCCGCACTGACTAACTGCTGCGATGATGGGCCGCTCCTTTTAAAATCAGCATCGAATTCTCTCGTACAATTCAGTGTCAATTTTACAGTTGTCGAGTTATTTTGAGATAAGTTTTTTTTCCATCCGAATTTTATAGCTCTTTTTTTCCTATCCCAGCGATTGATGTCTCACGGGACGGACTGGATAGATTTTAATAACAATATATATGTTTTAGGTGGTTTCCGGGAATTCATGCGCGTAGTTGATAACTGATCCCTGCCGGGATCGATGGTAAAATGACGACGTTTCGGCAGAGTCACATCTGCCCTCTTCAGGTCGGTGCGCATAATTGGTTGGCACCGCGAACGGCTGCGTGTGATACATATATATATATATATATATATATATATATATATATATATATATATATAATTGATTTTTTATATTAATTCAGCGGTTATCATCTATTTCTATATATATATATATATGTTAGGTAGTTTCCGGGAATTCATCCGCATAGTTGATAACTGATGCCTGCTGGGATCGATGGTAAAATGAATACGTTTTGGCAGAGTCACACCTGCCCTCTTCAGATCGGTTCGCATAATTCTCGTAGCCTTCTGCTTTCGCTTCTAGTTATTCGAATACTAAGATTTTCAGGAACGCGCTCGCTGTTATATAGTCGCGTGTTGGCGCCTGTCGGTTGGCACCGTGAACGGCTGCGTGTGATTGGCCCTTGGCGCTCAGTGGCCACGCCTCCCGCTTGCTGATTGGTTATATCCATCCAATACAATTGAGCTTACTATTGGACTCAAAGGTGCACCTTCTTTATGTACTTTTGGCAACCCATAGAATTTCGGACATCTCGATAACTTTTCACGCGGAATGAGTTGCAGTTGGAGATTTTTGTCGATCCTACTTGCTTGGATTTTGGCCTTGGTTGTTTTCTCCAGAAAAGTTGTGGGGTCAGTAGTCATTTGTTTATATGCTGGATCTTGTAGCAATGTTTGAATTTTGTTTAGACTTTCTTAGAACATGTGACACATCTTGTCTAATTATTTCAGCGGTGTTCGCATCTAATTTTGAAACTGCTGTTTCCACGCCACATATTATGGTCTCTGTTGGTATGTGAGAGTGAGCAATAGCGTAATTGAATCCCTTAGCCAACAAGCCAATAGAGGTAGAGTTCAATTTGACGGAAGATAAGTTATAAAGGTTTTAGTCGTTTCCAGTTGCCCTGAGGTTACACTGTGACCGCTATTTTCGAGAAAGATTCGTTTTTGGGCTTCTGTTGGAGTTTCAATTGTTAAATTTTGTCTGTTGTTGCATTGTTGTCAACTCTGCATTAGTTTCGGCCCTACATTTTTTTCATTCTTACCGTCATGTTTTTCGGAATAACTCCTTCATCGCGGCATCGTTGTAAAAAATGTAGATCGCACAAAAGTTTGCTTCTTTTCGCGCGTAATTTTTCAAATGTTTTTAACAAATGAAAAGTATTCATCCGCGTAGTTGATGACTGAGGCCAATAATAAGCTCAATTGGATCCCCAACACAACAGCTAGCCAAATTCCCAGCCCAACAACTTCAACCGATTGCAGAGGGGGAAAACGGTTTTACAACCAGAGTGTCTTCTTGTCAGTTTTGACGTAGTGTCTCTTTTCACCAACATCCCTATTGACGAAGCCTTGGATATCATAATAGAAAAATACAAACCACCTCAACACCTTGTAGACTTAACAAGGCACTGTCTGATGAACACCTATTTTGTTTACGAGAACCAACGATACAAACAAGTGGAAGGAGCTCCAATGGGATCGCCACTCTCACCAGTTATAGCGAACCTTTTTATGGAGAACTTTGAGGAGTTGGCACTACAACTCTTAAACCCAGTTTATGGTTGCGATATGTGGATGATACATTTGTGATTTGGCCTCATGGTAGGGAACACCTCAATACTTTTTTAGACCACCTTAATGGCATCCATCACAAAATAAAATTTACCATGGAGGTTGAAGCCAACAATCAACTGCCGTTCCTTGAAGTTCTCATAAATAGGAAGGAAGATGGAACCCTTGGCCGTACAGTATATAGGAAAGCAACTCACACCAACAGATACCTTCATGCTAATTCTCATCACCACCCAGCCCAACTACAAGCCGTCGTCAAGACTTTAGTAACCAGATCACAAAGACTAGCTGACCAGGATAACATCAAACAGGAAACGGACAGTTTAAAAACAGCTCTGAGACAAAACGGATTTACAGACCGAAATATACAAAGAGCCCTAAAGTTAAAACCGAGACAAATAGACGAGAAGCATGAGACACCAATAACCAAGGCTTATTTGCCGTATGTCAAGGGGACCACGGACAGTATTGTAAGAATCCTACGGAGACACAATATCGATACTATTTTGCAATAGAGACAGAAAAATAAGCACGGTGTTGAGGACTCCGAAGACGAGGATCCCTTTAGAACAACAGGGAGTGTACGAGATTCCATGTACAGACTGTCATAAAACCTATGTGGGGCAAACTAACAGAAGAATTCAAGCTAGACGTGATGAACACCAGAACGCTGTAAGAAAGCAGGAAAAAACAACATCCATTGCGGAACACGCCACCACGATGTCACACCAAATAGACATTGAGAACACCAGAGTACTGGCAAATATAGAACACCCGAAATCAAGACTCGCAAGAGAGGCAATTGAAATAGCGAAGAGGCCTCACAGTCTAAACGCACGCAATGAAGTTCAGAACTTATCGAATTGTTGGAAAATTCTAATAAACACCGTACCGGCCCGGACCCGTCCAATAACAACTCAACCGAAAATAACAAATCAGCAGGCGGGAGGCGTGCCCACTGAGCGCCCAGGGCCAATCACACGCAGCCTTTCACGGTGCCAACCAATAGGCGCCGAGCCGCGACTATATAACAGCGCGAGCGCTTCTGAAAATCTTAGTATTCGAGTAACTAGAAGCGAAAGTAGAAGGCTACGATAATTATGCGAACCGACTTGAAGAGGGCAGATGTGACTCTGCCGAAACGTCGTCATTTTACCATCAATCCCGGCAGGGATCAGTTATCAACTACGCGGATGAATTCCCGGAAACCACCTAATACATATATATATATATATATATATATATATATATATATATATATATATTTATGTGGAAAGGGAACAATTGTTTTATCCTTGCAAATGGTTCTCGGTCCTCGGTTTATATATTTTTGATTGAGAAGTCTTGGGTTTTTGGGACCATTGAAATAATTCTAATTTAGTTTTTCGTGGTAATTATTATATTTTACGTACGTTTCGACCAATCCTTGGTCTTTTTCAAAAATTTTCTTTTTTGTAAAATTAATGACAACCTATGAAATGTATAAATAAACAAAAAACTAGTCAAATAATAAAATACTGTTACTTACATAATTTTACACACATTTAACCACTGTAAATAAAATTAACATATTTGAAAAGTATTGCGCCACTACAACCAAATTTATCTGTGTGCCTCATGATAGTCAATATGCAAGTTGTGTTCGCCTCTTCGGGCCGCAAAGAAATAAATCACTCGTTCGTTTGCAGTGTTAAGCGTTTGGTCATATACAAGGGCGGTATAATAATTTATCAGTTTGTTTCTTTAAATAGATTGCTGTATATTGTGCTTAGATTTTTGGTATCACTTTTTGCATTTACAGTACATGTTTGTTTCTGTATATATATATATATATATATATATATATATATATATATATATCATTTCATATATTTCCCGTTTAATTTGATTTGATTCATTTTGCAAAATTTTAGTTTTTTCATAGTCAAAAGTGAGTTTTGTTTCCATCATGTGATTAGTTAAGGCGGTTTTATTTTTTTTGTCGTACTTATGACCATTAAGTCTATTTTTTAATAGCTGCGATGTTTGACCGATATATGTCCCTTTACAATTTTTACAAGGTGTTTCGTATATGACATTACTCTTTTTTTCTTTCTTAATTTTCATTTTTAATTTTGAGAAATGTTTATTTAATGTGTTGTATCCTTTATAACTTATAGTAATATCCTTTTTCTTAAAAACATTTTTTATTTTTTCTGTTAACTTAGGAATGTATGATTATGTTAGAATTTTTTTTATTTTGTAGAGGTAATTTTGTTATTGCTTGTCCTTTATTATAAAATTTATGTATTCTTTTCTTAAAAATTGATTCAACATATCAAAACATATAAACAAATTAGTGGTTGCGCAATGGGTGCATCAATATCAAGTGTAATTGCCCAGCTAGTCTTGGAAGACCTAGAGGAAACAGTAATAAGGAACTTGGATTTTAATCTACCCTTCTTTTTCAGATACGTGGATGACTGCATATTGGCAATTCCCAAAAATAAAAGTCAAGTAATATTAAACCACTTCAATAATTATCACGAAAAACTGAAATTCACCATAGAAATAGAAAAAGATGGGGTCATCAATTTTCTTGATATGACCCTACATCATAAAAACCAATGCATTAGAACGTCATGGTATACAAACATAACAACATCCAATATCACACAAAAAGTCGGTCATTACAAACTTAGCGGACAGATCCATACTTCTATCAGACCCAGAATATAGAAAAGAGTCAATGGGGAAAGCTAAAAAGGCCCTTCAAGAAAACAAGTATCCAGCTGACCTTTTTGAATCAATTTTTAAGAAAAGAATACATACATTTTATAATAAAGGACAAGCAATAACAAAATTACCTCTACAAAATAAAAAATTTCTAAAATTACCATACATTCCTAAGTTAACAGAAAAAATAAAAAATGGTTTTAAGAAAAAGGATATTACTATAAGTCATAAAGGATACAACACATTAGATAAACATTTCACAAAATTAAAAACGAAAATTAAGAAAGAAAAAAAGAGTAATGTCATATACGAAACACCTTGTAAAAATTGTAAAGGGACATATATCGGTCAAACATCGCTGCTATTAAAAAATAGACTTAATGGTCATAAGTACGACAAAAAAATAAAACCGCCTTAACTAATCACATGATGGAAACAAAACTCACTTTTGACTATGAAAAAACTAAAATTTTGCAAAATGAATCAAATCAAATTAAACGGGAAATATATGAAATGATACATATATACAGAAACAACCATGTACTGTAAATGCAAAAAGTGATACCAAAAATCTAAGCACAATATACAGCAATCTATTTAAAGAAACAAACTTTGCAGTGGTTAAATGTGTGTAAAATTTTGTAAGTAACAGTATTTTATTATTTGACTAGTTTTTTGTTTATTTATACATTTCATAGGTTGTCATTAATTTTACAAAAAAGAAAATTTTTGAAAAAGACCAAGAATTGGTCGAAACGTACGTAAAATATAATAATTACCACGAAAAACTAAATTAGAATTATTCCAATGGTCCCAAAAACCCAAGACTTCTCAATCAATATATATATATATATATATATATATATATATATATATATATATATATGGTTGATGATTTATTCCGGTGTACATCCGTTCGTCTGAATTCGTTTAAAAAATCACTTGACGTTTCGCCAAAATCATATTTGGCTTTCTCAAAAGATACTAATTTACTTAGTAAAGCCAAATATGATTTTGGCGAAACGTCAAGTGATTTTTCAAACGAATTCAGACGAACGAATGTACACCGGAATAAATCATCAACCACATATTTCCATCCGTGAAACAGTATACACAAACATATATATATATATATATATATATATATATATATATGATATACCATATTTTCTTAACCTTACCTTGTGTGGATATCCCAGATGCCAAGTGACGTTGAATTTGCTGGCTTCTAATAGCGAAGTTCGAATACTGCCTGAAATAACGATATCCGTAAATACATTGGAACACACACAGGTACCTAATACGTTAAAAGATTAAATCTTAAGGTGGGTACTGAGTTGAGCAAATTTACATGCAGGAATTTTTTGGCCCAAAAATGCTCAGGTGACTGTGATTTGGCATGAATGTAGGTATGAACGCCTAAATATTTTCCCGCCCAAAGGGTTAGCGTAAAATGCTCAGCCTAGACGTAGTTGCTTTTTTTTGTTGTGTTATATTACATCTCGTTCGCGATATTTCAACATACTCACAAAAGAGAAAATTTGCGCACACGAATTTAACGAAACAAATAATTTTTGCGAACAAATATTGTTGGGCCTACATCTTTTTGTTTGCGTACGCAGTTTGCCTGAGTAAATTTGATTTAGTCAGTACCCACCTTTAAACATCTGTCATCTCATTAGTATAAGGATTAAATAAACTACTGTGAAACATCCATTTTTAAATTTATCCGATTATTTAACGGTACAAAAATTCCGGACATTTCATTAAAGTCCTTTCAGGACACAGCCACGTCATCAGTAATCCATTACATTAATTAAGATTCAATATTCTAGTTTTAAATGTGTAAGTTAATCTGTTGGCATTAGTATAACTTATTTTGTGCAACATTTCTCTAGTGCTAATTCTTCTACAATACTTTGACACAAGTCTACAATAGTTTGTACTTTCGTCCTTTACACCTTGGATTTAAGATAACCACACAGTTCAAACTCTATTCTCGCATGCCATTTTATGGTCGATTAAGTACTTACTAGAATGTTTCTTTTACATGTTATTACTTTCAAAAATGTACTAATAGTATATGTAAAATAATCAACCTTATAATGTATCTCTTAGGTAATATAACATGGAATTATAACATACACCAAAACAAATTAAGGTTAAATCGGCATAACGTCTCGCACAAAATAGAAATCTGTTATGGGCTGTGTTATGGAATTTCATTTTATTTTAAATCTGACAGGTAAAAATAGTAGAAGGTTCTGACCACTTGTAGACTAAGACAAATTTATCGTTGTATTAAAGTATGAAACATAGAAACTGTATTGACCTTATTGACATACACAATTGTTTGTCCAGAAAAGACTAATGAATAAAAAACAACTTTCTACATTAAAAAAGTTAAGAATTATATTGAAAACCCATTAAATTTTTATTCACAAGTTTCCCGTTCCATGCAAGTACAATGCTAATGGACACAAAGAAAATAAAAGCAATATTTATAGAAAACATTTTATAGTATTTCATTGAAACAAAGCAATTTGTGATGTAGTAGATGCAATTGTATATAGGTTCCTTCAAAGTAATTGTTTACAGCAGTTAATTAACAATTGCTTGTAAAGTTTCGTATTGGTAATTAAATTGGAATTTTCTTCTCTTTTCATTCATATCAATATCTATACAACACGCAGTCGTAATTCTCTAAAATGTGAACATACTTGAATTCATAAAAATGATTTCACAGTTCAGTTTTATGCTTAACATGTATCTCAAAAAGACCCTCAGACGGGGTGTTATTTAACAGGCCAATAATAGCATATTCATTTATACAATGTATTTATAACATGATTTGAAGGTACATCAGACCAATTTCATAACATAACGGCAACATGGCTGCAACTCAAAATGTCTATCAATGAAATGGCCAGAAAATGAAGATTAAAAATTCTTAATAATAATAATCATCCTCGCCAAAAATTATAATTGCCTCATATTTTTGGATAAAATTATGAGATTGAATCATTTTAACAACTAGAAATCAGTAAAGTTTATAATTCAGTTAAAATCGTAAAAAATATTATTAGTAATTTTAGTTCTCTACACACTATAAAAAAAGTAATCGGGAAATGATTGTTGAAGAATCCTTGACTATTCTGTAATTCTGTCAGTTTATTGTGGTGTCCTTTAAGCACTTCTTTTCTTTAACAGATAAACAAAATGTACTAAACGCATCCTGTATTATTGGATGTCAAAGAATTAAAAACTAAAAACAACAAACATGAAAAGGAACTTTTTATGCACTACATATATTATAGAAAAGTATTCGAGTCGGTCTCTGAAGATTTGCAATCAATATGAGCTACTGTGAGCAGAAGTAGGCCGCTGTTTATAGTTGTCACCGAAAATTAGCTTAGATAAAGTGATAAATTGTGAGTAATTCAATTAACAATTCTTCACGTAATTGCTTACTGCTATTGAAGAACATGTTTGTTCCCTTTAGAGATAGAGAATCATGTTTAATGTAGATAATCAGATAGAGCAAATAAATATTTAGATATTTTCCATATTTGCTTAGTACTTTATAAAACAAAAACATTTCTGACTTTGTTCTTCATCTACTAGATTATAATGGTTTATGATTGAGATGAAAATCACATTTTTCTTTTTTCTTTTAAATGAAAATTGCAATAGTAATATTCGACGTAAAATCAGATCCTAGAGTGTTAGGCTCTTTTATTGTTGACTAAAAATACACTTGGAACTTACTTCTTTTTAATTTGCCTGTATAGAGTCAACCAAGGTTGCATTAGTTTTCAATTTTTTTTGCAAGTTCTATAGATGTATACCATTTATCAGAGTTGATGTTACGACGACTGTTGTAGACAGTGTCATTAAGTCT
Source organism: Octodonta nipae (assembly GCA_034190945.1). Lineage (NCBI taxonomy): Eukaryota > Metazoa > Arthropoda > Insecta > Coleoptera > Chrysomelidae > Octodonta > Octodonta nipae. The sequence continues at coordinate 108,223,470 of CM067217.1, forward strand.
CAGAACTACCTACATTTTTAGGTTGCAATAACATTTTTTTTTATCAATTTGTTTATTTGTCCTATACATGGTTATTTCTCTCCTCATTTTTTGTTTTTTTTTTCTTCCTCTAAGATATTCTGAGGAATGCGTTGTCTACAATATGATCAATTAGTATTACTGTGAATAAATAGTGTTTTATATATCGTGTGAAACTTATCTATGTTTGGAGACGTTAATCTTCTTGATTCAGAGAAGATTTGTAATTTTAATCAGCACATCTACTGATTGTTAGTTTAGTAAGGTACATTAAATATGATTATCTACCTCTGAGGGGGGCAAAGATGTTCTTCAACAGCAGGAACCTACGTGAATAATTGCTAATTGAATTACTCACAATATTTGAAATATTTTATATTGTTGTAAACATCTACCTACGCCGTCCATGGCTTCATTCCGCTGAGACATCAATCGCTGGGTTAATAAAAAGTTAGAATTGGAATTTTCGAAATTTCGCCAAACAGTATTTTCGACTCTGGGCAGAAAAATGTAGTACCATCGAAAACTACAATTTACGCTATATAAAGGGACGTTAATTACAGTAGTTAGTTAGTTTTGGTGTGTTCAGCTTAATTTGTTGTTATGATTTCGATGTAAATAATATTAGAATCAGGTGTTGGAAATATTTGATGTTTTACGTGTAAATAAATGTTTCTAGAAAGTGACAGTGAATATTACTTTTTAAAATAAATTAATTGAACCCACGGAGTTTATAACAATTTAGTGATCAGAAGTAAAGAATTGAGTGAAGTTAAAATCGCAATTTGATTTATGGAAACCCGAAGCATGAAAAAAACGGACGAAACTACCAAAAAAATGGTCAAACAGGTTACGGAGGGACTAGATGAACAAATAACCCAGATTCTGGAAAAACGTGACAAGAAGGAGAAACGACATCAAAAAGAAATCCAGCAAAGGTTAGTGACATCTTTTGATGAAAAGACAACAAATCTTGTTTCCACGATGGAAGAAATACAACAAAATTTATTGGAAGCATTGTTCTCGAAATTTGAAGAAAAACAAGGCCAAACTGAATTAAGACAACAGCAATTTGAGCTATTAACGTAAAGTGTATGACAAGTTAATGAAACAATCAATGAAAGAATGCAAATAGTGGAATCAGACATAAAAGAGATAAACGACGACATAAAGATGCTAAAAAATAATGTGGAGGTTCTTGAAACCAAAGTAGATCACCTCGATTCCATCCAAAGCCAGGTAAAATTTGAAATCCGTTCAATTCAAAACACAGTACAAGTCCAAACCAGTTCCATTAAAAATACAGTACAAAGTGAAGTACAAGATAAAATCAGTGCCATCCAAGACAAGGCAGAAACAGAAATTAAACAAATGCAATATGACCTACAGCGAAGAAAATACCAGAACACCATGAGTATTAAAGGTTCCGTTAGCAAACCACCCACATTTGATGGCAGGTTATTTTGGCCCATGTATAAACGGCAATTTAAAGCCGTTGCTACAGCTAATGGATGGGATAACCAAGAAAAATCTACGTCTCTTGTAATTTCCTTAAGAGGTCCGGCCTCAGAATCCCTCCAAAGCATTCCTGTCGATGAACAAGGCAATTTCGACAAAATCATTGCCATTCTGGACGAAAGATATGACAATAAATCCCTGAGCCAAGTATACCAGGTGCAACTAAGTGGGAAAACGCAAAAAACCGGACAGAGCCTTCAAGACTTCGAAGCAGAGATTAGACGGTTAGTACACTTGTCCTACCCAGACCTACCAGAGAAAACGAAAGACCAATTGGCCACACAGAGTTTCATAAACGGCATCAGATATGTGGAAGTACAAAGAAATTTAAGACTGAGTGGCGTCAAGAAAAGTAATGTAGCTTTACTTCGGGCCTTTTAAGTAGAGGCAGTCATGAACAGGTCCAAACCGAGGGTACGAGCAGTTTCCTTCAATCAGGAAGTGTCGAAGTCACTATTTCAAACGCTGCTGGCTGGTATGAACAAACTATTAGAACGGTCACAAAGAACTCGCACCAGAGGAGCATGTTACCGTTGTGGACGAACAGGACACTTTCAACATGACTGTCGAGTGAGGCTACCTGAACGATCACCAACCCGAAGTAGCCAACAAAACAACCTCACCAACCAGGGAAACTCCGATCAGTCAGCATTAGGGGGCGAATGCTGACTAACCCTCCACCAGCATTCAGGACAGTTTCCATCCGGGGATTTTGCCAACTCCAGGGTTTTGAGAGCATCAGAAATCCGAGCAGTTACCAACAACATCCAGCTCAGAACAGTCACTAGCGAGTTCATGTCAATGCAGGGTGAGGCAGAGGTCGTGCTACAGCTAGGGACAACATAATCCAGCAATGGGGTCCTAGTAGCGTAGATTGAAGACGACTTTATACTGGGTATGGACTTAATCAGCCAGCATGGGTTCATGTTCGATCCGAGATATGATGTTCTCCGGTTCCTAAATCAAGAATTTGAATTGACACGGTCCGTCAACAGCTCAGCGACCTCCATAAAAATTGTAGCAAAATCCTCAGCCAGAATTCCCGGTCGAACGGAACAGATTATTCATGGGCAGCTAGAAAGCAATCCTAGGAGCTGAGTTAGAATGGTGGAACCCGTACATTCAGCCCAAGACTACTTAGTTGAACGGGCTGCCAATACCAATTAGAGTCCTTAATTTGTCCAACAACGAAATCAGAATTGCCAATGGTCAAGAAATAGCTTGTTTCGAGCCAGTAGAGACCATCATCATTTGCGAAGAAGAGTACCAGACATCGGGGAAGGAGACAGGGCCCAGTAAAGAGTTTCTACAACAGTTTGCCGAGCATTTGAAACACCTTGATGTTTTACGTGTAAATAAAAGTTTCTAGAAATTGACAGTGAATATTAGTTTTTAAAACATAGTTTATAGCAATATTCAAAATGGATACCAGTTTATCACTTTTTAACCGACTTCCAAAAAGGAGGAGGTTATCAATTCATATGCAAGTATGTGGGGCAATTATTCAAAAGCGGATTGGGCCATTTTGATGATTTAAACTGCATTATATTAAGAAACATTACAGAAAGGTCCCATAACATAAGAAAAAATAAATAAATAAGGGACTAGATTTCAGCGATTTACAATGAATCTTCACTGTTTTCTCTAAAACCGCTCAAGAAATTTGAATATTATAAATTGTATTCTACAAAGATATGTTCCAGCTTGATTCCGTATATTTTTCTATAACGTAAAATTTACCATTTTTCTGAAAATCGGAAAAATATATGCAAAAAAACTGTAAACATCATGGTGAATGTCAAATTTTTATAATAAATATCTAGTTTAAATGTCAAGATTTGCCATGAAAGTATGTCGTACAGGGTGTTTGCAATGATTTTCATTTTGATGCCTTTGAAGTCAGTTTATTTTAGAAGCAAAGTTAACTAACAGTCGCGTAAAATTGCAGAAAATATTCCATTAGCTTATTAAATCCAAAATTTGTTACTCCGGAGATCTCTTCTGTGTGGAATACGGTTGAAGGTGTATGCGTGCGTGCATGTAATATGAGGTGGTACATAAGCAGTTATACATAAGATGGTTGAATTATAAGTTGGAATTGAATGTGTTATACAGGGTGGTTCTAAAAATATGGTATTGGGTAGCAGATATATAGTTGCGTATTCAAGGTGGTTGAAATAAGAGTGGAGCAAAACTATAGTTATACAGAGGATATTTGTGTTATAGAACGGAGAATAATTAGAGTTATACAAAAGGCTTTAAAAATTGTCAGAAGCAGTATACAGGATGGTTGAAATATAAGGTGGAGTATAATTACAGTTATACAGGGCGGTTTAAAATAGTTGTATAGTTTGGAACATAAGTAGTTGCTTAGACAATGTGTTGGAAGTACGGGTGGGGTAAAATTATTGTTATTGAGGGTGTATCAAAAAAATTTGTTATATAAGCATAAGCAGTTAGGATATTTGAATTATAGGACGCAGTACGGGGTATAATTATAGACATGGGTTAAAAAATATACCGGGTGATTGAAATAAATGGTAGAGTAAATTTGTAGTCATAAAATGCGGTTCAAAAAGGTGAATTTTGTTATATAAGGTAGACCATGAACAGTTGCATAAATGGAATACTAGACGTATGGGGCGAAGTAAAATCATCTATATATAAATAGGCAAAGATAAACCGGTTAGGTACCATTTTCTCCTCTGTCTGTCAACCGATTTTCTTTATTTTTGTTTTGTTTAGTAGCTACAGACGACCTTCAGTGCAGAATGCTAAAATTAATTTATAATATTGGTTCAATAAAAAAATTTAAAAAAAAATCAATATTCACATCCATGCTGTAAATGCCAAACAGTGCCGCCATATTGCTTAGAGGGAAAATCATAAGATAGGTTGACTGCAATATGAAAGACAAACTAAATTAAATGTAAAACTAAAAGTATTGGCACTTCGCTAAAGCTATCCTACATACTCACGCTATTGAAATAGGACTAAAGAAAAATTATAATACATAGTAATCGTCGTTTATTGGGCGACCGCAAGTTTGCAGTTTGCAACATTCATTGCATTGTAAATATGGTTTGTCAATTAAAATCAGAACCTCATCAATTTATATCTGATAACATCTTCTTTATTTTAACCTTATACTTTTAATTTAGAGTCCTATTATTTTTGTCGAATAACTTTCATATAATTTAACTAAGATTACAATAAATTGTGGAATTATGCACAAATTCATAGGTAGATCTGACAACCCTGAATGCTTGGCCATCTGCGGGAAATTTGATTTAAATTTTGACATTTCATTACTTTTGTAGGGAAAGTAGGTTGAAAGTTTTCAATTCAGTTAGAAAAGATATCAAAGTATTTTCAAGGTTTCAATTTCAATTCCAGAAAAAAATAGGTGTATTTAAATACTATTAATTAACAGTATGTGATTCGTAGTTCTTTATATTTTCCACATAAAACAGAAATCGTTATGGGTTACTGTTACTACGTTGGAAGTAAATTTTTTATATTGAAAATCATACTGAAAATTAATGTTTTCTTACACTATAGGTATCTTATAGTTAATTAATTTTACATTTCATGGGCCCATTGCTGCAAAGTTCTGACTGTTCAAAACATTTTAAAGATTTGTTTGAATGTAAAAAATATACCTACCCATTTATTAGGTTACGTTAGGTACAGAGTAGAATATATTTTTTTGACAAATTTTACCTTTGAAATCTTACATTGCTGGCTTTAAACTAAACCTAAATGTTCAAAAAATTTAAAATTCAAATCGCTCTACACGACAACAGAAACCACTGCGTAATTATATATGCTAGGTTGGTTTTCAAATGATAAATAAGGCAGTGGCTGGGTAAAGATGTTTCAGAACGTGTGATGATCATCTTTTACTTACTATCTATACATATATAAATCTCTTATCTATGCTTACTATCTTTGTAGTTGCCTATACTTCAATAGGAAAATATTTAGTATTGTAAATTATAGATCAGTATTGACTTTTCGGGCAAGAAGTACTAACTTTCGTACAAAATAATATTTGTAATTTTTTGTTGTGATTATAATTCTCTCATTAACATAATATAATTTTCACAATAGTCCGAAGGTGTTGTGCAACAAATCATCAATCAGCAGATAATAGAAATGACATTAAATATTGGAGTTTTCATTGGGTTGTTTGTCATCTATTTTTAAACTCGTTTGTGTGTAAATGACCGAACTTTACAGGAAAAATAAGGAGAAACCATTAGTATTAATTTTGGGGGGCAAATTATAAAATTAAATAAAAATTTAAAAATAAAAAATAATTCAAACACATCATGTAATATATCAAATGAAAGGTCTCATTCTGATGAACACAAATATATTTTTTTCATATTAAAAAAAAATTAATTAAAAAGATATTAAAGAAAATATACCAAAATTTACCCATTCCCCCCTTATCTCCGAAACTATAAAACGTAAAGTTTTGAAAAAAAATACTTTCATAGGCTCTGACCTGAAGTTTACTGGAAAAATAAGGAGAAACATCTAGTTTTCATTTTGGGGGGCAAATTACAGAATTAAATGAAAAATATAAAATTAAAATTGTTTCTAACCCATCATGTTATATATCAGATGAAAGGGCTCATTACGACGAAAATAAACATATTTTTTTCATATTTTTAAAATAAAATAAATTAAAAGATATTAACAAAAATATAAAAAAATTTACCCATTCCCGCCCCCTTATCTCCGAAACCATAAGCTGGAAAATTTTGAATAAAAATTGAGTTATAGCTCCTCACCTGAACTTTACTGGAAAATTAAGGAGAAACCCCTAATATTTATTTTGGGGGGCAAATTATAGAATTAAATGGAAAATATAAAATTAAAATTATTTCTAACCCATCATGTTATATATCAAATAAAAGGGCTCATTATGACGAAAACAAATATATTTTTTTCATATTTTTAAAATAAATTAATTAAAAGTTATTAACAAAAATATAAAAAATTTTACCCATTCCCCCCTTATCTCCGAAACCACAAGCTGTAAAATTTTGAAAAAAAAATAGGTTTAGCGCCTCACCTGAACTTTACTGGAAAAATAAGGAGAAACCCCTAATATTCATTTTGGGGGGCAAATTAAAGAATTAAATGGAAAATAAAAAATTTTCTAACGTATCATGTAATAAATCAAATCACAGGGCTCATTATGACTAATACAAATATATTTTATTATTTTTTTAAATAAATATTTTAAAATATATTTAAAAAAATATTAAAAAAATACCCATTCCCCCTTTATTCCCCAAACTATAAGACCTAATTTTTTTTATTTACAGGAAAAATACGAAGAAATCTTTAATATTAATAATGGGGGGCAATTTATAGAAATAAACGGAAAATAAAAAATATTTTTTTAACGTGTCATGCAATATATCAAATGAAGGGGCTCGTTATGAGAAATACAAATATATATTTTTAAAATTAATTGTTTACAAGATATTAACATAAAGATATAAAAAATTCTCATTTCTCGCTTTATTTCCGAAACCATACTACCTAAAATTTTGAAAATAATTAGGGGTACTGGGTCTCACTTGAAATTTATAAGAAAAATTATTAGAAAACCTCCATGGTAATTCTAGGGACAAATTATACAATTAAATGGAAAATAAAAATTTAATTTTCAAACGAATCATGTAATATATCAAATAAAAGACTCATTATGTGAATTACAAATATATCATATTTTTAAATCATTTGTTTAGCAAAGATATTAAACATCAACTTAATTCCCATTTTAGAAACTATACTATTTAAATTTTGAAAAAAATATATTTTATTTGTTTTTTTTAAATAATTTGAATAACAGATTTAACAATTTATAATTTAAAACTTGACCTATTGTGCCCTTTATCTTCCAATCTATAGAGCCTCAAAATTCAGACAATGGATTATAAAAGGCTTCCCTGAAAGTTTATTAGTAAAATAAAACTCTAATGTTAATTTTTGGGGGCCAAATTAGAAAACTAAATACAGCGAATTTTGAAGGTGATACGGAACCCTTACAATGCGAGTCCAACTCGCACTTGACCAAATTATTTTTAAAACAATTTATTTCTCGTCACACACGGCTGCTTTAAAAAGTTTGTTTTATTTGCTATCATCCTTTTTAAAATTTGTCAAACAAATGCCATTAGATATATTTCAGAGATGCCGGATATTAGAAGCTAACAATAATGATGGACATTTTGAAGATGGAGTAATCATTGTAATCATTAAGTTGCTAATGTATGGATTCTGACATCTCACACAATTCTTAGGAAACCATATTGTGAAATCATTAATATAAATTACAAGAGAACGTGTAGGAATTCCAACTTAATAATTCTCTGCTCATATAATGGTTCAATTGGCATAATTATATATACACAAACTGTTAATGTTCTCTTGACCGTGTATTTATGTTACGCTGTTGAGAAAACATTCTTTTATATGCCAGATATTTCTTATTCCTTTGGCTTTAAGATTCTGTTATAAACATGACACACTAGTGAGTTATGCCATCGTATTCTACACCTTCATATTCTGCAATAGCTGAATTATTTTCTTCAGGTGCCATTTAGGAGAAAAAAATATGTACTACAATTTGAAACACATATCCATATAAAGAAGTGTAAACATGCAACTAGATCACGAACTTCTTTGGCGTATCTAACCTTTTAAACCTTAAATAAAAAGCAATTAATAAGTAGGTACTTTAACTAATTGTGATCAGTTTAAAACGCAAAACTCCAGTTATTTTATTTATACTGGTAAGTTATTTCGATAAGTGTTGATCAGGTACTTAATTAGGGGCCGTTCAAGTATTACGTAAGCACTACACACATTACACATGTATTTGATACAACGCAAATGTCAAGACAGTCATCTAGGTTTTTCGGTAAACTAGCTCACAGAGGTTCCGAATCTGGAGCCGTTTCATGTAACTGCTGTTATCCCGTTACTCGTAGGTAGTGTTGAGTAGGACACGACTTGAAAAAGAGTTTGTAAGAGTAGCCTCTTTTTTGTCCTGAGCCAGTACAATGTCCCACTTCAAATGAGGCGAGGCGTACTGAACCATTTGAATTATTATAGTACGAAATATGCGCGCCTCCTTGCACCTCCTCGCCTCGCATGAAAGACAATATACTCTCGCTCAAAATATCAGACGCGACGACAGTGACGCGATCACGTGACGTGCTTGTCGTTTGTCTGCCTCGCTCGACCGCGACAAAAAAATTGAAGTAGTACAATTTTAAATTTCGAGGCACTCTTACATTTTGACGTCATGTCCGGGACAAATGAAGCGCCTCATGTATGTCCTACTCAACACTACTCGTAGGTTAGAATGTCACGATAAAATGTTCATGTTAACTTCTATGTGCTTTCCCAGAAAATTCTTAATGTCCTTATTGTCAGTAAGCCAAAAATATAGTCGGAATAGGACAATAAAAATAAACGGTTTGTTAAATGCTTGCCAACGTTTCGCTTTATTATATTTAAAGCTTCATCAGGGCTAAAAACATCCAGGAAAATGTATTTACAAATTACATAAAAGTTAAAATAATATACAAAAATGTAAAACAATGCATAAGCCATTACTAAGTGAAATAATAAAATTATATATTAATAAATTAGATGACAAAACAAAACAAAATTATTAAACACAAAAATTGAAAATAAGTATGTGGTATAATCATATCATATTTACATCAATGAGATACAAGCTTGGTTAGACAATGACATACTTCCCAGGACATTCAACATAACAGAATATTCAAAAAAAAACACAAAGAAAGAAAAAACATTATAATATGTGTGCATATTACCTTGCATTTGTTATTGTTTACCGGGTTTAAAAATGAAACCATCACTGGAATTTACAAAAACATATAAACGACGTATAGAGAAAATCTTGCGTTTCTTATGTGAATGAATTATTTCAAATGTAATAGTTTGTTTCCTTATTTAAAAAAACTCTTATCAAGCATACCACGTTTTCTACTTTATTTGACAATTTTTTTTATTTTTTATTATATATATATATATAATTTATTTAACTGACTTAATATTAATGAGACGAATTCTGTTATTTATAATAATACTTTGTATTGGAAATTTTAAGGTTGCGGTTCATGTCAACAGGCGAGAGATACATCAAACGGTATATCATTTTAATTTAATAAAATATTGATTTATTAAATAAGAGAGAACTAAATAATAGGAAAACTTTTGTTAACTAATTAGCTTACTATATATTGAACTCAAGTTGTTTGTGTCCGTTTTGAAATTCACGGCTTTATATTTGTTTTTATTAATGTAAAGCATTTCTAATATTTTTCTTTTCCTTGTATTAGATTCTAAACAACATACAATAGGGTGATCAAAATCAAAATTGTGACCAGTTGTAAAATGGTGGTCAGCCAATGCCGTTCTAACATCTTTAGACATGTTGGAATTTTGGCAATCATATTTATGTTGATAAATACGTATGGACAATTTTTGTTTGGTTTCCCGAATATAGTTTTTATCACAATTAAGGCAGTTAAGTTGGTATAGTAAATTGGATTGATCAACGATTGGGGTTTTATCTTTGGTACGTGTGAATAGATTACCAACAGTTTTCATATTATAAGTGACAATTTTTTTATTATTATTATTTTGTAATTCCATGAGACGAATAAGTTTATTACTTAAACCTGGAATCATAGGGATTTTAAGAAATTCCGTCTGATCCCTAAGAAGTGTTCTATTATTATTAGAGGAGTAAAGAACTGAGTTTATTAAAGATAGGGGGTAGTTATTTAATATACATATCCGTTTAATGAATTCAAAATTTTTCTGTTTAACCTTAAACATTGATTTAATGATTGCTACCTTATGTGTTAAACTATGATTAGATTTAAAATTAACAATTCTACCCGAGGCAGAGGGTTTCTGATACCAGTCAGTGATTAAATTGTTATTAGGTTCTTTTATAACCAAAACATCCAAGAAAGGAATTTGATTTTCCCTTTCCGTTTCAATCGTAAATTGTAGATTGGGATGGAAGCTATTGAATGTTTCCAATACAATATGTTTGCTGTTCTCAGGGACTGCTACATAAAGAAACAGGAAAGGTAAGTCAAAAGGTAACTTAGGTATAACAGTGATAAGTAACTCGTTCATTACTAAACTAGCAAATATTGGGGAAGAAGGGTTACCCATAGCAGTACCGAAAATTTGTTGATAGATAATGCCATTATATGAAAAAAAGCTAGAATCGTAGATGAAGTTAATTAGTTTATTAAAAATATTCAAATTAATTTCTGTGTAAGTGTTAATGACTTGCCAATGCTTTTCAATAACTTTTAATACAAGATCTTTGGGTATGTTAGTGAATAGAGAATTTACATCTAGCGACACAAGTATAAAACCTTGTGGTAAGGTGACATTTTTAATTTTATCTACAAACTGGAAGGAATTTTTAACATCATAAACAAAAGTTGGTAATAAATTTTGTAAGATTTTGGCTATAAATTTAGCTATATTATAAGTTGGAGATCTAATGCAAGATACAACCGGTCTAAGGGGAAAACTGTCTTTATGGATTTTTGGTAAACCATATATTTTAGGGGTAACTGAGTTATGACAGGTCATTTGTTTGGCTGTATTTTGGTCTATGTAACCTAGTGACAATAAAGTTTTGATAAACTCGTTGAATTTATTTTCAACAAACCCTGTGGGGTTACGGTTAAGTGGCACGTATGTGTTAGTATCTTTTAATAGAGTCATAATCACGTCTATTTAGAAGGACTGTACAATTGCCTTTATCAGATCTTGTTACAACTAATTCAGGATTATTTTTTATAAATTTCTTAGTTTCATAGTATTTAATATCAAATTCACTCCTAGTACTGTTATTAATTTTATTAACATAGTTAGTTATGATGTTAGTGCAACCAGCTCGTACAACGTTTTTATCTTAATTTTTCGGTAAACTCTGTATACAGAATTCAGTGTCTTTAATGAGTTCAAATAAAGGAAAATCTCTACTATTATATGAGATGGAGAATTTAGGACCTAACCCCAAAATTTCCTTAACTTTGTTTGGTATCACGAATTCTGTCAGATTGACCAACCAATTATCAGGTGTTGTAATAGATGTTTTTTGTTCTTGGATCAATTTTTCTTTTTTTATTTAAATGTATCATTTTTGTCAAGTTATAAATTTTATCAAATTTTTTATTTAGGGAATTATAAAACTCTTTGTATAAATCAGATGGCAACCAAAATTTGACACTGTTTAATTCATTGTTGATGGTCGAGTTCAACTTAGAAACTGTATGATGTGCAATCTTAATCTCTAAATTGAGGATGTCTCTTTTTAATTTAACTGTTAGTCTGTTAATTTCCCGTGTAAAATCATTGTTAAAGCAAATCAAAGAATATAAACAATGCACATTTTGTTGAATATGTTAACAAACCGTTTATTTTGATTGTCCTATTCTGACTATATTTTTGGCTTACTGACAATAAGGACACTAAGAATTTTCTGCAATTGTGAAAATCGGATACATTGACTATGGGATTTTTCGAAAACATCAGAAACACCTATGGAAATCGTCGTGGCAGAGAATTGAAACATGTTTATACTAATTATATTAAATTGGCGAAAGCTGAGAACCGGAAAATTTTTCTTCTACAGTGCAGGTACAAGGGCATATTTCCTAGACATATTCAACAAAATGTGCATTGTTTATATTCTTTGATTTGCTTTAACAATGATTTTACACGGGAAATTAACAGATTAACAGTTAAATTAAAAAGAGACATCCTCAATTTAGAGATTAAGATTGCACATCATACAGTTTCTAACTTGAACTCGACCATCAACAATGAATTAAACAGTGTCAAATTTTGGTTGCCATCTGATTTATACAAAGAGTTTTATAATTCCCTAAATAAAAAATTTGATAAAATTTATAACTTGACAAAAATGATACATTTAAATAAAAAAGAAAAATTGATCCAAGAACAAAAAACATCTATTACAACACCTGATAATTGGTTGGTCAATCTGACAGAATTCGTGATACCAAACAAAGTTAAGGAAATTTTGGGGTTAGGTCCTAAATTCTCCATCTCATATAATAGTAGAGATTTTCCTTTATTTGAACTCATTAAAGACACTGAATTCTGTATACAGAGTTTACCGGAAAATTTAGATAAAAACGTTGTACGAGCTGGTTGCACTAACATCCTTACTAAATATGTTAATAAAATTAATAACAGTACTAGGAGTGAATTTGATATTAAATACTATGAAACTAAGAAATTTATAAAAAATAATCCTGAATTAGTTGTAACAAGATCTGATAAAGGCAATTGTACAGTCCTTCTAAATAGACGTGATTATGACTCCAAAATCCTCTCTCTGTTAAAAGATACTAACACATACGTGCCACTTAACCGTAACCCCACAGGGTTTGTTGAAAATAAATCCAACGAGTTTATCAACACTTTATTGTCACTAGGTTACATAGACCAAAATACAGCCAAACAAATGACCTGTCATAACTCAGTTACCCCTAAAATATATGGTTTACCAAAAATCCATAAAGACAGTTTTCCACTTAGACCGGTTGTATCTTGCATTAGATCTCCAACTTATAATATAGATAAATTTATAGCCAAAATCTTACAAAATTTATTACCAACTTTTGTTTATGATGTTAAAAATTCCTTCCAGTTTGTAGATAAAATTAAAAAAGTCACCTTACCACAAGGTTTTATACTTGTGTCTCTAGATGTAAATTCTCTATTCACTAACATACCCAAAGATCTTGTATTAAAAGTCATTGAAAAGCATTGGCAAGTCATTAACACTTACACAGAAATTAATTTGAATATTTTTAATAAACTAATTAACTTCATCTACGATTCTAGCTTTTTTTCATATAATGGCATTATTTATCAACAAATTTTCGGTACTGCTATGGGTAACCCTTCTTCCCCAATATTTGCTAGTTTAGTAATGAACGAGTTACTTATCACTGTTATACCTAAGTTACCTTTTGACTTACCTTTCCTGTTTCTTTATGTAGATGATATTGTTACAGCAGTCCCTGAGAACAGCAAACATATTGTATTGGAAACATTCAATAGCTTCCATCCCAATCTACAATTTACGATTGAAACGGAAAGGAAAAATCAAATTCCTTTCTTGGATGTTTTGGTTATAAAAGAACCTAATAACAATTTAATCACTGACTGGTATCAAAAACCCTCTGCCTCGGGTAGAATTGTTAATTTTAAATCTAATCATAGTTTAACACATAAGGTAGCAATCATTAAATCAATGAAACACAGAGCAGAAAATCTCGGCAACCCTAAGTTTAAACAGAAAAATTTTGAATTCATTAAACGGATATGTATATTAAATAACTACCCCCAATCTTTAATAAACTCAGTTCTTTACTCCTCTAATAATAATAGAACACTTCTTAGGGATAAGACGGAATTTCTTAAAATCCCTATGATTCCAGGTTTAAGTAATAAACTTATTCGTCTCATGGAACTACAAAATAATAATAATAATAAAAAAATTGTCACTTATACTATGAAAACTGTTGGTAATCTATTCACACGTACCAAAGATAAAACCCCAATCGTTGATCAATCCAATTTAGTATACCAACTTAACTGCCTTAATTGTGATAAAAACTATATTGGGGAAACCAAACAAAAATTGTCCAAACGTATTTATCAACATAAATATGATTGCCGAAATTCCAACATGTCTAAAGATGTTAGAACGGCATTGGCTGACCACCATTTTACAACTGGCCACAATTTTGATTTTGATCACCCTATTGTATGTTGTTTAGAATCTAATACAAGGAAAAGAAAAATATTAGAAATGCTTTACATTAATAAAAACAAATATAAAGCCGTGAATTTCAAAACGGACACAAACAACTTGAGTTCAATATATAGTAAGCTAATTAGTTAACAAAAGTTTTCCTATTATTTTGGATCTTAACTTATTTAGTTCTCTCTTATTTAATAAATAAATAATTTATTAAATTAAAATGATATACCGTTTGATGTATCTCTCCCCTGTTGACATGAACCACAACCTTAAACTTTCCAATACAAAGTATTATTATAAATAACAGAATTCGTCTCATTAATATTAAGTCAGTTAAATAAATCAATAACAGATGGCTAATTCAATTGTCTGTCGAATAATATATATATATATATATATATATATATATATATATATATAAATAAAAAATAAAAAAAAATTGTCAAATAAACTAGAAAACGTGGTATGCTTGATAATAGTTTTTTAAAATAAGGAAACAAACTATTACATTCATTCACCTAAGAAACGCAAGATTTTCTCTATACGTCGTTTATATGTTTTTGTAAATTCCAGTGATGGTTTATCATTTTTAAAAGTGTGGAAGAACTAGAGGGACTCCTTCAGGAATTACTGCTGGAATAAATAAAATAATTGATATCTACTAGGAACCAGAGGCGGATGTTATCATTTAGGGCGTTTCCAGCTTGACTGCAGAGTGGAGCTACCACACAGATCACTAGTCAAGTGGGACCAACCAATATACCTCCACCGGGAACAGTCTGTCAGCATAATGGGCGAACGCTTACTAACCCTCCACAGACAATATCTATTCGAAGATATTGCATTAAAAAAGCAGCCTAATCGTTAAGGGCACCACCAACGGCCGAGTAATCGCCATCCGGATGGCTTCTGGTGAAGAAATCGCTTGTTTCGAACCACCAGAAGACATTTACAAGGCAACAGCGAAGGAGACGGGCCCAATAAAGAATTTATAAGACCATTTACCTAGGCGACTACGATTGGTACAACAAGCACTAGACTAAACTATCTTGCAAAACATAGCTATTGCGCCATCCATCAGCCCATGGTCTACTCCTGTCGTTGTAGTGAAAAAGAAGAATGGAACCAACCGCCTTTATGGTAATTAGAGGAAATTGAACGAAGGGTGACACTCTTACCATCCTAGCAGGTTCCCGTTGATTCTCCACCTAACCAATATACATTGGCAAGTTGGGCTTCATGAAAGCGGCAGAGAAAATATTACATTTTTTACCAGTAATGGATTGCTACAATTATGTCATTGGGGTTATGTAACGCTCCCGTTAAGTTCGAAAGATTAAAGATTCGTGATTGGCCGGTTTCTAGAGACAAACATGAATTACGAAATTTTCGGATCTTTGTTCACTCTATATGCGGTTTGTTGAACAATTTGCCACCATTGACGCACTTCTAAGTTGACAGACCACCGAAAAAAATAAACATTTCAATGGAATCAAGAATATGAAACTGAATTCCGACAGATGAAAGCGGGCATTATCCTACCATACAATTCTAGTGTTTTCTACAAAGTATGGCACATTCATACTAGACGCTGGCGCGAGCAACACCAGTCTTCAGAAAATAACTACTAGCAATAACCAGGGTTGCCGGTCATTTTCATAAATATATTGTTTCACTTCTTAATAACAACCGATCATGCCGCCTTCAATTAGCTGTTGTAGATAAAGATACCGGAGGCACAACTAACCAGGTGGATAGAGAAATTACAGCAATGCGATTTCAATGTAGAACACCGTTAACTTATAAAGAACGGATTTTGAAAATTGCTAGAAGTTAGAAGGGCAGGGCATGCCATTCTGTCAGATTCGAGTGCAGGTGAATAAGGACTGGACAACGGAACAATGTATACCCGACCAAATCTCCGACCCAGATATTGAATCAATCTTTTCACTAAACAAGAAAGGTGCTTCTATGCCTAGATTGGATAGCTTGCCACTCGGGCGTCCCGAAGTTATTGTGAGCTGAGAGTAGGGAATCGCACTCTAAGGCGGGTTTAGGAAATTGGGAAAGCAATGATAGCAGTCCCAACTGGTAGTCCCAAAGAAAATGGTATCCTCCATTGTAAAAGAAGTACATAATGTGATTACAACTATTCAGCAAGTTGGATGTACCGTTAGAGTTAGATTTAAACTTTATGAGCCTAAAGTATTTCAGATGTTGGCTATCGAAAAAACCAGAACCAATCTCTTATATGCACATTCTGGCGGAACAGTGGAAAGATTCAGCAAAATCTCGGAATAAAATCTATCTAAGGTTGTTAGCAACAACTAGCATGGTGGTAAGTGGCTATACAGCAGAACTTTCCGGAATTACTTTACATTGTTTTCTGAATGTTATTTGTGGCATCTTCTAGTTTATTTTAGATTTTCTTGGGAATAATACCACATCAGAGTTCAAACTTGTGTATATTTTAAAACCAAACGTTTCAAAATCCTGTCGGATTTCGTTTTCAATGGATATAAATTTATAAAGTAAAATTGAAATATATGACAATTATTTTGACAAATATGTTTACGTTACTATGGAATTTCTTTGATTTTAAATATACAGGGTGCACAAGAAATTCCAAAGATCATTAAAATCAAAAAAATTTTCAAGTTGGAAGAACTTGAAAAAATTGTCTTCAGAATTTATTTGTGGCGTTCCTAGGGACGACTTTCTTTTTAAGATAGTGCATTTGCCAAAAAATGCGATCAAAGAATTCTGATAATTCAGTGATCCCATTAAAGTCATAAGGGAAAACCTAGGAAAAAACCTCATGAACTATCCCGATATAGGGTTGTTCAAAAGGATATGCCCATTGTTAATTTCATCTTTAATTATCAACAACCCTATATCGGGATAGTTCATGAGGTTTTTTCCTAGGTTTTCCCTTATGACTTTAATGGGATCACTGAATTATCAGAATTCTTTGATCGCATTTTTTGGCAAATGCACTATCTTAAAAAGAAAGTCGTCCCTAGGAACGCCACAAATAAATTCTGAAGACAATTTTTTCAAGTTCTTCCAACTTGAAAAAATTTTTTGATTTTAATGATCTTTGGAATTTCTTGTGCACCCTGTATATTTAAAATCAAAGAAATTCCATAGTAACGTAAACATATTTGTCAAAATAATTGTCATATATTTCAATTTTACTTTATAAATTTATATCCATTGAAAACGAAATCCGACAGGATTTTGAAACGTTTGGTTTTAAAATATACACAAGTTTGAACTCTGATGTGGTATTATTCCCAAGAAAATCTAAAATAAATTACTTTACATTCTTAACGTCGTTTTGGTCTCGACATTATTAAATTTATTTTCGACATGGCTGATTTTGATGTCAACACTTAGTTGTTTTCCACTTTTTCTTTTACTAACGGAATTCAAATGTTTGATTATTTTAAATTCGATTTCAGGTCATTATCTGAAATATTTCCTGAAAATTTTCTCGTTGAATTTTAAGTTCGATCTCAGATGTTTTAAATAGTTTTAGTTGTTTTAAAGTGCCTTATTTCCTGGCTCGTTTTTTCGATATTTTTTTTGTCATATTTAATGTTTGCTATGACAAATTCGTTCTGTTCTTTATTATAACACCGCTTGTTAAGTTCTGGGCTTCAATTATCTTAGAAAGTATACTTCGGATGATTAATTCGTAACGCCCTTCGTACATGGAATAATGTAATTCTGAATAAGTAAATTTCATATTTGCTTTCTTGTTTAGCAAAACACGGGAATCGCCCTCAGAGTGTTGGTATGAGTATAGTGTAAACTAAACCGGCGAAACTAGGCTCTTAAATATACCGAGAATATTTACAACTTAAAAATACAAAATAATATATGATCTAGAGTTTAGGACTCAAAGTACGGAGCCAGTAGAATGATAATATTGTTACGAAATTTACCAAAGCCGACCCTGTTACATTTCAGTACGACAACGATCGCTGGGATATAAAAAAAAACTAGAAGGTTCGGACGGGAGAAAAACTTATCTCGATTATAACTCGACAACTGTAAAATTGACACTGGATTATACTAGAGAATTCGACGCTGATTTTAAAAGGAGGACCCATCCTCGCAGCAGTGAGTGAGAAAGAACGAAGAGCGTATTCGTAATGTTATTGTGAATCAGCTGTTCTATATAATTTGATGTAAATAAAGTTCTAGAAAAGTGAAAGTGAATATTAGTTTTATAATTGTAAATTGAACCCATGGACTTTACAACAAATTTGGTGATCAGAAGAAGATGATTAAGTGCAGTTAAAATCGTAATTTGATTTATGGAAACTATGGACGAAACTACCAAAAAAATAGTCATGCAGGTTACGGAGCGACTAGACGAAAAAATAGCCCAGATTCTAGAAAAACGTGACAAGAAGGAGAAACAACATCAAGAAGAAATTCAACAAAGGTTAGTAAAATCTTTTCATGAAAAACGTAAAATAGAATTAGAAAATCTTGTCACTACGATGGAAGAAAAAAGACATAATTTAACTGAAGGATTGTTCTCGAAACTTGAATTAACCAGACAAAATGATTTTAAAATATTTGAACAAAAACAAGATCAAATTGAATTAAAACGACAAAATGATTTTAAAGTATTTGAAGAGAAACAAGACCAAATTGAATTAAATCGACACGAAACTGAACAGAAAAGACAACTGCAATTCGAACAATTAATGCAAATAGTAGGACAGGTTAATGAAACAGTTAATGAAAGAATGCAAATACTTGAGTCAGATATAAAAGAGATAAATGATGACATTAAGACCATAAAAAATACCGTGGATACTCTTGAAAAAAAAAGTAGATGATCTCGAATCCATCCAAAGCCAGGTAAAATTTGAAATCAGTTCAATTCAAGACACAGTTCAAGATCAAATCAGTTCCATCAAGCAAACAGTACACAGTGAAGTACAAGATAAAATCAGTTCCATCCAAAATAAACTAGAAACAGATATTAAAAAATTGCAACAGCGAGGAAAATACCAGAACACCGTGAGTACCAAAGGTTCCGTTAGTAAACCACCGACATTTGATGGCTACAGCTAATGGATGGGATAACCAAGAAAAATCCACGTCTCTGATGACAAGGCAATTTCGACAAGATTATCGCCATCCTAGTCCAGGGTTTTGAGAGCATCAGAAATTCGGCCAGTCACCAATAACATCCAGCTCAGAACAGTCACCGGTGAGTCCATGTCAATGCAGAGTGAGGCAGATGTTGTGCTACAGATAGGGGACAACATGATCCGGCATATGGTCCTGGTAGCGAATATTGAGGACGATTTTATGCTGGGAATGGACCTAATTAGCCAGCATGGATTTATGTTCGACCCGAGATATGATGTTCTTCGGTTCCTAAATGAGGAATTTGTATTGACTCGGCTCGTCAACAGTTCAGTCACCTCCATAAAAATTGTAGCCAAAAAGTCTTCAGCTAGAATTCCCGGTCGAACGGAACAGATTATTCATGGGCAGCTAGACAGCATTCCTAGGAGCTGCGTTGGATTGGTGGAGCCCATATACCCAGCTCATGACTACTAGTTGGACGGGCTATAGTTAAGACCGGACAAGATATACCCATCAGAGTCCTGAATTTGTCCAACAACGACATCAGAATTACCAATGGTCAAGAGATAGCTTGTTTCGAGCCAGTAGAGACCATCATCACTTGCGAAGAAGAGTACCAGATGTCGGTGAAGGAGACAGGGCCCAGTAAAGAGTTCCTACAACAGTTTGCTGACCATTTAACACACTTGACACCAGAGAACCAGAAGAAAGCCAAGCAATTTATCACAAAGCACTGGCAAATTTTTAACAGTCAAAATGGAACCACCGGTCGCACCAACATCATCCAGCATCGAATAGATACCGGAAAGACTCAACCCATCAGAATACCACCTAGACGACTACCATTGGGGCAACAACAGGCAGTCGAGGAAAACACCGAGGCCATGTTACAAAATGGATTTATTGAGCCATCCATCAGCCCATGTCTGCTCCCGTAGTGCTAGTTAAAAAGAAGGATGGAACCACCCGATTTTACGTGGATTACAGAAAGCTGAATGATGTCACGAAGAACGACAGTTTTCCACTACCCCGAATCGATGACGCTTTGACCACACTAGCAGGCTCCCGTTGGTTCTCCACACTAGACGTAAAAAGTGGATAATGGCAGGTTGGTCTACACGCAAACGACAGAGAGAAGACAGCGTTCTCCACCAGTAAAGGGCTGTTTTAGTTCACGGTCATGCCCTTTGGGTTATGTAATGCACCCGCTACATTTGAGAGGCTAATGGAGTATGTACTGAGCGGGTTAACATGGAGAACGTGCTTAGTATACCACGACGACATTCTAGTCATGGGTACAGACATTCAACGACCATCTGAAGAACCTGGGCGAAGTATTCTCGAGAATTAATAACGCCAACCTGAGACTCAACCCGAAGAAGTGTTCCTTGTTCCAAAAAGAAGTATAGTTTTTGGGCCACGTTGTTTCCGAGTCAGGAATCCGCACCAACGAGGACAAGATAGAAGCGATCCGTGATGGCCAGTCCCGAGAGACAAGCATGAACTGCGAAGCTTCTTGGGCCTCTGTTCCTACTACAGGCGATTTTGAGGGATTTGCCACCATTGCCGAGCCTCTACATCGGCAGACCACTGAGAAAGAGACCTTTCGTTGGAATTAGGATTGAGAAACATTATTCCGACGACTGAAGGCAGCACTATGTTCCAGTCCAATCCTAGCCTTTCCTACACAGTCCGGCAAGTTCATTTTAGACACCGACGCCAGCAACACTTGGGATAGGACGGCCCGCAGTCCTATCCCAAGTGTAGGATGGTGAACAGAGGGTGATCGACTAATATAGCCGTGGATTCTCGAAACCGGAAAGAAATTATTGCGTCACCAGAAGAGAACTTCTTGCAATAATAAGGGCTGTAGACCATTTCCACAAATACCTCTACGGTCGTCATTTCTTAATCCGAACAGATCATGCCGCACTCAAATGGCGGCTGAACATGAAGACACCGGAAGGACAACTGGCCAGGTGGATGGAGAAATTACAGCATTACGATTTCAAGGTGGAACACCGTGCCGGCCGTTTGCACAATAATGCCGATGCCCTATCCAGAAGACCCTGTAGAGCGGAATGCGGACATTGTCTGAAGACGGAACAGCGAAAGGGTATCTCCATCAGGCAGATCCGAGTGCAGGCCAATGAAGACTGGACAACAGAACAGTGCATCCAGGACCAAATGGCTGATCCAGACATCGAACCAATCTTGTCACTCAAAACGAGAGGGGCACCCAGGCCACGATAGGACGAGGTAGCTAGATACTCAGGCGTGCTGAAATCGTTATGGGCTCAGTGGGACTCTCTAAGAGTAGACAATGGAATGCTCAAGCGAGTTTGGGAAAGCGTTGATGGACGAGAAACCAAGTCCCAAGTGGTAGTTCCGAAGAAAAAGGTACCAGCCATCCTGACCGAAGTACATGATGGAATTACCGGAGGCCACCTGGGCATGAATAAAACCCTGGACAAAGTTCGCCAATGGTACTACTGGGTGAATTACTTCGAATACGTCAGAGTTTGATGCCGCAAATGTGCCACCTGTGCAGCCAGTAAGAGCCCGAAGACCCGGACTAAGGGCAGAATGCAGTAGTACAATGTGGGCGTCCCATTTGAGAGAATTGCCATCGATGTCGCCGGTCCGTTTCCCAAGTCTGAGAGGGGGAACAAATACATTCTGGTCGCAATGGATTACTTCAGCCAATGGCAGGTTTGGCGTCCTGATGGAACTACATTCAGACCAAGGGCGTAACTTCGAATCGAATTTATTCCAGAAAGTTTGCACGTTGTTGGGGATCAGGAAAACGAGAACAACACCATTGCACCCACAGTCAGACGGAATGGTGGAAAGATTCAACAGGACCTTGGAACAACACCTATCCAAGGTCGTCAGCAATAACCAGCGTGATTGGGATGAACATATTCCCCTATTCCTATTGGCATATCGATCTGCTGTACATAATAGTACAGGCCTGACCCCAGCCCGGGTCCAATCGGAAAGGAGCAGCGATTACCCTGCGATTTGGCATTTGGCTCCCCCGAAGAACTTCCCAAGACATCGACGATTATGCCGACCAGCTCCGACATATCATGCTGGCAATACATGAATTAGCCCGAATGCAGATGTTGGCCACCACTGACCGGATGAAGAGACGATACGACCTTAAGGCCAATTCAGTCGGGTTCCAGGAGAGGGACAAAGTCTGGCTGTACAACCCCCAACGGAGCAAAGGTAAATCCCCAAAGCTTACACCCGCCTGGGATGGTCCATACGAGGTGGTCAAGAGGCTTAATGACGTCGTCTACCGGATCCATCAAAACCCCAAGGCTAAGTTGAAGGTGGTCCATTTAGATCGACTTGCTCCCTACCATGGAGAGGATGTTTCTGATCGAGACGATCAGAATTAAAGGGGGGACAGTGCTACGAAATTTACCAAAGCCGACCCTGTTTCATTTCAGTACGACAACGATCGCTGGGATATAAAAAAAGCTAGAAGGTTCGGACGGGAGAAAAACTCGACAACTGTAAAATTGACACTGGATTATACTAGAGAATTCGACGCTGATTTTAAAAGGAAGACCTATCCTCGAAGCAGTGAGTGAGCAAGCTTCATCAGGAGTTGCATTTATTATTGTTTACCGGGTTGAAAAAAATAATAAACCATCACTGGCATTTACAAAAACGTATAAACGTATAGAGAAAATTTTCAGTCTATTACACGAATGAATTATTTCAAATATAATAATTTGTTTTCTTATTTTAAAAAGAACTCTTATCAGGCCATACCACGTTTTCTAGTTGAAGCTTTGAATATAATAAAGCGAAACGTTGGCAAGCATTTAACAACCTGTTTATTTTGATTTTCCTATTCCGACTAGTCTTTTTGGCTTATATATGACTATGATAATAAATATATGATGCAGATACCAATTAAAAGGCAACTCAGTTAAACAGCAATGTCGATTTCAACCAACCACTAGAAATAAAAACTTTTGTGAAATTAAGGAAAGCTCTTTACTGAACTAACAAGGAAAAGAGGAAATGAGGTATTACTGAAAATTTTGTAATAAAACCTGTAATTTAGAGGTTATATAATGTGATTGGGAAATGGCTCTATCAATGAATTTACAAAAATTAGACGGCAGGTCTGTGATATTTACAGGGACATTCCACTGCTGAGTGGACCGCCCAATGAATATGAGCAAATAATTGGCAATAAATTCAGGGAAGAAATTGAAGAAACGTTAAATGACACATAAAACGGCTTTTGTATAGCAAAAATGATCCAGGACTACATATGTCTACTAAAGCAAGTGACAAAGAAACTGTTTGCCAAAATTACCGCACTAGCATTACATCTACGGAAAGGACTTTTAAGCTAAAATTTGGACACTCCGAAGAAGACAAATAAGTGAACAACAAAGAAATGATTATCGAATAAAAAATAGAAAGTGTTAGGAGGCCCACTAGAAATTAATATAGAAATAGAAGATACTCAAATCCGTCATGTTACCAAATACTGTGAATAAGACCGAAACTGAAACTTGGAAAATACAAAAAAGAAGTACATAATGTAATTACAACTATTCAGCAAGTTGGATGTACCGTTAGAGTTGCATTTGAACCGTATGAATCTAAAGTATTTCAGAAAGCCTGTACGATGTTGGCTATTACATTCACAGTCTGACGGAACAGTGGAATTAGAAATATGGAAAATACAGAAATACAATGCTGGTGGTTCGCATAAGAGGTGAAAGTGTCTAGTAGAGGTATGAAAGCAAAAATACATAAGAAAAGGAAGAAGACCCGACATAAAAAGGATAATTCTTGCTGTTCACTAGGTATTTTATTAACATGTGATTTTTTGTGTTTAGTAATCTCAATACTTTCTTCTATTCAACGTTTTATGTGACTTTGTCTATATCCTGCTTTTTTCGAATACCTGTTTTTCATTAGTATATAAAGATTTGATAATAGCACTATGAGAATCGACAGTAGTCACTTTATTTAAGATCTCAGTTCGGTGAAAGAAAACAAAGACATTGGTTTTAATTTTTTTGTAGATTAAAAAACGAACTGTAGTAGTTATTTTAACAAAGTTTATAGACGTACTATAATTATTGGCGTGAGAAACATTCAACAAATTGTTGACCTTCATTTCCTCACTTTCTTTGAGATAATCTTTGACCTATATTTTTTAATTATAGTTTTTTATGAGAATAATGGTATATCAAACAATTCTTAGTGCAAAAAGAATCATTGCAAACCATATATTTTTATAATCTATTGTTAAGAGCCTTGGTAATCAGTTGAATTCGCTTAATCGGTTTCATAATCAAACAATAACAATTTTTATTGGACTTCTGTTTACCTTCTCATATTCCACATTTTAGAGGTTAGGGAAAAGTCAGGAAAGCACAAGGTGGTCAGGGAAAATCAGTGAAATAAAAAAGAGCTTTTAGACTGTTTGCATCCCAAAATTTCCCATTGATTGTAAAATGAGCGAGATATTTCATTCATCTATAGTCTGACACTTAGTTCAGACTGTGTAAGCATTTTTTCATGTCATAATTAGATGACTTTAAAAAGTTTTATTTTCAGGACTAGAATGAACAACGGTATGATTTTTCCTATTATTGTTTTAAGTGTAATGGATTATTGTTATTTTATTATGTGATTAATATACGAATTCTAGTCGAAAGACAACATTGCTACTAAGTGCTAATCAATCTTCATTTAATAAAGTATGGCTAAACCCAAAACTTGCGGAGTGGTTAAATGATGTGAATAATTTAGGGTTATCATACTGTAAAATGTGGTATAAGCCCTTCAAACTCAGTATATGGACAGGCAAAACTGAAAAAACAAATATATGAAAATATACAACATTTATCATACCGTGATGAGAACATACGTCGAGATATTTTGGGCTTTACAAAATGTATTCAATAAAATGTTGCTATATTGTAGCGACAGAAGTACTGCTGTCTTTAAAATCAAAAAGTAGTATTTTTTTTCACTAGGAAAAACCAAAGTATCATATATAATATTTAAAATCATATTTACAGAAAGAGCTTGAAGATTGTCTATGTCGATGAATATAAAAATTCTGTAAAATTTAAAGCATATGGGGTGTCAACGTAGAAATATGGGCTCCATGAAAATAATTTGGTATAGGTAATAGACACCAGAAGACCTAATTTATGCTTATTTTGTATTTCCTATCACTTTCTGTTTAATAGGAACTGATACGAAAATTCAGATTTCAGTTGAACACCCTGTACATTTTGATATTTTACAGCGATTTTTAAATCTACATCTAGATGGCCATGATCCTTATTAAATGCTTCTTCAGGACTATGGAGGGTTGAATAAAGGAGGATACACTCTGTGTATGAAAAAGTGTCCGCAAAGTTGTTTCAATTTGGGGGAGCCACTGGGACGAGCCGGTAATTTGTTCGTAGAAGTCAGTATTCTACGAACAAACCTACCTGAATAAAATTAAGTTAATGTGAACAATTCCCATCCAAAAAATGCAAATTTAACCATCACAGTTAAAAAACCAGATTTGTATTTAACATTAATGAAGTGTTAAACCAATGAAATACCTTGTAAATAAATAAAAATGACTTACAAGCAAAATTTTATTTGCACATTTTTTTAGGAGTCAATATTAAGTGCAGGATTAAGTGCAGTTAAAATCGTATTTTGATTTATGGAAACCCGTAGCATGGAAACAATGGACGAAACTACCAAAAAAAAATAGTCAAGCAGGTTACGGAGAGACTAGACGAAAAAATAACCCAGATTCAGGAAAAACGTGGCAAGAAGGAGAAACAACATCAAGGAGAAATTCAAAAAAGGTTAGTAAAATCTTTTGATGAAAAACCTAAAATAGAATTAGAAAATCTTGTTACTACGATGAAAAGTGAAAAACAGAATTTAATTGTTATTTTCGAAGTTTGGATTAACAAGACGAAATGATTTTAAAATGTTTGAAAAAAAAACAAGATCAAACTGAATTAAAACGACAAAATGATTTTAGAATATTTGAAGAAAAACAAGGCAAAACGAAAGAGAAAAAACAACTGCAATTTGAACAATTAATGCAAATAGTAGGACAAGTGAAACAGTAAATGAAATAATGCAAATAGTTGAGTCAGATATAAAAGAGATAAATGATGACCTTAAGATCATAAAAAATACCGTGGACACTCTTTAAACCAAAGTAGATAACCTCGATTCCATCCAAAGCCAGGTAAAATTTGAAATCAGTTCAATTCAAAACACAGTTCAAGACCAAATCAGACCCATTAAAAAACAGTAGAAAGTGAGGTACAAGATAAAATCAGTGCCATCCAAGACAAGGTAGAAACAGAAATTATAAAAATGCAACAGGACTTACAGCGAGGAAAATACCAGAACACCATGAGTACCAAATGTTCCGTCAGCAAACCACCCACATTTGATGGCAGCTCATCTTGGCCCATGTAGCTACTGCTAATGAATGGGATAACCAAGAAAAATCTACCTATCTTGTAATTTCCTTAAGAGGTCCGGCTTTAGAACTCCTCCAAAGCATTCCAGTCGATGAACAAGGCAATTTTGATCATCGCCATCCTGGATAAACGATACGACAATCAGTCCTTGAGCCAAGTGCAACTAAGTGGAAAAATGCAAAAATCCAGAGAGAGCTTTCAAGAATTCGAGCCAGAGGTTAGACGTTTAGTGCACTTGTCCTACCAGACCTGCCAGAGGAAACCAAAGATCAATTGGCCACACAGAGTTTCATAAACGCTATCAGAGATGTGGAACTACAACGAAATCTAAGACTAAGTGGCGTCAAGAAAAGTAATGACGCTTTACTTCGGGCGTTAGAAGTAGAGGCCGAGGGTCCGAGCAGTTTTCTTCAACCAGGAAGAGCCAGGGTCACCATTTCAAGCTCTGTTGTCTGGTATGAAAAAACTACTGGAACAGTCACAGAGAACTGATACCAGAAGAGCATGTTACCGTTGTGGAAGGACAGGGCACTTCCAACGCGACTGCAGAGTAAGGTTACCTGAACGATCACTGACCAGGGATAACCAACAGAACAGCCACATCTCCAGAACCGTCAGCCAGTCAGCATAAGAGGGCGAATGCTGACTAACCCTTCACCAGTCCCCAAAACGTTATCCATCTGGGGATTTTGCCGAGATAGCAGCAGCCTAATCATCAAGGGACCATCAATGGTATAGCAATTACCATCACCATCGACACCGGCGCCGCTGTGTCCATTGCCAAGTCCAGGGTCTTGAGGACATCGGAAATCCGGCCAGCTAACAACAACATCCAGCTCAGAACAGTCACCGGCGAGTCCATGTCAGAAAAGGGTGAGACAGATGTCGTGCTACAAATAGGGGACAACATGATCCGGCATCGATTCCTGGTACCGAATATTGAGGACGATTTCATATTGGGTATGGACTTAATCAGCCAGCATGAATTTATGTTCGACCCGAGATATGATGTTCTTCGGTTCCTAAATGAAGAATTTGTATTGACACGGCCCGTCAACAGCCCAGCGACCTCCATAAAAATTGTAGCAAAATCCTCAATCCAGAATTCCCGGTCGAAAGAAACAGATTATTCATGGGCAGCTAGACAGCAATGAAGACTGGACAACGGAACAGTGCATCCAGGACCAAATGGCTGATCCAGACATCGAACCAATCTTGTCACTCAAAACTAGAGGGGCACTCAGGCCACGATGGGATGAGGTAGCTAGATACTCGGGCGTGCTGAAATCGTTATAGGCCCAATGGAAGAGTAGAGAATGGAATGCTCAAGCACTGATGGCCGAAAAACTAAGTCCCAACTGGTAGTTCCTACGAAAAAGGTACCAGCCATCCTGACCGAAGTATATGATGGGATTACCGGGGGCCATCTGGGCATGAACAAAACCCTAGACAAAGTTCGCCAGCGATACTACTGGGTTAATCACTTTGAAGACGTCAGAGCTTGGTGCTAGAAATGTGACACCTGTGCAGCCAGTAAGGGCCCGAAGACCCGGACCAAGGGCAGAATGCAGCAATACAATGTGGGCGTCCCATTTGAGAGAATTGCCATCGATGTCGCCGGTCTGTTTCCCGACTCTGAGAGGAGAAACAAATACATTCTGGTCGCAATGGATTACTTCAGCCAATGGCCTGAGGCATATGCGATACCCAACCAAGAGGCAACCACGGTGTCGACGGTGCTAGTAGAACAACTATTCAGCAGGTTTGGCGTCCCGATCGAACTACGTTAAGACCAGGGGCCTAACTTCGAATCGAATGTATTCCAGAAGGTCTGCACGATGTTGGGGATCAGGAAAACGAGAACAACACAATACACCCACAGTCTGAGGGAATGGTGGAAAGATTCAACAGGACCATGGAACAACACCTATCCAAGGTCGCCAGCAACACCCAGCGTGCTTTGGATGAGCTTTTTCCCTCATTCTTGTTAGGATATGGCTCATACATAACATGCTGGCAATACACGAATTAGCTCGAACGCAGATGTTGGCCACCAGTGACCGGATGAAGACGCGATACGCCCTCAAGGCCAATTCAGTCGGGTTCCAAGAGAGTCTGGCTATACAACCCCCAACGGAGCAAGGTTAAATCTCCAAAGCTTACACCCGCCTGGGATGGTCCATACGAGGTGGTCAAGTGGCTTAATGACGTCGTCTACCGGATCCGTCCAAACCCCAGGGCTAAGTTGAAGGTCCCTACCATGGAGAGGATGTTTCTGACCGAGACGATCAGAATTAAAGGGGGGGGGGGTGTAACGAAATTTCCTTAAGCCGGCCCTGGTTTCATTCCACTACGACACCGATCGCTTTTAGGACAAAAAACTGTTCTCGAAATGGCTCGGCAGCTGTAGAATTGATAATTGACTGTACGAGTGGATTCGATGAGGGTTTTAAAAAAGCGGCCCATCATCGCGGCAGTGAGTTAGTACGGCGAAGAGCTTATGTTGTATTATATTTGTGATATTCGAATCAGCTGTTGTGTATATTTCATGTAAATAAAAGTTTCTAGAACGTGAGAGTAAATATTAGTTTTTAAATTTTAATTGAACCCACAGAGTATACTGGATGAGTTTTTTTGATGATCAGTATGGAGATCTCCGAAACTAGCGGAGATAGAGCAATGGTTAAATTGGGAAAGATTTGCAGTTTTACTGGCCCAATTTAATGACTCTTTCGGATTTTTGTAAAAAGTCATGGCTTACTAGATATTTTGAAAAAACGAATTTCTGTCGATTTAGTCAAATCCCTCTAGCTCCTTTGTTTTTGGTTTTATAAAAAAGTGTAAATATCAAAATTGAAGGGAATTGTATCCTGAATATGATTGTCATGTCCTCGTTTGCGTAACAGCTCTCGTTTTCGAGATATGACACAGCTTCTGCCGCAATCTCACGAGTTGATGTAGAAAGATTTTGATTTACCATTGCCAAAACATTTATTTGTGCTGCTTTGTTAATTTAATTATGTTCCTTTGGTGGTTTAGTAAAAGATCCATATCTGCGTAAACCGTAAAGCCTCTTAAATGTACATAGACGATTAAAATATCTATAAAAGTATTCCTCAGCTGCGCGAACTGAATTTTTATGACATATGATATAACATTCCACCATATTCAGTTTTTCTTCGTTAGAATATTTCACTTTATCACGAAAACTTGTCAATATCGACTATCAGTTCAGCACTACTAATTAAATACTCTCTGCGAGGTGTCATTAATTTGTACGCAAGACAATATATATTATATATAAATATAATATATACTGTTTCTGGCCGGGAACCTTCATCAGTTGCGCTTCCAACAATTGAATGTCCTCTCGAACACTTCTTTATGCATTTGATGCATTTCGTTAAGTTTGAAGACGCGAGATGTAAGACCGACATCTAGGATTTTCAAGAGAATCAGTACACAGAGGTTCCGAATCTGGAGCCGTTCCGTGTAATTGCTGTTCTCCCTTAACTCCTAGGACAGAATGTCACGATAAAATTTTCAGGTTACTTCACCTGTCAGAGATATTGAATACTCTCTTCGAGGTGTCATTCCTTTGTACGCAAGACAATATATATTATATATAAATATAATATATATTGTTTCTGGCCGGGAACCTTCATCAGTTGCGCTTCCCACAATTGAATGTCCTCTCGAACACTTCTTTATGCATTTGATGCATTTCGTTAAGTCTGAAGACGCGAGATGTAAGACCGACATCTAGGATTTTCAAGAGAATCAGTACACAGAGGTTCCGAATCTGGATCCGTTCCGTGTAATTGCTGTTCTCCGTTAAGTCCTAGGATACAATGTCACGATAAAATTTTCGGGGTACTTTACCTGCCAGAGATATTGACACAATTGGTCGAATTTCGACCACTGGGCGACAACTAGTATAATTTACTACGCAAAGAACAGAAAAACTCCCTAAAAACTAAATTTGGATTCTTTTGCTTTTCACGTCTACGGTGGTACTGTCCTTCATTTTTTAATATGGATAATTTCTTCGAATTGATTTATTCAGTGTTTCTAAAAATTGTTTTAATTTTTAAAAGTAGATTTAATTATGAAAAAATGATTTTAATACACTTTGAACTATTGGCGAAAATTGCGTTATTGCAATTGTTACAAGTACTTTAATCCTGAAGAAGGATTTATTAAGGGTCATGGCTATCTAGGTGTAGATTTTAAAATCGCTGTAAAATATCAACATGTACTGGTTGTTCAATTGAAATCTGAATTATCGTATCATTTCTTAGTAAACATAAAGTGATAGGAAATACAAAATAAGCATAAATGAGGTCTTCTGGTGTCTATTACCGATACCAAATTATTTTCATGGAGCCCTAAAACCCTAGAAGATATATCATGTCTACGTTGACGCCCCATATGCTTTAAATTTTACAGAATTTTTATGTTCATCGAAAGATATTAGGTATAATAGATAATCTGAAAGCTCTTTCTGTAAATATGATAGTAGAATAACAACGGGGTTTCTGGAGCGGAAGTGGCTTAGGGCTGCGCATCTAGTGTTTTGGGTGTGGTGTGCCCCCGTAGGGTTCCTCTGGGGGCTCCGTTGGGGGCCCCCGTGTTGTGTGTATGTCGGTGGAGGGCCCCCGTGTAACGTTATGTGAGTATAGGTTATGTGTGATTGGTGTGGGGGCCGAGGGGGGCCCCCGTGTAAGGTTATGTGTTTATAGGTGTGCTTCCTCTGGGGGCTCCGCTGGGGGCCCCCGTGTTGTGTGTATGTCGGTGTCGGGGGCCCCCGTGTAACGTTATGTGAGTATAGGTTATGTGTCGTTGGTGTGGGGGCTGATGTATGGTGTAAGGTTATGTGTTTATAGGTGTGCTTCCGTGGGGGGCTCCGCTGTGGTCCCTGTGTTGTGTGTATGTCGGTGGAGGGCCCCCGTGTAAGGTTATGTGAGTATAGGTTATGTATCGTTGGTGTGGGGGCTGATGTATGGTGTAAGGTTATGTGTTTATAGGTGTGCTTCCGTGGGGGTCTCCGCTGGGGCCCCGTGTAAGGTTATGTGTCATTGGTGTGGGGTATGGTGTAAGGTTATGTGTTTATAGGTTATGTTGTCTTTGGGTGTGTTTCCGTGGGGGCTCCGCTGTGGCCCCCGGTGTCATTGGTGTGGGGGCTGATGTTTGGTGTCCTATGTGTGTATAGGTTATGTGTTTATAGGTTATGGGTGTGCTTTCGTGGGGGCCCCCGGTGTGTGTTGGTGGTGTCTGGATGGTGTGTAATAGTGAGGTTATGTGTGTTGTCTTGCGGGTGTCGTTCTTTAGGGGGGACCTGATGGCTGTTATGGGGGCTGGTGTGTTTGATGAAAAGTGAGGTTATGTAAAGGGGGCTGAAATGATGATGATATGGTTGACGTTGTGTTTTGTGTGGTGACAGGTTGTAACGTCGTGTGTTCTGTGGTTCGTGTCCGTGTGAGACTGTGATAGGTGAAGGGTTAGGTTAGTTTCTTGTTCCGTGGTTGACGTTGTGTTTTGTGAGGGTCGATTTAAACTTGAACTAGCATTTTGCTCTAAATTTGTCAAGACAGCATACAATGCATATTCCACATTCCATTAGCTATCATCATGATGCTACATTGCCAAGATAATCAATTCAATCGTGTGTTTTCCCTAGGTATAGGGATTTTTCTCATCGCTGTTTAAAGAAACAATAAGCACTAAGTTTGTTTTTCCGGGATCTAGGGAAATATGGAAATCTGACAATCTGGCCCCTCTTAGCGGGCCTCCCTCCACTTTTTCTGTGACGTCATGATACATCCTTTAGTCATCTTAACAATCCCTCCACTTTCTGTCATATGTTAGGAAAAGGTATGGTTATATTTATGATGAATAATGTTGAGGGATATAATGTATAAAGGAAAATGAAAAAAAACTATTAGTAATACCTAATTTATTATAAATTTCATGTGAATAAAAAATATGTATTCTCTAAGAGCATTGGCTAATAATGTATTATCGCTAGAATCACTCCATGTATGAAACTATAAACATTTAAACTACAACATTTAGTATCGGTTGTTATTATTTTACATGTAGAATTCAACCATTTATCAACAGTAATTATTACATTTAAATAATATGTATAAAAATTAATACTTTCAAGTAATTTACCCTGTGTGATAGTAAATGAGTGTCTATGTTTAAAATTTCTTCAATATCAAATTGACTCAACCGCAAACTGTTATATTTCTGCACCTTTATTGACTTATCAAGATCACTGGTTGACGACAGGCTAACAGTAAGGAATTGTCCACATAGTACAGGATTATGTAAAAAGTCGTTCTCTTCATCATCTTCTGTGAAAAATATATCCAGAGACTTTCGTAATGTTTCTGTAACTTTGAACCATTCAGATTTATTAAAGATAACTTTTTCATCATCTTCTCGCTGTAGAACTATTACTGGGTCAAAGCATCTAGCAGGACTCAAGCCACAGGACACTGTACAAAAAGAACTATATAGTCGAAAGCACTGGGATAATAGTAACACTTTTTCTGATTTTGCTTCTTCTTCATATTGATTCAAAACACTATTAACAGTTTCCATATCATCATCATCACTAAAAGTAGGCTCTTCACTCGACATTTTGATCGTTTGATAGTTAAACTGGAACTGTCGTCTGGTATACAGGTTATGGTAAATGAATATCTCCCCCACTTATAAGATGTTTTTCTCATCAATCCAACTATCATGTGACTCATTGAAACCCAACCAACGTACTTTAACTTTACCAGATTTGCGCTGTAAAATTTTTTCTACCAAATAAATGTTAGGGTGTATTGTTTTCTGAAGTTCAGCTTCATAGAAACCGCCTTGAATGGGCTGACCAAACATGTCTTCTAGAAGATACGTAATTGGGTTATTCAATTGAATTTTAGTGATTTTAAATAGTTCTGTGGTCCAGTTGGGGGTATACCCTTTTGCAAAAACGTGTTTTGTTTTACTTATTTTCACTATATCTCCAACTTTGAACTTTCTCTTACCTACAACTGTCATATTTCTAAATGAATTAATAATTGTATCTTTTGTTACATCACTAGGGCGCATTTTTGTTGTACTATGAATCCTATTGTTGTAGTTGTCAACGAGGGAAGGTAATATGTCAATCCACTTGTAGGTACCATTTAAGCTGAAATATTTAAATAAGTTCTCTTTCAAAGTTCGTATGGATCTCTCTGCAATTGACGCCTTTTTGTTACTATATGTACTATAATGGTTTATTCCATATTTGTGCATTAATTTTTTAAAGTGAAAATTGAAGTATTCTCGTCCCTGGTCAGTCTGAATATGTTTTGGCTGCCTCCCATTTCTGAGGATTTCTTCAAACGCTCGTGTTACTTCTTCACCAGATTTTGTTTTTAGGGGCTTTGCCCACATGTACTTAGAGAAACAATCGATTACAACTAGAATAAAATTATAATTTTTATTTTCTTTGGCAAATAAGTTTAATTGAGCTAAGTCACTTTGCCATGTTTCATCAAACCCTTTAATAATGGTTTGACGTCGAGGAAAATTTTTTCTCACTGGCCGATGAAGTTCCTTGATAATTTGTATTTTTTCTTTAGAGTGCTGCATTTCATGTTGTTCCTAAGAAGGATCACCATCAACTAAAATGCAATTACTTTATAGTTTGTCCATTGTTTTGAAGGTCAAACTTATGTTTAAG
The DNA here is from genome assembly GCA_034190945.1 of Octodonta nipae. Taxonomy (NCBI): domain Eukaryota; kingdom Metazoa; phylum Arthropoda; class Insecta; order Coleoptera; family Chrysomelidae; genus Octodonta; species Octodonta nipae. The sequence goes on from CM067217.1 coordinate 108,258,256, forward strand.
GTCTTTTAAGTCTTTTCTCAATGTTATTTCTAGTTGTTTTACGCCATGCAATTCAGTAAAATACTTACTCATTTCAGCTCGCACATCGTTAATAACGTTTTGGTGTGCATTCAATTGTTGGTTAATAGAAGTTATATGTTTCTGATCCAGCACATCAATAGAGCTTTTAAGTTCGGTAAATGCTTGATTAATGGAGATTATTGAACTATCATTTCTCTTTTTCAGCTCTTCAATTTCACTAATTGTTTGATTTATATTTGAGGTAATGGAAGCAATTGAATTATCATGTTTCTGTTCCAGTTTTTGAATAGAGCTTTTAACTTCACTAAATGTTTGATTTATATTATTTAATGCCTCTTGCAGAGCATCCTTCCTCTCATTTATATAGTTTGTTGCAGATTCCATAAAATCATTAATAGTATTTTGTAATTGCTGACTAGATTTACTAATTACGTCATTTTGCTGCTTTTCCAAGGTTAACTTAACGTTTTGAATTGCTTCATCAACGTATTTCTTATTTGCAGCATCTGAATTGTTTTTAGGTTCCTTAATATTATAAATTGATATATTTCCAAAGTCAAAATTCCCATCAGGTTCAATTCTGAATGGTAATCTCAATGTGGGTAATGGTGTGTGTGATGAAGGTGATACAGATGTTCGACCAAACTTGTCCACACTCATGGTAAAACTGTTTAAATTTAACAGATTTACCGTATTATATTACCTTCTTTTAGTTCATTAATTAGCGCAATAATTTCATTATCAACTGAAGTATTTCCGGCTTCTTTAGCCGCTGTTAGTAGTTTTAGACGTTCACACAATTCATTAGGATCATCCCAATATCGGTATTCAATAGGGTATCGATTAAAAATCATTTTGTTGGTTGAAAGACCGTAACCGCTTGTTGAATTACTTGGAACAGCGTGATCTGAGATATTATAAAATGGTTTAATGATATTCCGGTATTTGTATTGTTTGGATGCCTTAAGGTTTCCTTTAGTATTGCGGTGAACATTAGTGGTTTCTAATAGAGTTTTATAGACTTTTAAATCATCCTCATTATAATTTTGCGGTTGCTGATAAAAAATAAGTTCATAGAGTCCTGGGGTTCCTTTATACATTGTGTTATCAATATTAATATTACCATTTCTATCAAAAGCTACTTCTTTTGACCCTAATACCCATCTATCATTGGCATACTGAGGACCGTATATTTTATCAATTTTGTAACTTTTATTCAAGTAATCAATAATGTAAGGATTCGTTGCTTCTGATGTATCATGAAACACGTCATCATCGTCTTCGTTGTCCACAACAGTGTGAGTCTCCAATGATTCGCGTTTAATGGGTTGCGATGGTTGGGGGTCTTTATTCTTTGAAGCTAATAACTGATTATTGACTAATTGCTTCAGCGGTTTTACTACTGGTTGAAAGAGTTTATTTAATGTTTCATCATGTTCGGATTTCCCCAATTTTAAACTGAGATACTTTTTTCGAATTGATTTTGCAAGTTGTTTTACTTTTTTCTTGCGAAGAGTATCAGCAACTTGTTTATCGATCGCTGACATTCTGTATACTACGGTGTATTGAGATTTGTAAGTTTTATATATTTGTCAAAACCTTTTCGATATCTTCCATCATTGAGATTAAATTCCTTAATGATCACTAAAAATCCAAATGGACTATTCCAGCATTCGGCACAGAGTGTTTTAAAATTTTCATATGACATGTCTGGTGAAACATGCTCATCAAAGACGTGTTTAAGATTCGTTTCGTCTTGTTTAAATAGAATGATAGAATTTGCGTTATCTCTTATCAGTTGTTTAGGTATCTTGCTATAAGTTTGGCATAAGTAAGCAACATCTATGGATTTATGACGACACATAGAAAAATATTCTCGTATTTTGGCTTGGTTGTCACATGCAACATCATCAAATATGAAAATGGAACATTCCCTTGCGTTGCTTAAATCTATTACTGTTTCATTATCGTTAAATGGAAAATATGAGAGACCTTTGACTTTTTTTAACACATCTTGTAATAGTTGATATTTTGGTTGATATAATGACCTTGAATAAACATACACATTCTTGAATCTTAACCCATTCTCGTTGAATATGAGAGATAATAGTGCATTTGTTTTACCACAACCGCTGGGACCACAGAAAATGGCTCGAAACGAATTTGGTAACAGTTCTCCATGTTTCTTATCACCCCCACTTCCTTCTACGAAATCCAAATTTACAATTGGCAGAGTTGTTTCTTGTTGTGTTAATGCATACATTATATAGACTAAGTTAGGGGGTGTAGAAATCTCAGTTATATATAGAGTAATTTTTAATTACCAAAAAATATATATAAAATTTCAGTTCGTTAATTATTTGGTTAGTATTATGCTAGTTGCCGACAAGCACGGAGGTTCTGGCATAGTTAACACTCTAATTAATAAATTACCTGTTGAATTACACATACCAGGTTATCAGTTTTGTGGACCAGGTACGAAACTCAAAGAACGTCTTGCAAAGGGCCAGACTGGTGTTAATAAATTGGATAACGCTTGTCGTCAACACGATATATCTTACAGTTACCATAAATCTCTCAGTGAACGTCATAAAGCAGATTTGGAACTAGAGAATAGGGCTTGGGAAAGAGTTAAAGCCAAAGACGCCAGTTTAGGAGAAAAAACCGCTGCTTGGTTTACAACTAATACAATGAAGGCAAAAAGAAAACTTGGACTTGGTGTTAAACAGAAATGTAGTGGAGGTGCTCTTTCGTTTCGACAACATGTTCTCGTACCCATTTTAGAAGCGCTTAAGAAATCTTTTGAATCATCAGGGAAAGGATTTCAAACCCGGAAAGATATTTTCAAACCATCATTACAGGCATTACGAATAGCTAGAATGAGAATAAAAAAAGCTGGCGGTCGCAAAAGAATTCGGGTACCCAGAATAATACCATTTAATTCAAAAACAGGAGGTATTTTACCATTAATACCAATCTTTGCAGGACTTTCTGCATTAGGTTCATTGGCGGGGGGTGCCAGTGCTATAGCGAAAACTGTTATTGACGCTAAAAATGCCAAAAAGACTTTGGAGGAAAATCATCGTCATAATAGTGCCATGGAAGAACTTGGGCGCAAAGGTTCTGGTCTTTATTTGAAAAAGTATCGGAAAGGTGGGTACGGTCTTTTCCTAAAGAAACAAAAAAACTTCCAATAAAGCTACCCAAACGAGCATTATTTAATCATGAGCTTGAAAAATACGCTAAAAGATTAAATATATCAAAATTCCGGGGAGTATTTATGCGAGATACATTACCACGCAAACCACATAGTAAAGAAACAGCTATTGTTAACTTAGACATAAATAGAAACCCCGGTACGCATTGGGTAGCTTATATGAAAAATGGTGCTTCTGTGGAATATTTTGACAGTTTTGGAGATTTGAAACCACCTAAAGAGTTGGTGTCTTATTTCGGACCCCACGTAAAAATTCAATATAACAGTTATCCTTACCAAACTTATGACCAAACAAACTGTGGACATTTATGTTTGGGATTTCTATATAATAAGGGATGATTGGTATGAAAATGTTCAGTCATGTCTGTGATCCTAACGTTGAAGGGTCACACTTCTATACTTTCAATTGATTTCGAACCACCAATACTGTTAAATCCTGACTATAATTACGGATTAGCTTTATTAAGTTTTCATTCATACAATAGTATTCCCAATATTGAAAAAGGTGCAAAATTTTATCTGTATACCAGTGGCCAAAAGAAGATTGAAATAGACATTCCTGAAGGTTCGTACGAGATAAGTGACATTGAATCATATATTCGACAGGCTCTTTCTCTACAGAATCAACCAGAAGATATTTTTTCTTTGAAACCAAATAATAATACATTAAAGTGTGAAATATACAGTACCAAGTATACTATTGACTTTCAACCAGAAGATAGTATAGGACCCATATTGGGATTTTCTAAACGTATTCTTAAACCAAAAGCTCGTCACGCATCTGATATACCTGTCAATATAATAAAAACAAGAACGATTCATATAGACACCAACATTACTTCTGGGGCATTCTACAACGAAAAACCTTCACATACAATTTACGAATTTGCTGTTAGGGTTGATCCTGGTTTTGCCATTGACGAAACACCGCAACATCTTATTTATTTACCAGTAAATCGTTTTGAAATTAACAATATCACATTAAGAGTTCTCAACCAAAATTTTGATTGTGTTAATTTTAGAGGTGAAGATATAATAGTAAGGTTAGAGCTTAAACAATTTTAGGATGTTGGTTGTCAACAAGTATAAAATCATAAATCTCCAAAAAGAGAATTCAGTACCAACGAAACGAGCAAAGAGGAAACTTACTTCTTCTAACAAGCTCTTTCTACAATCACTAGGATATCATGTCAACTCAAATGTTTGACGTATTCCGTAAACCAAATTTTGATGATTCCATTCGAAGGGTAGAAGTGCGAACTTATTATCCGTATGTGAAATCATTTAGTAATAATGATATTGTTGAAATTACAATTAACCAGGCAGACTGCTGGTTTTTAATGGCAGAGTCTGCCATTGACATAAAAGGAAAAATTGAAAAAACCAATAATGGTAATGGTGATATTTTATTGGCACCTAATGCTGGGGCCTTTTTCTTTGATAGCATTACCTACGAACAGTGCGGAAAAGAAGTGGATTCAGTTCGAGATCCAGGACGTGTTAGTACTATCAGATCATATTTGTGCTATGATCCAAATAATTCCAAGGACTTAACAGTAGCTGGATGGAATTACCCTCACAACCCCATTATTAATACAGACAAATCTTTCCGACTGATGATTCCTTTGAAGCATTTACTTAGTATTTTCAACGACTATAATATGGTAATGTATGGAAAACAAACACTTCGGTTAGTAAGGTCTCGAAATGATAACGACTGTCTTATCATTAGAGATGCTAATACAACCGGCAAAATTGTGATTGAAAGCATAGAATTAAAAGTCAAACATGTCTTTCCCAATGATGATTTAAAGTATAAACTTTTACAATCAATTAAACAGGATACTCCTATTATATTACCATTTAGAAAATGGGAATTGCATGAATTACCTGCTTTGAAAGCTGGCGGTAGTAGAGAAATATGGAGTGTAAAAACATCCTCAGCAGAAGAAAGCCCACGTTACGTAATTGTAGCTTTCCAAACAAACAAGTATGGTAAAATTTCAGCAAATCCCACAGAGTTTGATCATATTGATATTAGCAATATTCGCTTAACATTAAACAGTGAATATTGGCCGAATGAGAGAATGATGATAGACTTTACCAATAACGAATACAGTGAAATATATAAGAACTATACAGATTTTTATTTGAATTATGCTGGTGAAAAACATCCTCTTGTTGATTACGTTGCGTTTAAATCACGACCTCTATTCGTGATAGATTGTTCAAGAAGGGATGAAACTATGAAATCAACAACGGTTGATATTAAGTTAGATATTGAATCGAAAACAGGTTTCCCTGATAATACTAGAGTGGTATGTATCATTATTCATGATACTATTATGGAATTCCTCCCACTCAGTGAGGTTGTTAAGCATATATATTAAGTCAGTACCAATCCAGTAGTAGTAGTAGTTGATTGTTGACCATCATGAAGACAGCAACAGTAGATATACAAGGATTTAATCTTCAAAATAATGAATTTATTTTCAAAGAAATGGCTATTAGAATTGGGATGCAACTCAATCATTATTTATTCAAACCCCCAAAGACATATTGTACATTATCTAAGGAAGAAAGGCAGACAGTGAATTATTGTGAACGTAAATGTCATGGATTGAGATATTCCAGTGGTTATATTGAATATATAGAAATAAACAACATCATAAGGACCCATTTGACGGATATAAATTGTATTTTCGTTAAAGGTCATCAGAAATATGATTTACTTGTTAAGAAATTGGAAGAAATGAATTTGGAGGAGATAAAAGTTGTCAACATCGAAACACTGGACGGATGGGCACAGGAGCCGACCCCTAAAATGGAAAATGGTGGTAATCCAGTCTGTTTAAATCATAAACAAGGACAATTTACATGTGCTATAAACTGTGTTAATCTTATACATGATTGGGTTTATAACAATACTAATGTTGAATGTACAGTATCACTGAAATATAAGATGTATTTTTGAAAAATTGTTTCATTTATTATCACTATACATTTACAGACATTTTTTTAAGATATTTTATAACAAATTTTAAAATGAGAATGAGAAATGAACAAATTATCAAACACACAAGAATAAATGTATTTTTAATATCACTTTGCAAGTCCATTGGAAAGTCACTATTTTTTAGCGATGAAGTTTCATTACACATGCATGAAGCTGTTGAGGTTTCTGCTGTCTCATAAGTATTTGTTGTTGCTGATGAGTCACTAGGTGACGTTGATTCCTTAATCTTAATAAAAGATTGTGTGTCTCCTTCTGTTCCATCAGGAAATAGTAACTTTAGTTTATATAATAGATTAGTGGATTGAGGTAGTTCGAAATAATATACAGGCAGATTCCCATCATTTACAAGAGTTTTTCTCATTAGTGTAAACTGAGACCTGTTATCACAAGCCGAAAAACATATTGCAGCATCTTTAACCCCATGTGGAGAATTAATGTATAAGATGTTGTTTATAATTGCAGTTAAAATTATGAAACTTTCCTTCAAAACTGCCATGGCTGAATTCTATTTAATGGGTACTGTGCAGGTGGAAGTTTTCTCTTCTCAAACAACTTATTCCAATTTTGGTTCAACCAAACTATTTTCTTATTACTTTTATCGGTTGTAATTTTAGGTTTGCACTGTGGCGAATACATAGATAAACTAAACTCTCTCAATATGATTTAATTATATTTAAAGCTAGTTTCTTATCTAAGCCATATGACATCAGCACTTTTTAGAAGACTTTAAATCAGTATAATTACTGAACCCCAATTAGATTTCAGTTAGTCCTACAATGAACTTCCTGTGGTTAGTACCATTGTTTTTACCGTCCTTAGCGGCAACAGTTATAGATGAACATGATGCAAAGCAGTATTTAGAACATTATGGGTACATTGAGAATAACACGCAAACTGACTTTAATTCTGTACTAGTAAACTTCCAAGAACAGTATAATTTACCTGTAGATGGAACATTGAATGAAGAAACAATTAATTTAATGAACAGACCAAGATGTACAGTTGGTGAAAATAATTTTGCATTGGTATCCAAATGGAATAAGACGTATTTGAACTGGTATTTTCCCCAAGCACAAATTGAACATCTTCGTGTTGCCGAAAAAGCATTTAAAATGTGGGAAGAAAAATCAAATATATATTTTAAACAGCTTAAAATTCCTAAACCTAATCCTGATATAACAATTACTGTTATGCCTAAAGTACATAGTTTCCGGTACAATTGTCAGGGAAATACACAATGTCCTAACAATTTTGATGGTAAGGGGAGTGTGCTAGCACATGCTTATTTTCCTGAAAACGATATATGCCGAGAAATTCATTTTGATAGTGAAGAGAATTGGTATTTTGGTCTTGATGGTAATGTGCCTGAAGGTCAAGTTAGTTTTTTAATGGTTCTAACTCACGAAATTGGTCATACCCTGGGTTTAGCTCATAGCAAAGTTCAAACAGCTGTTATGTATCCCTGGTACCAAGAACAAATAACAGAAATAAATGATGATGATAAATTAGCACTTGAAACTTTGTATGGTGCCGTTAATAAACCTCACCCTACAACACCATCAATAAAGAAACAGTATACTACTGAAAAGATGAAAACAGGAAATGGAACAAAGAATTTGTGTGACGTTAAGTGTCCTGAATCTATGTTTTTAGCATATGCCTCAGATTTTACAAGTTATAGACTCTATATTATAGACAAGCAATTACTGTGGAAGATAAATATAAATGACCCGAAAATTCCGTCAGAACCAGAAACATTAGCAGATTACTTACCTAGAGAGCTTACACATATTTCACATGTTGTCCAGAATTCCTTCGGTAATTTGATTGTTGTTAGTGATAATCATTTTTATGAGGTATCCTTTCCCAGTTTACAAATTCAAAAAAATATTGACATTGTTTTACCCAAGAATAGTAGAATTAACACAGTATTTAGTTCATATTCAGGAAAACTTTACATTTGGTACAACAATGTCTCATTTTATGAAATTAATGGAGATAATAAAATATCCAACAGAGGACGTGTGAAGGATATGTTTCCAGGTGTCCCAGAAGATATTACATCAGCTTTCCGTTACATTGATGGACATATGTATTTTTTTCGTCAAAACACTTATTACAAATATAATGAATTTTCTAGAAGAGTTGTTCAAGCAGGAGTTTTTAATTGGAGTTTATTCAATGTTCCATGTCCACATGAGGGAGTAATAGAGCAGTTGAGAACTTTGTTAATGAGAATAATACAAATATATGAATAGAACAATATTTATTGTAATTAATAAAAATAAAATATAAATTTTACAATATGTTATGTTTTATTTAATATATAATCCTAAAAATATTAATTTAACAATATATAATCCTAAAAATATTAATTTAACAATATATTTTATTTAATATATAATCCTAAAAATATTAATTTAACAATATATTTTATTTAATATATAATCCTAAAAATATAATAAATATGATTCAAAGCTACTCCTTATACCCCCAAGGAAGGGTATCTGTTGAAGCAGGTAGTAACTGACGCTTATCGTCATAAGGATTAAGGGCTATTTTGGTTTGTTCTATACTGTAAATGTTATGGGCAAACGATTGAATTGTTCTTTGAGAAATGAACTTTTCTTTGTGATCCGTTAAACAATTAAGGTAGTCTTGAAAAGATATTTTATTTTTAACAATGCTAGATTTGATCCCCTTAGACTTTTTTGTGCATTTATCCTCATTAGTATCGTATATTTTGAATGTATACATCTTTGATCTCAAACCAATGAACACTTTAATGATTTTACCATTAACCTCATCTTTCATGAGGCCAGGAACTTTTTTATTTACAAGAGGTATATTGTATTGATTATCTGGAGGATAATCACTTGTGTCAAACTTGCATATGTCAGCTTTAATAATTTCTTCATATACATTATCAGACTTTATTTCATATATTAAGCTATCTGTGTCTGTATATAACAGTTTGCATCTACCAGGGAATTTCTTAAGCATATATCCATAATGGAAATCGTACACACATGTTTTTGAAATTTCTAAAATTGCCATCCCTACATATAGAGGTTTATTAAATACAATATTTAATTTGTTCAACTCTATTGCCATTAAGTTATCACTAAATATAGTGCGATTATGAAACGCTGGATTCGATATTAAATTTTTTGCACCATACCGTCCCTCCCATTTATTCACTAATTTCACGACCCGATGTTTTCTTATATTTTCCATTGTTTTACCAAAAACTGCGTTATTTGCCAATTTGTAAAGGTTTTTTTCAAAATTAGTAGTAGCTTTAGTTCGCAGTTTGGTATTTAAATCAATATATGGTTTTAACCATGGACTTTGACTGAATTTCAATATGCGGTGAATCTTTTTAAGTTTCAACCCATACTGTAGAGCTTGCTTTAAATTTCTATAATGGATAATATATTTTTGTTTATCATAAAGTGTTGTCATCAATTTGGGTAATTTAGACCCTGGTGGGATAGAATGTTCAGCACAGAATGGCAAATCCTTGTGCGTTTTATGAAGACTTGCACAGTATTCTAAATCAACTTCTAATATATAACCTTCTGGAGAATCATCAGATATGGAATTAACATCAAAAATTTCCACATTTTCCACCCATTGAAAATTCCCATGTGGTAGTGGCTGACTCATTGCCCACCCATATAAATTATTGACATCTAGATAGAGGATATAGGAAGATTCCTTTTCGGGATCAAAATTGGGTAAGTGCTGATTGTTAGCTTCAGCATAGCGATTACAGCATTGACTTATTCCACCTCGAATTCCTTTCTCAATAAAAAGAAGAACATCTACGTCCTGAATTGTTTCCAATTTGCATTTGGTATACTTTAGCATGCATGTCCACGTATAACCTGGCATAGTATAGAACCAAGCTGGATCTAACCCATATGTGGAATGCGCCTTAGTACGAAAATTTTCAAATACATCTGCTAAAAGCAGTACATCAGTTTTTAAATATAAGTCAGAATATTCACCTAGAGATTTCAATTGAAAATGAGAGAAAACAGTTTGGGCATGCTGATAATTGTCTGCAGAAAGTTCAGTGTCACAGAGTTTGTTATAGAAGTGCTTAATTGAAGGAAGGGTAGGTTCTTCTAATTTTTCCCAAGAATCAATATAGTCGTAACAGAAAACACCTTTACGAGTAAGAAGATTTAAAGAGTAATCATTCAAATAATTGAAAACAGATTTCAAATTTTGGAATCTATCTTGCGACAGTGTTGAAACTAGTTCTTCTAAAGATGCTCCTAAAAACCTAAATGAGTCTATAAATCGAAATTTTATGTTTGTATCATTATCATACTGAGTAAATGAGATGTATTTCTCTTTATTAATTGGTAATAGTGAAATTTGACTTGTTTTACCCAAACACTTTATGATAAAATGACTGTCGTATCCGGTGAGGTTATGAAATACAACTGGTATGACAACACCCTTTTGAAAATTTAAGTTGCAAATATTATGGGCATATCCTCTAAAATCCCCTGTAAAATGGTCATGGTCTTTTACTATAACAGAATTTTTGTCAAAAGGTTTTTCACATATGTGACAAAAACCATTATCGGATATAAGATTAGGCTGAATTCTCATAGGAACAATATTTTTATTTTTTAACTGAATAAATTTAGCAACCTCCTGCAACTCTTGTGAAAACCATTCCATACAATCTTTTCCCCTGTATGACTTAAAATAGGACAAACTATCATCGTATGAACATTTCAAATAATACCCTGCACTGAAAGGAATATGGTTTTGATACTTATTGGTTTTTTTATTTAAAGCTTCATTGTCTTTATAGGGAACAAGAATTGATTCAAAATCAGCGTATAAAACAAATGGTAATTTTTGTTTGCTTTTATAATTATTAAATTCAACATAATTTTCTTTTGGAAAAGACACTTTACATTTATTTATTACAGAGCAATACTCAGTATGATTTACCAATTGATCTTTACTAGAAAAATAATTTAAACAAATATCGCAAATGAATTTTGTCTCTTTATGTTTATTTAATTGAGTTGATACTAATCGAGATAAATTTTTAATCCAACAAAAATGAAAAGATATTTCTGAGGTATCATTGTCTACAGGAATTGCATCATAGTCATTAATTTTTCTAAAATATTTATTTTGAACCATTAATAGGTTTATGTGTTTTTCTAACTTATTTTTACAAAGTCGGGCTGGTACAGTAACATATTGCAAACTATTTCTGATTTCCTCTAAACTTAAAACAAAAACATTAATTGAAATATTATTTAATTTTTCAAATTTAGAAATTTGATCCAAAGTTATAGGGAATTCAATACCATCAAAATTTAAAATGTCTTTATAATTTGGATAAGATGATAGTCTGTCAGAATTGTTTTCAACTGGAAATAAAGCTGACATTACAGCCCATGCAAAACAGGCATTATCATTATAATTTTTCACATTGACACATGCATGTTTTCTAGAAATTTCCTCCGGTAATCTAATATAAGAAGACCCTGCATTATTACTAAAATAAAATTTGTTTATGTTCACTTCTAAATTTACAATCCTACTCAGTGAAAATCCGCTATCTTTTTCAGAAAATTCTTGTAATTTTGATAAAATTTTATCCTTAACAAATTCCAGAAACCAACTATGAAGTACTGTTCCATGATCTACTAGAACATTTTTTGTGTTAAAATATTTAAACTCACATATTTCCTCGCCCTGTGAAGTTTTTATGAATTCACCGCAAAATTTAGTGTTTACTTTAACTGTTGGATAAGATTTCAAAATATTTGAAATACGTGATTTGATAAGATAAAATGCATCGTCTAAGAATTGAATAATATCTTTATGTTTTAAATTTATAATTACCCCAGTCCTAATTCTACCCATGAAAGCTGACTCTACATCTTCCCACTGAACCCTTGTACTACGTTTTCTATCACCATTAACAATTGGATTTAATAAAGTTTTAATTTGAGTTCGCAAATTTTTTAAATAACATAAATCACTTTGCAATTTATTTGAAAGCCCAAGATCACATTTACTTTTCTTTATTGTCCTATTATGAAGACGAATTTGGCTATTAATATGTTTTAACCATGTATTCTTCATTTCATCATTTGAATTTTGTAATAACCCAAAAGCCTTATGAAAAATAGATTTAATGTCAGTACTAACCTGCATTTTGGAGTAGCTTTGAATCCTCTAAATTTCGGTTATTTCGAACTTTGTAATTGATTGGTATTTTCCAGTTGCTTCCTCAAGTCCTCGGAAAACTACTGCGTATTTCCCTGGAATACAGTGTTTAAGTTGGGGCTTAAAGGCTGCTGTCACTCGTTGTGGCAAAAAACAGCTATTTTCTTCTAAATCTAATAGAATTGCCTCTCCGTATTTGCCATTCACTACCCTTGCTGCCAATATTTTAAATTTTTGCCCCTCTGGCAGGTCTTTCAGTTTGATCAGGGGCTTGCGTTCCGCAACTGCACAAACATTTATAGCTTGTAAATTCATGTTTACTAAAAATATAATTTGAAATAATCAAAAAATGTAATACAAACAAAAACAAAAAACTTACTTTTTATCAGCACTCAATGTATTGAGAAATTAGAAAATATTTCGTCAAAGACTGTCGAAGAATTGTACCAAAAACTTTGTATAAGTTGATACAACCAAAGTAATTTGAACTCTGAATAAAAAAACGCGGTTGAATTTCCTTATTTATACGATTATCACCACCACTAATACCACATTTAAAACACATAAATTGGGAACATAAATGTTTGTGGTCTTTAAATTCCTGATTTCTAAAATAAACTTACATCAAGTTTGCGGCTAACATGTAAACATTCAAATCCGCTTTACTAAGATAAAATATAAATAATGGTATTTCACCGGAAACTGATAAAACAATGAGCTAATTGTTTTCAACAAACTTGTGGTTGTTTAGTTCCGCCTTACTAAGATATGATATAAACATTGGAATTTCATCGGAAACTGATAAAGATATAACATAACTTTTTGTGGTTGGGATGTGGTCGTTAATTTCCGCTTTTTTAATTAAATTGTAAATAATGATATTTTACCGGAAATTGATAAAAACCATGACGTGAGTGTTTGCGATCTTTTTGCGGTTGTTCAGTTCCGGTTTACTAAGATAACATATACATTTTTACGGCAATTTTTAATCAATCTATTTTCTGAGGTTTTTATTATTTATATAATTTTTAAACAGTAAATTTATTGGGTTTTCTAATATCAACATGATTTTCCTTAGGAAATATAATTTTTACCACTTAACTGCGATTAGGAGTACAATGAATGTTTATAGAAGATTATGGTAGATAAATTTTAAAAACGGAAATGTCGCAGGATATATAAGAAATATATTAACAATAAAAAGTTTAGTTTCGTGTAAATTGTTGCAAGAAGTGTCAAAATGTTCAGTGAAAGTTTTTTTGAAGAAATTGAAGAAGAAATTACAATGATGCAAAATCGAGAGAAGGCAGCTAAAGAAAAACCATGGGACAGGAGTGAATATACCCAACTGCAGCTTTTAACAAATAGATTAACTCCTCCCATGTATATTGAGAGGTATTTCGACGAAAAGTAAGTTTTTCAAACAATTTTCTCTTTTTGAGTAATTCTCAAATCTCTTTTTATTTTGTTACAGTGGATTAAATGATAGTCCCTCTCTTCGATTCGAAAGAGAGGCAACGAAAACTCCACCGAATGAGTTCATAAAAATGGATTTGTTAATAAATCCATATATCTCTTTCGTGGACGAAATGTAAGTTTTTACAAAGCATTTCTCTCGTTATGTATATGTTCAAATATATCTTTGTTTATTACAGTGGATTAAAGGTGAGCTCCCCTATAGGCAGTCAGGACTGTCAAAATGGGTGCGATCTGCACTTTTGTTTCTGTGAAGAATCCATAAAAATTCACAAGATGGATTCCAGTACAAGGTAAATTTATAAAATTTAATTCTTGCTTCATGATCTTAAATATTTTCTTTTATTTTTATAGTAATATAACGTGTCCAGAAACAATGCCTGATTCACCCATTGCACCCACAGGGGGACAACCGAGTGAAAGGTAAATATACAAACTTGTTTTCTCTTATTTATTAATTAATATATATATATATATTGTTACAGTGAAAAGACTCCTAAATCACGGTCCCCCATACAGTGGCAGCAACGCCAATATTATGGCAGTCAGTACTGCCATAACTGCAATATGAGTTTCTGTTTTTGTTCCTTATCAATAAGGATTCATAAAAATATTTAATTTAAGGTATATTATTGTTTCTTTTATTTTTCCTTTTATTTATTGCTCTCCAGAAAACCTTATATATTTTTTGTTGTTACAGGTTCAAAAACAGAAACGGCGGAGCTCACCTGCAAACAGCCCACTTATTTAATTTTTTATTAGGTTAGGTTAGGTTAGGTTAGTTTATAATGTTATATATATTCAATTATTTAATAAAATTATATATTTTTATAAACAGATTTTCATTCCATTTACAAAAAATCGTAAAAGACATTTAAATTCAAATTCTAAACATTTTCCTTCACTTCACTTTCTAAGTTCTAAGAGTTAACAATAATGGAAGAACAAACATATAATATTTTTGAATCTTTTGAAATGAGACTGGCAACATTTGAAAAATGGCCAAGTTCTTTTCCGAAAACAAGTTTGGCTGCAGCAGGGTTCATTTACTCTGGAAGAGACGATGTAGTTATATGTCCCTTTTGCAAAACTGAGGGACATAAATGGATGCCTAATGACGATCCTCTTATAGATCACTTACGATGGAGTCCATTGTGTCCTTTCCTTCATATTGACGACACCATATCAAAATTACCTGTATACAATAATAAGTGTACATTTGAAAGCAGATTAGAAACATACAACACCTGGCCAAAAGCATTAGTTCAAAGACCTCATGAATTAGCAAAAGCTGGGTTTTTTTATACTGGGCATGGGGACCTAATTATTTGTTTCAATTGTGGTATCGAACTAAAGGACATACTACCTACAGATGACATTCAGGAAAGACATTCTAAGATGTTCAGTACATGCATCCTATTACGTGAAGAAAGTGATGAACAAAACTCTCAAACACCACACTGCAGAATCTGTCTTAAAAAGATCTTAGTATAGTTTTTTTACCATGCAAGCATACTGTTTGTTGTACCGATTGTTCATTTAAGGTTAAACAATGCTGTATCTGTAGAAAAGATATACTTAGTTATTTAAAAATATATATTCCATAAACATCTTTTATTTTCTTGAACGCATTTTCCCACAAAAACACTCTTCACCTATCACAGTCTCACACGGACACGAACCACAGAACACACGACGTTACAACCTGTCACCACACAAAACACAACGTCAACCATATCATCATCATTTCAGCCCCCTTTACATAAACTCACTTTTCATCAAACACACCAGCCCCCATAACAGCCATCAGGTCCCCCCTAAAGAACGACACCCGCAAGACAACACACATAACCTCACTATTACACACCATCCAGACACCACCAACACACACCGGGGGCCCCCACGAAAGCACACCCATAACCTATAAACACATAACCTATACACACATAGGACACCAAACATCAGCCCCCACACCAATGACACCGGGGGCCACAGCGGAGCCCCCACGGAAACACACCCAAAGACAACATAACCTATAAACACATAACCTTACACCATACCCCACACCAATGACACATAACCTTACACGGGGCCCCAGCGGAGACCCCCACGGAAGCACACCTATAAACACATAACCTTACACCATACATCAGCCCCCACACCAACGACACATAACCTATACTCACATAACGTTACACGGGGGCCCCCGACACCGACATACACACAACACGGGGGCCCCCAGCGGAGCCCCCAGAGGAAGCACACCTATAAACACATAACCTTACACGGGGGCCCCCCTCGGCCCCCACACCAATCACACATAACCTATACCCACATAACGTTACACGGGGGCCCTCCACCGACATACACACAACACGGGGGCCCCCAACGGAGCCCCCAGAGGAACCCTACGGGGGCACACCACACCCAAAACACTAGATGCGCAGCCCTAAGCCACTTCCGCTCCAGAAACCCCGTTGTTATTCTACTTATGATCTTAAATATTATATATGATACGCTGGTTTTTCCTAGTGAAAAAATTATACCGCTTCTAAATGCAGCAGTGCTTCTGTCACTCCAATATAGCTTCTTTTTATTGAATACTATTTGTAAAACCCAAAATATCACATATTAAAATAACAATAAAACATTACACTTAAAACAATTATAGGAAAAATCATACCGTAGTTCATTATTGTCCTGAAAATAAACCTCTTTAAAGTCCTCTAATTATGAGCAAATACTATGTCCTAAGTTAGACACTCTAAACATGAAAAAATGCTTCGATAGTCTGAACCAGGGTGTATTAAGAAGGTGGGGTTTTAAAAGCGAACACTAATTGTGACGGCTCCGTAAACGAACAAGAGATGGCGCTCCGAATACGGTAATAACGCATGAGGGTTGATTTAAATTAATATTATAAAGCAGTACGAAGTGAGTGGTATAAAAAATGTCACAGGGAGATTTGAGATATTATATTTATAATAATGATTATATATTTGGTCAGATAACTTTAGCTAATTCAGGCGCGCTCCTCATAACCCAAAAAAATTACATTTATTAGATTGACTATTTCACGGAAATCGTTGCCTGACGGCTGACCAGGGGGTGGGAACTCATATAGGCGAGATTGTACCACAGTTGGATGCGCCCTCTAGAATTTTCAAGCGGCCGTAAATAAGACGGTTGCTCGCACTCGTTTGAAGTTTTCAGGTTGTTATCGGTTATCGTCGTTGGCGTCCATTTTAGTCATGATCAGCGTTGCCAATATGAGGGTAAACGCTCACAAGTGTAAGCATTACGGGGTAAAAATGGGAGCAATGGCCCGATGAGAGCAATTTGTGGGCATTTTGAATCCATTTATATTGGATGGCGAGATTATCCTTATCAAACAAATAATTTATACAACTCCTGTAAATAAATTTCGTTAATGTTATGAACTATAAAAGAAAAAAGAAGATAACTGTTTTTGCCGGTTTTAGCAAACATTTGATCTTTGTTCTCTAGGAGTCGCCACATTTTTTAAGTAATTCTGTTTCGACTTAACAACTTTTTACTTTATTCGCAGTGTGGCTTTAAATTTTAGGGAATAACAGAAACATGGAATATTTTAAAAGCAGACACTTTGCACTCTATTTGAAAAAAAATAGTTTCGTTCACAGTTTACAGAACAATTTCTGCCCTGTTATTTACAAAGCAACGCATTGAAAAAGAAGGAAGATTGGTAAAATTTGTGCCAACCCAAAAAATGTTGAATTAAAACATATGGAGTAAGGTAGAGGAGAGGACGCTAAATGAGCAATTTTTCTTTTCACTTGAATAAGTGTTTTTCCCAAAGGTTTCATAAAATACAGACACTAAAATTGTTATTTTAAAATCAGGAACATACAGAAAAAGTTTCACACGTACTTAATTAAATATGGTTATTTTTTACAGAAAAGTACAAAAGATATATTGCCAAAACAAATTTAGGTTAGAATGAAATTTTCAGGTTAACTTCACGTGTCAGAAATATTGAATACTCTCTTCGAGGAATTACAGGTAACAGCAATTACATGGAACGGCTTCAGATACGGAACCTCTATGTGCTAGTTTCCCCGAAAATCCTAGATGTCGGTCTTTACATCTCGCTTCTTCAAATTTAACGAAATAAATCAAATACATAAAGAAGTGTTCGAGAGGACATTCAATTGTGGGACGCGCAACTGATGAAGGTTCCCTAACCAGAAACAATATATTATATATATATATATATATATATATATATATATATATATATATATATTGTCTTGCGTACAAAAGAATGACATCTCGAAGAGAGTATTCAATGTCTCTGACAGGTGAAGTTAACCTGAAAATTTCATCGTGACATTCTTACCTAGGAATTACAGGTAACAGTAATTACATGGAACTACTTCAGATTCGGAACCTCTATGTGCTATGAAAAACCAATAATTCAAGGAATGGTTCTAAAGGCTGGAATGAGAATTAGAAAGGTAAATGACAAGTACGGGATACCAGTTACTCAAGGAACTGTCCTATCGTCTGGATTATGTTGCTTGTTTGTACTCAAGTGGGGTATTGGAAGGTTGAGTGACAAGAACGGGATAATAAAAATGGAATGAATGGTCCTAGCGAATGGGGTATGTTGGACGTCTTACGAGGCATAGTAGAACGATGGTTGGTAATGGTATTAGCGGGGATGTGGAATCACGTATGGGATACTTGAAATAGAAAGAATAGGAAATTTGAATGATTGGAACGGGATAGGAGAAATCCGACAAACAACCTACTGGACCCTGTCTGATTGATCGAGATGGTATAGCTACGTTTTCCTACCGTTGTATGGTAGAAATTATGAGAGGAAAACTGAAAGAATTCAAGCAACTGATTTTAAATACATAACTGATGGGTGCCCAACGCCCAGATTTCGTTGACCGTTGGTTATTACATTGAAAATTGGAATGGTCTTTGGTTATCACGTGGGAAAGTGGATGATTGAATGACAAAAACAGGATACCAGTTACTCAAGGGACTGTCCTAACAGCTGGATTATGTTGATTGTTTGTAATCAAGTAGAGTATTGGAAGGTCAAATGACAAGAATGGATATAATGAGAATGGAATGAATGATCGTAGCGATTAGAGTATGCTGACTGATGCTGATTACGAGGGATAGTAGAAAGATGGGAGGTAATGGTAGGAGCGGGACGTTAAAGCAAGTATTAGACACGAGAAACTCAAGGAACAGTCCTCCAGTCCCCATGGTTGGATTTCGTTGGCCAATAGTTATCATGTGAGAGATTGGAAGGTTGAATGACAAGAATGGTCCAAAACGTTAGATTTCGCTGTCTGTTGGTAATCACGTGGCAGTCTGAAAGGTTAAACAACAAGACTGAAATAGCAGGAATTCAAGGAACGGTCCTAACGGCTAGGGTTCCGAGAGCCGTTGGTTATAACAAGAGCGACTGGAATGTTGAATGACAAGAATTGGATACCAGGAATTCAAAGGAATGGTTTTGACTGTTACGATTCCATTGGTCGTTGATAATAACGTTGGAGTCGAGAACGTTAAATGATAAGAGTGGAATACCAGAAATCCAAGAAACATTCTAATGCGTGTATTTTGTTGACTGGTGTTGATTACGAGGGATAGTAGAAAGATGGGTGGTAATGGTAGGTGCGAGGACGCGAAAACTGATATAGGACATCAGGAATTCAAAGAATGGTCCTGATGGGTAGGTGTCATATAATGGTAATGAAGTAGAAAGAATAGGAGTTTTGAAGTTTGAATGATTGAAACGGGATAGCGGGAATCGGACCAACAACCTACTGGACCCTGTCTGATTGATAAAGATTGCATAGCTACGTTATATTGCTGTTAGACGGTAGAAATTATAATGGGAAAACTGAAATAATTCAGGCGAGTGGTTATAAATATATAACTGATGAGGTTGTTAAATTATGTAAGAACATTTTTCTGAGACAGGACTAGAGCACGCTAGGTACAGGTACTCAATGTTCCACTGTGTTTACTTTAACTCATTACTTTACCTTAACTACATTAATCATTGAACAACAAATTCATTTGAATTAAGCCTCTCTAGTGTATTTTCCAAGATCTAGGTATTTTTCTCATCAATACCATATATAAAAGAGCAACATGTGTTATTCCGAGATGTTAGGAAATATACGACAATCAGACGTCAAAGTATACAAAACCTTGTTACGTAACAAGCAGACGGACTAGTTTCTAGTTTATCTGATTCATACAGTGTAATGTTTGAAATAAATCCATACCAACAGTTGAATTCTTCAATGTGTTTGCTTTAAACTAGGCAACAACGCACCAGTTGCTTTTCGTCTTAACTGTTGAACACCAATTTCTTTCAAACGAGGCAGCTCGAGTATAATTTCCCTAGATCTAGGGAGTTTTCGCAGAAATATCATAAGAAAACAGACAGAAGTTTTTCCGAGATCTAGGGAAATATATGGTACCTGACATCAACGGCTGCTCGCAGCCCCCGTCCACTTTTATATGACGTCACCAGCCATCACTTTCATTTGATTGTACCAACCCATTTCTAGTTTATCTGATTCATACAGTATATATAGTGCATGAAATAAATGCATTCCTCATTCCACACACATATTTAATATTTCAGTGACTTTGATGTATATTTGGCAATAACGCCCCATCTCTTAACATCTTAACCGTTGGAGCACAATTTGATTCGCAATAACCTGCTCGAGTATGGTTTCCTTAGATCCAGGGATTTGTCTCATCAATACCATAAGAAGACATACATCTGTTTTCTGAGATCTAGGGAATTATATGACATCTGACCACAACCGCTGTACGTATACAGCCCCCTACTCCAGTGTTTGTGCCCTCATGTGTCATCACTCTCATTGGCCAGATCAAATCAATGATTATGTCACGCTATAATTCTGTGTTTTTTCTCCAGATCTAGCGATTTTTCTCATCAATGCTATACAAAGTCGCACATATGCTTGGTTGAGATCTAGGGAAATATACGACAACTGACATCGTCCGTTGGATGCCTATGCTGGGACGCCGTGGTGGAGAAAAATATCTTTACTGGTGGTGGACTACCATGCTTACATCTTAGAACGTAGACCGTTAGGTTTGAGCAGATGAGCGTCATCGAAATGGTAGTGGAGGACAAAACCAATGGCATTGTCCGAGAAAAATGACGTACACGAAAAATATCTTTTGGGTGGGACTAGCTGTTGGTAGATCTATCACCAAGGAGTTGTCAACAGGATCGAATTTTGGTGGTAGACTGTTAGACGCAGACTGGTACGGACCGCGTACCAATCGTCCACACTGAAACCTATACCTACATTACATAAGCTGAACAGATCTAGTGACTAATGGCGACAAAACGAGCTGTTTTATTAGACATGTGTCGTTGAATTGCAAGGAAAAAGATATCGGTGGAAACGTTCGAAAATAATCAACTCTTCTAATAAGCTTTTCCCTGCTGTAGGACACTTCCACATATTGTTGCCTCGAGAAAAACGCAAAAATTTCGATGTCAGAAAATTGATCAATATTTTAATGATTGTCTAATGATGTATATACAAATATTAATTTGATAACATAACGATAGATTATTAAATTTGAATCAAAATAATTACTTGACAGCTATTTGAGAATACCAATGAGAGTGGTGACGTCATCGAGTGATGACTGGTAACGTCACAGCAAACTGAAATGGGATTGATATGTACAGCTGTGACGTCATCGTATTACAGTTAGACGGTATTGACTCAGGTTAGGTTGAATCGATCGAACCTAATCTAAGTAAATAATCGGTATTGACTTAGGTTAGGTTCTACTGCAGAAAAAAGCTTATTAGAAGACTTCATTATTTTCGAACGTTTCCACCGATATATTTTGCCTTGCAATTCAACGATACATGTCCGATAAAACAGCTCGTTTTGTCGCCTTAAGTCATTAGCTCTGTTCAGCTAATGTAATGCAGGCATATGTTTCAGTGTAGACGATTGGTACGCGGTCCGTACCAGTCTGCGTCTAACAGTCTACCACCAAAATTCGATCCTGTTGACAACTCCTTGGTGATAGATCTACCAACAGCTAGTCCCACCCTGAAGATATTTTTCGTGTACGTCATTTTTCTCAGACAATGCCTCCACAACCGTTTTGATGACGTCTTCTACTCAAACCTAACGGTCTAAGTTCTAAAATGTAAGCATGGTAGTCCACCACTAGTAAAGATAATTTTCTCGACCAGGGCTGGGAGAATAGGCATCCAACGGATGATGTGAGGTGTCGTATATTTCCCTAGATCTCATCCAAGCTTATGTGCGATTTCGTATAGCATTGATGAGAAAAATCGCTAGATCAGGAGAAAAATTACAGAATTATAGCGTAACATAATCATTGATTTGATCTGGCCAATGAAAGTGATGACACATGAGGACACAAACACTTGAGTAAGGGGCTGTATACGTACAGCGGTTGATGTCAGATGTCATATAATTCCCTAGATCTCAGAAAACAGAAGATGTATGTCTTTTTATGGTATTGATGAGACAAATCCCTGGGTTTAAGGAAACCATACTCGAGCAGGTTATTGCGAATCAAATTGTAGTCCAACGGTTAAGATGTTAAGAGCTGGGGCTGCCGTTGATGCCAGATATTATATATTTCCCTAGATCTCGGAAAAACTTATATATGTTTTCTTATGATATTTCTGAGAAAACTCCGTAGATCTAGGGGAATTACACTCGAGCTGCCTCGTTTGAATGAAATTGGTGTTCAATAGTTAAGACGAAAAGCAACTGGTGCGTTGTTGCCTAGTTTACAGCAAACACATTGAAGAATTCAACTGATGGTATGCATTTATTTCAAATTACATTGTATGAATCAGATAAACTATAAACTAGTCCGTCTGCTTGTTACGTAACAAGGTTTGGTATACTTTGACGTTTGATTGTCGTATATTTCCTAACATCTCGGAATAACACATGTTGCTCTTTTATATATGGTATTGATGAGAAAAATACCTAGATTTCGGAAAACACACTAGAGAGGCTTAATTCAAATGAAATTGTTGTTCAATGATTAATGTAATTAAGGTAAAGTAATGTAGTTAAAGTAAACACAGTGGAACATTGAGTCAAGTCCTGTCTAAGGAAAATTTTCTTACAGAATTTAACAACCTCATCAGTTATATATTTAAAACCACTCGCTTGAATTCCTTCAGTTTTCCCATCATAATTTCTACCGTCTAACAGCAACATAACGTAGCTATGCAATCTCGATCAATCAGACAGGGTCCAGTAGGTTGTTTGTCCAATTCCCGCTACCCCGTTCCAATGGTTCAAACTTCACAACTCCTATTCTTTCTATTTCAGTACCATTCTGTGACACCTACCCATTAGGACAATTCTTTGAATTCCTGATGTCTTACACCAGTTTTCGCGTCCTCGCTCCTACCATTACCACCCATCTTTCTACTATCCCTCGTAATCAACACCAGTCAACAAAATACAGGCATTAGAATGTTTCTTGGATATCTGGTATCACACTCTTATCATTTAACCTTCTAGACTTCAACGTAATTATCAACGACCAATGGAATCGTAACAGTCAAAACCATTCCTTTGAATTCCTGGTATCCAATTCTTATCATTCAACCTTCCAGTCGCTCTTGTGATAACCAACGACTCACGGAACCCTAGCCGTTAGGACCGTTCCTTGAATTCCTGCTATTTCAGTCTTGTCGTTTAACCTTTCAGAATCCCACGTGATTACCAATAGACAACAAAATCCAACGCTTTGGACCATTCTTATCTTTCAAGTCCAACCATGAGGACTGTTCCTTGAATGTCTGGTATCTGCCGTTCAACCTTCCAGACTCTCACGTCAGTACCAACAGAAAACGGAATCTAACCGTTAGAATCATTCTTTGAATTCCTTGTATACCGTTCTTATCATTAAACATTCCAATCTCCCACGTGATAATCAATGGTCAACTGAATCAAACGGTTAGGACCGTTCATTCCATTCTTGCATTCTTTCAGTGTTGTCGTTTAACCTTTCAGACTGCCACGTGATTTCCAACAGACAGCGAAATCCAACTTTTGGACCATTCTTGTCATTCAACCTTCCAATCTCTCACATGATAACTATTGGCCAACGAAATCCAACCATGAGGACTGTTCCTTGAATTTGTCGTATCTAATACTTGCTTTAACGTTCCGCTCCTAACATTACCTCCCATCTTTCTACTATCCCTCGTAATCAGCATCAGTCAGCATACTCTAATCGCTACGATCATTCATTCCATTCTCATAATATCCATTCTTGTCATTTAACCTTCCAATACTCCACTTGATTACAAACAATCAACATAATCCAGCCGTTAGGACAGTCCCTTGAGTAACTGGTATCCCGTTTTTGTCATTCAATCATCCACTTTCCCACGTGATAACCAAAGACCATTCCAATCTTCAACGTAACAACCAACGGTCAACGAAATCTGGGCGATAGTCACCCATCAGTTATGTATTTAAAATCAGTTGCTTGAATTCTTTCAGTTTTCCTATCATAATTTCTACCATACAACGGTAGCATAACGTAGCTATACCATCTCGATCAATCAGACAGGGTCCAGTAGGTTGTTTGTCCCCCTATACTCCACCCGATAATATGTGATAAATTCGATGAGATTAGCGAATTTAGGGCCGAAACGAATGCAGAGTTGACAACAATGTAACAACAGACAAAATTTAAAAATTGAAGCTCCAACAGAAGCCCAAAAATGATTATTTCTCAGAAAATAACGGTCACAGTCTAACAAAATAAAATTTACCATGGAGGTTGAAGCCAACAATCAACTGCCATGCCTTGATGTTCTGATAAATAAGAAGGAAGATGGAACCCTTGGCCATACATTATATAGGAAAGCAACTAACACCAACAGATACCTTCATGCTAATTCTCATCACCACCCAGCCCACCTACAAGCAGTCGTCACGACTTTAGTAACCAGATCACAAAGACTAGCTGACCAGGATAACATTAAACAGGAAATAGACAGTTTAAAAACAGCTCTGAGACAAGACGGATTTGCAGACCGAAATATACAAAGAGCCCTAAAGTCAAAACCGAGACAAACAGACGAGGAGCATGAAACACCGATAACCAAGGCTTATTTACCGTATGTCAAGAGTACCACGGACAGTATTGCAAGAATTCTACGGAAACACAATATCGATACTATTTTCAATACAGACAGAAAAATAAGCACGGTGTTGAGGACTCCGAAGACAAGGATCCCTTTAAAACAACAGGGAGTGTACGAGATTCCATGTGCAGACTGTCACAAAACCTATGTGTGGCAAACGAACAGAAAAATTCAAGCTAGACGTGATGAACACCGGAACGCCATAAGAAAGCAGGAAAAAACAACATACATTGCGGAACACACCGAATAGACTTTGAGAACACCAGAGTACTGGCAAATACAGAACACCCGAAATCAAGACTCGTAAGAGAGGCAATTGAAATAGCAAAGAGGCCTCACAGTCTAAACGCACGCAATGAAATCCAGAACGTATCGAATTGTTGGAAAATTCTATTAAACACCGTACCGGCCCGGACCCGTCACAACTCAACCGGAAATAACCAATCGGCAAGCGGTAGGCGTGGCCACTGAGCGCCAAGAGCTAATCACACGCAGCCAACCGATAGGCGCGACAATATTATATATATTTATATATATATATATATATATATATATATATATATATATATATATGTCGGAGATAACGAAATAGTTGGTTTCTCAAGTGGTGAAAATCTAAAGACTATATAGTTTATATTATCAGTAACAGGATATTCATGTTTTTACATCTTATTAAAAGTTTGTCAGCTTGGAATCGTGAGTGAGTCACAATCGCTTGACGTGGTGCCGGTTACCCAATAGCAGGCAGAAAAAAGAAGTATGCATCAGGTGTTCCGCACGATGTTTTTATGAGTTTTTTGGCAAGACTTATATCGAGAAAAACGGAGGACAGTTCTGTCCGAACTTCGAACGAGGTACGACGGTAGACGGCTGCCACGTAACCGGGAACTCGTCGCGGTCCCGATTAGACTACTTTGTGTATCAATTTAGATTAATAATGTTATATCGCTAGGCCGATCGAACTTATTTTAGATGGCACCCGAGATAAATTGATCATCAACATTATCTATTGTTTATATAGTTTGAAACTCCTGTGGTAGATCATTATGGTGCCTTCGGTCCTTACGGTAACCCCGATATCAGAAGTGGGATCAGTGCCCGGTATATCCACGCGATGACTAGTGAAGTAGTGCTTCGGAAGCAGTGGAGCTGCGGCTGCCGCGTTTTAGTTGTGAAACTGCTGGTTCTGAAGCGGCTGTGTGGTCTTTAACTACTGGTCCTGTGATGGAGGAAAGTCCATTACAGGGTGGCATGTTATTTTCTGCGGTAACTCGTGCTCTCGAGGGTTTGTCTCCACATTGGCTGGTTCCAGTTATGTTGGGAGGAGGAACTTGGTCATGGGTAAAAGAACTTTATATTTCGATTAACATCGCACGATAATCGTGTGGAATGCACATCATTTGCCAGTGATACTGTGACCAAAGATCAGTGTTAAGTCTTGGCAGCATTTTGATTTGGTACACTAAAACACATTGGTGAGTCCTTTCCATTTTGTTTCGATTCTGAGGTCGAGTGCTCATTAATAAAAGAATCGCTAGCTTTAAGATTTTCAAGATAAACTATTAATTCAGTTCTAACAATGTAAGTAAGTTTCAAACTGTTAATACTGACAGTTTTATATTGGAGATGGCCTTTTACTTTGTTTCTGATATTTATTGACAATATGACATAATGAGTGGTAGTGAAATTTTACCCCAGAATTCACATAAAATAGTTTCAATATTTATGAGACGAAAATAATTGACTTTTTTAACAAAATCGCTGACGCCTCGATAAGTTTCAATGAAGTACATACTGAGGGTATAAGAGTAAATTAACTGCCACTATAAAAAGTTTACATTTTATTACGTGTTTTTCACGTACTTTAGAAAAGAGCAAGGTCAGTTTTCATAATAACTATCTCCTGCAAAATTAACTGTTATTATTTTGTTAGTGAAATTGTCTAAAAATGTAAAGATGGAAAAATTGCGAAATGCAGTTTCTGTTAGGCTTCTGTCTAAATATGGATTAATATTGTTACGAAATTTTCCCAAAGCCGACCCTGTGTCCTTTCAGCACGACAACAAACGCTTTACGATAAAAAATACGATTCTCGAAAAGACTCGGCAGCGGAAGGAGCGATGATTATTTTCTACTGGAGAATTTCACGGGGATTATAAAAGAAGCACGTCACGATCGCAGTTGAGTGATACCGCGACGACTAGCTTATATGGGATTGTTATTGTATTTTTGAATCAGCTGTTTGAATGTAAATAAAGTTCTAGAATAGTGAAAGTGGATATTAGTTTTATAATTTTGAAATTGAACCCACGAAATATACGACATTTGGTGTCAGAAGTAAAGGATTAGTGCAGTTAAAATCCTAATTTGATTTATGGAAACCCGTAGTATGGACGAAACTACCAAAAAAATAGTCAAGCAGGTTACAGAAGGACTGGACGAAAAAATCGCACAGATTCTAGAAAAACGTGACAAGAAGGAAAAACAACATCAAGAAGAAATTCAACAAAGGTTAGTAAAATCTTTTGATGAAAAACGTAAAATAGAATTAGAAAATCTTGTCACTACGATGAAAAGCGAACAACAAAATCTTGTTTCCACGATGGAAGAAAAACAACAAAATCTAGTCTCCACGATGAAAAGTGAACAACATAATTTAATTGAAGGATTATTCTCGAAATTGAATGAACAGAGACAAATTGATTTTAAAATATCTGAAGAAAAACGAGAAAATGATTTTAAAATATTTGAACAAAAACAAGATCAAACTGAAGAAAAAAGACAAATGCAATTTGAACAACTAATGCAAATAGTATCACAAGTTAACGAAACAGTTAATGAAAGAATGCAAATAGTAGAATCAGATATAAAAGAGATAAACGACGACATAAAGATCCTAAAAAGTAATGTGGAGACTGTTGAAATCAAAGTAGATGACATCGATTTCATCCAGAGCCAGGTGAAATTTGAAATCAGTTCCATTAAAAACACGGTACAAAGTGAAGTAAGTGAAGTACAAGATAAAATCAGTGCCATCCAAAACAAGGTAGAAACAGAAATCAAAAAAATGCAACAGGACTTACAGCGAGGAAAATACCAGCACACCGTGAGTACCAAAGGTTCCTTTAGTAAACCACCCACATTCGACGGCAGTTCATCTTGGCCCATGTATAAACGACAATTTGAGGCCGGGGCTACAGCTAATGGATGGGATAATCAAGAAAAGTCTACTTCTCTGGTAATTTCGCTAAGAGGTCCGGCCCTAGAACTCCTCCAAAGCATTCCAGTCGATGAACAAGGCAATTTCGACAAGATCATCGCCATCCTAGACAAACGCTATGACAATCAATCCTTGAGCCAGGTATACCAAGTCCAACTCAGTGGAAAAACGCAAAAATCCGGTGAAAGCCTTCAAGAATTCGAAGCAGAGATTAGACGGTTCGTACACTTGTCCTACCCAGACCTGCCAGAGGAAACGCAAGACCAGTTGGCCACACAGAGTTTCATAAACGGCATCAGAGATGTGGAAGTACAAAGAAATTTAAGACTGAGTGGCGTCAAGAAAAGTAGTGAAGCTCTACTTCGGGCTTTGGAAGTAGAGGCCGTCATGAACATGTCCAAGCCGAGGGTCCGAGCAGTTTCCTTCAACCAGGAAGAGTCAGAGTCACAATTTCAAGCGCTGCTGGCTGGTCTGAACAAATTATTAGACCGGTCACAAAGAACTGGCACCAGAGGGGCATGTTACCGCTGCGGACGGACAGGGCACTTCCAACGTGACTGCCGAGTAAGGCTACCGGAACGATCACCAACCAGGGGTAGCCAACAAACCGACCTTACCAACCAGGGAAACTCCAACCAGTCAGCATAAGGGGGCGAATGCTGACTCACCATCCACCAGCCCCCAGGACAGTTTCCATCCGGGGATTCTGCAGAGATAGCGGCAGCCTAGTCATCAGAGGCACCATCAACGGGCGAGCAGTTACCATCACCATCGATACCGGCGCCGCTGTGTCCATTGCCAAGTCCAGGGTTTTGAGAGCATCAGAAATTCGGCCAGTTACCAATAACATCCAGCTCAGAACAGTCACCGGCGAGTCCATGTCCATACAGGGTGAGGCAGATGTCGTGCTACAGATAGGGGACAACATGATCCGGCATAGGGTCCTGGTAGCGAATATTGAGGACGATTTTATACTGGGAATGGACCTAATTAGCCAGCATGGATTTATGTTCGACCCGAGATATGATGTTCTTCGGTTCCTGAATGAGGAATTTGTATTGACACGGCCCGTCAACACATCATTCACGCCCATAAAAATTGTGGCAAAGTCTTCAGCTAGAATTCCCGGTCGAACAGAACAGATTATTCATGGACAGCTAGACAGCAATCCTGGGAGCTGCGTTGGAATGGTGGAGCCCGTACACTCAGCTCATGACTACTTAGTTGGACGGGCTATAGTTAAAACCGGACGAGATATACCAATCAGAGTCCTGAATTTGTCCAACAACGACATCAGAATTACCAATGGTCAAGAGATAGCTTGTTTCGAGCCAGTAGAGACCATCATCAATTGCGAAGAAGAGTACCAGACGTCGGTGAAGGAGACAGGGCCCGATAAAGAGTTCCTACAACAGTTTGCTGACCACTTAACACACTTGACACCAGAGAACCAAAAAAAAGCCAAGCAATTTATCACAAAACACTGGCAAATTTTTAACAGTAAAAATGGAACCACCGGTCGCACCAACATCACCCAGCATCGAATAGATACCGGAAAGGCTCAGCCCATCAGAATACCACCTAGACGACTACCATTGGGGCAACAACAGGCAGTCGAGGAAAACATCGAGTCCATGTTACAAAATGGAGTTATTGAGCCATCCATCAGTCCATGGTCTGCTCCCGTCGTGCTAGTTAAAAAGAAGGATGGAACCACCCGATTTTGCGTGGATTACAGAAAGCTCAATGACGTCACGAAGAAAGACAGCTATCCGCTACCCCGAATCGATGACACTTTGACCACACTAGCAGGCTCCCGTTGGTTCTCCACACTAGACCTAAAAAGTGGATATTGGCAGGTTGGTCTGCACGCAAACGACAGAGAGAAGACAGCGTTCTCCACCAGTAAAGGGCTGTTTCAGTTCACGGTCATGCTCTTTGGGTTATGTAATGCACCCGCTACATTTGAGAGGCTAATGGAGTATGTACTGAGCGGGTTAACAGGGAGGACGTGCTTAGTATACCTCGACGACATTCTAGTCATGGGCCAGACATTCGACGACCATCTGAAGAACCTGGGCGAAGTATTCTCCAGAATTAATAATGCCAACCTGAGACTCAATCCGAAGAAGTGTTCCTTATTTCAAAAAGAAGTAGAGTTTTTGGGCCACGTAGTGTCCGAGTCAGGAATCCGCACCAACGAAGACAAGATAGAAGCCATCCGCGATTGGCCAGTTCCAAGAGACAAACATGAACTCCGAAGCTTCTTGGGCCTATGTTCATACTACCGGCGTTTTGTTGAGGGATTTGCCACCATCGCCGCCCCTCTACATCGGCAGACCACTGATAAAGAGACCTTCCATTGGAATCAGGATTGCGAAACATCATTCAGGCGACTGAAGGCAGCACTATGTTCCAGCCCAATCCTAGCCTTTCCTACACAGTCCGGCAAGTTCATCTTAGACACCGACGCCAGCAACACAGGTTTGAGGGCCGTCCTATCCCAGGTGCAAGATGGTGAAGAGAGGGTGATCGAGTACTACAGCCGTGGATTCTCGAAGCCAGAAAGAAATTATTGCGTCACCAGAAAAGAACTTCTTGCAATAATAAGGGCTGTGGACCATTTCCATAAATACCTGTATGGTCGCCATTTCTTAATCCGAACAGATCATGCCGCACTCAAATGGCTGCTGGACATGAAGACACCGGAAGGACAACTGGCCAGATGGATGGAGAAATTACAGCAATACGACTTCAAGGTGGAACACCGTGCCGGCCGGTTGCACAATAATGCCGATGCCCTATCCAGAAGACCCTGTAGAGCGGAATGCAAGCATTGTCTGAAGACGGAACAGCGAGAGGGTATCTCCATCAGGCAGATTCGAGTGCAGGCCAATGAAGACTGGACAACGGAACAGTGCATCCAGGACCAAATGGCTGATCCAGACATCGAACCAATCTTGTCACTCAAAATGATACTCCGGCGTGCTGAAATCGTTATGGGCTCAGTGGGACTCTCTACGAGTAGACAATGGAATGCTCAAGCGAGTTTGGGAAAGCGCTGATGGACGAGAAACCAAGTCCCAACTGGTAGTTCCGAAGAGAAAGGTACCAGCCATCCTGACCGAAGTACATGATGGAATTACCGGAGGCCACCTGGGCATGAATAAAACCCTAGACAAAGTTCGCCAGCGGTACTACTGGGTGAATTACTTCGAAGACGTCAGAACTTGGTGCCGCAAATGTGCCACATGTGCCGCCAGTAAGGGCCCGAAGACCCGGACCAAGGGCAGAATGCAGCAGTACAATGTGGGCGTCCCATTTGAGAGAATCGCCATCGATGTCGCCGGTCCGTTTCCCGAGTCTGAGAGGGGGAACAAATACATTTGGTCGCAATGGATTACTTCAGCAAATGGCCTGAGGCATATGCGATACCCAACCAAGAGGCAACCACGGTAGCGACGGTGCTAGTAGAACAACTATTCAGCCGGTTTGGCGTCCCGATGGAATTACATTTAGACCAGGGGCGTAACTTCGAATCGAATGTATTCCAGAGGGTCTGCACGATGTTGGGGATCAGGAAAACGAGAACAACACCATTACACCCACAGTCAGACGGAATGGTGGAAAGATTCAACAGGACCTTGGAACAACACCTATCCAAGGTCGTCAGCAATAACCAGCGTGATTGGGATGAGCATATTCCCCTATTCCTGTTGTCATATCGCTCTGCTGTACATAATAGTACAGGCCTGACCCCAGCCAGGGTCCTATTCGGAAAGGAGCTGCGATTACCATGCGACTTGGCATTTGGCTCCCCTGAAGAACCTCCCCAAGACATCGACGACTATGCCGACCAGCTCCGACATAACCTACTGGCAATACACGAATTAGCCCGAACGCAGATGTTGGCCACCAGTGACCGGATGAAGACGCGATACGACCTCAAGGCCAATTCAGTCGGGTTCCAGGAGAGGGACAAAGTCTGGTTGTACAACCCCCAACGGAGCAAGGGTAAATCCCCAAAGCTTACACCCGCCTGGGATGGTCCATACGAGGTGGTCAAGAGGCTTAATGACGTCGTCTACCGGATCCGTCGAAACCCCAAGGCTAAATTGAAGGTGGTTCATTTAGATCGACTAGCTCCCTACCATGGAGAGGATGTTTCTGATCGGGACGATCAGAATTAAGGGGGGGGCAGTGTTACGAAATTTTCCCAAAGCCGACCCTGTGTCCTTTCAGCACGACAACAAACGCTTTACGATAAAAAATACGATTCTCGAAAAGACTCGGCAGCGGAAGGAGCGATGATTATTTTCTACTGGAGAATTCCACGGGGATTATAAAAGAAGCACGCCACGATCGCAGTTGAGTGATACCGCGACGACTAGCTTATATGGGATTGTTATTGTATTTTTGAATCAGCTGTTTGAATGTAAATAAAGTTCTAGAATAGTGAAAGTGGATATTAGTTTTATAATTTTGAAATTGAACCCACGAAATATACGACAATATTATAGCAACAACTATAAAGTTTTGAAAGTAAGTAACAATAGTTGCAATGCAAACGTAGTTTAAGTTAAATTTACAAAATCTGGAAATGATTCTTAAATCTTGATATTTGAAATAACATTTTGAATGAAAAAGTGATATGTTTAGCAAAGTCAACATGTTTGAAGGGCTATAGTTTCAACCTAGTATAAAATGTTTCTAGAAGTTCTTCAAAAGGTATGAGAAAACTACAAACAAGTTAACCCAAATAAAAACAAATCTAGAAATTTGTGACACAACCATTATTCTTCTAAAGTCCAACAAGATAATGGTAATCCGTAAATCGAAATGTTAATAATTTAGGGAAATACGAAAGATAAAGAACAATGTATGTGTGTAAGCACTGTATAAGAATCAATTACTTAATACACCAAAATTATACAATATTAAACTCTGATAAAATCTAATTTTTACTAGAACTCGTGAGTTTATTGGTATAATGAGTAAATTGAGTTTTAGAGGTCTTTCTAAATAAAATCTATCCACCCAAAAAAAAGGAAAGTCGAAATGATGTTCCGCTGGAGTTTTCAGTTTCAAACAGGGAAATTAAAGTAATGACTAGCCCTTGAATAACGAGCAAATATTAGTTTCGAATGAAATATTTGTAATAGTAAGTACCTACGAAAGGTTGCGAAAATATCTCACATTAATTAAAAAAAGGGGACGATAAGTACAATTTGCAAAAACAATACGGGGAAAATTGTTATGCATAGTGTTGTACAAAAAAAAACACACGTGAAGAAAAATACTTTTAAAGCCTGACTATAGTTTTGACTCAATCTCGGGCCATTCTTACATTTACGACACACAATAGGCAAGGCAGCAGGTAAAGTTAATTTAAGCATTATTTGAATAGCATTATTCGAATACATTAAAGGGATTATGTCATTAAATGAATGTTCAGAAGTAACTATGGAATTAACAAAGCCAACAAAATTATTCTATTACAATTAACTGATCATTAAGGATGCTAGTTTTAAAGAAGGCTACTCCTCCTTGTATTTCTGAATTTTCTAATATTGAAATTTTTTGGTAGGGATACGCTTTGACGTTACTATATTTTTGTATCCTCAAATGTTGGAAATGAATGACCCGAATCAAGTATAAGAGTCTGTTTTGTTATTTAAATGAGTCATAATGTTCACTATAACGGGTGATAAAACTCCTTATCATTTCTACTTAAAACCTGTTAAAATTGAGACACATTGACTTAAAAACCTCAGAACTGTCTTTGGCATTATAAACAATGTTTGAGGTTTGTTCTGAGACTTGAGGCTGGCTTTGATGTGATGAAATTTCAGTAGTTTGGCGATTCTGTGGCTTACATTTCCTAAGTATGTTACATACTTCCAGAACGGGATAAATACTTTGATTTACTAAGTGTCGTTCTTTGCAAAAAAAATAACTTTTGATTTCGCTGATGTGAAAGTCGTGATTTGTGGCTATACAACGTATAATAATGACTTCATTAGTTCGATTGGCGTTTGGATAAGGGAATAGAGTATGCTCTATAAATCATGGTTCTATATGCAGGTTCTATATGCAGGTATAATTGAATTATTGCATCTGAATAATTTGACATGGTGTATACCATAATTAAGTAGTTACTGGATTTAAGATGGTTCCTTTTAAATTAATAAAGTGAAAAACAAGAGTTTCATAGGGTACTTCAAAAATTTGAGTTCGCAAAAAAAACGTGACATAGTAGTGTGGATTTTGACAATAATTTGCTTGACTTATTAATTGGTAAGGTCACCACACCTTACGGACTATTAGCTTCTGATAGAAGAAAGAGTACAGGGAGTCAATATTATTGAAGGTAATGCTAGGTATTAAAAGAATAGAGATGATAAAAGTTAAGGTAAGTAAATTTAATTTTAGTAATTTTAATTTTTATTAATTAAAAAAAAACCTAAAGATACAATCATGATAAATTGAGAAAAATGCCGGAGAGTTATATTCCTAGCGAGTCGGATGTCTGAAGAGCGGACAGTGACAACTACGACATGAGTACACACGTTTCTGTGCTGCATTGGTAATATGAGCTATGGAGGTGCGAGATCGAACACCGATATCACATGTGCCTATTTTGGTAGTGTGGTCTAAGGAAATTTAGATTTTGTTCGGTGTGAGATCGAGAATGCTTATAGTATTTCCATATTGGCCTAGTGTTGGCAATATGATGAGTTTAGGTGCAAGATCGAACACTAATTTCACATGTGCATATTTTGGTAGTGTGGTCTA
Organism: Octodonta nipae; assembly: GCA_034190945.1. Lineage (NCBI taxonomy): Eukaryota > Metazoa > Arthropoda > Insecta > Coleoptera > Chrysomelidae > Octodonta > Octodonta nipae. The sequence continues at coordinate 108,293,459 of CM067217.1, forward strand.
AAGAAATTTAGATTTTGTTCAGTGTGAGATCGAGCATGCTTATAGTATTTCCATATTGGCCTAGTGTTGGCAATATGATGTGTTGAGGGCAAGATCGAACATTATTTTCACATGTGCCTATTTTGGCAGTGTAGTCTAAAGAAATTTAGATTTGAGATCGAGCATGCTTGGAGTATTTCCATATTGGCCAAATGTTAGTCGTTCCGTAACAAGTGACTCCAAGGATTGTAACTGGCACTTGTAATACTTGTAATTATAGAGTCAATTCCGTTAAACACATTTCACTTCCTCTTGCTAATGAATTGGATCTTTGAATTGATGGATAAGTACGAGTACTTGTAATACTGAGTTTAATGTCATGCGAATGAAATTTTAGATACACCCGAGGACGTGTGCTAGTCACGATGGCCGTGTCGGAGATAACGAAATATTGGGTTTCTCAAGTGGTGAAAATCTAAAGACTATGTAGTTTATATTATCAGTAACAGGATATTCATGTTTTCGTATTTTCGTTTACGATCCTTTGTTTATTATATCTTATTACAAGTTTGTCAGCTTGGAATCGTGAGTGATTCACAATTGCTTGACGTGGTGCCGGTTACGCAATAGCAGGCAGAAAAACGAAATATGCATCAGGTGTTCCGCACGATGTTTTTATGAGTTTTTTGGGAAGACTCATATCGAGAGGAACGGAGGACAGTTCTGTCCGAACTTCGAACGAGGTACGACGGTAGACGGCTGCCACGTAACCAGGAACTTGTCGCGGTTCCGAGTAGACTACTTTGTGTACCAATTTAGATTAATAATATCATATCGCTGCGCCAATCAAACTCATTTTAGGTGGTACCCGAGATAAATTGATCATCAACATTATCTTTTGTTTGTATAGTTTCAAACTCCAGTGGTAGATCATTATGGTGCCTTCGGTCAATTTAGTGTGATTATTATTTGTCGAATAAATGTCCAGCCCACATTTATTCCTTTATTATTACTCCTGCTGAAAGAATAAACAAAAGTTTAATAGGTATTAATTAAATTCTATCATAATTGGATCACAATAATTTGAAAAGCCAAATTTAATAGGAGAAATGAGGACTCAAATTAATGATATTTCCACATATTTTAACATAAGTAGGTATCTAACATTAATACCCAATATCAACGTTTACTACATGACTATACGATACAGATTCGCTGTTGCATATTTAAGCTACGACTTCCAAATATCGAATACTAATTATCTGAATGTTTAAAAGACTCAATTTTTAGGTAAAAGCACATTTCTTGCAGACTTTGATATCTTTCCTTTTTTGCGTGTATAAACTTAAATTATCTCATCCTGGTAAAATGTTTGTCCAGAAAACTTAAATAATAAATAAAACTGTAAATTGAATTTTATTATCTGGTTATGTTTAAATATTGTTGTGCATAATCAGCTGTAGAGTTTATTGTGAAATAAATTCGATTGTATATTAATGTAAAAGAAAAAAATACTGCATATATTAATTTTTATAAAAGAATAATATTAAATTAATACATTATTGAAAATAGTAGCAGGATGACGTACATTTCAATTGTGCTGCATAACTAATGCAATTAATAATTATAATAGTACATTAGAAACTATGTTGAAAATAGACACTAAACATGAAACAAACTTATTATTATGCGTGATAAATATTTGCAATTTATAGCGGAGACAAGTGTAGCAGAACCATTTTGAAAAATAGCTTGGATTGGTGAAAAATCGCTTGTAATTTTGAAAATTAGTGGCAATTTCCCTATAGCAGTTGTGGTTATTGATCAAACTGGTACGTGACTGTGTATATCAGAAAATTATGCAGGTTTGTGGAAATCATGACTTATAATAGAAATTTGTTGGTTTAGTTACTTGCCCGTATCTGCCAATCGTCTTTCTCCTTCAAACCTCGACAATCTGTTCTGCAGAGCTTTTACATGGTTATTCCGAATTGTCGTTAATAACTTTCCGTTGTAACTGTTCAATGTCAGCCTTGCACCAATTTACTATACCGAAAGAATAAATGAGCACGCGTAATTGTTAATAGCCCGAAACATATTTTTACTGTTATTTGTCAACAGTCATTGTAAATTCTGTAAATTTTTGTTGAAGATCCTGCTTCATGTAATGATCAATTCGTTGAGCTTTTGTATTCCAAGGTATTTGTTTTGTAAATGTTGGTTTCCACCATATATTCAATTTAGCTGTCAACTCTAATTTCAAAAGACACCTTTAACTATATTGTTATAACGTTTTATTTTATTGTGCCTCTAAGTGAAATCTTCTCGAAATATTATTCACTGCAATAAATAGGATCCATACGTACATTTGCTAGTCTTCGAAACAAGTAACGAAATGCTGATAGGAAAAGAAGGGTGTATAAAGCATAGAGCATCGGCAAAAGGTTGGTTGGCTTCGAGTGATTCATAGCGGAGAATTGGGAATTTCTTGATACCGAGAAAGTAAAAATATTTATATTTGGTGTTAATCAATTGTTTTGTGTCTCGGAACTACGATGGACCAGACTAGTAAGGAAGTTTTCAAAAGGTATATCGGTAAGCTGGACGAAAATTAAATAAAACGAGATATAAAAGAAACGTATACTCCTCAGTAAATTCAAGAGAGGTTAGTAAAATCTTTCCATGAGAAATTAGGTTATCTTGTAACCAGCGTGAAAAGTGAACAAGTTGTTGTTCTGTTTTGACAACCATTTGAATTATTCCTGTAACCGCCTTTGTTGTAAGAGTTTTCCCGTTACTCATGTTGTTGCTCTTAAAGCCACCTGAATTTCTTTTGTTGTCACCATAGCCGTTGGAATAACCGTTGGTACGTTGTTGATAACCGTTGGTTTGATTAAAAGACATTTTTCTTTGTGCTGGTGAAGTGGAAAAAGTTGTCAAGTTTTGTTGAAACAAAAGTTCTTTAACAGTTGAACGAGGAAAAGATGTTGATTCCGATAGGAGAACGTATTTCTATGACTAATAATAGGTTAGGTAACAATGTGTTCCAATTAGAAAATGTTTTGTTTTCTGATGAGAGAACATTTACACTTCACGGTCATCTTAATCTTTAAAATTACCGCTATTGGTCTAAAATTTTAAAAAATAAAGTTGTAACCCCTCATATGAACTTTACTGAAAAATAAGGAGAAACCCTCTAATATTGATTTTGGGGGGCAAATGACAGAATTAAATGAAAAATAAAAAATTAAACTTGTTTCTAACAGATTATGTAATATATCAAATCACAGGGCTCATTATGACGAATACAAAGATATTTTTTTAATTTTTTTAAAATGAATATTTTAAATATATATATATATATATATATATATATATATATATATATATATATATATATATATATATATATTACCCATTCCCCCCTTTATTTCCCAAACTATAAGGCCTATTTTTTTTTGTTTACGGGAAAAATATGAAGTAATCCCTAATATAAATATTGTGGGCCAAATTATAAAATTAAACGGAAAATAATAATATATTTTTTAACGCATCATGCAATACATCAAATGAAAGGGCTCATTAAGAGGAATATAAATATATATTTTTTATATTTTTAAAATTAATTGTTTACAAGATATTAACATAAAGATATAAAAAATTCTCATTTCTCGCTTTACTTCCGAAACCATACTACCTAAAATTTTGAAAATAATTAGGGGTACTGGGGCTCACAAGAAAAATTACAATTAAATGGAAAATAAAAATTCAATTTTCAAACTCATCATATAATAATATATTAGATAAAAGGCTCATTATGTGAATTACAAATATATCATATTTTTAAAGCATTTGTTTAAAAGATTTTAACAAAAATATTAAACATCGACTTAATTCCTACTTTAGAAACTACATGATTTAAATTTTGAAAAATATATTTTATTGGTATTTTTAAATAATTTGAATAACAGATTTAATAATTTATAACTTAAAACTTGACCTATTTTCCCCTTTAGCTTCCAATCTACAGAGCCTCAAAATTCAGACAGTAGATTATAAAAGGCTTTAATAGTAAAATAAAAGTCTAATGTTAATTTTTGGGGTCCAAATTAGAAAATTAAATATATATGTATTTTTATAAAAATCAAGCGAATCCTGAAGCAGATAAAATAAAAAGTCTATGTGTGGAAAATTGAAAGTGTATATTTTTTATAAATTTAAAATGCTTTCTTTAAAAGATATTAGGGTAAATATATGAAACTGCACTCATTCCCTGCTTGTCTGAAACTGGAATATTAGAATCTTCAAGGTGATATGGAATCCTTAGTATGCGAGTCCAACTCGCACTTGACCAAATTATTTAATGTTAATTTTTGTAATAAATCTGAAAACACTTAATATTTCCGAAACAGTTGAAGATAGGTGTAGGACATTGTACACGAATTATGTATAGAATTTTCTGGAGAATCCCAAGAATAAATAATATACAGGTGCTTGCATTTAAAATAAGAAAGTTGGTATTGGCCACTGTCACATGACACATGCTATACAATTTTTTTTGTTGAAAAAAATGCGCATTTAAAAATACAAATCGACCTGTCCAAGCGTTTTTTCCAACACGCCCTCCTTCATTCGTTATCGAAAATATTCCATTTGGGTCTTCTACACTGTATAGATACTAGCTCACTTCGCACGGGCTAGACAAATCGGCGTTTTAGAACATTTTTCATTTGGTAATTTTCACATTCCCTACTTTTTAATTTTTTTGTGAAAAGCATTATAACATCATCAATTAACGAAATTTATATGGCTTCAGCAAACAAACAATGTGTGCCAAGTTACTCTACCATACATCAGAGGTACTACCGAAAGTATGGCGAAAAGAGTGCGAAAACACCACCTAGGAATTCGTCGAATTCCCCTCGAAGCTTCCAGAACACATGAAAGAAGTTTCCCGATGGTTCGTTGACTTACCAGACAATTCCGAGAGAAATATATAAATACGAACAGCTGGCTATGGGATTCATTCAGGATTCGACAGCCGTATATTTAAGTAGAGATAAATTGTAAATAGTTCGGTGAATATAAATTGTGTTAAAGTAGTGGAAATAAATTAAAGTGAGTTGGACTGTGTTTTTAAATAAAGCTAAGAACTAAACCCGAGTGTGAAAATAATAACATTCAGTGGTGTCAGGTGTTCGGTGTAATTGTGAAACTAGTGGAAAATAATAGACCAATTGAAAGTGACTGATTTAAAAAAGAACTGGAGGAAAGGGATTTAGAAATTAGTGGGAAGAAAAGTGAATTAATACAACGGCTACCTAATAAATGAAGGTAACGATCCCGATATTTATTTGTTTGAAGTTTCTGCTAATGGAGACATGAGTATCCTATTAAAGCAAATAGAAAATTTAAAAGAAATCTTACAAGATAATTCTAAATCTTTAGAGGATAAATTGCTAGAAAATTCTAAGTCCTAAGAAGATAAGCTACAAACGTTACAAGAAGACTCTAAAACCCTAGAAGATAAATGCTAGAAAATTCTAGTCCTTAGAAGATAAGCTACAAACATTACAAGAAAATCTCTAAAACCCTAGAAGATAAATTGCTAGAAAATTCTATAAACTTGAATGAGGCGTTAGAAAATAAATGGCAGAAAATTCTAAATCCCTAGAAGAAAAATTGAAAAGCATGATACGGAAATGCTGGAAGAGAAAATATTAGAGAATGAGGCTCAGATGGAGGAGCTAAAGCAAACAGTAGTCGAAGAGTCAGTCAAAAATGAAACACAATCAAAAACCGAAAGCAGAAACAGTCTAGAAGTAGTGGACTCGAAAATTGGCCTCGAGGGCACAAGACACAAAATGAAACCTCCACAATTTGATGAGAAAGCGTCATGGACTAAGTATAGGCGCCAATTCGAGGCTGCAGCAAAGTTAAACGGATGGTCGGCAGAGGAGAAGGCAATAGCACTAACACTCGCCTTAAAAGGGGATACTACAGCTATTTTGCAAACCTTGACTGCCTCTGAGCAAGAAAATTACGAACAACAGGTCAAACATCTAGAACTGAGGTATGGTCAGACACATTTGGAGCAAGTCTACCACTCCCAATTGAAAAATCAGCTCCAGAGATCTAATGAATCCCTACAAGAGTTTGAAGCTGATATTGCCCCTCTGGTTCGCCTTGCCTATCCAGCCGCACCAGAAAATGTAATTGAAAGGTTAACAGTGCAAGCGTTTTTGGATGGACTTCGGGACCACGAAGCCAGCAAGCATTGACCGTAGCTCGATCGACTCAATTAGTGGATGCACTGGCTCGAGCTCCAGAATTCGAGGCTGCTAAAAATACCTGCAGAGTCAAGCCAGAGTCCGAATCGTAGGCGGAGAATCCGAAGATGGCGGAAACGATGAAACCTCTGTAAGAAAGATATTAGAGAAAGTTCTTACCGAAAAAAAACAGCTGAGATGTTGGAATTGTGGTAAGGTAGGAGTCGTTGCAAGGAGAGCAACAGAGGCCCGACTTCCTTGTCAGAAAACTAAAGAGGGTCGATGTGAAGGGGCCATCGTCGACCTATAGCCAACAAGCACCAACTATCAACGCATATGTCGCTTGGCTACACAAACACGTTAACAGTGTCTTTGTAGATGGTTTTATGAATAAGATGCAATGTGCAATGCCGCTGGATACAGGTGCGACAAAAACAGTTATTAGTCCCAACATCGTTTTAGAGACAATCATAAAACCAACAAAATGGCAACTGCGAACAGCGACAGGAGAAGCAACTAAAGTCCATTGTGAAATAGAGGTTGAAATGGTCTTGGGAAATACAACATTCCAACATCGGGCATTCGTGGCAGACATCGAAGACCAAGTCATCATCGGATTGGATGTCATGAGCTCCAAGGGATTCGAGTTAAACTTTAAAGATGCGAGTGAATGACGAAGAAGTGGTACTCCATGGCAAAGACGACATAATGCTTCGAGCAATCGTGGCAGAAGATGTAGATGTTCCGGAAAGAGCTGAAATCATTGTAGATGCTTGCTTAGACGGGAAAGCTAAAGCTGGAACAGTGATGATGTTTGATCCCGAACTTAACGACGGAAATGTAGGCAGATGAGTCGCACTGGGGAAGACTCTGTTTCGTGTCAATGAGATTGTGCCGGTAAGAGTAATGAACCTGAATCATTACTGGGTTGTGCTAAAGAAAGGAACAACTTTAGGCCATTGTTCAACAGTTTCCTCTGTAGTCAGAAGCACACAGCATGCAGAAATACAACCAGGTAAACTATCTGAGGAACTGGAAAGACTCATCAGCGATTCATCTAAGAATTTGAAACCAAACCAGAAAGCAAAATTGAGGGACATCGTTAAAAATTACCAGGATATCTTCGATGTAGGGAATGGCAAAAGAGGACGAACTGATCTGGTGAAACATAAAAATAATACTGGGGACGCTCAACCTATTCGACAGTCGGCGAGAAGACTACCCCTAGCGAAAAGAGAAGAAGCCGACAGGATAGTCCGCGAAATGGAGGAAAAAGGTGTATTGAACCATCCAATATCCCTTGGGCTTCTCCAGTTGTCTTGGTTAAAAAGAAAGATGGTTCGACCCGATTTTGCGTGGACTATCGGCAGTTAAACCACTCTACAATGAAGAAGAGCTATCCTCTCCCAAGAATACGATACCCTAGATACGTTGGCTGGATCGAAGATGTTTTCCACCCTGGACTTGAAGAGTGGTTATTGGCAGGTGGAACTTGCTAAAGAAGACCGCGAAAAGACTACTTTTACCATCGGCTCAGGACTTTACCAATTCACGGTGATGCCGTTTGGGTTGTGTAATGCTCCAGCAACTTTTGAAGGACTGATGGAAACTGTGTTAAAAGGGCTTTCATGGAAAACATGCCTGGTGTAACTTGATGACATTATCGTGGTTGGAAAATCAATTGAGGACCACGCGAGGAACCTGGAGGAGGTATTTCGACGACTTCGAAGTTCCGGACTAAAGTAAAGCCCGAAGAAGTGTCAGCTGTTCCAAGAAGAGGTGCAATATCTTGGATATGTGGTTTCCGCAGAGGGAATTGCTGTTGATACACAGAAGATCAAAGCTATCCAAGAGTGGCTAATACTTAAGACATCCACCAGCTAAGAAGTTTTCTGGGGTTAGGTACGTATTATCGTCGGTATGTAGCGTGATTTGCGAATATCGCCAAACCACTCACTAGACTCACAGAGGGGAAAGTGCAGAACCAGTGGGACGAGGAATGTCAGCGATCATTCGAGACATTGAAAAGAGCATTGACCAGTGCCCCCATTCTAAGTTATCCTTTGCCAGATAGGAACTTCGTCTTGGATACCGACGCAAGCAATGTCGGCATTGGTGCGGTGCTGTCGCAGATTCAAGAGAGTCAGGAGAAAGTCATCGGCTATTTCAGCCAGACCTTGAGCAAGCCTGAATGGAATTACTGCGTTACTCGCAGGGAACTCTTGGCTGTGGTAAAGGGGATAGAACATTTCTACAAGTACCATATATGGTAAAAGATTCCTCCTAAGGACTGATCACGCAGCACTGAAGTGGCTCCTGCAGTTTAAAAATCCCGAAGGACATGTTGCCAGATAGATTGAGCGCTTTCAAGAATTCGACTTCGAGACTGAACATCGCGCAGGAATAAGCCATAAGAATGCTGATGTCTTATCGAGGAGACCATGCCCTGATGATTGTAAACATTGTCAGCGAGCTGAAGAAAAAGGGGCTGTTCTCTGTAGAACTACCGCCGTCGATGACCATTGGCAACCTGAGGAGATCCAGAAAGACCAAGGAAGAAGACCCCAAACCTACGTGGCAGGAGATTTCTCGATACTCACCAACCATAAAGTCATACTGGGCTCAGTGGAACTCCCTAATCCTGCAGAATGGACTTTTGAAGCGCGTCCTGGAAACCCCAGAAGAGGGCAAGGACAGAAAACAGATTGTAGTTCTCATAAATAATAGGAGACAAGAGGTTTTGCGCGAACTACATGATGGTACACCTGGAGGTCATCTGGGAGTAACGAAAACCCTGGGGAAGTTAGGAGAACGCTTCTATTGGGTAAACTGCCAAGCAGATATCAAGAATTGGTGCCGGAAATGTGCAGTCTGTGCAGCAAGTAATGGGCCTCAGAAGCGACCAAAAGCTACCATAAAGCAATATAATGTAGGCAGGAAATAAGTACGTTCTGGTGGTGATGGACTATTTCAGTAAATGGGCACCGTTCCTGATGTCCTTGTCAAGGAATGGATCAGTCGTTTTGGTGTTTCCTTCGAGTTGCACTCAGACCAAGGTAGAAATTTTGTGTCTCCTCTTCTCCAAAACGTCTGCAAGCTCTTGAAGATCAATAAAACACGGACAACAGCATTACACCCGCAATCCGATGGAATGCTAGAACGGATGAATAGAACCATTAACCGACATTTGTCAAAGGTAGTCTCTGACCACCAAAGAGACTGGGACCAGTATCTGCACTTGTTTGTAATGGCATCTCGTTCTTCTGTGCACGAGTCCCTGCCAGTGTTATTATGAGACGAGAATTGAGACTACCATGCGATTTGAAGTTTGGATGTCCCCCAGGAGAAGAGACCGCAGGTCAAGACTATGTCAGCCAACTACGTCAAAAGATGGACGACATCCACCAACGACTCCGGTTAAATATTGAGAATGCCAGTGCTCGGATGAATGAAGCCTATGACATCAAAACCGAGGGCGCAGAATTCAAAGTTGATGATCTTGTCAGGTTGTATAACCCGCAACGACGTCGTGGATATTCGCCCAAGCTACACAGATCTTGGGAGGAGCCGTACCAAATTGTAAAGAAAATCAACGATGTTGTCTTCAGAGTAAGGAAGCTACCTAAAAAAAACCAAAGGTGGTACATTTCAACAGGTTAGCCCCTTATGCCGGAAGTCATGACGGCGAAGTTGACCAAGCCCAAGTCCGCAGCATCCAACCACCCGATGACGAGATGACCTTCGAACAGTTTATGGCACTGTACTCTAATGGGCAGAAAGTGCTGCACGACATGACCAGAGAGGAATCCCGTGACCTGTTTGAGGTGCCCATAGAATATGCACTAGCTCATTGTGTGGCTCGAGATCTCCGGATGTCCAGAGGAATAGCCAAGGTGTATGCCAAAAAATACGGCCAGTTCTAAAAGCTAAGAGAGCAAGATCCAATGGTAGGGAAGGTCCTTCATCTCGAAGATAAACAACCAGTGGGTAGGTACCAGAGACATATTTTATTTGGCAAAGAAAACATTCTCGCAGGACAAACTAACATTCAGCGATCTTTGGAAAATTCTGGTAGAATTGAGGTCTGTGATGATGGAGAAGAACCTGATGAAATTGGCGGTCCCAAAGATAGCCTGTGGGTTGGATGGACTGAATTGGAGGATGGTGAAAAGCATGATGGAAACTGTCTTTGCTGTCTCAATATTCGCAGCCCTGATTCGAAGACCGGCGAGTGTTACTTCCACCGAACGTCCCATTGCTGAAATGAAGAGTCCTGCAAATATCATCACACCAGGAAGGATTCTGGGACATTCCGGGACGAAATGGCCTTAAGGAGGGGGCAATGTTACGAGAATTCATCCGATAGCTGGTGCAATCGGCCATCAACCAATTCGTGGAAGCGACATTCTTTCGATGTTTCTGGGAACCCGAAATCTTTTGTCTAATAACCCGAGGCTTCGTGGAATTCCCTTGAAGCTTCCAGAATACATGAAAGAAGTTTCCCGATGGTTCGTTGACTTACCAGACAATTCCGTGAGAAATATATAAATACGGACAGCTGGCTACGGGATTCATTCAGTATTCGACAGTCGTATATTTAAGTAGAGATAAATTGTAGTAGTTAAATAAATCCAAGAACTGAACCCGAGTGTAAAAATAAAAACATTACAATATCATGTGGAGATTGCCTTAATTCTTATGTGTTATCAAACAGATAATGCACCAATTAAACATAAGAACAAACGATCCACCTCAGCCTTATTGAAGCATGAATGAGAAATAGTTTAATTTTAGTTAATTAGTTTACTTAGTGGTTAGTTTGTAAGTAGATACCAGCCTACGAGCAGGTAGCTTTGTTACCTTGTAGGATTTACTATGTAAATATGCGTGGAATATATCTGGTAAATAAATAAATAAATAGGCTAGAAAATTTTAAAGAAGAGCAGGCATATTATATTGTCAAAATCTTCAAAAGAACTGAAATGATTTTTCTTTTTTTTTCTGCTTGTTTTTTGATATTCAGACCCACCACTACTAGGGTAGCTGACCATTAAATAAGTATTAAACGACTGCTTGGCGATATCATTGAAATCGACAATTCTCTGAACTGCCAAATTATAGAGACTTTATTCACTAGAAGCCAGGGTACCATGTAAACGCCCTCTTTTTTAGAAAGAGGGAATGATGTATTGCCAAATACTCACAAAAAGTGTCAACAGTAAGTTTGTTTTATACAAATCTTTAAAACCTATTTAATAAGAGGTTTTTCGATCCAAATCGTTAATTAATTAGTGAGTTAATTTCGAAAAATTATCGCCTATCAACAGGGGCGGATCTAGAATTGAGGTGGGGGGGAGCAAAATGTATTACTTGGACCTATACTCCTTCAGTTTAACAAGTTACTGGTTTTCTGTCTACTGTTTATAATCATGTAACTGTCCTCTTTCAGCTCATTAATCTACAGTCTAGTGTGTACTATTATACTATTGTTAATAGTTTTTCCATTTTTATAAAGCCTGAGGGGGGGGGGGATGGCTGGATCTACCACTGCCTGTCAAAGATATTCAATACTCTCCTCGAGGGGTCATTCTTTTGTACGCAAGACAATATATATAATATATTGTTTCTGGTCGGGATATTTTTGTTAGGTGAAGTTAACTTGATAATTTGATCGTGACATGGAACGGCTTCAGATTGGGACCCTTGTTGATAGTTTCCCAAGTCTTAGATATGTAACATATGTAAATAATTTTTCTAGCTTTGTAACCTGGCTTTTATGACTTAAATAACTGATCAGAATTTCAACCTTAGGACTTTGAAAGTTTTCTCACAATGCATTTTTCCTGCGTGCGTTTTGTTTTATAAGACGCTTACAAAGCTCCCTTTTTGCGAAAAATAACTTTTTTAATCATATGATTAATACGTAGTAATTGCCAGATCTTTCAGTATAATCTTTCTTAAATTAATTTTCTTTTGATTTTGTTTTATTATAAACTGTGAACTTATTCATAGTTTTTTAGTAAACATTATTTTTAATTCGGCGATTATAATAAGCATGTATTTAAGATTGTTTTTTATTGGTCAAAATATTAGTAGTTTATAGATTTTTACAGACACATTGTTTTTCAGTAGGGGATTGTAATAATAAATAGACAGTAATAATTCATATAAAACTAAATAAATGTTGAAATTGGTACCAGCTTTTATTAATACTAATATGAAACTAACATTAAAACAGAAGTAGAAGATCATTAGATCAGTATTGGTTATGCAGTTTATTAGGTGTATTGACCCAAGTTCGAATCTCATCAACTGAGATTTTTTCTTCATTTTTGTAAAGTACTATATTTGTAGTATGTATTATACTTTTATGTGATTATTGAATTTACTAACATAAATTATGTATGAAGGTAAAGATTTTGATTTTGTTTTATTGAATCAAATAAAACCACTTTCAAATCGATTGACCCAGTCATAATATACAAATGTAATACGGAGAAATACAAAAATGAAGCTTAAATGGCGAGCATTATAATATAAATATGATTGCTTTAATATTCAGTTACGTCTCAAACATTCAAGGAGTAGTCGCTGTCTTTTTTGGACGTATCACGTTAATTTCCCATATTTTATCCCATCATCGCCAGCTGTTTGGTCAAATGAATACTTTTTAGTTTTATGACTATATTTCGCTTTCTTTAGTAGTCTAAAATAATGAAATAGCAATAATTCCAAGCGAGTCGTTCTAAATTGACCAAATTCATTTTGGCCACATTACAAGGTAGCGTTAACTCCTTCCTGAACAGTGCTTTGCCTGGAATCAGTACTGTTCTGTTGCGAATGGCAATTCGCTAACAATATATATTCATCCCAATTGTGGTGGTTAATTACCGTAGTTACCTCCTGATTGGGTATGGAATATGGTTCAGCTCATTTACTAATATAATCCTTAGCGACCAGAATGTATTTTTTACACGTTATATTTTTGCATTTTTCATATTCAGTCGACCTCGGGTAATACCATTATATATTTTGGTACCTTTTGCTTTGAGACTACCAGTTGGAAATTCTCTGCTTTCACTGCGCTCCCAAACCCTCTTTAACGTCCCCTCGTTTATTCTTAGAGAGTCTCATTGGGCCCACAAAGACTCCACGACGCTCAAGTGTGTAGACGTCTCGTCCCATCCGGGCTTGAGTTACCCCTTCCCCCTTTAGTGAAAATATTGGTACAAAATTTGAATCAGCCATTTGATCCTGTATATATTGATCGGTTGTCCAGTCCTCAATTACCTGCCCTAAATCTCTCAGTTGGAGATACCCCCTCGGTTTTAAATTTTCCGCAATGTGAATATGGTCTACATCATCATTACTGCTAGTAGTTCTTTTTTGGCTTCGAAAATCTACGGTGGTGGTACTTGATCACCCGCTCCTCACCACCTTGCACCTGGTAAAATACGGCCCTTAACCAGATGTTGCTGGCGTCAGTGTCTAAAGCGAACTTGTCATACTGTATAGGAATTACTGGTAATAAGTCAATTTAAATTTTTAAATCTACTTCCGATCACCAAATCAATTCCCATTATATTCCTTATTACTTAGATTTCACACAAATTCACAATTTATACATTTCACACTAAAAGCAAATATTACTACTGAACTATAAACTACGCTTCTGAATTAACTGCATGTTGCAATCCTCTCGATTTTACATTCTGATTGTGTTGTTCGTACATTCTTCTAGACGTTGATTTATCGAAATTGCTCTATATATTTTCCAATCGCCAGCTGTTTGGTCAAACCAACATGTTTTACGATGACTAAATTCCAGAATATTTGGCTTTTTAGTGGCGTAAAATAAATAAAAATTGTAACATGTATCAAAGAACTGGAATAGGGAGACCAAAAATTTGAAACGAATTTTAGAGCCGCAAAGTTATTGAGACTAACAGCAAACATCAAACAGCAACTGTATAGTTACTTACTGACAGCAACCGGTATTAGACAGAGAGACTCATTTAGTCCCTAACTCTTCAATATAGTATTGGACGAAATCTTAATCAAAGTCACACCAGTAAGTAATTACAGAGGAAAGAATGAATGACTTAAAAATATAATATACATTCGATCAAAACGTATTGTTTAACTGAAAAGAAGCAAACATATCCAAACTTGTAATAGAAAACGAAATACGAGTACAACTCCTATACCTAAGGGTACAAAGCCAGGAATACACTGGGAAAGATAAAAATATGCAAAACCTTTGTACGCCCAGTCACGATCTAGGCTATAAAAACTCTTGGCACTTAACGCTTTCCAAACAGGAAGAAGAAACGCACTTTAACAAACCGCAGCAGCCAAGAATAAAACCCAGAATCGCAGCACATCCACACTCCACAGTCATTTGAATACCAGGTACCGTCATCTGTACCGTCGTCCATGAAAACCACAAACACCTCTCCCATCCATTTTCCTTTATTTGTTTTAGCACTTATTTAAAAGTAGCCAGTTATATTGGACAAGTACGCATATACTCTTACTTTTATGTACGCAAAATGCTTTTACAATTCTAGAAAACGGATACTAAACAATAATATATAATTCAGATGAAAATACAATGAAGTGTGATTTTTCTAACTATATTTTTAAATAGTAGAAAATTCAGTTACAGCACATTTCAGACTATAATTGACATGGTACAAAATGGTATTTCAATATGATCATATTCAATATTTTTAACAATAGTGTGACTCGGTTTCTTTTTTCGCTATCATTCGGTTAATAAATATATTACTTTTCAACTTAATTAGGTACACCAGAAAAATATTGTATGACATGATGAATTTAAATTGGCCAAAAGACAATTAAGACGTTTAATGAAAATTCATTAAAAACAATGTTAGAACCCAGACAACTAAAGATATCTTGTTGGGAAAATTTATTCAATGTAATTCCTTTGCAAATTTAATACACCATAATTATTTAGAAATTATGCCTCTTTTAATATTGCTTTAATAAAATGATGGGTTGACCCCTAGAAATTTAATGGAAAGGACCGTAAGATTACGTCATACACATCAAAATATGAAATACGATAATGGAGGAAGTACATATTTAACTCACTTCCGCAGTATATCATTGAACGCTATAAGAATTTTAATTACTTTCGTTCCAGAACAGTTACCTTTTACAAACACATATTATGTGACAAAATTAGCCATTGTCTTTTACTTTTCAATTTAATAAACTCATTTGGTTTCTAAAAGAAGGTAGAGGAATAAAACAATTACTATAAAATTCCTTAACAAACAATTAAATATTTCTGAATTCAAAATACAAGTATGAATCCAGATAGTCATACTAAGCTTTAAAAATGAACCTTGCTTTTTTCACACTGATCCCGAACTCCATAGATTTACCCTAAAAATAGTTTGTGAAACATTCAGTAAGCAATGCCTAAATAAAAAAAAAATACTAGTCCAGTAAACAGCTCAAAATAATTTTTCTTACTAAGGTTCGTGAAAATATAAGAAATAACCTTCGATTTGAATTTTTTTTCCTCGTTATTGAGCCTTTGTCGGTTGAAATATCTTCTACCTAACGTTTCATCTACAACTAAGTACGTACGTGTGGCGACCGCTGACTTATCTCTCTGTCCCATTCTGCAACTACGTTTGTGTTCCGATAAATATGTGTGGATACTAATTTTTGTGGTACCGATGCATACTTCACCACAACCTATCTATAAAGGGGATAACTTTATTGATTTCTACCTCCAACCGTGAACTTGATTTTGGCATAAAGCGAGTTTAGTCTGTTCCTGAAGTTGTTTAATTCTTCTCTTCTATGGCTCCATTTAACGAAAATATGAACAACTCGCAAAGACTACTACTACAACAAAACATGATTTGTCAACAAAAACGGTGATAAACCTATCCGAAAATGAAAAATCGATTTAAAGAAAAGGCAAAAATTTCACTATCGTTCATGAAACCGTACCAATTGAAGAGATAATTGCCAACGTTGAGTGAGGTATTAGAAATGTTTCTCAAAATGCCGCAGTTGAAATTAGAATTAAAACTGACGGAATATTAAGGAAAGTCAAGACACCCAAAAGTAACCTAACTGCAACAGAAAGGAGATCCATAAGAAAACTAAACGCGGACAATGACATCTTCATATTACAAGCGGACAAAGGTAATGCCACGGTAGTAACAGGAGCAGAAGAATATTGGACAAACATCAAGAAGGAACCCACAATATTCCACTGACACCGACTTTCATCGTTATAGATTCACCAACTTATGAAACCTACATTAGAGATCCCAGGCATTTTATAGAGAAGATAAATTTATCAATAACACCTAATGACGTCTTTGTGAGTTTCGATGTAGATTCACTGTTTAGTAGGGTACCAATAGAGGAGCCAATCCGGTTGTTAAAGGATCACCTCCCTCAAGACATTGTTGCTCTGCTTTATCATGGCCTAAAAACAATGTACTTCATCTACAAAGAGGAATAATATGAGCAGAAGGGCGGAGTACCTACGGGCAGCTCTTTAAGTCCGATGATTGCAAATTTCTTCGTGGAAAATATATTTCGACTGACCATGGCTCAATAGCCCGGAAAGCAAAATGTGTTAGTTATACTCCGGCCTTGAACGTCTTCATTCTATAAACAAATAGATATTCAAATCCAAACTCAGTTAAAAAAAACTTAAAGTAACAAAGGACCAGGCACCTTTCTTATGGAAAAATGGACTTCCGTCAAATTGTTTAAAAATTTGTAATCTTGTAGAACTTGATGTTCTGACAGAAAGAGTCCATGGGCTCAAATAGATTCTATGCCTAGTTTTCGAGATACAAGATCTTAAAAATCGAAAATGCCGTAATTTTAATATCGGATTTCGCATGATAGATGTGTTTTATTTCCGGTTAGTGGAGAAATTGTGATTTGTACATTATTGGACATAAATATTTCACAAAACAATTGCTACAAATTTTGCTGGATTACAGGGTATTTTAAAAATACGTATGATGTGCTGTTGGGAAAAAATATTTTTTTTATTACAACATTGAAAACATAATAAGATGTTTTTGCACAATTAATATCTCATTTAAGTAAGTCTTGGATGTGCTTCATATAATATACAATGTGAGCCATAAATATAGCTATAGAAGGCATATATTGTTTTTTTTTTCTATTAATGAGTCACCCTGTACGAACCATTGGTACTGCAATTTTAATAAGACAAACAGATATATAATACGTCTCTTCATACTGAACAGGATGTTAAACTCATTGCAAAAACTATACATATTGAAAAAAGGTAGCTTTTTATACTACCCTGTAGTTTTAAATTCTCTGTGTCAACTTTGTATGTTAGAACATTGTTATGTTAACAAATGTTCAGTGTTTAACTGAGCAGCATATTGTTAAAATTGTATTACTGGTTTTCGAGATATAAACATCAGAAATGTCTCCTTTCTCGAATTTTACAGGAAAAATTATTTTCGCATAATAATGCGACAAAAATATTGAATAAGATAATTAACATTAATTATCTTTGATTACAGTGTGTTTCCAATATATGTAACATGTTTTTTTCAGAAAACTCATTTTTTTTATTACAACGATGTATACATAAGATGTAATCGCACATTTCATAAGAAATGAGTTCTTGGACGCGTTCGTATATTATACAATGTCGTAAATATAGCTATAATGGGCATATACCATTTTTTACCATTAATCAGTTAGCCTGTATAAACTACAATACTTTAATTTGTACAATTTTTGCAAACCTGTAGAATTTAGTGTGATGAGTTGTAGATTTGTATAATTTAATATAAAAATTCGAGGACGCATGGTTTACTTATTAATGGACAAAATAATACATGCTTACTTTAGCAATGTTTACAACTCACATTGTATAATGTATTAACACGTCCAAAAATTAATACGGAGTAGTAAAAAAATACATTTTTTCAATATGTATAGTTTTTGCAATCAGTTTAACAACCCGTTGAGTATAAAGGGATGGATAATATATATGTTTAATGTCTTATTAAAATTGTAGCACGAATGGTTCGTACAGGGTGACTCATTAATAGGAAAAAATAATATATCCCTTCTCTAGCTATATTTATGTCTCACACTATATGTTATAAGAAGCACATCCAAGAAATTATTACTTTAACCAGATATTAATTGTACAATAACATATTCTTATGTTTTCAACGTTGTAATAATTTTTTTTCCAAATTCACATGATACGTATTTTTTAAATACCCTTTAATCCACCAAAACTTATAGCAATTGTTTTGTGAAATATTTATGTCCAATAATGTACAAATCACAGTTTCTCCAATAACCGGAAATAAAACACTTCTATCAAATCTCATATCAAAAATGCGACATTTTCAATATTTAACAGTCTGTATTTCGAAAACTAGTCATAATCCGAACGTCAACTTCTACAACATAACAAAATTTCAAACAATTTGACGGAAGTCCTTTTATGTTTCACGTGACAATTTCAACGGATAATAACTGGCTGATTACAATTCAAATAAAATAATTAAAATGAAATGCGACCTGACATCTGCATCTTTGGCATCTCCATCTGCCAATTGCAAATTTTATTCTCATATGATGTCATAGATAACAGCTGAGTTAATTTCTCCTACCAAAAATTCAATTCCCGAATTAATGAAGTTGAACTTCTGATAAATCGATATCTTGCTTGGTTCTCTGGGAATGGCGGTTCCTTCTCTAACATCTTTAGATCGTATTGGTAGAAATAAACCATGTGACTATTATGCTAAATAGCCCATAAACTATAATTGTTCCTATACTGGTATCCAGTTATGAGTTAATTAGGGTTGATTACTCAACAGTTATGTTCGTTTTTCTAGGAATTCATCGAAATCGATTTCTTCCAAGTGGATAGTTAGGATTGTGAGGGATGATGTTTCACTTATAGCTTCTCATTCAGGGAACAGTATTAGCTGATTGTAGCTTATTGGTTTGTTGTTGCTGAAAACTTTTTTCTCCTTGAGCACCTGACAGACGCTTGGAATATCGATTAAACAAGTTCTAATAATATTTCTCACTTCTTCTTTTTGCTGATATTTGCGCTTGACTTCCTCGTTTATAGGTTTTAAGCCAATCCATTGGTATGTTTGGTCAAGACGTTTGAACATTATTTTAAACATTGTGATATATTTTTCATATTTAGTAGCTGCATATCACATGCGCTTTTTTTCTTGAATGTCCAGTTAGCCTCACAATGAAAATTGAGAAGAATCAAGTAGGTCATGAATGCAGGCTACACCAGTGTTTTTGTCAAATATTTATTTGTCTGTATAACAGTAAACTGGCTCTCATTTCTAATTCAAATTTTCATTAGGAAGGTGTTCCTTTCCAAATAGTTATCCAAAAATTTTAATTCCTGAAAAAAATGCGTGGTGGTCATGAACATGTAATTTTCTCTATAATTTGAGCCTGTCACAGTTTTTGAAATTTGATCCATTTTTAATTCCCAAAGTTTTTTATTATGTAATATCTTGATTATTTTTAAATTCAACAATTAATTTGTCACATCTTTCACGACCGGTGGAATCCAAATTGCCATTATTTACTTTGAAAATTGAGCCTAAAGCATTTATAAGCTTTTTTATACAATTGGAATATTTTATTTTAATACTTTTCTTCAGTTTCTTTTAATTTGATGAATTATAATTCAAAAAGCGAAGTCTTTTATGTACCAGGAATTGCAAATTATAATAAAGCTATTCAGTTTAGTGTTCATTGTTGCTAACAGATGTTAGATGCCAGTTATCGTAGTCATAGACAAATAAAAAATGTTGTTGGCTGGTGCACCAGCACTACTACAAAAAAAGTTATGTGAACTTTACATGTAACATATAGTTTTCAATGTATTTTTGTCTCCTAAACTCGAATCCATAGTCAGTTTTGCTCCATAATCCTCGGTGAATACCTGTCATTAGGCCAGGTTCAACTTAGTTCCCGAACTCAAAATTATGGAGAGGGTTTACAATAATTCCAAGCAGAAATTCGACAGTTGGGGCAAATGCAAGTGCGCCTGGCTTTAAAGACACAGATATTCAAAAAAGCTTGCTTCTCTGTGGCATAAGGTAGTGTAATGAAACTTTCTCTCGTGTATTAGAGATATAAGCAGTGTTGAGTATGTCCAGGCAAGGGGTGAAAGCATTTTTGTTAGAATATGCTAACCCAGGGTTAATGAACCAGGTGAAAGACACGATCCGTGTCCAGCCCTTAGGGTACCAAGGAGATGGTGATTCTGTGAAATCCTACTCGCTGCCACTGATGGTGCTGTATCTGTTGTTGAGCCCAGAGTTTTGATGCCAACTTAGATAGAGCTAATTTTGCAGTGGGCTTCGACTTCGTTAGGCAATATGACTTCATATTGGGTCCGAGGCACAACAGAGGGCTCTTTTTGGATGAGAAACTCGCATTGTTCAGGCATCCCCATGTCACGTCTTCATGAAAACAACTATCAGCGAATCTGTCTCCAAGTGTTCATGGGCTAAAATCTTTTTTAATGCCTAAATTGTTGTCCCTTTTGGTAAATTTCACTTTTATTATTTATAAACGAAACAATATTTTACTATACAATATAATGAAATCAAAATTGTTTATTATTTTTAAGCAAATTTAGGTAACAATACTGTCATTTTTAGTAACGCAGTTGTTTTTCTTACAAAATATTGCTGTTCCGGAGCATGACTCTCATGTTATAAAGTGCTATCTCTCGTACTGATCCATCGATGGCGCTGTACTTGAATATCGTTGACAAAGAGGTTTGGAACTTTCATAGGATTCTAATTGTACTTTTTACCTAGTGTTTAAAAAAATAATAATTATTTTACATTATGTCCTCAACAAAGAATAAAATCTTATCTTCCCTGCGTTACTATCTGAAAAGATTCTTAAAATAAGTATATTAAAAATTGATGTACCCCATTTCGTTCGACTAGTAGTAACTATTTAAAGGAACAAGACCCTCTGTGCAGGAAAAATAAGAGAGCCGAATAAGTCGCTTCACAGTCATCTAGGAGGTAAGTGTGTTTATTGCGTGATCACTGAGTTACCGCTGTCGTAAGGTAAGTAATAAATATATTTGCATTATTATTATTCTCATCAACAGATGTTTAGGTATAGATTTAGTGAGTGATATAATATTTCTTTTGTTTCTCGTTTCAGTGCACATTTGCAAAATAATAAAATATTTACCACTGCGTTACTACTACACAGTTGTATTGGTAACGCGGTTACTTTAGATGTTTTTATTATTAAATTATTAAATGTACTGTACTACGGTTAAATTAGTTCTTGTTTTGTAGAAAGAACCTCAACTTCACCTATGTCTAAAAACCGAAAGAGATATCAAAAAATTAAAAAGTTAAACAAAGTGCAGTCTCATCAGTTTGGAGAGTCACAGAAGCAAGTCACGTTATACAGAGACAGTCCGAGAGGGCTCATAGAGGTGATGACCCTTCCTAACCCCTGCCCAAATCATACAATCAATTTGATAAAGCTCTAGAGAGAATTACAAAAATTAATTTAAGAAGAGGTATTAAAAATAATTTGAGAAATGCGTAGCTCCCCCAAAATTTTTGACTATGACCGCTCCTAGCCATACCAAGAATAACTTAACTACAATAAGGTTTATTCCTCATCTGCCAGCTACGACGACGAGTACCGTGCAAACTTTTTAAAACAAACAGTTTCTAAGGTAAAATAAAAACAATTGATTCCAAATGAAAACAGACGGTTTTCATATTTTCGATTAGAATTAACTTTTTTATGTGATTATTTTCGTAGAATTTTTTTTTTTAAATTTGACTCGAACTATAAAAAATATTTCATTGAATGGATTATGTTTGTCATTTAATTTTGTGGGAGATTAACAGTAGTACTGTAGTTTAAAATTGCCATACTAAAGAGTTTAATTGTATAATTTTATAAATAAAGTTAAAATGTTAATTAAAGTCACGGTTGTTTAATTGTCATTAAAAACATCTCTGCAAATGCCAGTGAGTTATAGATTGAACTATTACCATGCTACAGGCATTAAAATGTATTTTGACCCTCATATTAGCAGGGACAGTAAGTATGATCAAGGCCATTTTGTTTTTTTTAATATTTTTCACATTAATTCAATCTGGCACTGTTATATTTTAAGTATAATTCATGAAGAATTTTTTATCTACAATTTGTAACAATAGCTTTCAGTTCAGTGCAATATTTGGCTCTTTTATTATTATTTTTTAATATTAATTTGTTAACTATATATCCAAGTTTTAGAACATTCCAGTTTGCGAAGTTTAAAAATTTAAAAGTATTGGACTCATTAATGATATTAAGGATATATTGAGTTATTTATCCCTTTTCTTCAGAAATTTAAATTTGGTTATTTGGTTGATAATTTATTATTTTTCTAATAGCATTTATTAATAAGTATATTTTGATGAAATCTCACGATTTTTTTAATACATCGTATTAACATTTTTATAGCAACACATTTCAATGCTTCTTTAAAATTCTTCAGGTGTTTGTCAGTATACTTGTAGTGGTTTTGAATACACTGAATGCTCAGGAATTTATACGCCCACTTTCACGGCTTTTCTAACAAATGCCTTCGAGGGCATGTGTCCCACTATGCCATAGCTAGCTAGTCTAGCTCACCTTGAATAGATGGGTGATTCATTTGAGTGATAATATATTGTAATATAATAGATTGCTAATACTTTGCGTGAATAACGTAACACGTACTCAATATCGCCTTTTTAAAAATCAATTTATTGAATAAGTACAATTTAAATCAGTAAAACATTATTAAGATAAAAATATAAAAAGATATATATGACTCGACGTTCCGATGCTGACTGGCTGCTCCCGCTGTCCAGGGTGACCATATTTCAGAAAGAAAAACTACTGCCAACATGAGAAAAAACTACTAGAATCTACCAATGCATTTGCAGAAACCTACTAAAAAATCTACCTCCGTTTAAAGCTTAGAGGTTGTACCTTCTGGAGATAGCCTGCAGTGCACAAATGTCGTGGTAACACCAAAGAGAGAGAGAGGGTAAGAGCTGTTTCACTCGTTTGGGAGTTGGAGTTGCTTCCAATGAAACACGATCAGCATGTTGTTCATTGGCTGCTTCCACCCACCAAGTGAAATAACCTGCCACGATTTTGTGCATTGCAGGCTATCTCCAGACTGTACGTGCTCTAAGATTTAAAACCTGACGACTACTTAGAGCATAAATGTACAGGATCTAAAAGCTTAGATCATTTACTATCTAGATATAGCCTGTCAAGCATAACATCGTGGCAACGCTAGAAAGAGAGGGCAATAGAGACAGTAAGATGCTATTTCATTTAGTGGGTGGAAGCACAGATCAAACACAAGACAGCCAATGAATAACATGCTGAACGTATTTTATTAGAAGCAGCTTCCAACCGAGTGAAATAGCCTCTTGCCCTCTCTATTGCCCTCTCTCTCCTTAGTCTTACCACGGCATTTGTGCATGACAGGCTATATCTAGAAGGTACATGATCTAAGTCTAAAAACGACAATGACACCAATTTGACGACATTCCATGATGTACGATTTACGACTATTATCCAATGGATGGCGCTGTATTTACAAAAAGAGACAAAATCATAAATTACTTTAACTTATTCTTATAATTTTTATTAATTTACTCTCATATGAGGTTCGGGCAAATATTTAGTAATAACTACTAAAATCTACTAAACATTTCTTCTCGACCAAAAGCACTAGAAATATATCTAAAAACTACCAAAAAAGTAGTTTTCTACTAAATATGGTCACACTGCCGCTGTCGTTTCTATTATATATGATCTTGAGAGTGCTGTGTCAGCTCCATCTGCCTGGCCTATTGTTTATATGGTTTATTTGGAAGATGGTGATATAATTCCTCCCTACGCAGATTCGACTTCCGATGTTAACAAGGAGGAAGGCGAACATTATCGATTTCCAATTCTTCTACAGGTTGTGCTTTGGTCACTCTGGTCCTTGGTTTTGGACGTGAAAACCATATTAACATTTTCATGTAGCCAAAATATCCAAGTATGGCCACAAGTACAATATATGTGAGTATAGTCCAGATGCTGATACTGGAATGAGGAGAGGTAAGCTCTAATGCTGGTTGGTTCTGGATGAATCCGGACTTGATTGTCTGCAGTTCATCAAGTTCAATGTGTTCCAAGTGGATGCTGAAGTTGGTCGGGATAGGAGGCGTATCCGTATCGAACTCTGGAAACATGATTGGTTGACTGGAGCTCTCCGGGTACTTCTCGTTGATCAGTGTTTCGATGTTGGTAGAAATTTGGCAGCTGATTGGTAGGTCTATGAGGAATGTCCCTTTAAGTTTGGTTACTTCTTGTTGTAGATGACATCGCAAACTCACGGTTTCTTCTTTAGGGAAGATTGCGATCCATTGCCTGTTGTTTTCTAACTTTTTGAAGGTCGTCTGAGATACAGCAATTGGAACCTGGCGGCAAGTAGAACTATTTTGGATGTTCAATAATTGGATTTCGCAAGGATTTTTATCTGTTATGTCCATGAGATCAACTTTGTTACAGAGAAAGTCTTGTGGTCTCAGCTCAACGCAGGGTTCGCCATTAAATGAATAGTGCAATTTATTTGTTAGCAAATATTTATTTTTTGTAATTATTCCCTTGAACTGACTCTTATAAGGAACAGGAATAGAGTAAAGGTGGTACAAATCAAATGTTTGTGAGTAAATAATAGGTACGTGTAATATGTATGAAATTCTGTTATTGAGAATGAAACAATCTACTGTTATGGTTTTTTCCAAGAGAAATGTATTTTCTAAAGAAATTTTTACTGGAAATTGAATATTAAATTTCGTTTGCAATGATTCCAATTCTTTGATCAGATCAGACGTTCTTATAATACTAGGATGCATTGTACCTAGCTTTGCAAATATTAGTGAATTTTCAATGTCCTGTAAAATCAATAATATAATTTCGTAAATGTTTGAAATTTGATTTAGAACATCGATTATTACCATACTGTTTATATTATAATGAGCACCCTCGACTATAGCGGCAATGTGCCCAATCTTTTCTTCCAAAAGTTCTTCATTATGACTTATCTGCTTAATTGTGTTATTAAATTTATTTATTAACGCAATAGTTAAAGAATTTTGATTTTTTATGTTTGCTGCCAATTTATTTTCATTATTTTGTAGTTCTTGAATTAATTTATCATAACGTTTACCGTCTTCTTCATCAAGTACTCCTGCCACTGCTTTAAAAATTGAACCGACTGCATTAATTAAACCTCTTTTTAATCTACGAGGATGTGGAATTATTTCTAATAATTTACTTTCTACCCTTTCATCTAAAAATGCTAGGATTTTGAGCCAGTTAGAAGCACTCATTTTATAAGTTGGATTAGTTTCAATGAACTTAATTATTTTTGCTGATTTGTCTTGAAGTTTATTTACTTCAGTAACAATTAAATTCAAGTCGTAATAATGAATAAGAGTATGTGAATATTTTGTTAGTTTTGCTGAGCCAAGTCGTAGTGGTATAATGCCAGGGTTATCGTCAAGATTTCTTAGCAGAATTTTATCTTGGAAGCCGCAAACGCCGGTTAGTCTGAAAAACAATTAAAACTATCTTAGTCTCTAAAAGTATAAGGTTTCTTAAGAGGTCGTTTTACATTGTCCATGTGAACTTTCTGTTGTTTTTCTGTGGAAAGAGTCTTTTTGTTTTCATTTACACTTACAAGGTTGCAAGATTTGTCAAACTTATTCGCGTGTTTCTGGCGTATATGCTTTTTTATAAAGAACTTTTGGTTCGGTTGAAATATCTCCGGTTTGTCACGAACTCGGTTTAAGTTTTCAATTGCTTATTCTTTATGCGCTATCATCTGGGAATTTAATTTTTCATATAAAACTTTTGCTTTGTCTTTGTGTTGATTAACATAGTCGTTTAATATTACACGGTCTATTTCTAAGTTAAAGGGGTCATTACTACTGATATGTCCGTTGATTATGTCGATGGGTTTTAATTTAGTAACAGAATGCAAAGAATTGTTGTAAGCTAATATAGCATATATCATTTTCATTTTAACAGGGGTTTTCAAAAATCCGCGTGTATTTAAAATGCGCAAGTGTTCAATAATTGTCGAATGAAACCTTTCAATAATTCCATTCGATTGGGGATGATTTGGGGAACAAAAATGAATTTTTATTTTATGAAGATTCAATAGTTCTGATATGACAGAATTTTTAAATTCAGTTCCATTGTCAACAATAAATAATTTTGGAATACCGTGATGAGAGAAAAATCGTAGAAGGTTATCAGCAATTTCAGTTGCATTTGCGCTAACAAGAGGATATGCTTGAGCATATTTTGAAAAGCTATCAACAATTGTTAAAAATTTTGATTGCTCAAATGTAAAAGTATCGAGGTGAACTATTTCAAATGGTTTTGCAGTTGTTGGTATGATATTAAGTTGCATTTTAACCGGATTTCGATCATATTTACTTTGTTGGCAAATTTCACATTCATTGATAAAAGTTTGTATTGATTTTTTCATAAGTGGCCAGTAATATTTTTCTTTGATTTTTGATAGTGTCTCGTCGATACCTCGATGGTTTGACTTTCCTTCGTGGTAGTTTTTAATGACTCTTTCTATTTCTTCATTTTCTTCCACATCTATTAATTTTTTCTTGCATCTCTTAAATCTTAATGAGGGCCAAATGAAGTGTCGTTGCAAGGCAACAGAAAATGGTTCATAAATTTGTGGGTTTTTAAAATACAAATAATATTGTACACCTGGTGCAATATATTCTTTTACAAATTTAACAACATCTTTTTCAAAGTTGTTTTCCGATATTTGAATGTTTATTCGTTGTTTATTGTCAAACAGAGTTGTTATTTTTGGGCTTGCTGGTGAATGATGGACAGATTGTATTAAAATTTGATTTTGTCCATAATTGACTGCGGTGTCTAAAATAGGTATATCAACTATCGGGTGATGTTCTGCGTTTGAATGTACAGTGCCATCGTCCGTCTGGTCAGGATTTTGAACTGGTGCCGGATCTTCTTGTTCTTGGGGAATTTCGGGTTCACCTATGTTGACGATCATGGATGAACTATCGTTGACTTCAATATCGGCGGGATATTGGCTCGGGCCTTGACCATTCTCATTATTTGTTTCAGGTTGATAATTAAAAGTTACGCGATTTTCGGGGTCGACACCTAAAATATCGTCGGACTGGTTCCAAAATGTGTCCGATTCTTTAGCATGGATTTCTATCCGGGATAACGCATCCGCGTTTAAATTTAACTTGCACTTCTTATAGATGATTTTATTCGTAAATGTCAGAGGAGTATCTTCTTGATAAAATAGATCAGAATACTGTTTACATAATTTTAAGTTTTGAGACTTTTCTTCATTATTCATATGACTGGTTCTAATTTTTGAAATGTCAATCTTTTCGTTCGGTTTTGAGAAATTGAAATTATTTAAGTTTATATGCTCAGAGTCTGACATTTTAAATTGTTCAACTTCGATAGGTTTTGAGAAATCTAAAGTTACATATTCATTTGTATTGTTTAATATGGTTGTTAATGCATAACCATCTTTGGCTTTTGTTAAACTTGAAGGAATTTCGCAATTTTGAAATTTTTGTTGAGGTATGACTATGTCTCCATTAGCAATTGAAGTTTTAATCTTAATAACTTGTTCACATCGTGGCGAAACTTTTATTGAATGAAAATTGTTGTGGTTTATTTGATGATATTTTAATTTGATATTTGTATAAGGGCTATTTAAATATCCTGTCTCAAAATTTATAACAGCTTGTAAAAGTTTTAAGTTGTCTATACCGATAAGGCCATTAAACTCGTCATGAAATTTGAAAAGGTAAAATTTTAAATCTGTAGGTTTCTTTAATTTAAATATATCGAAAGCTGGAATAGATACACTATGTTTGTGCGTTGATTTCTGGAATACGGTAGAAACAATAAATGGATCATTTTTCATTGCATATGGGAATAATTTGAAAGCAATGTCAGGATCTAAGAATGATTTCGTTGATCCGGAATCTATTAATAATTTTAAATTATATTTTGGTGTAGTAATATATGGTAACTCGCTTGAATGTGACGAAATTGTGTTAAAAGTTATGACAGGTGTTGTTATCTTAAAATTTTGTCGGGGGGTGAAATCGGAAAATTTTCATTTTCATCATCAACATTTGACTGAAAATCATAATTGTTATTTGTAGGGTTGTCGCATTCTTCGTCAAAGTAATATTGTTCTTGCACTGAACCTAAGTTGTCTTCTGGGGAAAGGTCGTCTGTTTCGGTATTGAAAAGTTGTTCAGGTCTCCTTTTGGGATAGGGAAATGGTTGTTGTCGTATTTGAGATGTATTATGTGAAATACCACTCATTGGAGTCGGTTCTGGGATTTGCCTATCTGGATTAGGTCTCCAGACATTTGATGGTTGAAGTGGTTTAAAAATTTTTGAACCTGATGGTAGTCTCGGGGGTACATAATTTTTATCGGGTTGAATATTAATTGGTTGCGACGGGAATTGGTTCCTTTGAAAGTTTGGGGTCGGAATTGGTTGTGTTGAAAGATTTCTTTGAAAATTTTGTTGTCTGAAAGGTTGTTGTGAATAACTTGCGTTTGAGAAAATTTGTTGATTTGATGGTCGTTGTAAATTAGGCACTGGATTTGGTTTAGATGAATTTCTGTTTGAAAAGTTTTGGAAATAATGTACATTTTCTTCCTGCAGGACAAATTGTAGAGCTTCGTTAAGTGTCGATGGTTTCATGCATCTTATATTTGTGCCAAGAGGATCTTTAAGACCAGAAAGAAATGTTTTTAAAGTCAAATTTTGGTAAAGGTCTCGTTTAAGTCGTTTAGCTTCTTCGGTAGTCTCGTGTACATTTACATAACTACAGAGTAGATTGAGAATGTTTAAGCATCTATCATAGAATTTTTGTGCATTCTCGTTAAGCGTTTGTCGAAGCATAACTAAATCACGAATTAGGCATACTTCGTCTCTTTGATCAGAAAAGTTTCTCGTTAAAAGTGATTTTAAATCTAACCATGTGGTTGCACCTTGTATATTTACTAAAGTTTTTGCATTTCCTGTTAGTTTTGAAATTATACTATTAAACAGATAAGCGTTAATAAAGCTATCAATATTGGTTCTATCATAAAACTGGGTAATGATCGATTCACTTACACTTAAAAATCTGTTCAATTCGTTAGGATCACCGTTGAATTCGGGGATGCAGTGTAAATATTCGGGTTTAAATTGAGCCATTGTATTACTAGTTTGAGACAGTAAAGGGGGTCTTAAAATATTTCTATTAGAAAAATATGAATTATCAATACGTTCAATAGTTTCTTGAGGTTCTAGTGAGTCAGCTAAAGGTAAAGTATCTTCTAAATTCTCAAGTATTGTGGACAAATTATTCCAAGACATTAATTATTGCACTTACATTAAAATTGCGACAAAGAGCATTTTATAAGGGTGAGCTTTCAGGTCGGCGATTTTTGTCCTTGCCAAAAGACACTCCTTGCGAATTTGGGCGATGCTTGTCCCAAATCCCTGTGTTGTGGAACTATCTATAAGGGCGACGATTGGTTTGGCGATGCTTGTCCTCTCCAAAGGCTGCTCCTTGCAAATTTGGGCGATGCTTGTCCCAAATCCCTGTGATGACAATGATAGGTTGAAGTGTGGAACCGCGTAATCCAAAAATTGGCACTTCACTCCGGAACTCACACCTACACTGATCGATCACAAACTTAACGGTTTCGGTGTCCGACAAATCGTAAACACGAACTTGAACCGATCGATTCGATACAATTCGGACTATCCTACTGACTGCGCCAATAACGTAACACGTACTCAATATCGCCTTTTTAAAAATCAATTTATTGAATAAGTACAATTTAAATCAGTAAAACATTATTAAGATAAAAATATAAAAAGATATATATGACTCGACGTTCCGATGCTGACTGGCTGCTCCCGCTGTCGTTTCTATTATATATGATCTTGAGAGTGCTGTGTCAGCTCCATCTGCCTGGCCTATTGTTTATATGGTTTATTTGGAAGATGGTGATATAATTCGTGGTATGAAATAAAATTTTAAATATTACCTAATGAAGCAGAATATTGCCTGCACATTGAAAATATTTGGAAATTACGATTGTTTATTGTGATAACTTTATGGTGTGTATTTCGTTAACGATATACTAAACCAACGTATGAAACAATAATTACAAAACTAGTCATTACATAAATATATATATATATATATATATATATATGTGTGTGTGTGTGTGTGTTTTAGGTGGTTTCCGGGAATTCATCCGAGTAGTTGATAACTGATCCCTGCCGGGATCGGTGGTAAAATGACGACGTTTCGGCAGAGTCACATCTGCCCTCTTCAGGTCGGTTCGCATAATTCTCGTAGCCTTCTGCTTTCGCTTCTAGTTACTCGAATACTAAGATTTTCATGAGCACGCACGGTGTTATATTGGTTGGCACCGTGAACAGCTGCGTGTGATTGGCCCTTGGCGCTCAGTGGGCACGCCTCCCGCCTGCTGATTTGTCATTTCCGGTTGAGTTGTTATTGGACGGGTCCGGGCCGGTACGGTGTTTAATAGAATTTTCTAACAATTCGATAAGTTCTGAATTTCATTGCGTGCGTTTAGACTGTGAGGCCTCCTCGCTATTTCAATTGCCTCTCTTACGAGTCTTGATTTCGGGTGTTCTATATTTGCCAGTACTCTGGTGTCCTCAAAGTCTATTCGGTGTGATATCGTGGTGGCGTGTTCCGCAATGGATGTTGTTTTTTCCTGCTTTCTTACAGCGTTCTGGTGTTCATCACGTCTAGCTTGAATTCTTCTATTAGTTTGCCCCACATAGGTTTTTCGACAGTCTGCACATGGAATCTCGTACACTCCCTGTTGTTATAAAGGGATCCTCGTCTTCGGAGTCCTCAACACCGTGCTTATTTTTCTGTCTGTATTGAAAGTATCGATATTGTGTCTCCGTAGAATTCTTGCAATACTGTCTGTGGTCCCCTTGACATACGGTAAATAAGCCTTGGTTATTGGTGTCTCATGCTCCTCGTCTGTTTGTCTCGGTTTTGACTTTAGGGCTCTTTGTATATTTCGGTCTGTAAATCCGTTTTGTCTCAGAGCTGTTTTTAAACTGTCCATTTCCTGTTTGATGTTATCCTGGTCAGCTAGTCTTTGTGATCTGGTTACTAAAGTCTTGACGACGGCTTGTAGTTGGGCTGGGTGGTGATGAGAATTAGCATGAAGGTATCTGTTGGTGTGAGTTGCTTTCCTATATACTGTATGGCCAAGGGTTCCATCTTCCTGCCTATTTATGAGAACATCAATGAACGGCAGTTGATTGTTGGCTTCAACCTCCATGGTAAATTTTATTTTGTGATGGATGCCATTAAGGTGGTCTAAAAAAATGTTGAAGTGTTCCCTCCCATGACGCAGGAAATGGACAGTTTAAAAACAGCTCTGAGACAAAACGGATTTACTGACCGAAATATACAAAGAACCCTAAAGTCAAAACCGAGACAAACAGACGAGGAGCATGAGACACCAATAACCAAGGCATATATACCATATGTCAAGGGGACCACGGACAGTATTGCAAGAATTCTACGGAAAGACAATATCGATAGTATTTTCAATACAGACAGGGAGTGTACGATATTCCATGTGCAGACTGTCATAAAACCTATGTGGGGCAAACTAATAGAAGAATTCAAGCTAGACGTGATGAACACCAGAACGCTGTAAGAAAGCAGGAAAAACAACATCCATTGCGGAACACGCCACCACGATGTCACACTAGAAGACCTAGAAGCGAAAGCAGAAGGCTACGAGAATTATGCGAACCACCTGAAGAGGGCAGATGTGACTCTGCCGAAACGTCGTCATTTTACCATCGATCCCGGCAGAGATCAGTGATCAAGTACGCGGATGAATTCCCGGAAACCACCTAAAACATGTAGTGCCCGCGAAAACAAAATATATATATATATATATATATATATATATATATATATATGTTATATATGTTATATAAGTTTATACCATGAACTTAGTACGAACTTATATCGCAACGATAGTTCAACACTCCCAGCTGACTCAGCGACACGTGTGGTGTCATATTACGGCGCCGCCAACATCCGTGGGAATCGCAGCGTCGAGTTTGCTTATTCGGCATATTATATGTTATAAATTCTAAAACTGCTCTAATGTTGTATTCATTATTACTCAGTTACTCTGTCACTTCATATTGTTATTTTCATTTACATTTTCAAAGTTATAATTTTTGTATTGTTATTAATAAAATCTTTTTTTAAAAAGTTAATATTGAGAAGTGTGATATAACAAATTGGCGCAGTCAGTAGGATCCGTCAACGTTACTAGAACACGAGCTTACTTCTAACTGGTAGCGGCGGATTCCTATCCCTCAACGGAGCAAAGAACCTGGAAGAAGTCCCAACTGCGATAACAAGGAGAACACGGATCTTCCAATGTTCCTGTTGATGTGAGTAGTAGTGAATCGTCTAACGTTTAAGTTTATTAATAATTGATTTTAATATTTAATTGATTTGATATTTTGATTATTTGATATTTTTTATTCAGTGAATTGAATCACTGTTTTATTATTTGATTGCATTAACATTTTATGATTTAATTGATTATTTTGATTTTATTCATTCGATTGGGTGAACTATTTGATTTATTGATTTTATTTACATTTTATTTTACTAATACCATTCTATCATCCAAATAACTTTGGTATTTCCCCATTTACAAATTTATTGATTATTGATTTTAACACCATTTATTTTATTGATACCATTTTTCTATCCCATTTTATTATTTTGATTTGAACCTTTTTCGTTTTGAATTCTATTAAATCAAAATGGCACAAGCACAAAACAACA
Source organism: Octodonta nipae (assembly GCA_034190945.1). Taxonomy (NCBI): domain Eukaryota; kingdom Metazoa; phylum Arthropoda; class Insecta; order Coleoptera; family Chrysomelidae; genus Octodonta; species Octodonta nipae. The sequence continues at coordinate 108,326,774 of CM067217.1, forward strand.
CTGTTGCCGAAGAAACTGAAAAATATAGGTTGTCGGAAATATTTTCAATAATTCCAGAGTTTGAAGGCGACCAAATTTCTTTGGCCACATTTATTCATGCTTGCAATTGTGCATATAACATGTCAACTGCTGAACAAAAATACTTGCTAGTAATCCATATTAAAAATAAATTAAGGGGAAAAGCGGCGCAGTTAATCAACTCGAGGAATCCTGCGTCTTATCTCGAAATAAAACAACTTCTAACTCTTCATTTTGGGGATTCTCGTGATCTTTCCTCATTAATACACGACCTTCAACGGTTAAAACAATTATCCAATGAGTCTCCCCTAACATTCTATAATAGGCTTCAAGTATTGAGTGCGAAAATGCACTCATGTATCCAAAAAGCTCCTAGTCTGAGCACCGAGCAGAAAGACGCTCAAACCACTCTCGTTGACACCATGGCTTTAAACGCATTACTTACCGGTTTAGAACCTCGATTAGGCCAAATTATCCGTGCCAGTAATCCGATCGATCTTCTTGAGGCACATTCACGGATAAGAAGAGAACTTCAACTATCCTATTTTGAGGAACAAAAGATACATAAATCTGTTCCACCTAAGCCATCTTTTCAAGCTAGAAAACCAACTCCACCCCCTAAATGCTTAAATTGTGGGCGATTAGGCCACATTGCTGCGGATTGTCGCCTGAGTTATCAAATTAACCCTCAGCCTTTCAATCAAAATAACAGACCAAATTTCGTTGGGCCGAATCAATCTTCGAGGCCAAATCCAATCAATAATAACAATCATCAAGGTCAACAATTCCGATCAAATAATTTTCAAAGACCTCCTTTCAAGCCTAACAACTTTCGACCGTCTGTAATACAGACAAACCCAAATTATCGTCCCGAAAGAACCCACCATTTTAACAACCATCATAATGTCAACTATCCCGAATATCCTGCAAATGACTATGATTATTATACTGATAATAACCAGCAGAATTTCGATTATAACGACCAAAACTATGAAAGCCCTGAGTTCGACCAAATAGTAGGTAATACCCCTGTCGAACCTTTCAGTCCTCACGAATACCAGGATTTTCTAGCGCTTCCGAGCCTAGATCAGCCCCCCGATTCGACAACTACCCTCTCAGAAGTCCAAACTCAAATACAGAACTTGAATTTGGAAGACTTCAATCCCGATCTGAACTTCCCAGAACAAACATTTCTTTAAGTCCCCTTCTGACAGTAAATTCCAAGAACCTCTATTATATCAACGACGCTTCTGGAAAATTTAAACTCCTAATTGATACCGGAGCTGGTATCTCCATTTTCAAAGAAAACACTGTCAAAAACTTCTCACAACGATCTCCCGAAAGAGTAACAATTCAAGGCATTACTCATGAGAAAATCCCGATCTCACAATCCACCCTCATTACTTTCGCTCTAGGCAATCCACACAAGGTCTTTATCTACGATCTAGATATTGAGTTTGATGGAATATTAGGTCTTGATTTTCTTGAGCATTATGAATGTATCGTCGACTTAAAATCCAAACAATTAATTACTAACTTTAAAACTATCCCCCTACATAAAGTGCCCGACCACGACCAATCTAATACACAACCAACAGACACCCCCAGTACTAACGCACAACCTCATACGCATAACAATCACATAACAATCCAGGCACGTACCGAACAAATTTTCAAACTAAAATGTGAACTTAGAAATACTGACGCAATTTTACCGACACAAATAATTGACAAAGTACGACTTCCCAACGCGGTTGTACGTGTTAATTCAAAGGGAGAATTTCTGACTTCGATAATAAACGCGAACGCAATGCCAAAACTGTTAACTTTTCCAATCTTCATTTAGAACCCCTTGACAATACACACCCTCTCTTAAATCTGAATACACACGATTACTCTGAATCTACAAACTTAGACAGAAACTTTACAATCAGAGAACAAATTCGGACAGAACATCTTAACGACGAAGAGCGAGAACTTATCACGAATCTCTGCTTAGAATTCGAAGATATTTTCTATCTCGAAGGCGATGTTTTGACGTTTACTAACGCCGTCAAACACTCTATTGACACCAATAATGCCAAGCCCGTTTTCACAAAATCGTACAGATATCCTCAAGTGCATAAGGAGGAAGTGAAAACCCAAATTTCCAAAATGCTTGATCAAGGCATTATCAGGCACTCTTCTTCTCCTTGGTCCTCCCCCGTATGGGTCGTCCCTAAGAAACTCGATGCTTCTGGTAAGCAAAAGTGGCGAGTTGTTATCGACTATAGGAAGTTAAACGAACTAACTGTAGACGATAAATATCCTCTGCCCAACATTTCTGATCTCCTCGATCAACTTGGTAAGTGTCAATACTTTTCGACACTGGATCTCGCTTCCGGGTTCCACCAGTTGGAAATCCTTGAGGAAGACATTCCCAAGACCTGTTTCTCTGTTGACAATGGTCATTACGAATTCGTTCGTATGCCATTTGGTCTGAAAAATGCACCTTCTACCTTTCAGAGGGTCATGGACAACATTCTTCTGGGCATCCAGAATGAACGTTGCCTTGTTTACATGGATGACATTATCGTTTATTCACCAACCATCCATGAGCATATGTCCCGTTTGACAGAAGTCTTTAAGCGTCTTAGACAGTCAAACTTGAAAATTCAACCTGACAAGTGTGAGTTTCTCCGCAAGGAAGTTGCTTACCTAGGTCATCTGATCACCCAAGAAGGAGTAAAACCAAACCCTTCAAAGGTTGAATGCATCCAGAATTTTCCTCAACCCCAAACTCCTAAAGATGTTAAATCTTTTCTTGGTCTCGCCGGTTATTACCGACGTTTTATCCCCAATTTCGCCAAGATCTCAAAGCCCCTAACGAAACTCCTGCAGAAAGACGTCAAATTCATCTTCGACGCAGATTGCAAGTCTTCCTTCAACGAACTGAAGCAAGCCCTTGTATCTGACCCTATCTTGATCTACCCAAATTTCGAAGAACCATTCCTGCTCACTACTGATGCTAGTGCTTTTGCAATTGGAGCGGTTCTCTCACAAGGCCCCGTAGGAAAAGATCTTCCTATAGCATATGCTTCCCGTACACTCTGCGCTGCAGAAACTCGATATTCCACTATCGAACGGGAACTGCTAGCCATTGTTTGGGCGGTCAAGCACTACAGACCGTATCTTTTTGGGAGAAAGTTTACACTCCTGTGTGATCACCGTCCGCTTACTTGGCTCTTTTCGATCAAAAACCCTGGCAGTCGTCTAGCCAGATGGCGCCTCAAGCTAGAGGAGTATAACTATAAAATCGAATACAAGCCCGGCAAGGTAAACTTGAACGCAGACGCTCTTTCCCGTATCAAAATTAATCACTTCAAAAAATGCACCGACTTTATTTCTAAAATCAACATCTTTGCAAATAACGAAACCGACCCAGAACAACCAGATTCCGATAATGATCAAGAACCCGATGATCATGACGAACGAATGACAAGAGAATTTAATCGATTTGTTCAATTATATAAAACCGAGTCGATAATCGATTACTCAAAAATAGAAATTTCTAACGCCCAACTCCTAGACAAATCTCACAAACGAATAGTCACTTTCTTCTGGCAAAATAAACTCAATGACTTGCATGACAAAATCATCGAAGACATTTTCGAAGAAGACCCAAATTTCACTACCGACACATTAAACATTCTAGACAGCAAATCTGTCCGGCATAGAAAATATTTAATTGTCCCTTTACCATTCGATCCCGAAACTGTTGTCTCGCATCTTTTTAACATCCTCTATAATAACCAAGATCAGTTCGACGAATCAGAAACCTTCTGCATTGAAAACAACGTCGAAATACCTATTCTCGAAACACTATCTTTCATACTCGCAGACAAAGACATAAAACTAAAGATTTGTCAAAACATTGTAACAACCCCTTCTCAAGACGAAATTCCCATTATACTGCAACAGTACCACTGCGGCAAAAATAACCTACACCGTGGAATTAATGAGACTATTCGACGTATTAGGGAAAAGTATAACTGGACTGGACTAATCAAAAGCGTAGAGCAATTTATCAAGTCTTGTGAAACTTGCCAGAAGGTAAAGTTTTGTAGGAAAAACTTAAGTGCTCCTTTTGTCATAACCGAAACACCAAAAACACCCTTCGAACGTATCAACATTGATATTTTCGAATATCCAACGAGAAACTACGCACTGACTATTAGGGATGAACTCACCAAATTTACTCAAGCTTACCCTATTGGTGACAAAACAGCTAAAACAGTCGTAAACACCCTCTTAGTATTTTTCCAACATTACGGTACCCCTCTTCGCATCCATTGCGACTATGGACGTGAATTTGACAATACTCTAATAAGGGACCTGTGCGAACTATATGACATAAAGTTATCCTTTTCAAGCGTCCACCATCCCGAATCAAACGGTTCTATCGAAAGGTTTCACGCGACTTTAGCGGAAATGATAAGGGCAAATACAGCCGAACATCCGAACGAACATCCATTCAACGTCCTCCCTTACGCAGTTATCTGCTACAACAACACTAAAAACAAGACTACTGGTTTCACGCCCTACGAACTCATCTTTGGGCACACTTCTAGTAGACCCCCCGAAACAATATACGATCAGGAAAAACTCATTTCCAAATATGTTAGGGACCTTAACAACAGAATGAACAACTATTATAGACTTGCCCGCGCAAAAACCGACCAACAAAAACAAAAATCTAAAGTTAGATTTGACAAACATGTTTCGACTAACCAACCAGAATACAAAGTAGGCGACAAAGTTTACGTGAAAGAATCTCAGATTAAAAGCAAATCTGAAAACAAATTCAATGGACCTTTTGAAATTACCGCAATTAGAAAAAACTCTGCCACAGTTATAAACTTACAGACTAACCAAATCAGTAAAATTAACTTTGACAGACTAAAACCATATTTTGAATAAATCCCTTCTTTTCAGATTCTGTGGACTGTTTTCAGTCGTGAACCTCCAACAATACTCTCTTACACCCGTTAACAATACAATAGGAGTTTTCTTCCATGAAGAAGGCACACTTAAAATTTCAAACGACAAATGGTCACTTCTTGTCTTCAAAGACCTCAGCCCTTTCAGAGGTGCTATTTCAAATAACGACGCCATACTAAACCGAACTTTAGAGACAATCAACGAAAACACAACTAATACAAAATCATTTAAACCAAAAATACAAACACATGTTAGCCTCTTGGAACAAATTTCTAAATCCGTTAACTCTAAATATACAGACATCTTCGCTGACACTCAAACTTACCCTACTAACAGAAGAAAACGTGGACTTATTAACGGACTGGGATCAGTTTGGAAAGCTATTTCAGGAAACTTAGACGCAACAGATGGTGAATACATAAATGACTGTATAACTAAAATTACTAAAGACCAACACCAAATTCAGGACTTAGTAAAAAAACAAATATCTGTAACAACCTCAGTCATTACTAGCCTCAACAAAACTTTACAAAAATTTCAATCCGAGGAGAAATTATTCTCGAATAACATTGAAAAAATAAGGCAGTCAATTTTATACATTTCAAATGATCTTGATTTTCATGAATTTCAAATCAATATCTTGGATCTGTGTGAAAGCCTAATGGAGAGTTACATATTTATCGAAAACACTCTCGATGATGTTTTAACAGCAGTCTCTTTCGCCCGCTTAAAAATTTTACATAGTTCGATCATAACCCCAGTAGATTTGGTCGATTCCCTTCAAAAGATTTCTCAATCATTACATGAAAATAATTTACCACTTCCTATTTACAGTTCAAATGTTGCTCAGTACATTGATTTGATAGAATTGGAAGCTTTTCAAATCAACACCAAAATCATTTTTGTACTCAAAATTACTTTAGTTGATCCTGAGATTTACATCCTTTACCACCTTTATCCGATCCCAATTTTGGATGATCGAACAGGGTTTCATCATATACTTTCAATAAAGACAAAATTTATCGCGAGAGATGACGATTCGTTATTATACACATCCTTCGAAGACCTGGGTGACTGCAAGCCTTTAACTAAACATCATAAGATTTGTTCCAAAGCTATATCACATCCAATAGACAAAGATGCCATCTGCGAAGGTCAGCTTCTCAGACAGCCAGCCACACTTCCAGCAACCTCCGATTTGGTGACCTACTTGAGAATAAAATTGCTCTTAAAAATTCTTTGAATGCAAATTGATGTGAATTTCATCATTATTTTTCTAGCCTTATGCGTTTATAGCTGAACCTTTCAAGATTTTAAAGTAAAAAAGTACTGGTTAGGCCATTTTTGGATGGGTAAAAAGTTATTTGTTTCCATTATAATTTAGGGCACACAATAAAGTTGTCTTTAAAATTGAAATTAAACAGAAACATTTCATCTTGAGAAAAAATAGTTTATATAGCAAATATCCGATTATATAGATATATGTAGCAACATTTTTGATAAATCATTGTATTTATTAGTAAAGTTCGGTCCTCGATGTAGTATTTATTAAATGTACAAATGGAAATTGAATAAGCTATAGTAGTAGTATACAATTTCTACTTCATATACTTCAATACTTTCAAATGGAATTGTCATTTACCCATATTCTATTTTCCATATTATCCTACCGGTTAAAAGCTGAATTATTTAATTATAAGAAATTTCGTTGTAACAAAATTTTTGTCTATAATTTCCGCCATGTCATATTAAATTCAGAATTACCAATTTCAAGACAAATAAAGTCCTATTAATTATATATGAACAAGAAGTTGAATTTCCTTACTCATTGAAATAATTGGTCGAATTTCGACCACAGGCGATTCTAGTCTAGTTTAAATGTCAAGATATGCCATGAAAGTATATCGTACAGGGTGATTGTAATGGTTTTCATTTTGATTCATTTGATGTCAGTTTCTTTTAGAGACGAAGATAAGTTACGGGGCTAATAGTCGCGTGAAATGGCCGAAAATATTCCATTAATTTATTGAAACGAAAATTTGTTATGCCGGCGATCTCTTCTGTATGGTATACAGTTGTAAGTGTGTGCGTGCGTGCATGTGATATTAGGTGGTACATAAGCAGTTGCATACAAGGATGGCTCAGGGTGATTCAAAAAATATTGTATCGGGTGGCAAATAAGTAGTTGCATATACAAAGTGGTTGAAATAAGAGTGGAGCAAAACTATAGTTATACAGAGTAGATATTTGCGGTATAGGACGGAGTATAATTACAGTTATACAGAAGGCTTCACAAAAGGTTAGAAGCAGTTCAATATACAGGATGGTTGAAATATAAGGTGGAGTAGAATTACAGTTATGGTTAAAAAAGTTATATAGTGTGAAACATTAGTAGTTGCTTATACAAGGTGTTTGAAGTAATGGTGGAGTAAAATTATTGTTATTCAGGGTGTATCAAAAGTAGCACATAAGTAGTTGCGTATTCAAGATAGTTTAAATAAGAGTGGAGCAAAACTATAGTTATAAAGAGTGGATATTTGCGTTATAGGACGGAGTATAATTACAATTATACAGAATGCTTCAAAAAATGTTAGAAGCAGTTGAATATACAGGACGATTTAAATATAAGGTGGAGTAGAATTACAGTTATACAGGGCGGTTAAAAAAGCTATATAGTGTGAAACATAAGTAGTTGCTTATACAAGGTGTTTGAAGTAAGGGTGTAGTAAAATTATTGTTATTCAGAGTGCATCAAAAATGTGTTATTTAAGCATTAGCAGTTAAGATATTTAAATTATAGGACAGAGTTTAATATAACTATATACATGGGTTAAAAAATGTTAGAAGCAGTTTCATATACCGGGTGGTTGAAATAAATGGCAGAGTAAAATTATAGTCATAAAATGTGGTTCAAAAATGTCAATTTTGTTATATAGGGAGACCACGAGCCGTTGCTCAAATGGAGTACTAGACATATGGGACGAAGTAAAATCATAGGTATACAGGAATAATTTAACCAATAGGCAAATAGAAATAGTCAATAGTGTGGAGAGGATTTACACTTATACAGGGTGGTTTTAAAGATATCAGGACCGTTGCAATATTGTGTTGAGTTGAATTATAGTTGTACCCTGTACAGAAAATGATAGACAAATAAGTTATATAGGGGTGACCAAGAGACAGAAGCAAATACAGTGTGAATGCAATAAAGAGCAAATTATAGTTCCATTTATAGAAAGTAGTACAACCAATAAAACAAAGAAAAAAAGTTAAAAAATATTTGGAAAATATAGAAAAAGAATACAAATTAGAGAGGGAGAAAGAGAAAAAGATAAGAATACGCTAAAATTTTCAATAGAATTGTACCTTAAATTAAATAAAAAAGAAAATATGTCTGAAAATATTAATTAATTGCACCCGGTTTTCGGTTGCCATGTCCTCTACCAATATTTGTGTCCAATTTCGGAGACTTTTCTTAGATTTTTTTTCAAGTGTAGTAGACCCACCGCCTAAATCCCCTGAAATTTCCCTTGATCTGCCATAATAAGGAGGCCCGTTCGGTGATATTGTTTTGAACGACCGTCAATTGCTACTAACTCACTGACTACTGTGCCAGGCCATCCCGTTTCTCAAACCGAATGGAACACTCATTAGCTCTTCTATCACGCTCTATCTTCCGGCAATGTCCACAATCCGTTCGACAGGGTGTTCTTGATACGACATCTGCATGGTTATGCAAACAGGCGGCATGGTCAGGTCTGATTAAGAAGCAACGATCATATAGATATTTATGAAAATGGTCTACAGCCATCATTACTGCGAGGAGTTCTTTTCTGGTGGCACAGTAATTCTTTTCTGGCTTCGAGAATTCATTGCGGTAGTATTAAACCAGTGTGGTTGGTTCGGGTTGGCTAGTTTGTTGCTCAGTGTTTATGGTGTTTATAAAATTTACTAGTTCAATTTTACTTTTCTCATCAGAAGATTGCACTAACATTTGTTGAATTCCTTCTCGAACTTATATTTCATATTTATTCCGTCCCTCCAAATTCTGAATCAAATTTATAAGGAACCTTCCAAATAACCCAAAGTAACTGGTAGCAAACTGATAATTAAATTTAATATTTAATCAACATGTGTCTCGACTTGTAATTGACCAAGTGCAATATATTTCCATGGGGTTGAGAAAAAATATATTTAATTCAAATAAAACCTATTTTATTGTAACTTAAGTATCGCAGAATAAAACAATTCAATATTTCACAAATACTATACTATCTTTACTTCGCAACGACCGTCAATTGTTTCTAATTTACTAACTACTCGAAACGCTTATATACAGTCCAGCCTGCTTCTCAAATAAAACACACGCCGTCTCTCTATCATACTTCTTGTTTCGCTTTAGTAGCGTAGAACATGAAACATTGTAACAATATTTATGTATACGGGAAGTTACATGTTCCTACAAGAATCTTTCCAGGATTCACTCTTGCACTTGTTTCTGAAATCATCGGTGCTGTGAGGGACGAATATGGTGATATTTTAAGAATGAAGAAATGTTATCAGGAAAAATGCAATTGCTGGACATTAAACATGATATTTCTCAAGTAATTTAGATTAAGGGATCAAATAAAACATTTATACAATATTTTGAACCTATTAATTCCATACTACAACAACAATCATTAGAAAATTCCATCCAAATTTAAAGTAAAATAGTCCATTCCCAATACTCATTTCCATTAATTTAATAGGCAAAAAGTTTTGTAGATCAGTGTAATTAAAAATAAATATTCGTACTGTAATCTCATATTTTAACGTGAATTGTGTATGCTCGACAGGATTTATAATATAAAAGACAAACAAAAAATGTGATTGGAAACTCACACGTTAAAATTGATTATTATGAAGGATGTCTGTAGTGCGTAAAACAAGTATTTAAACAGCCAACAACATATTACAGGTGAAATCAATTGATAGAAAGGGCAAACACCAACGGAAGAGAAAGTCGATTTACAACAGATACTTATGATATTGTTAACTAAATAATAACCATATTTACGATATCGCTAATTTGGTTAGCATATGATTGTTACTAGTTATTGATACGAAAATTACAAATAAATATCTAGTAAAAATTGATAGATGCAATTAGCTATCATATAACTTTTAAATTTCATATTTTCACAATATAAAGTATACATTATACGAATTATAATAAACAGTATTTAAAGTAAAGAGGTTTTTTAGAATTCTTGTTACTAATAAAGTGTGGAAATTACTTGTAATAAATGGTTTTGAAAATAAAATCCCGAACATCAACTATTAAAAGGTATAATTTTAATTCATGAATTCTTACACTATGTATATAATTTATTTGATCTTACTTGTGAATATTTTTTATAATAAACAATCGATTTTTTAAGTCAGAATATAAATTATCAAATATCTATAACAAGCCAAGGTAGTTATTTCATAGTCCTGTTTTTGGTGATTTTCTATAAGAAATGTGGACCTTCTATTGGACACCAGAAACAACTAAAATTGTTATAGATGGCTCAATAAGTGGAGTTGACTGCCTGTTGCTGCTCCAATAGTAGTGATATTTGGATGGATTTTGCCTTTCCAGTGTCTATTCAGGTTTTGAAGACGTTTGTACGAACATTCTATTCTGACGATTGAAAATTTGTTAGTAATTTATTTAAAATAAAATATTTGGCTTTCTGTTGTTCGCCTGTTGTTAGGTGTGTCAAATGGTAATGTAATTGGTAAACTATTTTATGAATTATTATGACATTTATGTTTAAGATTTTTTGATTCCACCAGTATAACTGTAATTTTATTCGTCCCTATATTAAAACATCGCCGTTATGAACATTTTTGGTTTCGCTACATTAATGGAATATTTTCAGCTATTTCACTCGATTGTAAGTCCCGTAAAAGAACTTCGTTTCGAAAATTAAAGACTTCAAATGAATCAAAATGAAAACACCCTGTACGATTTAGTTTTATAACATATTTTGACATTTAAGCTAGATATTTATGATAAAAATTGACATTTACACTGATGTTTACCACTTTTTGCAAATATTTTTTCAATTTGCAGAAAAACGGTATGTTTTACGTTATAATAGAAAAATATACGAAATCAAGCTGGAATATATTTTTGTAGAATACAATTCAAAATATTCAAATTGAATAAGCCGTTTTAGAGAAAACAATGCAGATTCACTGAAATTCATTGAAATGTAGTCCCTTAATTAGTGTCTTTTTAATTTTATGGAAAAACGTAAATTTCACGTTATAGAAACTTAAATGTAACCTTTCTGTAGTAGTTCTTCAAACAATGCGGTTTAAATCATCAAAATCGCCCAAGCTGTTTTTGAATACTCATGAGCATACTTGAAGAGAACATGCCAACGAACTGATAACCTCGGTTAATAAAAAAATTGTCAAACAGTGAATATTTTGTTACGACTTAAGTAATAATCCTAATGCGTAATTTAATTCTTAATTTAAATATATCTGCATTGAATCATAAGTTAATTTAAATTTTATAACTACATTATTTTCCAAATATAGTTGAAACAATTTGTTTTAAAACAGTTACAATTATTTATCACTCAGTGTGTAATCTAATAAATGTTTAATAAAGAAAGACTTTAAATTTTCATTTAAGATATAACTTTGGATTCTTTTCTCTTTATCCCATTTAAAATTATGGCACCATTATTCACGATAATAACCACGAATAGGTATAATCTAGACAAATATTATTTCCGAACACATATGCTATTCCTTAAAAATCATTTGTAAATATATTTTGATTCTACATTTAGTCATTCTGCAACACTAAAGACCAATAACTGATTTATTCTATTTGAAATGTTACAATTCGCTACTGCCCAACGCCAAACCATATTAAGTTTTAAAATAATGTGCTCCAAAAAATATTTACACATTCAACCCATAACTCACATATTATTGCTCATAATTTTTTATGCCCGAAGACGATTGTACACTTCAGCTATTCAATGGTAAACTAATAATTGCGAAAAATCAAGACACATCAATATTTCGAAATTAATAAACCAACCTTTATTAGGTTTCCTGAAAAATGCGAACTGACAATCAACGAAGGAAATCTTATTAACGATGGATGGTAACGTTTTGATCCTTATCAAAACTGAAATAAGTGAATTTCAAAAGTTGAAAACCTCGAAAACACCTACATTAAGAAGCGTATTTCTACAAATTCAATAGAATGTTCGTCTGACTCAAAAATAAAAGATTTATGCTACTTACAACTAAGAATTCGTAGGCTGATAAATTCTGGTGAATTTATGAATACGTCTTCTCCTAAACGCCTCGTTGATTTGAAAATACTTATGTACAACCCTCGTTCATGCCTTATTTCTTTTTTCCCTAATCAATTTTACTAAGGGCCTAGCTAACTTCACTAATAGTAGGGTAGGGCGGGGCTTAAAGGTCCGCGGGTTAAAAGGTCCACTCTGCATATTTTCGAAACTAAAAGTCCTTTGAGATCAGAAAGCCAGTTTTTTCGAACATTATTGTTAATAGTATCAAGTTTTAGATAACATAGTTGCATTTTGTATGGACTGTTTTTTTTTCTATATAACTTCAAATGTACGTCAAGCTACACTGAGGGCGTATGGATCTTTATGACCCACATTAGACAGTTTTACCCCATATATGTATTTATTTCGAACCTGTTCATCTTATTTCTCAGATTTATGATTTACAAAAGAACTACTGAGCGAGGTGTCAAATAAAAATTTGTCTCCGAATATTGACTCTCAGTCGCCTATACCACATAGTTTCTTCGTACCCATCAATCCCAAGTTGTCAACCTGCAATGCTGTTCTACCTACTTTTGAGCCTCAATGGTCAAGGTCGTCAAATGCAGCATCTTCTCAAAAAAGTGTCAGACTCTTTCCAAAGGCTGACCTCGTAAAGTCATCAAGAGTAAACGAAGCAAAACAGCTATATTAACAGATAGTGGTGGAGTAGAAATGTTCTAGCTAGAGTCAGAAAATAAGCATAAGAAGGCTGGGGAAGGCTGGATTCAATAATGCCGGTCCTTTTACCCTACCACTGGTTCTTTGTACCCCGCTTGTGGGGCATCAAGGACCATTCGACTGGTTACGTTATCCAATGCTACGAAAATGTTATTCAGAAACATTACAAGTAAATAGTTACGAGATAATATGTGAAAAATGGACTGTTTTGCGCCGCCCTGCCCTACTATATGACATTTCTCGTAGATTATCTAAATATCTGATCTAAATTTAGGTACTTTGATAATTAAACGCATAATGGCTATGACACATATATTACAGATTCAGTTTAGTTAATAGAAATAATTTTATCCCATCATTTCTACAAGGTTTGGTGTTAGAATACAAAAATATGTTTATTTAACTACCATACTAATGGTACTAAAGCATTAGTAGTTAAAACTCTCCTCATTCATCAGAAGAACACATTGAAAATTACCTTTATATAAAATTTTATTAACAGTTCCTGAAATCATTTCGAAAAAGAAGCATGATAAGTTTATTGTGGATTTAATTAGATTGTATCCTCAATATGTTTTGTTTTCAAAAGATATCACCTGCATCCTGCATGTTATTCAACATAATCACTATAATAAATTGTTTACCTTTTGGCATTCCACAAGGAGCTTTAGTTCTTGAATTATCCAAAAAATCCAGATCATACTTCCTAGCTGGAGGGAAAGTCAAAGCAACGTGACCTTGAATTTCACAAATCCAAAAGGAAAAACAACACATATATAAAATGAAGATTGTATAAAATCCACCATGTTGTCCAGATTTATCTCCTTGTGATGGAGTAAATACCGTTCTCATCATGTAACCGGGGGCGCACTATTCCGAAACCACAACTATGTAGCAGAGATAAGACGTAAAAATACAAATATTACAAATTCCTCTTGCATAACACATGAATCTGGTTAACGAATAGTACCGAATAGACTGGTGGTACTCGAGGAACTGGTAACTGGTAACTGGCGGATAAAGCTGAAATCGTTTCGATTGCCTTCTACCTTCACTTGTGAAGTCAAGTTAGTACTTCAGTGAACTCTTTAAACATTTCACGATTTTAGTCTTTAATACAGTATTACGTTAAGGTGCTGATATGCAGATGCTACACCGAAGACCTAGATGATGTCACGAACCGTAGAAAAAGAAATTGTTTTATCAAATTTATAGGTGTGGATAGACGAAGTATTTCGGAATTTCTTAAATATATTTGATAATATAACAAAATTAGTCTTTGCAACGTTTAAATATATTTAATTATTTACTTATAGTTTTTACTGTATATCAAATCTTTGTTTTTGTGATAAGTTTATGTATTTTGAACTAAATTAGCAAGAGTTTGTACAATTAGTTTCCAAACGTTCATTTTATTATTCCTTGTAAAAGTAATATAAATCAAAAGGATCTATTGAATACTTTTTGGTACTGTAGTAGTAGTAGTATAGAAATTTTTCTGTTCTTTTTTCGAAAAATGCACTTAATCTAGATTTATAAATGTCAGCGTTGCCTTTAAATTAAATTCCACCTGTTAGATATACGAAATTAGTAATATCAATATACATTATAATTGTGTCGTTTGAATCCATATTAGAATTATTTATTAGAATATACAGTATAAGAGATCGATTTGCATTTATATATAAATCAATGATTTAGAAAATATTCCGTTACAGTTACAATCTGCTCTTATAGAAATTTATGGCAATGTTATTTATTGAAAAAAGATTCACATATTACAATTCGTATCGGAAATACTTTTTGATATGGTTTTCAGTGCTGTTTTCAGACATCTTATTCCAGTCTAGTAATCCTGATAATATACATAACTACAAGTTTTAGTGGAACATAAATCCACCCAATTAAACTGGTAAATGTTGGGTAGAAAACCAAAAAGGAAATTTAATGTTTACTAAGTTGAAAAAAGGCTTAAATAAAAACTGGACTTTTTTCAATAACTTGAAAAAGAGCGAACGAATTTCTAGACAATAAAATTTAGACCATATAGAATACAAACGATTATCGCTTACACTCCTAGTTATTCAGTGACTTCAAACTCCCTGACTAAAAATGTAAATCGTTTACTTATTCACTAAAGAGGAAATTCTAGTAAATTAAAAACTTTCTACTATTAATATAAAAGTTGTAAATGTCAAAAGTATCTTGGGGCAGGTTCTAGACGAGGCGAGTAAATCCGTCTTGGCTAATTGGCTATTCTTGCATTCTTCGCTATCAACGGGAAAGCTATTCCCATCAGAATCGATTTTTTGTATGCTCTTTTCAAACTGAAATTTATATTAACCCCGTGTTATATAAATATAATATAAAAGCTCCACTAGCTGTAATGAGGATAATTGCACAACCTCCATTAAAGCTAATAAAAAAGGAATATCTTTCAAAGCTCGGTTATGTCCTGAATATATTTATCAAAAGAAACTTATGATAATATCATCAATTTATAACCTTTCTCTTTATAAAGCTACACAGAGGATCCCTAGAGATTATCCTCATTAGGAATTTACTCTTGACAGTGTGCTAAAACTTACATTCAAAATATTCACCCCTCTAAGCTCCCACTTAACCCAACATCTGAAAGCTTACCAAATTCCTAAACATTCAAGAGGAGTTTAGCCCTAATCTCAAAAAGCTTAATATTTCCTATACATGTTCTACAAAACCAAACCCACTCAAAATTATCACAATTTCCCTTCATCACTTTACCCTAACATCAACAGATCGGTTCTTTGTCCAAGAATAGAGTTGGTTTACTTTCCAACCCCAAAACCTGCAAATTAAAAAAAAAACATTTTCTTGCACTTTAGAACATCCTCGATCTTTTTAACTAATTCTCAAAAGATACGACAAATTTTGCTTTGGAATATTAGAAGTTTCTATCGAAACAAATTCAACTGGAATATCTTATAAAAGAACGCAAACCAGATATTCAAAACGAGGCTCAAAAGTGACAAAATTAAATCTTTCAAAAATTTCAATTTGATATCTGTTTGGCGCCTGGATGATAAACCCGGAGCTGCCTTACAAATTAAAAGAGGTTTGTTTCAACATAATACTCAATTTGTTTGCATTGCATTCATACGGATAACACCAAAATTGCTTCGATTTACATTCCGCCCAATTTGCTTAATGATTTTCCTTATTTCTTTATTTGTACTCATTCAGGGAATTAATTCATTTTATTGAGTAATTTTAATGTCCTCGCAATTTTTGGGGCTGTTACACCATTAACACTAATAGATTACAGCTTTCCAAATATATTTTAAACAACAATATAATTATAGGCAACAACAACAATTTTCAATTTAAAGGTGAGTATTATACTGTAATGTTTTTATTTACACTTCGGATTCTGAGATTTATATAAAAACCATAGTCGAACTCACTTTAATTTATTTCCGCTACTTTAATTTATATTCTCACAACTATTTACTATTTGACTTGAACACCTGTTTGCTAGACGACAATCTAGTACAGAATGAATCCTATCGTCGGCTCCCCGAACTTATACATTTCTCTCATAATTCTCCAGATGGATTCTCCAACCCTCGCGGAATTTCGACAACGCTAATAACAGCCGGCCTCGAGGCGCCAGATAAACAACATTTCCAGTCCAGTCACAAAACATTTAATTTTTGGAACTTGATTTCTCTGATAAAGGCCCGTACATTAAAAGATACCTACGGAAGTGACCATTTCCCTGTCGATCTATCTGGGAACACCCAGTAGTGAAAAACTTCAATTCTATTCAATTTTTATGTACAAAAAGAATATCAAAATAGCCAATTAGCTTCAATAAATAAATGATCTCGAATCTAAACTCCCCCATCTAAATAATACATGGTCTATGACAAATATGTTAATATAATAAATTTTAACCAAACGAGTTAACGCCCTTGTTAATTTCACTTTTAGTCTGAACAGACACCTTTCCCCTCAAAAGTCTGGCCCTTACTCAAATTGGTTGACACATCTTGCTTTAAGTTTTTTCTTTAAGTTAAAACATGATGCTATCTGGATAGGTAAATATTTAATCCATGTAGCCCTCCACTCTTGTTCTCTGGAACCCCTCACTTTTCCTTATATATTTGAACCTTTAGATCTATTTTTCAAAATTCTTCTCTATAGCTGAATTAGACTTAATTCTAAATAGAGCTTCAGCTCCGGAATTGGATTCCATTTCATACATGATTAAATTCCTCCGACCTAATTTTAAGTTGACTCTTTTATATTTTTATAATTCCATCTCGAATGGATGCCAGAATGTTCTTTTAGTTTGGAATATATTTGAAGTTTACCTCATTCTAAAATCCGGGAGTGACCCTCGTCTTCTGACCAGCTAGAGACCCATGTTATTGTCCTCCTGTTTTAGGAACATGCGGTCTGGGCTAGCGTGCTTCGGGTCGGGGGCGCGCTGTCGGGCGTCGTGACACCTAACGGCAAGGGGACTAACATAACGGGAGGCGTCAGGACTTCCGTCGGGGCGCGTCGAACGTTGTTTGGGAACGGGGGTGTATCGTAGGGATAGCGGTGGTCGGTTGCATCAGTACGCGGGAGGAACGGAGGTGGTCGTAGGGGTGCGCGGGGTTGGGAACGCGGTGCGTAGGAAATGCGTTGGCTTGCGGTGCTAAGGGAATTCGCTGACTAGCGATCGGAAATCGGCCGGGAGCTTCCATCGGGGTGGTGAGTCGTGACGTCATTCGGGTAAAGAACTGGCTCCTGTCGGGTGCAACGCTTGTCGCAGGGGGTGGTCACTGTCGGGTGCATCGGCCGTGGCACATACTGTATAGGGATAGTGTGGAAACATGCCTTAAAAACATATTCAGTGATTGGGATAGTGGATGAACAAAAAACAAAAGCTAGAAATGTCCCGTACAAACGACAAGAAACTTAGAAATCGCTGGTAGAAATGGTTGGAGCTGCTACAAAAGCTAGAAACGTCCCATAGAAACGACTAGAAACTTAGAAATCCCTGCTAAAAATGGTTGGAGACACTACAAAAGCTAGGTCCGTAGAAACGACTAGAAACTTAGAAATCGCTGCTAGAGCTCAAAAGTGTTATTCAATTAATAGTTTTTTCACTGGAAAAGGTTACTAGATACTGACGCAACTATCGTGAACCACAATCAAATCAGTGTTATCAAAATGATATAGGGCTCAAAACGATAAAGAGCGTCCTGGGATAGTTGGCTGGAACAAAGATTCCAAATTCGGAATGGTCGAAGTCTAGTAGTTAGGTTTTGGCAGGTCGTAAATTTTACTTGAAACGCATTATTTCTAAACATAATACCTTCTAAACTGACGCTGATATATCATAATATATGTTGCTTGTTTGAAAATAATTATGTTTAAAGAATACAATGTTAGGAAATAAAAACGGGTGTCTCATAATTGTTAGAAAATATAATAATGGTATATATGGATCTCGCAAAATATATTTGGATGTTCAATTGACAAACAAAAAAAACACATCTATTCGCAACCAAATCAATGCTAACAAAACGGCAACGATAAGAATGACCAGAGATAGTCAAACGATGTCACAACCAAAGCAAACGAATCAACAGAAAACCAACGGTACAGGGAAATGACATCACGGGGGTTCAGTCATTGTTGCAGTCAAAATAATTGAGAACATGTCAACAAATACATAAACGACAGACTATGACTGATGGATGGATTGAAAAATGAAACAAACATGGTGGAGAGCACCAAACAACACTGAATATGATAGCTAGACAAAACGATACTAATATAATCATAAAAATAGTGAATTTCATCAATTGACGGAAATGATAGTAAAAAAACAAACAGGAAATGTCTTATTATGATAAAAAAATTCTCATTCCTGTAAAATATGAGGAGAGGTAAATAAAAAATAAAATCCTGGCTACAAAGTTTCGCATCATTTCACAGCTGAATTACGTATAACACCCGTAAACTCATCGTTATCACTGACCGCAAGATACAACGAACAGCTTAGTGAATATATCATCGGTATGTAAAAATAATTTTTATATTCAAGATTTTATTAAAACGAATTTTAAGTATATAATTCATACAATTTTCTTCAAAGAACAATCAAAATATAGGTCAACATCGCTCAATGCTAGACCAATGTATGTACAATAATAGCAAGCAACAAATATTGATGTTAGACACAAGTGCTAAGGAAAATCAAGATTAAACTTATAACTTCAGCAACATATCCACTACTATTAATAGCAAACAGTTGTTAGACTATTGTAGAGATGCTAGATAAATAAAGGAAAATATCAAGCTATATCGATACTTGTTGACAGCAACCAATCAGTATATCGATACTATGTCTTTATATCGTTTCACAGCAGTAGGCATAGCTGAGTGTGTAAAACTCAAACTCATATACTTTGATTCATTCGACAGATATGCTAAAAATGAGGCAGGATTATTGTAAGCTATTGAACTATATTGATACAGTTGATTGTGTAAATATATAACATAAATTGTATCAAATTACAGAACTTGTCGGTACTCACTGGAAAATTCAATTCATTAACCAATAATGACATAGGCTACCACAGAATTCAATAAACTGGTCGATAAACAAGGTCTTTGTTTGAACAATTAATACAATATATATAATGCTATACCTCAGGTCAAACATATTTTCTTAATGTCTTTATCGGAGGCATATTTACAAAATATTAGAGGTGTCTGTTGTAATCAGTTTTACAAATATAACTCTTTAGATGTCTTTGTTTGTCCATATAATGACCTTGGGGAATGTTGCATCATTGGAAAAACCCATTGTTCTAGAACATTCCATATATCCTAAATAGATAAAACGGGTTGCAATCATTGCTTTCATTCGGTAGTCACCAGTGTTTCGTGCAGTGCAGACGTGTGTTCCTGATAGCTGGTGAGCGTTTTTATCATTCTTAACATTTTACATCGTGAAGGTTTGTTAGCGTGTTTTTCTGTTCTAAACCATCTGTTTTTCTATAAATCGAAAATGGAAAGCTATTCGGTAATCAAGGATACAGTTAGAAAGATCAAACGTTTCGGTGTGGAGGGCCGCACTTTAGAATTTAAAATTAAAGATATCCCCGTCGGAATTGAACCTGTAGGTTGGATAAAAAATGCCATTACCCAGACCATTCTAAAAGGAATAGAGGGAATGGAACCTACCGATAAGGTAGGGTTCACTTTCTGTTCCAAAGACTTTGCACGTGGTCAAGGATGGGTGCAATTTAAAAATGTTTCAGATGTAACCATTGACGATATATGGAACAAAATTTCATCCATATATCAGTCAAATTCAACAGGGTTGTGTACAGAAACGTTTTGTCTCGGTGTTACTTCAGTTCGAATGCCGGTCGGTCATGGAAAGGCTCATTCATACAATAATTTTGAGGAAGAGTGTAGCAAGAGGCGTGGAATTGTATGCATTAACAACAAGGATTCCTTTTGTCTTCTGCGTTCTCTCGTAGTGGCCATTGCTTTCATTGATAAAGATCCCGAATACGTAAAAGTAAGGAGAGATATTGGTAAAATACAATATCACAGGGCTTTGCAGTTGTCTAAAAATGCAGGAGTGGTTATTCCTGAAGAGGGTGCAGGAATAGTAGAACTTCAGTTGTTTCAGAGGTATTTGTCTTCTTATAGGATCACTGTGTTTACATACGGTACAAAGGGACGTGATGTCATTTTTAGAGGAAATTCTGATGGTTTAAGCATCAATCTATTGTATCATGAAGGCCACTACAACGTGATAACATCTTTAACTTCTGCCTTTTGTTGTACATATTACTGTGAAGAGTGTCATATTCCTTACATTATTAAGGGAAATCATCGGTGTGGAGGTACATGTGCTGCTTGTCGGCAAACCCCCTCTTGTTCATCTGAGGAAGTCAAGGTGAATTGTGATGATTGTAAACCGTCTTTCATGGGTATGAAATGTTTCGAAAACCATAAAAATTTCAAAATTTGTGAAATCATTCATCGTTGTAAGAAATGTTTTAAGGTCGTTCCTTCTGGTAGATCTCATACTTGTGGTGAAATTTTCTGCAAGATTTGCAACCAACATTGCCCATCTGATCATCTCTGTTACATTCAACCCAATACAAGGTGGCCCCCTAACAAAGGTTTTTTGTTCATCTTTTATGACTTGGAAACAAGACAGGAAATGGTTCTTCCAGACGGTTCTCTTCTTCATGAACCAAGTCTGTGTGTTTTTCAGCAGCGTTGTGAGGATTGTTTGGAACTGAATGTACAAATTTGTAAAAAATGCGGACTTCGACAACAGGTTATCAAATCCAAAGATGTTATTTCCCCGTTTGTTCATCATATTTTATCAATTCGCAAGAAACTCAAAAATATTTTAGTGATGGCACACAACGGTGGAGCCTTCGATCATATTTTTATTTTAAATCATATCCTCACTAAAACCGACCTAAAACCCGAACTTATCATGCGAGGAACAAAACTCATTTCTATGACTGTTGGAAACGTAAAGTTTCTCGACTCACTAAATTATTTCCCTATGGCCCTGTCAAAATTACCCAAATCTTTCGGTTTAACTGAACTGAAGAAGGGTTACTTCCCGTACCTATTCAATAAAATTGAAAATCAAAACTATGTTGGTCCCATACCTTCATTAGAATATTATGATCCTAATAATATGAAACCCGAGGATAGAGAAAATTTTTTGTCGTGGTATAAAACTAAAGTCAATGAGGTCTTCGATTTCCAAAAGAAAATCACTGAATATTGTATTTCCGACGTAGATATCCTAACTCGTGCATGTTTAACTTTTCGGAAACTTATGATTGATGAAACGAATGTCTGTCCCTTTTCCAAGGCAACTCAGGTATAAAGTAGTGGAGATGTGGGAGTGCGAATTCCGAAAAATGATTTCCACAAGTGAGGAAATGAAAACTTTTACGGAAAATCACAACAAGTACCTCTTGAACCCAGAGATGCCTTCTATGGTGGTAGAAGGCATCTCTGAAAGGAACAGAATGGTTAGAGTTACTAGTCAACCACAGCTAAAAAGTGTTATTCAATTAATAGTTTTGTCACAGAATTTGTCGCTGAAAAAGGTTACTAGACACAGATGCAACTGTCGTGAACCACAATCAATTAATTGAATAACACTTTTTAGCTGTGATTGACTAGTAACTCTAACCATTCTGTTCCTTTCATTTAATATTCACTAAAAATATATAAGTCCCTGCCTCTGTCAGCATTCAAAATGGTTGATGCTTTTTGAATAACGGATTCATGAAGAGAGCAGATGATTTGTTTGTCATCAGTCAATACAGCTTAAACAATAATTTTGATAGTGCGTACAACCATTTTGAATGCTGTTAATGACAGGGCTGGACTTATTATTTTTAGCGAATGTTAGATGAAAGAAAGCAGGTATGTTGATCAAATGGAAATTATCAGATGATTACAAGACATGAAGATAGATTTATGAGAGGAACACAATGTTAGCGGAGATGGTGATTAAATAGAAGGAGATGATAGCTATTTTGAACAATGATCTAATGAATTATTGAAATTATCAGATGATTACGACAAGAGATGGAGATAGATTTTTGAGAGGAATAGCAGATAGAGCTTGGTAAGTTCTTTTGAAAGATATTGGAACAACTTTCCACACCACCTGAATGAGGTAAAGTTCCTGGGCGCGTTGGCTTTTTTCTTTTATAGTGGAAAAGTCCTCACCTATAGGCATACATAAAAACCACTTCTTTAATAATTTTCATATACCGTAATATATAAAAATTACTAAAGGTTACTTTATTTCAATATACATTTTATAGCAAATAATTGATTCCTTTTGGCACATTATTTTTTTGTCATTTTGCCAGATAATTTTTGGCTGTTTTTTAATTTTTTTGCATTATAGAAATCAACATAGCACGAACACATGTTATAATTTAATATAACGGTTCATTAATTCATTGATTCTATCGCATTTTAGTAGAAATCAACCAGTTGTTATAAAATGTATATTGACTTAAAGTACATCAACATTAGTCGTGAAAACGACTATTTTTGAGTGCTTTGTGTGCGTATTTTTTATATCCATATGGAAGTGAAGTCTTCAAAAAATTTCCGTTTTGATGAATTTGGCCGGTATCGTTTTTCACTCATCAAAGTTATTACCTCGTGATCTTTTGTCCTGCGTATTTGTTTTCCAAGTATGGAAATGGGTTCTTCCCTGTGCAAAACCATCTGTTTTATAGACTCAAAATTACGAGTTCTGAAGCCTTGCAGTTCAGGGTGATGCCCTTCACTTTACACACGGTAATGGATGAATGGGAAGCAGTCGACCACACTCTATAGGCATAATTTTTAGGACCACCCGAAACAAATTCCACAATATAAGAGCCAACACCATATATTTCGAGCTCGTTGGTCATGTTCCCCAGAAATGAACCTGTTGGTATATTATATTCTCCTGAACGGGAAATATAAATTACACTGTCGGAGTCGTAATATATTGCTCTATTACCCAGTTTTTCCAAGTAGGTGTAAAGTTTTAAACGAGCCAATGCTGTAACGTAAGCCGCAATGACTACATTGACTGTGGAACGACTATCACTTGCTTCGTTCTTGTATTCCCAATTGACAACCAGAGTGTTTTCATTAACAAGGAGTATAGTATTGACATTTATAGCAGGGTTTGTCATCATGCTGAAAAATTCAGCAGGCTTATTAACGATGGAAGTTTGGGGCTGATTTTACTTCTGACCGAATTTGCCCCAGAACAAATTCAATATAAGTTTGGCCAAAAATCGTAGGCCTCAGTTATTAACAATTTTAGAATATTCTAGACGAACATCTTCCCTCTGCAGAAACTCTTCAATGTAGCGTTCCTTTTTCTCTTCTGTTTTACAATTCGATGGCCAACCAGAAGACTCTTGTTTGATTTTTATAAATTTGTTCATCATACCAGAGAACAAGCCCGCTACATTTTTATTAAATTGTACCGTTTTGTAGGACCACACTTCATATGTTTCTAGAATTTTATAACCCATTTCGAGAGCCTTTACAATTTCTTCAGCAACCCATACTCCATTTAAAGCTCTTTCGTCAGACGAATGACTACACTCACTGGAATTGTACTGTTCCCCGCAAGTACGACAAAGTACAAACATTAATTTTTTATTCATTTTCACTGGCAGAACAGGATGGAAAAGATCTTGCGGGGGAAGAATTTTACATTTGACTAGACCTGAAATTGAAGACAAATCTTTAGGACATGCCTCTCCGACAAACACTTCAGGATGACCTACAGGAAACTTGCCATACTTACATACCCAAGGGTATAGAGAGCAAACGTCGGTATATTTTATTTTTTCTCCTTCTTTGGCTTTGTAAAACGTGACTGTATTACCTGTTCTACCACCGTAGAAGGCATCTCTGGGTTCAAGAGGTACTTGTTGTAAGAGAGGGTGATTTTCCGTAAAAGTTTTCATTTCCTCAGTTGTGGAAATCATTTTTCGGAATTCGCACTCCCACATCTCCACTACTTTATACCCGAGTTGACTTAACCTTTCAGTTTTTGCCACGGTTGCATCGTATTTCAAGTTTAAAGTTTGAGATTTATCCTCATGTAAAGGATCATCTCTTTGATGCTGAAAACAAACCGGGAATCCATGGTAATAACAGCCGTGAAATTCAAACACTAGATTCCTGTCTGAAGAATAACCATCTACTTTTACACCGGCGACTCGCGATTCTCGACCTTTTAGAGAGTGATGAATAGCTATACCCCGTTGATTTTCTTCCCACACTAACCATTGAAGAGCAATCTTTGACTGAGTATCCCTGCACCTGTAACCACCTTTTGGAATTATACCGATAGTATGAGGCTTTAGGAAATTACGCCTGTAAACTTTATTACAAGCAGAAGCAATAGTGGTGGCTCCGGAAAAGGGACAGACATTCGTTTCATCAATCATAAGTTTTCGAAAAGTTAAACATGCACGAGTTAGGATATCTACGTCGGAAATACAATATTCAGTGATTTTCTTTTGGAAATCGAAGACCTCATTGACTTTAGTTTTATACCACGACAAAAAATTTTCTCTATCCTCGGGTTTCATATTATCAGGATCATAATATTCTAATGAAGGTATGGGACCAACATTTTTCAATTTCAATAGGTACGGGAAGTAACCCTTCTTCAGTTCAGTTAAACCGAAAGATTTGGGTAATTTTGACAGGGCCATAGGGAAATAATTTAGTGAGTCGAGAAACTTTACGTTTCCAGCAGTCATAAAAATGAGTTTTGTTCCTCGCATGATAAGTTCGGGTTTTAGGTCGGTTTCAGTGAAGATATGATTTAAAATAAAAATATGATCGAAGGCTCCACCGTTGGGTGCCATCACTAAAATATTTTTGAATTTCTTGCGAATTGATAAAATATGATGAACAAACGGGGAAATAACATCTTTGGATTTGATAACCTGTTGTCGAAGTCCGCATTTTTTACAAATTTGTACATTCAGTTCCAAACAATCCTCACAACGCTGCTGAAAAACACACAGACTTGGTTCATGAAAAAGAGAACCGTCTGGAAGAACCATTTCCTGTCTTGTTTCCAAGTCATAAAAGATGAACAACAAACCTTTGTTAGTGAGCCACCTTGTATCGGGTTGAATGTAACAGAGATGATCAGATGGACAATGTTCGTTGCAAATGTTGCAGAAAATTTCACCACAAGTATGAGATCTACCAGAAGGAACGACCTTAAAACATTTCTTACAACGATGAATGATTTCACAAATTTTGAAATTTTTATGGTTTTCGAAACATTTCATACCCCTGTAAGACGGTTTACAATCATCACAATTCACCTTGACTTCCTCAAATGAACAAGAGGGGGTTTACCGACAAGCAGCACATGTACCTCCACACCGATGATTTCTATTAGTATTGTAAGGAATATGACACTCTTCACAGTAATATGTACAACAAAAGGCAGAAGTTAAAGATGTTATCACGTTGTAGTGGCCTTCATGATACAATAGATTGTAGCTTAACCCATCAGAATTTCCTCTAAAAATGACATCACGTCCCTTTGTACCGTATGTAAACACAGTGATCCTATAAGAAGACAAATACCTCTAAAACAACTGAAGTTCAACTATTCCTGCACCCTCTTCAGGAATAACCACTCCTGCATTTTTAGACAACCAAACCACAAAGCCCTGTGATATTGTATTTTACCAATATCTCTCCTAACTTTTACGTATTCGGGATCTTTATCAATGAAAGCAATGGCCACTACGAGAGAACGCAGAAGACAAAGGGAATCCTTGTTGTTAATGCATACAATTCCACGCCTCTACCTTATCGGTAGGTTCCATTCCCTCTATTCCTTTTAGAATGATCTGGGTAATGGCATTTTTTATCCAACCTACAGGTTCAATTCCGACGGGGATACCTTTAATTTCAAATTCTAAAGTGCGGCCCTCTACACCGAAACGTTTGATCTTTCTAACTGTATCCTTGATTACCGAATAGCTTTCCATTTTCGATTTATAGAAAAACAGATGGTTTAGAACAGAAAAACACGCTAACAAACCTTCACGATGTAAATTGTTAAGAATGATAAAAACGCTCACCAGCTATCTGCACTGCACGAAACACTGGTGACTACCGAATGAAAGCAATAATTGCAACCAGTTTTATCTATTTTGGATGGGGCGTGGAATGTTCTAGAACAATGGGTTTTTCCAATGATGTAACATTCTTCAAGGTCATTATATGGACAAACAAAGACATCTAAAGAGTTATATTTGTAAACCTGATTACAACAGACACCTCTAATATTTTGTTAATATGCCTCCGATAAAGACATTAAGAAAATATGTTTGACCTGAGGTATAGCATTATATATATTGTATTAATTGTTCAAACAAAGACCTTGTATATCGACCAGTTTATTGAATTCTGTGGTAGCCTATGGCATTATTGGTTAATGAATTGAATTTTCCAGTGAGTACCGACAAGTTCTGTAATTTGATACAATTTATGTTATATATTTACACAATCAACTTCTTCCTTTATTTATCTAGCATCTCTACAATAGTCTAACACCTGTTTGCTATTAATAGTAGTGGATATGTTGCTGAAGTTATAAGTTTAATCTTGATTTTCCTTAGCACTTGTGTCTAACATCAATATTTGTTGCTTGCTATTATTGTACATACATTGGTCTAGCATTGACCGATGTTGACCTATATTTTGATTGTTCTTAGAAGAAAATTGTATGAATTATATACTTAAAATTCGTTTTAATAAAATCTCGAATATAAAAATTATTTTTACATATATTACATTATTACATTACGATGATATATTCATTCAGCTGTTCGTTGTACCTTGCGGTCAGTGATAACGATGAGTTTACGGGTGTTATACGTAATTCAGCTGTGAAATGATGCGAAACTTTGTAGCCAGGATTTTATTAAACAAAATTGTTCAAAGACAGACATTGTATATCGACAGTTGATAAGGTCCTGTTAGAGACATATAGGTAAAACACCTGTGAAATTTTTCAAATACTTTGTTCATTTTACTCTCATATCAACAGTTTTTCAAATATATAGTAATTGATACTCGAAGATACAAATAAGTTGCATTTCTAATAAAAGCTTGTGTTTTGACAAATTTACCTCCCCTCATATTTTACATGAATCAGAATTTTTTTATCATAATAAGACATTTTCTGTTTTTTTTTTGGTATCATTTCCATCAATTGATGAAATTCACAATTTTTTTGAATATATTAGTATCGTTTTGTCTAGCTATCATATTCAGTGTTGTTTGGTGCTCTCCACCATGGTTGTTTCATTTTTCAATCCATCCATCAGTCATAGTCTGTCGTTTATGTCTTTGTTGACATGTTCTCAATTATTTTGACTGCAGCAATGACTGAACCCCTGTGATGTCATTTCCCTGTACCGTTGGTTTTCTGTTGATTCGTTTGCTTTGGTTGTGACATCGTTTGACTATCTCTGGTCATTCTTATCGTTGCCGTTTTGTTAGCATTGATTTGGTTGCGAATAGATGTGTTTTTTTGTTTGTCAATTGAACATCCAAATATATTTTGTGAGATCCATATATACCATTATTATATTTTCTAACAATTATGAGACACCCGTTTTTATTTCCAAACATTGTATTCTTTAAACATAATTATTTTCAAACAAGCAACATATATTATTATATATCAGCGTCAGTTTAAAAGGTATTATGTTTAGAAATAATGCGTTTCAAGTAAAATTTACGACCTACCAGAACCTAACTACTAGACTTCGACCATTCCGAATTTGGAATCTTTGTTCCAACTATCCCAGGACGCTCTTTATCGCTTTGAGCCCTATATCATTTTGTTAACACTGATTTGATTGTGGTTCACGACAGTTGCGTCTGTATCTAGTAACCTTTTCCAGTGACAAAACTATTAATTGAATAACACTTTTTAGCTCTAGCAGCGATTTCTAAGTTTCTAGTCGTTTCTACGGACCTAGCTTTTGTAGTGTCTCCAACCATTTTTAGCAGGGATTTCGAAGTTTCTAGTCGTTTCTACGGGACATTTCTAGCTTTTGTTTTTTGTTCATCCACTATCGCAATCACTGAATATGTTTTTAAGGCATGTTTCGCCACTATCACTATACAGTATGTGCCACGGCCGATGCACCCGACTGTGACCACCCCCTGCGACAAGCGTTGCACCCGACACGAGCCAGTCCTTTACCCGAATGACGTCACGACTCACCACCCCGATGGAAGCTCCCGGCCGATTTCCGATCGCCAGTCAGCGAATTCCCTTAGCACCGCAAGCCACCGCATTCCCTACGCACCGCGTTCCCAACCCCGCGCACCCCTACGACCACCACCGTTCCTCCCGCGTACTGATGCAACCGACCACCGCTGTCCCTACGATACACCCCCGTTCCCAACCAACGTTCGACGCGCCCTGACGGAAGTCCTGACGCCTCCCGTTATGTTAGTCCCCTTGCCGTTAGGTGTCCCGACGCCCGACAACGCGCCCCGACCCGAAGCCCGCTAGCCCAGACCGCGAGACCCTGACCGTCATCTCCATTCAGCAATTTCGAGAGTTACACGATGTTTAAGACATATTCCCAGCCATCCCTCTCCCAGATCCAATCAACCTGAGCAACTCTCAAGCCATTCCTATATCCAACTGACCGCCATATTGACAATCATATCACAGACAATGACAGCTGACAGAACACCTAACAACACCCTGTATACCGTTCCATCCCTGAAACCCATATCCCACTTTGCGAACACCCCCTGTATATACATTCCGACCGCACCTAACCGTAACTTTCGGTACGCGCGGACCGCAACCACAACATATATACCCATTTACGTACACAACAATCAATTGCCTTGGTAGCTCATGTAGTGGAAATTCTGCCGGTCAGCCAGTATTCCCGGGTTCGATCCCCGGTCAGGGCTTTTTCTTTATGATTAACACCGTATGATGGTGCCACCTCTTCAATTTTGAATTTCCCGCCAAATTTGAACCGACCAATCAGAACGCAGCTTATGACGTCACGTGACTCAAAAGTGGAAGTGGAGGGGCTGGACTCAAGTGACCCGACCCCTACTAATATTATTTCGAAATTACTTAACTTTAGGTAAAAAATATCCAGTTACCTTCCAACATATTAAAAATATTATATGAGCTAACTTGAAGCAAATAAACCCATCATATTTCTAAGAAGACAATTTCTTGCAGACATATTTGTCCTCAAGACAGCTTCTCTAGAACACAATCGTCAATTTATCCAGATTTAAAGTTGAGCTACTAAACACCAAAATTCCACTCCAAGTTTCCACTTAGCCATTCACTATTAAAATTTAAGGAGACATTTAAATTCATAGCAACTGGGAAGATTCTTCATTTCTCAACCAACAACGCACCTATTTTCGCTAACCTTAAGATTTATTCCAACAAAGAGAACACGAATGTAATTTTAACAAATAACAAATTCGAAACAACACTGGCATCTCCCTTTCCTAACCATTCCTATGTCTTCACCGATGGTTCTGTTAAAAAGGACAAAGTTTCTTTTCTATTCATATCCCCTTTTTAATGTGGAAAAAATTCAAAGAATTACTGAGCACACGCCAATTTTTACAGCTGAGTTCTGACTTTTGGGGGGGGAGAGGGCTTGAAGTTACTGAAGGTGTATTTTAGCACAATAAACACTAAAAAAGCATACCAATTATATGATTTTGGGGGAGGTACAGCCCCTTAGCCCACCCCCTGGATCCGCCAGTGGAAGCATATACTTCGTACAAACTCTGTTGTCGGTGATGCGTAGCGACAGTAGCCATGGTATTTATACCTTTAATCGGTCATGCGTCGCCGGTCATGGTCATTGGGTCTCATCCGGTCCAATTAGCGTCGTCGTATCTGTATCCATGTAGATGTTGGCGACGGTTGGCGTGGTTCGAAGAACATGCACTGAAGAGATATGAGAAGAAGCCCAAGCTATGGTTGAGATATGTCGATGACACCTTCATCATTTGTCAACTCGGAGAGACACAACTACAGGCATTCCTGGAGCACCTAAACCGATGCCAACCATCCATTAGATTCACCATGGAGATGGAAGAAGGTGGGTGCCTACCATTCCTAGATGTAAAGTGTCAAAAGACTAGAACCGGAATCCAAACAACAGTCTAGAGGAAGGCTACCCACACAGGACTGTATCTACATTACAATTCTAACCACCCATCAACAACGAAAACTGGCATCATCAAAAATCTAATCCATATAGCCAAAAATATCTGTAGTACGCCAGAAGTCCTCAAAGAAGAACAAGTGAAACTTAGAAAAGACCTTTTGGCGAATAGATACCCGGAAACCATCATTAACAAGGCGTTTGAAGAACTGGACAAACCACCTAGGCAGGAAGAGGAAACCACGATAGCAACATTATTATTACAGTATACTAAAGGCTTGTCGGAGAAACTTAGACGAATTGCACACAGATATGGAATCAGAATGATTTTCAAAAGCAGCAACACTGTAAGGAGCATGATTACAAGAACGAGGCCGGACGCTCCAGCAATACCAAATAACTGCATATACAGTATAACTTGTGAATGTGGCAATCTTTACATTGGAGAGACAAAGCGACCGCTGGACACCAGACTTAAGGAACACCGCACAGCTACTCAAAGGGCGGAGCTGACGAACGCTGGGCTAGCTAATCACGCGTGGACCGAACACCACAACATCAACTGGGACCAGGCCAGGGTAATTCACAAGGAGGAGCATTGGTATAAAAGAAAATTTATAGAGGCAGCATATATAATCTCCAACGAGAATATAATTAGGAAGCCCAGCGTCCAAATTAGAAACAGTTGGAAACCACTTCTTCGGCCACTGTCGCTACGCATCACCGACAACCAACCGCCAGATACGACGACGCTGATTGGACCGGATGAGACCCAATGACCATGACCGGCGACGCATGACCGATTAAAGGTATAAATACCAGGGATAAACTGAATATCCCATCATTCACCTGATGAGGTTAGCAAATACAAAGCTATTAAAACGTTGTGAGATCAACCTTTTCAAGACGATGGAAGTCCAAGGAAACTTCGAAGACCTGGAAAAGTTTGGTTTATCCTTAAATATACATATTTTAATTTCGATTGTGGTGTTATTTCCCAAGAATACATAAAATAATAGTAAAGTATATCTTAAATTGATTATAGTAAAGTAAAGCATTGTTTAGTTTTTTGCTAATGTGATTTATACCAAGTTGTCCTTTACATAGACGCCCAAAATTTTGTTTGAGACTTTGTGTCTACTTGCATATTATGTATATCACATATAAGTGTTCAGAAATATTTTCTATTATAAAATGGTATGTCAGTCTTATCAATGTTTAAATAAAATTGTTTTGGTTACACCAGTTTCTAAACACTTGGAAAATGTGACACATTTTTACTTGTAATTGCTCAGGGTTCTCTGCTGAGACTGCTATTGAAGTATCGTCAGCACAGAGCACATTTTTTACGTCATGTGAGTTTATATTGAGAGGCATATTATTTACATATAATAAAAATAAGAGTGGTCCAAACACAGAACTCTGTGGAACACCCATATTTAGCTCATGCGTTTCTGAAGCTGTATCATGTCTTTTAGCATAAATCGATTTTGTAATAACGTAATAATAAATAACAAAAAATCACCTCTAAAACCTAATCTGTGCAACTTTTGCTCAAGAAAATTGAAATTTA
Source organism: Octodonta nipae (assembly GCA_034190945.1). Taxonomy (NCBI): domain Eukaryota; kingdom Metazoa; phylum Arthropoda; class Insecta; order Coleoptera; family Chrysomelidae; genus Octodonta; species Octodonta nipae. Next base: position 108,359,170 of record CM067217.1, read on the forward strand.
AGCAGTCGAATGCACGTTACTGATCGAAGAATAGACCTTCAAGGTGTTCTCCATTGTGCTAGCTTTTGTACACATAATTGAAAAAATCGCAAATGATAGTTTCAGTCTTAAGGAAACCATGCTGAGCACCAGTTATAGTATTGTTTATACTTAGAAATCAAATCATACCATTGAAATAATAAATATTCTACTGATCTTTACAGTGGTAATATCGCAATATATTTTTTTAAATTTCAGTGGATGTGAAGTGAACTGGGGTATAGAGTATTTGTCGGTTATCAAGCGTGTGCTATCTGAATAACAGTAGAATGTGCCCCGAAAACACCCTGAAAGCGTTATTTCTTCTGATATCTACGTCTAGCCAACTTTTGTATAGTTGGCTTAGCCATTATTTCTCGGAAGGAGTTAAACTAATAAAAACGTTTCTAACATAGAAGGAACTTCATCAAATGACTAGTAATTATTAGTCCGCTGATCTGTACATCGTTAAAACTTGGTTAAAAAATAAGAATTTTTCTTAACGTGAACCATTAGATAAAGTGGGGTACTTTTGGACTTTACCCTGGTGGATCCTGACGGGAAATAATAGGTACATAGATATGGCTACTCTAACGCTAACTTTAGTCTAAACCAGGCATAGCCATTTTTTCTCTGAAGGCGTTGGAGCAATAAATGTAATTCTTGCGTAACTAATTGAAAATAAATTCTGGGGCAGGTCCCAATTAATTATACATCCCAAAAAATAAATCCTTCTCGACATTAATCTTCTGTAACAAAAATTATTTGTCTGAAATAATCAAATGCCAGCAAGACTAGTTCATACACACACGATTACTGAAAAAATTATGACCGAAAATACCATCCTATTCAAAAAAGAATTATATACGTTAGGAAGATAGGGCCACTGAGGAAATGTTCGAGAGTGACTGCAATAGTGTTTATAGCCCGACGTACAGCAAAAGTTTTGTTCAGTAGAAGTGTGCAATAGCTGATATTGAAGTTTTGATACAGTCTATGAAAAATAGTGAAATTTAGTTGAGAAATTGTGATTCAATAAAAACGATTTATTTTTGGAATTCTAAAATTATATAATATCTTGTCTGGGTAATATAATTATAATATAATTTCTAAGGCAGCTATTATTAAAAGTGTTCAAAAAAACTAGCCAATTTCGATATTTTCTGTTTATTGTGGTTTTAGTTTTAATTCATGTCTGACTGTATTTTAACAGACATAAAAACATGAAAACTACATTCCCAATGTTTTTAAGCTGAATAAGTTTCAGTTATCGAAAAAACAAGTTATTGATTTCTGTTAGGGACAAGTTATGATCTTAACCATTCTTCCAATTTATGCTGCAGTAAACTGCGATACCGCTCCGAAGTTTAGTGGTGCTAGCCCAACTATTAGTCTAAGAAGATAGAGCCGGTTTTTGCTCGTCATCGAGAAAATAGACAGAATGTATCGCATTAAGTTCAATTCCTGAACTACAGCACGTTTCTAGGCAAGCGCCAGTGGAAATGATAACCTAGGATAGTTACAGGGGGTGAAAGTGGTATTTTTTTACAATCAAGCTGGCGGACAGGGGTAAACTTCGTCATTAAGTAAAAAGAACGCCAGTTGCACCATTTTTTGCTTACACAAAAGAAATCATAATCCAAAAGGACGTACAGCTAAATGACATAAATATATAAACCAATTATAGCTAAATTGTAAAGGTGTACGGGGATTTTCGACATCGCTGATTTCGAATCTGAAATCAGTTTTTGTTTGAAAAACTGGCCCGCCCTCTTGTATTGCGAAAATCTGATTTCAATTTGAAAAACATCAACCAACCTACTCCTAATTTGGTATACGGAGATTTTCGACGTCGATGATTACGAATATGAAATCAGTTTTTGAAAATTTTCAAAACAAGTAGTGACCAAGTTCAAAGTCAAATTTGTTTTTAATTTGAAATACCCTCTTTGAATCAGTCATCTTTCGTATCAGGATTAAAAACATCGATTACCGTTAATTGGTTGTGCATCAGTTGGTTGACTTTTTTCAAAAAATTTATCCGCCATCTTGGATTGTGAATTTTAAAAAACTGATTTCAGATTCGAAATCAGCGATGTCGAAAACCCCCGTAATTTAGCTATAATTAGTTGATTTTTCAAAAAAAAAACTTTGGTCTTGGAATCACCTGGAAGATTTGTTCATGGTCATGGTCAAAGTCATATTCGGACATGAAATTTCCCGCTCTTTCCGAAACCTTAATAAAAAATGTGTATTCGCATTTAAAAAAATTCTATATGACGTCTTACAGACCACATTAATGACGCCATGAAAAATATATTTGTCATTTAGCTGTACGTCCTTTTGGATTATGATCTCTTTTGTGTAAGCAAAAAAATGGTGCAAATGGCGTTCTTTTTACTTAATGACGAAGTTCACCCATATTTTTGACAAATTTACCCCTGTCCGCCAGCTTGATGGTAACGCTCTAGGCAGACGCCTCTCGGGTATTTGCTTAAATATATCACAAATCTTGTTTGTAGCCAATTTTAGAACGTTTACTCGATGATGAGCATGACCAAAAAAATTACCATTTCCACACCCTATAACTATCCTCGGTTATCACTTCCACTGGCGCCTGCCTAGAAACGTGATATAGTTCAGTAATTGAACTTAATATGATACATTCTCTCCATTTTCAGGATGACGAGCAAAATCCCGCTCTATCTCTTCTACTATATTCTTGTACAGGTAATATTTATCTTAACAAAAATAAAACGTACTACTTTGGCAAGTGGGACTTTAATATTCCCACTTGCAGGTTTGTTTTTGTTTCTATTAACAACAGGTTTATTAAATGATTCAGATTGTAATATATTAAACACTATTCTTGCAAACATCTTTTTGTTAGGCTGTAATCTTTCGAAATAATTATTTAAATACTTTGGCTTCTTGAACATTACTATGGCATAGACCATTTTTAAATGATTTGGATGGCCGCGTACCTAATAAATTTGTTACCATATTTTGCTAGCCTTTTCAGATAAATGTGCTCCAGCAGTCAGTGCTTAACTATGTAGAGTTTCTTGATTTTTTTTAATGATAGCTTAATAGCTTATGTTATAATTTATATTTTAAAAAGAACCGACTTCAAATGGCTTAAAATAAAAATCGTTTGGAAACCGTATGCAATCAATAACAATTTTCTGACATATATTCTTTTTTATCTAATTTGAGGTAAAATTCTAATTATTATTTTAGCGTATTCTTATCTCTCCCTCTCTCTTCTGTAATTTGTATTTTTTTCTATATTATCCATATATTTTGTACTTTTTTTATTTGTTTTATTATTTGGATCACTATCTATACGTGTAACTCCAATTCACCCTATATTGCAACTACCCTGTATATGTGTCTGTGAATTAGTCACCCAATATAAATTATTTGTCTATCATTTTCTGAATCACCCTGTAAAACTATAATAAAACTCTACACGATGTTGCAACCGCCCTGTATAAGTATTAATCCTCTCCACCCTATTGACTGTTTCTATTATTTTATTGTTTAAATCACCCTGTATACCTATAATTTTACTTTGACCCACATGTGAAGTATAAGCAACTACTTAAATTCCACACTATATAATATTTTTTAATCACCTTCTATAACTATAATTCCAGTCCACCTTATAACTCCAATATTCTTACTGCATACGGTTATTTAACTTTTTTTAAAGTTTTTTGATCCACCTTATATAACTATAGTTTTACTTTACTCTTATTTCAACCACCTTGGATATGCAACTACTTATTTGCCACCCAATACAACATTTTTTGAACCACTCTGTATAAATTTAATTCTATTCACCTTATATTTCAACCATCCTATATATGAAACTGCTTATGTACCACCCCATATCACATTTATTTGTAAGATTTTTTGAACTCACCTGTCTAACTGTAATTTTACTTCGCCCTACATTTCAACTGCGCACATTGCTTGCTCCATGAATTTCGATGCACGCACACACACACACACACACAGACACACACCTACAACAGTATACCGTATAGAAAAGATCGCTCACCTAACAATTTTTCTTTTCGATATACTCATGGAATAGTTTGTGCCATTTCACCCAACTGGCCTATAAAAAGAAAACCGTTACAAACACCGTGTACGATATACTTTCATGTCATATCTTGACAGTTAAGCTAGATCTTTATGATGAAAATTTGACCTTTACATTGATGTTTACCGTTTTTTGCACATATTATTACGATTTTCAGAAAAACGGTATGTTTTACGTTACTGAAAATTATACGGAATCAAGCTGGAACATCTCTTTATAGAAAACAATTTAAAATAATCAAATTTATTGAGTCGTTTTATAAAAAAGAGTAGATTCATTAAAATTCACTAAAGTGTGTATGTGTTTACAAAATTATATTGTACCTTTCTGTAATATTCCTTAGCAAAATGCAGTTTAAATCATCAAAACTGACCAAGCCGTTGAATAATCACTGAGCATACATAAAAAACATGCCGACGAATTGATAACCTCCTCCTTTTTGGATGTGGGTTAAAAATACTGATGACTTCAAATAAATCAAAATGAAAACAGTTTAAACCCTGTGCATTAAATAACTATTACCTTACATATTTATTTACTTTGTCATTTACGGAAAACTATTATGTTATACGTTATAGAAAAATGTATAAAATCACGTTTGTATCCAACTTAATATATTACAATTTATAATTTATTTTTAAACAAAAACTGACTTCAAATAAATAAAAATGAAAAACACATTGTATTTTTCCAATGTTCTTAAAATCGACATATTTTACGTTACATAAAAGTATACAACTGAGCCGTTTTAGAGATATCAGTGAACAGCAGTCCCTTAATAACTTTCTTCCCGATTTTCTAAAAACCGATAAATCTCATAGTATAGACAATTATATGGTACCATTCCGTAATATTCCTTAATACAATGCAATTTAAGGCATCAAAATTGCTTAAGCTATTTTTGAGTAATCACTAAGCATATGTATAAAAAAGTTTTCGACGAATTGATGACATGGAGGTAATACCCAAAGATAGAATATGGACTTAGAACATACACCTTCTGGAGGTAGCCTGCAAGGCACAAATATGATAGAAAGAGAGGGCAATAGAGAGAGCAAGAGGTTATTTCACTCGATTGGTAGTTCCCAATCGAATGAAATAGCCTCTTGCCCTCTCTTTCTAGCCTTGGCATGAGATTTGTGCATGGCACGCTACCTCCAGAAGTACAAGTTCTATAGGTATGGGTGTCTGTACAAGTGGAATCGTAATGCTGCATAAAAGAGAATGGACGGTTTCCTTTCTCTTGGACGTGTCTCTCTCTGTAGAGAACTGCAAACAATAGCCAGACTTCACTTGACTGACGTAAACAAGCACCAATCAGAAGCGAGCGTAGACAGAGCTAGATGTTAGATAAGTCCACTTGGTTAGCTGTTTCTCTGGGTTCCTGGGGTTACGTAAGTATTGATTCTATACTCTCTCGAGGTGTCATTCTTTTGTTCGCAAGACAATATATTATAATATATATTGTTTCTGGTTCTATGATTAATAATTTTTCGAATGTACTTCAAAAAGACGCAAATCGTATTAATTAATTCATTAGAAGTGATAAATCAATTTAAAAAAAGTTGTTAATGTTTTTTTCGAAAATAAAACATCGTACTGTAATATTTTATTGAGTCTAAAAGTGACAATCAGAAATTATTTTACATTTCTTAAATGTGTTAAAAAATGTCAAAAATAAATGAACACTACCATTTCAAAAACTGTGTGAAGTGTGTTTAAATTGAACCACGTTTTCCTAATTTTAGCAACATTATAACGTTTACGGTTTCCAATATTCCAAGAATATACTATGAATTAATTTTTCTGTCTACAGTTTCCAACTTTTAGCTGTATAAACAAATTTAAAAGACACAAAACTTATTTTATCCGTGATATAATTACTTTTCACATACGAGCAGAATACACTACTGTTATGTAATGAACTTTCGCTTCTATCACAAGAACCGTGTAGCCCTCATGCTAACACATTTCCAGTTAAAGAAACTAGTGTCCTACATTCTGATTATTATGTGACACAGCGATAAGAATAGAAGATTATGTGTTTACAAGCGGGCATATATCAATCTTGCAATATGTAGTTCACATTACAGGTTGAAAATGGAGAAAAATAGAAATAAAGCTCTTACAAATATATACAGACTATAAAAAATGTATTTGAACAGTTGTTATTCAGCACATACAAATTCCAAAAGTTATAAACAAATAAAGATGGAGTAAACGAGTATATCATGTAAAATATGATATTTACAGTAACAAATACCAATTATGAATAAATTATGGTGTATTCTGAACACTTCAAAGAATTTAGTTTCATTGGGAAAAACCTTAAATTTAATTTTTTTATTGATGAACACAACAAAAAAATTTAAATATTTCTGAAAATGCAGATAAGTTAAGCAATTAAAAATAAAGCTGCAGTAACTAAGGGCAGTTTGTGGAAACTGCCGGAACAAAAGTTGCCTTCTTATAGAACTCCGGAATAACTGAGAGAAAGTAGGTCTACAGATTTGTCAACTAGATCTGATGTATTAGGAATCATTGTGGAACAATGTTTTTTGGTAGCAATTTATAGAATACTCATTCCTCGAAATTTCCTTGGACTTCCATTGTCTTGAAGTGGTTGATTTCACAACGTTTCAATAGCTGTGTATCTGCTATCGTCATCAGGTGAACGATAGGAAATTCAGATTATCCGTCGTATTTATTATTAATATATATATATATATATATATATATATATATATATATATATATTAACCAATAATTATTATATTAACATTAGAAGTCCGGTACGGAACCGGTGTATCAATGGGAAATTCAGAGGATACAAGAAGACTATGAAGAAAATTATCAGAGAAGAGGATCACATCAAGTTCCTACGCTACGCCAGGGACCTAAAGATCATACCAAATGGTTTCAAACTGAAGCCGCCAATCCCAGGGAAACAATCACAGAAGTTAATTGACAAGGCCAGCCATGCTTTAGTGAGGTCAGAAATCTACCATCATCGTTGGAAGAAATCCCAACTCCTGCAGGACGCAGAAGGTAGGTTTCAAGAAATCAGAAGATGCACACACGAGGAGGACCACATGCCGATTTTTGCTTCGATTCAAAAACACTGTGACAACAACAGACGAATCGGCCAAAAGGTGCACACTGAGAAACTTAACAAACCTACCAGGAAGCAGTTGCCGAAGGATACGACCAACAGGAAAACAGTGGTGAACTTGTCATCCAGAGTTCTCACAGCAGTCGAGGAAACATTGCTTTATAAGGGGCTAAACTACGCTGTAGCTCCAAAAAAATGCCAGTACTAGATATCATCAGTTCCGTGGAGGTCAGCAATAGGCAGTAAAGAGACACCGATGGAAAGTCAGAACCTCAATTGAGAAAACACAACACATCAAACAAAACATCAACGAATCCGAAAGGAGAATCATAAAAACGCTTAATGACGACAAATCAATCATCATTCTACCAGCTGACAAAGGAAATGCCACCATCCTGATGGACAGAACGGAATATAACAAGAAAATCGACGAAGTACTGTTGAAGGGAAAATACAAGCCACTGCCTACTGATTCAACATCCAAAATAGAAAGGAAAACTTACAACATTCTCAGAGATCATACTGAATACATTCTACCCGAGACAAGGAGAAAATTGACGCCACATCACAGCAAACCACCACATTTTTATAGACTACCCAAAATACACAAGGCTGGAGTACCTCTCAGACCGATTACAAGTTCGCGCAACTCACCAACAGCAGCACTATCGAAATTCCTTCTTTCAATCATCCAACCTTTGGAGGGCAAGCAATCATCGCACGTCAAGGACTCAAAGAACTTTGTCGAAATCATCGGATCCATGGAACTTGGGCCAGAACATCGCTTAGTGAGTTTCGACATTGGAAACCTTTTTTCACGAACGTACCACTAGACGAGTTTCTCAACATAGTGAGAAAGAAACTTACTGAAGGCGAAACCTTGATAAAGAGGACGGAGCTTCCAATAGACTCAATCATAGACTTGCTTAAATGTTGCCTCAAGAACTGCTACTTTCAGGAGAAGGACCGGTTCTTCATGCAAGAAGATAGATTGCCTATGGGTTCCCCGTTATCACCAGCCATCGCCAACATCTGCATGGAATGTTTCGAACAACATGCACTGAGGAGTTACGAGCAGCAGCCTAAGCTATGGTTGAGGTATATCGATGACACCTTTATTATTTGGCAACATAAAGAGACAGAACTACTGGAATTCCTGGAGCACCTGAACGAATTCCAACCATCAATTAGATTCACCATGGAGATGGAAGACAGTGGGTGCCTGCCATTCCTTAATGTAAAGTGTCAAAGGACTAGGAGTGGAATCCAATCAACAGTCTACAGGAAGGTTACGCATACCTTCACTACAATTCCAACCATCCATCAGCAACGAAAACTGGCATCATCAAAACACTAATCCATAGAGCCAACAATATGTGCAGCACACCAGAAGCCCTCAAAGAAGAACAAGTGAAACTTAAAGAAGACTTTTTGGCGAATGGATATCCGGAAACGATCATTACCAAGGTAATATTATAATCTGTACATTGGAGAGACAAAGCGACCGCTGGACACCAGGATTAAGGAACACCGCACAGCTACTCAAAGGGCGGAGGTAACGAAGTCTGGGTTAGCTAATCACGCATGGGCCGACCACCATAATATCAACTGGGACCAGGCCAGAGCAATTCACCAGAAAGAGCATTAGTACAAAAGAAAATTCATAGAGACAGCATATATAATCTCGAACGAAAATATAATTAGCGAGTCCAGCATTCAAATTAAAAATATTTGGAGAGCTCTTCTTCGGCCTCTGCCACTACGCATCAACGGCAACCAACCTTCAGGTACGACGACGCTGATTGGACCAGATAAGTTAAGGTTATAATATAAATACGACGGATAATCTGAATTTCCTATCATTCACCTGATGACGATAGCAGATACACAGCTATTGAAACGTTGTGAGATCAACCACTTCAAGATGATGGAAGTCCAAGGAAACTTAGACTAACATTATAAAATAAATACTCTTTGGCTTGACTTTTCTTGTAATGTCAATTGAGTAATTAATTGACTTTGAAGTTTCCCTTTTAGTGTTTATTTGACAGGAGTTGTTGCCACGATGTCACTATCTCTAAAAAGTATTTACCAATTTATTCAATATTTAACAACATGCAGAAACTTTGTTTGATTTTCCTTTTTTGGAGTGTTCTTCCTTAAGTAATAGCTTTGCCATTTTGTGTATAACATTATCCACAGGTACATGGTTTTCCAATCTTGATCTGTCTATGTCTTTATGAGATGTAGTATTGGTGTTCTTTATTTCTTATTAGGAGAGGTCTTGATGTTTTACCGGTATATGTTTTTCGATAGAAATAAGGCACACTGTACACAATTTTTGGAACTTTGAGTAGCGTTTTCCAGTTTTGTTTTTGTAAAACTTGATCTTAGTGTTTTATTTGTTTCTACTGTGTATTTATCTCCAACACGTTTAATTTTTTCGGGTAGACCGGAAACATAGGGTGTAACGTTAATAATTTCAGAGTTGATATCAGTCAGTCAACTTAAGTGTTATAACATTGCCCTCTTTTAATTCTGTTCGTCCCGATCGGACATCCTCTCGATGAGAGGAAGTCCGTCAATCCAAATGAAGCACCTTCATCTTATCGCTAGGATTCCGGCGAATATGATGGACAACGTCGTTGATCCCCTTACTACTTCGTAAGTCACATCCCAAGTTGGCGTGAGTTTTGTAGACTTATCCCTCTGTTGGAACCTGACCGAATTTGCTAGCTTTTAGTCCGAATGCAACTCTAGTGTCTCCGGATTGAGTATGGTACATGCTTTAGGTTATTTACTAAGATAATCTTTCGCGACCATAATATATTCTTTACCCCTCTCAGACTCGGAGAGTGGACCGGCAACATCAATAGCAATTATGTCAAATGGGACTCTAACATGATACCGCTGCGTTCTACCCTTGGTCCGAGTTTTCGGACACTGACTGACTGACTCCTCACCATCTTGCGACTGCCCCCAATCCGGTGTTGCTGGTGATGGTGTCTAGAACGTATTTGCCGTGCTGTATAGGAACACTAGAATTGGACTAGAGCATAATTTCGCTTTCAATCGTGAAAATGCCGTTTCAAATTCCTGATTACAATAGAAAATCTCTATTTCGGTTGACTGTCAATGGTGGCAAATCCTTCAACCAATCACCTATAATATGAACAGTGACTCAAAAAGCTTGGTAGTTCATGCTTGTCTCTAGAGACCGGCTACTCGCGGATATATTCTATCGTGTGCTACTTAATTCTGATTCTTGACTCAGAAAAAACCTGACCCAAGAAGTTTCTTTCTGAAACAGTACATATTTCTTCTTCAAGTGATCATCACCAAACATCTTCACCTCGTCAATAAATACTCTATCAACCTTTGAAGGTAGCGGAAGCGTTACATAATCCAAGCGGTATATCGATAAACCGGAACAACCCTTTAATGGTGGAATGCGCTGTATTTTCTCTGTCGCCTTCGTGAAGCCCCACTTGTCAATATCCACTCTTCAGGTCTAGGGTGGAGAAGAAACGGGACCCTGATAGGGTGGTCAGAGCATCATCAATTCGAGAGAGTAAATAGATGTCCTCCTTCGTTACATCGTTCAATTTTCTATAATCTTTACAAAAACGGTTAGTTCCATATTTATTTTGGACGAGAACAACGAAGGCAGATCATGAATTAATAGATGGCTCAATAACTCCTTTTTATAAGATGATCTCGATATTTTCCCCGACTGCCTGTTGTTGCGACAATAGTAGCCTTATAGGTTGGGCCTTTCCCGTATCTATCCGATGTTAAGTGGCATTTTTACAACCACCATGACTATTAAAAGTTTGCCAATTATTTAGGATAAATTATTTGACTTTCGGCTCTTTGTTTGGTTTAAGATTTGTCGAATGGTCGAGTTTATAAATTGTTGCAAGACTGAAGGCCCCTATCTGTATAGCTACATCTGCTTGGCCCTATATTGGCATGGACTCGCCGATCATTGTTTTTAATTGGATGTTGTTGCTAATTGGCCAGATTTCCGATAACTTCGAAACTTTGGATTGGCAACAGACACAGCGGCACCAGAGTCAAGGATGATAGTGCTGACTAGGCGGCTGATATCTCAGCAAAATCTCCGGATTTTCTTGGAGGTTCATAGAGGATTAATCAGCATTCGCCTCCTTATGCCGAATGACCAGAGTTTATATTGGCTACTACCATTCGGGTAACAGTACTTTGCAGTCACTCTAGAAATGACTTGTACATCTGCAACGGTATCATATACCTCTAACTTAATTTCTGGATCTGCGTAAGTATTTGGTTTATTTCAGTCAACATTGCCTGAAGGGATGGTTCCGGTTCTTATGGTTGAAAGGAACTGCTCGTATCCTCAGATTGGACATGTTTATATCAGCCTCCAACTCTAGAGACCTGAGCAACTGATACCGTTTATAAAATTCTTTATGGCCAATTGTTCTTTATCGTCCTCCGGTAGATCAAGGTAGACTTGTGACTTGGACGTGATTTCTGTGTTCTTCCACTTAGTTGTACTTGGTATACCTGTCTCAGTGATTGATTGCCATATCTAAAACGGAAATCATCACCTCAGAGTTATCCTGTTCATCTACTTGGAATGTTCTGGAGAATTTGTTATTCTAGGCCTCTTAAAGAAATCACACAAGAGGTACATATCTTGGCTCTCCCATCCATTAGCTGCGGTCACTGTTCCAAATTGTCCTTTATATATGGGTCAAGTTGAACTATCATCAAAGGTGGGTGGTTTTATCCGAGAACCTTTGGTACTTACAGTGTTCGAATATGCCTCTCTTTGTAAGTCTTCTTGCATTTTTACATTTCCATTTGTACACTTTGAATATCAGTTTGTATTGTGCTTTGGATAAAACTAATATCATCTTGTACCTTGCTTTGAGTAAAATCGATATTACCTACTTTATTTTCGACAGTATCTATTGATATGTTCATCCCGCTTATCAGTAACTCGTTTCAAAATTTCCTTGCCAGTCTCGTCCATTGCAATTAAATTGTACAAATCCACTTCTGACACATCAAATTGCTGAGAACTCAGTAGATTAAAACTAGTCTCTTTACAAGGACCATGCATTTGAATGAAAGATGCAAATGGCAAATATATGTAAGTTTAATTTTTGAAAATTTGTTTAATTAACCTGTTTAAAAAATTACAATCAAAAATCATGTTGCGTAAAGCGTGTTACCTGATACATACATGTTGGACAAAGTAACAATGATAGATACACGTATTTTGACGGGAATTCATCCGATATTTCGTGGAATAAAAATGGATGTTTGTCTGACGACTCGAGGCCGGCAGCTAGCGCTATTCAAATTCCGAAGGTGTTAATAATATGTAAATAAGGGAAGCCGACGAAAGGATTCATTCAGTATTCGGTTGCCGTCTAGTAAACAGCAGGTGTTCAAGATAAATTGAATTTAGTTATGTGAATATAAATTTTAATAGTGGAAAAAATCATAATAAGTTCGACTAAGTGTTAAAATAAAACCAAGAATCCAGAGTGTAAAATAAAAATATTATAGTATTTTAATAACACACATACATACTTAATACTATACGACGAAAAAATTGAGTCAAAAAGTTAGTGAGACAAAAATGCTACAATAAATTATAACGAATTCGCACTTTTTAATAATGAAAACTAAACAAGCTAAAATTCTAAGAAATTTTACTACTTGATGCAAAATTTGTCATGTAGAATCACTATGTAGTCCTTGATATGATTAGATTATAAGATATCATTGCATTGATTTTTAAATACTAATAATATAATACTAACATATATTTTGTGTGAGTTCAAAATCAATTTTTACACCAAAAATTCACAATCAATAATATACTACTTTTCTCAGACTAAAAGAGATGAATCAAAGGCACATCAGTTGATCCACTATTGCCTGATGCTGATGTATTTCCGCTAAAACTGTAAATTTCGGTCCCTTTTTAATTGTAAAGATTAGAATTTTTCTTGCTGAACGTTTGTTTGTTCGATTTTTAGAATGGTGATTAATGTCGAGCGAATTTCTCAATTAGTATTATTATTATATTTATTCACTTTAGATTGTTTATTTAGTAGTTATAGCTATGATAGTAGATAATCAAAGAGAGTTCTGGGGCGGAAGTGGGCATAAAGGTAACCAGTCATCGAGTTCTCGTCGGGAGCTGCTTGTAGTTGTTGTTTGGATTAGAAGAGTAAATGAACGACCTTGTATCGTGGGTTGTGTGAGTCGCAGGGGCGCGCGCCATCTGTTAGTTATTCGTTGTAGTGGTTACAAAGAAAAAAAGCGGTGTTGGTTGATCGAACCCGGCTTACCTGAGTAGAAAGGCGAGTGTCCAGCGAGCTGTGTCAATGCGGTTGATGAACATAAGTATATTATATGCGGTTGAGGGCGCGCGTCTTTGGTCGTTGTTGGGTTATTTTGGTTGGTGTGTGTTAGAATTTGAGTATGTGGGATGCGGGGTGTGGTATTATGGCAATATTGGGTGTAAAATTTTTTAAATATTTTATTGGTGAATTTAATTATTGGATTATTGAAGCAAGCGCGAACAGACACTCCTTCGAGTTTTTATTTTTGTCTGATAAATCAAGGTCGAGCGTAATAATTTGAGACTTGTAATTTTTTTCAGCTTTTGCTTGTGAATTTAAATCAAGAATTTGATATTATAGTTTCTAGCTTGCTAATGATTCTTAGAATAAAGTAACGAACGAGGTTAAAGATGAGCATAGTGATGCTCATCTTTAACTTTCTCATCAACTACTGTTGAATGCAGATCGTCACTTAAATCAAGCTTTATAATATTCACATTAATTTTGAAAAATGCCCTTTTATGTTAATATACCTTATGGAACCAAGGACATGGCTGTATGGCCTTCAGGGAATTGTTTCTACCGCCCCGACTATACATTGATGGCTCGAGATGGATTAAACGATGGACGGCTGCCTGTATATTTTGCTCATCTGTCAAACACAACACAAAATTTCAAGCTGAAGCTAATTGGATTTCAGTAGCATCTTGTGGATATGAAAAAACTATACGTGATGACAACATACAAGAAGCTAATTCTTATTTGAGTAACACTCTCTACAATTATAATATTGTGGTTTAAATTAATTATGAAATGTCTAAGGAAAAGAATGAATAATTAAAAACACATAGTTGTATACAATGTTTTATTTATTTATGTAAAACACTATTCAGAAGCTACATCAACATTTGCTTTTGCACCTCGTACTGGGTCATTGCAGCGCCAGTGAAAAATGCAAGGAGAGATGGAACAGTTTCTTTGAAGTTTTCCTGATTGATTAGGTGACAGTGTGATTCTCCATCTTCGTTAAATAGTTTTCTCAAATTGTAAATTTTCGGCTCTTCTAATAACTTGGTAAATAAAAAGTCATATTTCTGGTGGCCTTGTACATATATGTGCGTGCATTTGGTTAGGAAAATTCTCAAAATGTCGTTCATAGTATTCAAATCGTAGTGGCCATCAGAGTAGTGGAGTCCATGTAGCAGTACTTTCAAATATCTTACCTGTCTTTTGTCTGCTGCTGATAGATAGTTAAACAGTTTGAGTGGTTTAAACAAAAAAACACCAGTACGTTTACATATCTTGATAAGCAATTCCTTGGGGACATTTCATCCCTCGATTTCGAAGCTTTGAATGTCGACAATTGCAATTTCTATGATGAGCATTGAAAAGCTCAACCGAAACTGATTTTATAAACAGCTGGGTGATCTAATATAAATATAATAAATTTCGCTGAGTGAGAGAAATTCCAATAAGCAATCCCTGATAATTATGCAGAAGGCGTCGGGACTTATCGGGAAATCCCGTCTGACTTTCAATGTCCAGGCAGATATCTACAGTCGAGGATTTCATGGTGTCGTCACTTCGGGAGCAATCGATGATGAATAGGATGTGCGTCTTAAATGCAACATAATCCAGTAGGTGTTTGCCGCCACTAAAGCTGGGATATAAGTCCGTATACCTTTCGTACGCCTCACTGTACTCGCTCTTTGAAAAATCTAAATCAAATCTCTCCATAGGACAAAATTCACTGTTCAAATTTAGACAAATATTGTCGAATTCCATGGGATCTTCCTTCATATTGTTATGGCGGTCCGTTTGTAAGGCTAACATAACGTAACCAGGAAACTCATTTAGCTACCATTTACTAAACGTTAAAATTATACTGGAATCCTCTTTGTAGAAACAATCTGTTTGAGAGCATGAGTGATATCTTGAGCGGTTTCATAGAAACTGATGGTTGTCGAGGAGTGATTGACTTCTTATGATACGGTTTTTCATCATCAAATACAAGTCAACCTATTATTATTGCAGTAATTTCAGCTCAAGTCGAATGATGATTTCTTCGCCACGAAAATTCACAAGTTCAGAGTCTTGATTCAAAATTCGCAATGTAAGGTTATGTATTTCGCTCCTGTTAATCGGCAAATAGATTAAATGCTGTGGTGTTTCTTCGATGGCAGAACCAGGATCAACTGCAACGGCCAACTCGTAGATGATGTGTTAATGTTGTTGTAGAAGGCTCCCGATGTGATGTTGCTATCGAGATCAATCGTTCTGACTTTTATAATTTTCGCCGGTAGTTCGGAGCTGTGAACTTGGTTGCGTGGCAGCAGTTGTTTGGAGAAGCCCAGAAGTCCCCCGCGTAGTTGCTGCTGAAAAGTTCACTCTTGAGAGTATTCTTGTTGGGTTTCAATGAGGAAATTTTCTCAGTGTCCTTTGGCAAATTAATGCCAAGTGCCTGTCTAATGTAAGCTTCGATGTCACCAATCTCGTATGAACCTTTAAACTATGAACTCGTCAAACTGGTAAATCTTGTCACTTCTCTCAATGTCAACTGAATAGGCGATTGAAAATCAATCGACAGTATTGGGCTGCGAAGTTTCAATGTGATAATCACAGATATGACTGAAAATTGACTGTTTGTTAGCTGCTACAGGTAAAACAACAATAATGCAGGTAGACTACCTTCTTCGGGAGTTAGCAGTTAATTGAAACTGAGATGGACCACTGACCACTGTATTTAGTTAGTATCTGTAATAAGGATGATGCCATTATATCGTAAGATGCCTATCGAAAATTTGGACTTTGTGAAGAATCGTTGTCATCAGCAAGTCGACACCGAAAATTGTTACCAAACTCCCTACGAGCAGCATTCTGCGGACCTAGTGATTGTGGAAAGATCAACGCATCGTTATCGCTCCTATTCAATGAAAACGGCCTATAATTCGAGAACGTCTACGTCTATTCCAAGTCACACTACCAACCAAAAACCAGCTCCGACAAGATGTTCTCAAGCAGGTTAAAGGTGTATCGTATTTTCCCTTTAAAGACAAAGAATCAGTAAGTGATCCAAGTGAGGACCGCGAATGTTTAGTATTCATTTTCGTTGATGTGAATATCGATTCGATGTATGCACAGCAAAATACCTAAGTAACTGATTCGAGACAATTGCAGCGTGATTGTCTTTGAGGAGCACGTGTCTCCCCAGATGAACTATAATAAATTTAAGGCAATGTGTTTGAAATGTTGTCAAAATGCTTTTTGGCTTTATTAAAATAGCTAAGGACTTCACCTTGAAAGATGGTCGCTACCGTAACGGATTCGATAAATAAATAAGGGTGCAATGTGATGATCACAGATATGAATGCTATTAGTTAATGAAAATGTCTTCATTGAGTAGCAAAATTGCCGCCACTGCTTGAAAGAAAAAGATCAAGCAATTGGCACGTTCTGTTCGCAAAAAATATTTCTCAGCCTTAAACTGGGTAAATCGTAACATAATGAAACACTGAATAAGCTCTTTGGACCGGTAGTGACACCGCTACAAATAGCTTCAACAACGACAAATGTTCTTACCAAAATAACATCATCTGCCACGCCAAAGTCAATTAAACCTGAAAAAACTAAGCATAACCAAGCAGATGAACCCGCTAAAAAGATATTTTCTCAGAGACAAAATTCCTTTATTAAAATCTGAAACTAATATGCATAACAATGATGATAATGAGGTGGAGAACGGAACATTTTACGAGGATCCCGGTAATTTCTCTAAAGAAGCAATACATGGATCAATATCCTCCAGTTGCAAAGAAGTATCTTAAAGGCTATATTAGTAAAAGAGATGCCATTGCCAACATATATGGACCTATATATGAATTTCAGTCGTAGTACAGGTCACACTATCGTTGACGGGTATCAGTTTCGAGGTACTCGTTCCCGACGATTTACAAGAGTACCGAAAAGTCTTGATAATGCCATCAGGACACAAGAATGCAGTAGCTTCAAGTATATGTAAATATACTGAAATTATAAAGTCAATATTTCCTCCTTTGACAAAGAAGCAACGTTTTGCTGGAACCGGTATGAAGTTAACTTGCAATAACAAGTCAATGGTACGTCTACTGTGATGATCCCAAAGAATTGGTTGACCGGCTGAAACTACTAATTGCTTCCCAAAAAAGCAGGCCATACCTCTTACGACAACAAAATAATTGCCATTTTAAATGAACTTAAGGAAGCAAATATTATACGAGATAAATAAATTTTTCTATAGAAAAATATTTGTTTAAATATATATTAACCCTTATTAGCCAAGTTATCAGTTACGCGATGACGCTCAACATAACTTCACATTTATGTAAGTACCATTTTTCTTTAATGTAGAGGGAAATATTAATGCTGACAAACTGCAAATAACCAATATAAAAACTCGGACAAACGGCATAGATGCTGTCAACAAGCATAATGTTGATAAAAAACTAAATGATCAAATAGTTCAAATTAAACATGATTTCCAAATAGCTTGCAATAATGTAAATGACAGAATCTTCTTGAAACTTCAAAGTGATTTACAACAACTGCAGAATGCTAATGACAATAACTTCTCCAAAATAAAAGCTGACACAACTTTACTGATTGATATTAACAGAATCTTTTCTCTACTTCAAAATAAAAAAAATCCAAATTAGATTATGACATTAAAACTATTTTAAATGCTAACATGAATAACTTCTCCAAAACAGATACTGACATATCATCTTTAATAATTGGTTATAACATTTTAAGCTCACTTCGAAACAATATTAATGCAATTGAAGTACACTTCAAGGAAACCATCTCAAAGTTCGAAACCGCATTTACTGATGTTAATAACCATATTACTCAGCAGCAGGAAATCATTCACAATTTGACACAAAAATGTTTCAGAGGTATCTATACTAAAAATGTTTGATACAGCAACTTACACAAAAGATATCATGGACGAAGTATTGATGTCGTACGTGAAGACCAAAGAAAAGCTATAGAAAAATTAAAAGGTCAATTAGATGATCAAAAAATATATCACAGACAGTATTGCTGAAATTAGTTTAGTTTTAGTCAGTAAATGAGATGTATAGCGAAACATTCCAAAGAAAAAAAGTCGTTAAGGAACTGCATAGACCTGTGAGATGAAAGTTCCTCGCCGACGTGTCATAATCGTAATTTCCAAGTTCTTCCCCGAGGTAACTGATTGCTTTTCAAAGTACGTGTGGGCGAGGCCGCTGAAAACGAAATCCAGTAAACTTATAGTACTGTTATAAAAATTTATTCAGTCCGTCCCTGGTGTCTTTCCGATAAGACATCAATCGCTGGGATAGAAAAAAAGAAGAGCTAGAAGGTTCGGATGAAAAAAAAACTTATCTCGAAATAACTCGACAACTATAAAATTGACATTCGATTGTGCGGAGAATTCGATGCTGATTTTAAAAGGAGCGGCCCATCACCGCAGGAGTTAGTTAGGCGGCGAAGAGCTTATTTCGTGTTATTATATAGATATTCGAATCAGCTGTTGTGAATATTTGATGTACATAAAAGTTTCTAGAAAGTGAGAGTGAATATTAGTTTTACAATATTAATTGAACCCACAAAGTATATAACAAATTTGGTGATCAGAAGTAAAGGATTAAGTGAAGTTAAAATCATAAATTGATTTATGGCCCAAACTAGAAGCATGTCGGAATTAGAAGAAACTATCAAAAAAATATTCAAACAGGTTACAGATGGACTAGACGAAAAAATAACTCAGATTCTAGAAAAATTTGACAAAAAGGATAAACAACATCAAGAAGAAATCCAGAAAAGGTTAGTGAAATCTTTTGATGAAAAACGTAAAATTGTATTAGAGAACCTGGTAACTAATATAGATGAGAAACAACAAAATCTTGTTTCTACGATGAAACGCGAACAACAAAATCTTGTTTCCACGTTGGAAGAAAAACAACAAAAAATATTGTAAGGATTATTCCCGAAATTTGAAGAAAAACAAGAACAAATTGAAGTAAAACGACAAAATGAAAGAAACTGAAGAGAAAAGACAATTGCAATTTGAACAATTAATGCAAATAGTATCGCAAGTTAATGATACAATTAATGAACGAATGCAAATAGTGGAATCAGACATGAGAAATAAACGACGACATAAAGGTCCTAAAAAATACCGTGGATACTCTTGAAACCAAAGTAGATGACAACGACTCCATCCAGAACCAGATGAAATTTGAAATAAAGCCAGGTAAAAGTTGAAATCAGTTCAATTAAAGACACAGTACACAGTGATGTACAAGATAAAGTGGAAACAGCAATTAAAAAATTGCAACTAGATTTGCAGAGAGGGAAGTACCAGAACACCGTGAGTACCAAAGGTTCCTTTAGCAAATCACCCAGATTTGATGGCAGTTCATCTTGGCCCATGTATAAACAACAATTTGAAGCAGTGGCAGCTAATGGATGGGATAATCAAGAAAAATCAACGTCTCTTGTAATTTCCTTAAGAGGTCCGGCCTTAGAACTCCTCCAAAGCTTTCCTGTTGATGAACAAGGCAATTTCTACAAAATCATCGCCCTCCTCGACAAAATATACGACAATCAATCTTTGAGCCAACTATACCAGGTGCAACTAAGTGGAAAAATTCAAAAATCAGGAGAGAGACTTCAGGAATTCGAAGGAGAGATTAGACGTTTAGTGAACTAGTCCTACCCAGACCTGCCAGAGGAAACCAAAGACCAGTTGGCCACACAGAGTTTCATAAACGGCATCAGAGATGTGGAAGCGCAAAGAAATTTACGACTAAAGGGCGTCAAGAAAAGTAATGAAGCTTTACTTCGGGCTTTGGAAGTAGAGGCCGTCATGAACATGTCCAAGCCGAGGGTCCGAGCAGTTTCCTTCAACCAGTCACCATTTCAAGCACTGTTGTCTGGTATGAACAAACTATTAGAAAAGTCACAGAGAACTGATACCAGAAGAGCATGTTACCGCTGTGTACGGATAGGACGCTTTCAACGTGACTGCCGAGTAAGGCTACCGGAACGATCACCAACCAGGTGTAGCCAACAAACTGACCTTACCAACCAGGGAAACTTCAATCGACACCGGCACCGCTGTGTCCAATGCTAAGTCCAGAGTTTTGAGGGACGCGGAAATCCTGCCAGTTACCAACAACATCCAGCTCAGAACAGATTATTCATGGGCAGCTAGAAAGCAATCCTGGGAGCTGCGTTGGAATGGTGGAGCCCGTACACTCAGCTCATGACTACTTAGTTATACCAGTTAGAGTCCTGAATTTGTCCAACAATGATATTAGAATTGCAAACGGTCAAGAAATAGCTTGTTTCGAGCCAGTAGAGACCATCATCAATTGCGAAGAAGTGTACCAGACATCAGTGAAGGAGAAAGGTCCCAGTAAAGAGTTCTTACAAAAGTTTGCTGACCATTTGACACACCTTACACCAGAGGAACAAAAGAAAGCCACGCAATTTATCGCAAATAATTGGCAAATTTTTAACAGGCAAGATGGAACCACCGGTCGCACCAACATCATTCAGCACCGAATAGACACCGAAAAGGCTCAAACCATCAGAATACCACCTAGATGAGTACCGTTGGGGCAACAACAAACAGTCGAGGAAAAAACATCGAGTCCATGTTAAAAAATGGAGTTATTGAGCCATCCATCAGCCCATGGTCTGCTCCAGTCGTGCTAGTTAAAAAGAAGGATGAAACCACCCGATTTTGCGTGGATTACAGAAAGCTGAATGACGTCACGAAGAAAGACAGCTATCCACTACTCCGAATTGATGACACTCTGACCACACTAGCAGGCTCCTGTTGGTTCTCAACACTAGACCTAAAGAGTGGATATTGGCAGGTTGGTCTACAGTCTACACGAAAACGACAGAGAGAAGACATCTTTCTCCACCAGTAAAGGGCTGTTTCAGTGCACGGTCATGCCCTTTGGGTTATGTAATGCTCCCGCTACATTTGAGCGGCTAATAGAGTATGTCCTGAGAATGGAGGACGTGCTCAGTATATCTCGACAAATTTGGGAAAGCACCTGATTCTCCAGGCCAACCTGAGACTCAACCAAGTGTCGCAACTAGAGTAGTTCCTAATCCGCACCAAAGGGATATCCAGCCATCCATGACTCCGAAGTACGATGAGAGATTTGCCACCATTGCCGGCCTCTGCGTACCACGGGAAAGAGCCTTTGGAATCTGGGCGATGAAGCCCATCCTAAACCTCCGGCAAGTTCATTTTACCGACGCGTAAATTGGGGGCCGTTCTCCCTGTTACATGGTGAAGAGAGCGTGATGATATGGATTACTCGAAGCCGAAAGAAATATTACGTAACCAGAAAAGAACTTCTGGCAACAGGGCTTAGAAATTTATACCTCTATTACTTAATCCGAACAGATGGATGGAAAAATTTTTCAAAATCACTTTTCTAATTATATGCGTTTTCTGAAGGCTGAGTCTCTACCGTAATACAACCAGTGTGTGGCTTTATCCTGTTAATAAATACAACACGATAAGTAAATACTCGGGCTCCTGATTTCAGTCGCTTACGCAATCGCTTTATCGCTTTAATTGCTAAATAACAGTTAATTCAATTGGGACTCTGTCCCTAGGATATAGCGCCATCAATATCTGACAGAACCAACATCACGTGCTATTTTGATGTAACTTCCGCCCAAACTGGAAATATTAAATAAATATAATTTTGTTAGGAAGAAGGAAACTGTCATTAATAATAAAAAATTTTGCTTTGTTCTTTTATGGAAATTATCTTGTATTAGTTTCTGTATTGACCAACTATTGATTAATATTCCTGCTTTCGCGATCATTAAAATTTGAAATTTAACATGTCATTTCCTTTCCCCACTTTTATCATTGGACAAGTGGGATAAACGCTTATCGAAGGAAGTAGATTTTGCTTTCTCTTCTGTTTCGACCACCAAAAAAGACGGTATGTAAGCGAATTTTATTCTGAGTTAAATTTTTTTTTAGGGAAAATTCATTATCTTTATCTTGAAAATATCTGCCTAAAATTTGCTTAATTTATCGTTTTCCATATTTCCGTATCTTTGATTGTAATTAAGCAGATTCAGCTTATCGTTATAATTTGATCTATCGAAAGAATTTTTTATATAGTTTTTTATCGGCTATAGTTCATATTTTATCGTATATATATATATACAGGTGTGGAAATTCGTTTTCTGGGGTCGGGTAGAATCCCATGCGATTTTGAATCAATCAACGCAATACGCACCAGGAGAATGAAGTGGGTGTGACCCCAGTTCGGACGAGTTCGGGTGATAAATACTTTTTTCTTATCACCACATTCCGACGATTCCAATCGCTTAAAAATAAAAGATACGATATGTTGTAAATAATTATAAGGTTAATGATTAATTTCTTATTGACAATTTTTTTAACAGTTACTAATTTATTTTATTTTTAAGAGTATCTATTTTATTTCATTTTTAAAACAGAAAAAATGTTAAGTTTTCGTTCTCGCGTAATAGCGGATAATTAATTTTTCATCGCAAAAATCATGAAAAGGAAAAATGCTCCGAAATCCGTATTATTTGTGTAAATAATCATACGCCTTCGTTGATAAAACCTTACTGACGAGGAAAGAGACGGACGGTCGCTCTGTGACTGTGACGATCGATGTCCCGCCTCCATACGATATTCTCGTGCTTTACCTTAAATGCTCGTGAAACAGACGTACTTAAAACGACAATCCTACAATATATATATATATATATATATATATATATATATATATATATATATATATATATATATATAATTTTGGAAAGAAATCTTGGATGAATCTGGTTTCATATTCATCTTAATATCGATATACCGCGTTTTCTTACAACGATAAATAGTTTGTAGCTTAACTGCGTAGTTCATTACTTTTTTGCAATTTTTTTGCTTTGCGTCTGCAACGTAGTTGGCGTCGATAACCAATCGTTAGTTGCTAAAGATTTCACAAGTATCGTGATAAAAAAAAATAAAGAAAAAGGGAACAATTATTGCCGGCCTCTTTTGCAAGGTAAAAAGGGATAACCAAAATTATTGCCGGCCTCTTTTGCACTTTTTAGGGTCATTGGTGAATTCCTATTATTTTATTTTTTTGCATTTGTTCAGAGATATATTTCTATTTTAGTTTGATTTATTACAGACGTCATCGATGGTCTTTCATTATTATTGGCCCAGATTTGGTTTCTTGTCTGCTTGGTTACAGATGAATCACATTTAAATTTTTAATTTCCTTTCTCTAAATTTGCAGTAGAGAGCCAAGCATGTTCTGGGCTAAAGTATTTAGCTACGCCTAGTTTCCTTTATTTTATTTGTTTAACTTGGGGGAAATGTTTATGACCAGATTTCACATCTGATTTTTTTATTATATTTATGAATATAGATGTAATAACCATTTTTATCGTTTCGTAACTTATAATTTTTAAAGTACCGTACCTTGATTTTAAATTTAGGTTACTGAATTTTCCCGTAATCTCAGCGGAAATTCTCTTTCGTCAGTCGTCGAGTGGTCGGATTAGAAGGCACATGATTAGATCTTGAATATAATTTTTTTACCGTTATCTTTAAACACATTATTAGATCTCAAACGTAATTGTTTATATATCTGATTTACCGTTAAATTTTACCTGTAATTAATAATTGATTTGTTATTTAAATTTAAATTAGTTTGAAACTATAACTAGCAGTTGCAATTTACCTTAAGTATTATCGTTATCTATTTTAACTTAGAATTTGAAGCGTTTCAAATTTACTCTTATTTGTTAAAGTATTTTCATTCATTTTGGTAGTATTCAAGTAGCTAATTTAGGGTGAAGAAGTTAGGAAAACTAAGGTAGGGTGCCTCACCTCATACACGTGCCGAATCGATCCTATAGAGCTTATATACGCTTATACTAGTCAGGGGGAAAATTCAGTATCGATACTCTAAGGGCTATAACTAATTGGCTAATAACTTTTTCATGTATGCCATGACCCGGGGCTAAGAGTGCCCAGATACGTAACCACTAGCCTCAAATCAAGGGAGCTGTACTCTGGCAGTACTACCTACAAATATATAGGAAACTCTGTTAATTTAAAGAACAACAATAAACTGTAAATTTTCGTTATCTTGTCGTTTTTCTTGTAAACTGTAAACTGTCCATTGGCCTGGCGCCCTTGCATAGTCCTTCTGCCAATTGAACAACGAACTCACGCCACCGGATACTAACTGAGCAGCCTATCGGCAAAATATCGCCAAGATAGGTGAAAGAGAGGTGTATTGTCTAACCAACAGGATATCTCTCTCGAGCGGGTTTTGTGCTACAAAATTGGCGCCCAACGTGGGGCTTCCGATTTTGCTACAAAATTGGTACCAACGCAGGGTAAAAATTGCCACATTGGCTGAAGGATTTATCTTATAAATTTGGCCTGTGGAGGTGCACAGCGAAACAAGAAAAAATTGATTGCAACTGGAGTTCCAGTTTTGAGTATCGAATATCTAGTAATCTATCAGATTCAATTATCGTGAAAATTTAAATCATCTGTTGATGAACAGTATCGTTTGATAACCTCAATATTTTGATCATATTGTTTTATCGAATTAATTAACTTGAACCATTTATCTAACCTAATTGCGAGATTTAATAATTGTTTATTTGTTGTACCTATATATATATATATATATATATATATATATATATATATGATATGATCTTATTTACCTTTTATCTTATCTTGATCTATATTACCATTATCTTATTTACCGTGTGGAAGAATTATTTCAGTTATCGTGTTATCGTTGCACCCTCTATATCTTTTATTATCGCTGTTGAGTGAATTGGAATTATCTTACCGTATCTTAATTTATCGTTTCCATTTCATTCAATATTAAATAACCGTGGGGGTAAGCATACCTCTGAAATACTTCCCTATCTAGTAACTCTGTTATCTTACTGGTTTCTCTTCTTTATTTATCTTTTATCTCATGTCCATTTTTCTTGCGATGGAACCCAACCATTTGAGAGTTAAGGAATTGGATTATGAACTGCAGATCCGGAGGATAAAGCCCATTGGGGATGTTGACTCTAAAGGTAAGTTTCTTAGAGCAGCCTTAAGTCAAGAAACTGCAAACCGGAGTTTTGTGCAGAGTAGTGTTGGTAGCCCTCTTTCCCCTGATGTAGATACCGCCGAAATTAGGGAAACTATCAATGACTTGAACACCCAAATTGCTAACTTTGCTGGTTCTATCTCCTGTCCATTGTATAAAAGAATCTCAACCCGTTTGATCCATCTCTCAGGTAGAATACATAGGCTTTCAGAAGAAGAAGAATGGACAAAGGCCGACTTGCAAACTGAACTTTTAATGTTAGAGGGGGATTTAGCCTTCAAATTAGTACCTTATGCTTCTACTTTCCAAAGGACCTCTTCTGGCCATAAATTTACTCCCAGTCCTTCTGTCTCTCGATCTATCGCACCTTATAAGTGGAATCTCCATTTTTCCAGACACAATCCAAGGGAATCCGCTCATTCTTTCCTTGAAAAGGTTGAGTCTCTCCGTATTGCTCGAGGTGTCACCAAAGATGAGTTATTTACTTCCGCTTGTGACTTATTTAAAGGGACAGCCCTAACCTGGTATAACAGCATTAAGAATAAAGTCAGCACTTGGGACCAGCTAGTTCCGAAACTCAAAAGAGATTTCTTACCTTACTTTTAAGAAGAAGACCTACATAGGGAAATTGACTCTCACACACAAGGAATTAATGAGAAGGTTACCCTATATAGAGCTTGAATGGTTGGTTTGTTTAATCGTCTTACCGTCAAATTAGATGAGAAAACTATCGTTAACAAAATTCGTCGAAATTTAGCTCCTCATTTTCTTCTCCATCTCGTTTTACTCCAAATTGATACCGTTGACCAGTTGCCTGACATCTGTAGACAGTTAAAAGAGTCTGTGTCGTGGAGCAAACGCTATAAACCACCTCCATGCACTTCTAGTAACTTATTGGAGCCTGACTTAAGTTTTTCTGCCTCTTTACCTGGTGTACCCAAGAATAACTCTTATCGTAATCATAGTTTTTCTCCTATCTTATCGTCATCTCGCAATATAAGTACCGTTACCGTATCTGGCCTTCGTTGTTGGAACTGCAATACCGATGGACATACTTATTCCGATTGCCGCCGCCCTAAGAAGCTATTTTGCTTTGGATGTGGTGCTAAAGAAGTCACGAAGAGAAACTGTCATCGTTGCCTATCTAGGATTCCAAAAAACGTACCGATTGGAGATGGTCATCTGGACGCCGTCGACAGTACCTCCAACCAAAGTCCAGGAATCAGTTCCGTTCTTCCTACCGATGCCCAAGGAAAAGGCAAGGGCAAAGGAAAGAAGTCCACGTAAAACCCCCTATCTCTTCCACCCGCAAGGAGTGGAATCTTTGGCTTGAAGAAGTCAGAGAATTTTGCCGTCCTTCCTGTAATCTAAGCCCTCTTTTCGTTAATAAACCTCATGACAACAGGCCTTATCTATCTGTTAACGTTTTTGACCGTGAAATTACCGCTTTAGTGGATAGTGGTAGTACCTCTTCCGTTTTAGGTTGCTCAGGGTTTTCTATTCTAAAAGATTTCAAGTTACCGATTCAATATCATGATACCGTGTTAATAACTACCGCTGATGGGAAACCTCAAGAACTATTGGGATATATTGTCTTACCTATTTCCGTAAATAATGTCGTTAAAACCCTTAAGGTCTATGTCATTCCGTCTGTTAAGCACACTCTTATCTTGTGAATGGATTTTCTTCAACTGTTTCAGATGAAAGCTAACTTCTCGTCATTATCTTATAAGATTTCGCAAATTTCTGCCCTTAATACCGTTCCAACAGATTTAGACTTAACTAGGAGTCTACAGTCTGATTTTAAAGAACAAGATGTATTTCTAAAGGGCTGTTCTAATGCTGTTGTTGATTCCTTGTCTCATTCCATTCCGAAAACATCCATTCAGGGATCTTATCGAAATATCGACCTTGCTTTTCAGAAATTTTCGGCTGATTTATTAAGTCCGGACCCTTGTTTCCGATTGAAAAATGAGTATATAGTAGTAATAGTAAATTGGGTTATTAACCATGTCAAAGACTTGAAACCATATATTTCCGACCCTGACACTGAGGATAAACATATATCAGATGGTTCTTCGGACTCTGAACATGATTCTTCTCTGGACTAAGTTGTATCGTACCTATCTATTCCCTATTCTCTTTATCGACTGATCTTCACTACCCACTTATCTTCTGGTTATCTGACTTTGATTTTGTATTATCGTATCTTTTATCTTTCTTTACCTTGTCGTACCTCTATCTTTCCTATCTATCGTTTCAGTGATCTCTTGGAGGGGCCTACGAATATCAAGGCGGTAAAACCATGCGCGGACGTAAAAATCGTCCAACTGGATTCTAATTATTGCCTTAACATCTAGGTTTTCAACAGACTAATTCTTATCTTTCTTATCTATTTTCAAGTGGTCTCTTGGGTGGGCCTACGAATACCCCAAGGCGGTGAAACCATGCGCGGACGTAAAAGCCGTCCAACTGGATTCTATCTATTGCTACAACATCTAGGTCTTCTGTAGACTAATTCATATCTTTCCTATCTATCGTTTCGTGGTCTCTTGGGTGGGCCTACGAATACCCCAAGGCGGTGAAACCAAGCGCAGGGGTAAAAGTCCCCTAACTGGCCCTATATCTTTTCTTTTACCATCTAGGTCTAGGAGACAAAATAACATTTTTTAAGTCTCCAGGAGAGCACGGAGAATACTTCTGGTAGTCCATGTTACCAACTAGGGAGTAAAAATCTTCCTTTATCTATAACATCCATGTCCTTGTCGTTTCATGCTGATTTGCTGTTATCTGGAAATTATCGTCTCATCAGGATTGCCAAAGCTGATGATATTTTTTATCTTTGATAGTATCGTTAAATATTATGCATATATCCAATTTTGGTTCCCTTATCTTTAATCCTCATTATTTTTACTATGTATTATCTTTCTAGAAGATCCATACTGTGGCTTAATGCTTTTATTTTATTTAAATTAGTTGAATCATTCGTGTCTAGAATTTAGGGCTGATAGTTAATTTATCTTGCCACCTTTTAGTGATACCGTCCCTGAGGATGAAAAGTCTATATTGTCACCACTTTCTAATTTTTATATCGCTACCTTTGTACCGTTACTGATAATTTTTCACAGAAAATACCGTGTTTAATGCAACTTTTCTTGGGCGTAGGCTCTTACTGATATGAAATGGATTTTAAATTGGAGATTTGTTTTCTTGCCTTATCTGCTGTTCTTTGAGAACAATTGTCTTGAATTCCAATATCCCAATTTCTCGTGTATAGTTGTTGAAATATTATCTTTTTCTCTTCGACTTAGGTTGGTTAACGTTACCTATTGGCATTCCCTTACCTTGCTTATATTATGCTAAATACCTCTTATAATCTAGCTATGTTTAACTTTCAGAGGAATTATCTTTTTGAAGTATGATGAAGTGAATTATCTTATCGTTTTTCTTGTTATCTCGTCTATCCTCTTACCGTTTGACTGCTATAAAGCGGTGTACCATATCGTTCCTTACCGTGGCCATGGAAGCCAGTTAATGTTTTTGGAGAGACTCCAGGCTCTGGACAGTGTGTTAGGGCTGTTATTTTGGTTGTAGGCTGGGAGTTGCTCTATTTTGGAACTTGGACATGTAGTGCAGTATTGCCGTCCTAGGTTCTGTGTTTATGTAAAGGATGGAGGTTTTGCGCAGTGTGTTAGAGCTGCATTTTCTCACTTTTCCCGCTTCAAAAATATTTACCTTTCTACCTTATCGTTAGTTTATCTTTTTCTATCTTCCTCTGAAAAGTAACAGGTTTTCTTGATATCTGATTTAGGTGTACCTGAGCGAAAGCTGTTATCGATTTTCAATACCTTATCCCTTTATTGGATGTGAAGTTCTTATTTAGATTTGATGTTCCTTGTAGAACAATTTTTGGAACTCACCATCCTTCTGGATATCTGACCTGTGACAGGATATCGTTTTATATATCTTAATTTCTCTCAGATAATTTACCATATTTTTGTGATTTCCATTTTCAGCAATATGACCTCTGACAAAGGTATATTTTCTCAATATTTCCTTTTTTTTCTATTTTTGGGTTTACCTTGTATTATCGTTCCTTTTCTCTCAGGGATTTATCGTAATGTACCGTTCTCTCATTCTCTTATTTACTTTCCATGTCCAAAATATACTTGGGTGGAATTGAATATTGTACCGTTCCCTGTAGAAATAAGGATAGATATCTTTAGTTTTCTAGTGAAAATTTATTTTTTATTTTTGATTCATGCAAATCCTGTCTGTACCCTGGTGCAGTGGGAATTTTCAAATATACCACCGCAGTTGTTCTAAATTCAATATCGAGTCTCGTTTAGGTGTAAATAAAAAGAATTGTATTATCTCGTGTATCTTTTGAAGGGTTTTATGCATTTTATATGGAGAGTAAAACCTATTATTTTGTTGTCATACCAATCCTGTTATATCTTTATCATTATTATGAATTTAGCTTTCTCGTAATAATTAGGCTTTTATCTGTTTTCTATCTTTATAGGCATTTATTTGCTTTATCTGTAATAGCAATTATTAGGAAAGTATGCCTTGCATCACTTATCGTCCCTCTTAAATAGGCAGCCCTTATCCAGGTGTACTTTGATGCCTAAGTGTTCGCTAGATGGTGGATTATGCATTTACCTTACCGTTTGTACCTTAAGTATTATCTCGTTTGCTTTCCACAATCGTTAAGTAACACAATTATCTGGATGGCAACAATTCAATATTGTATTATATCATTACCTTTATCAATTTATCTGCATTTGATTTGCATTGTAAATATTACCGTGTCTTGTTTTTTGGGTTATCCTAACTTAAGGCTTATATCCATTTTTTTTCTCGCTAATTGACTTGGGATCATTCCCTTGTATTATTATCATTGCTACAGACTTTGTAATTTTACACCGTTAAAATATTTTTTCCTTTTATCTACCGTTTACCTTTCTGAATTTTAGTACCGATATCAACTTTCTGTTGTTAACTTGAATTTAGTAGTCATTATCGTATTGATTTAGATGGTCAAACGTTTCATAACTCACAACAGGGACCACCTAAAGTGGTATCTTCTAAATTTAATCTTTCGGAATTGAATATTTTCATATCTTATCTAAGAGTAGTTATACTATTTAGCTTCCCATGTCTCTCGATTCATTTTCAGGACTGTATTATCTTGGTAAAATTTAGGAAATTGATTTCGGAAATCTAATATCGTTGCTTATTCTGTAGCTTACGAAAGGTTTTTTTTCAGGTTGACTTTCTCAAAAATTCTTTCTTAACTCCGGGTTAGAGGGGTGTGTAACGGGTGAATTGCCGTTCTCCCTGTTACATTGATATTTACTAATATTTATCGCATTAATAAATTACTTTTTATATTTTTCAAATCACTTTTCTAATTATATCGTTTTCTGAACTGAGTTCTACCGTAATAAACCAGTGTCTTTACCTTAATAAATAAACACGTAAGTAAATACTCCTATTTTAGTCGCTTAAGCAATCGCTTTATCGCTTTTAATTGCTAAATAATAGTTAATTCGATTAGAAAATATTCTAAGTCCAACTCTGTCCCTAGGATTTAGCGCCATCAATATCTGATAGAACGAACATCACGTGCTATTTTGATGTAACTTCCGCCCAAACTGGAAATATTAAATAAATATAATTTTGTTGGGAAGAAGGAAACTGTCATTAATAAAATTTTATCTGATTTAACTAGTAAAATTTTGCTTTGTTCTTTTATCGAAATTATCTTGTATTAGTTCCTGTATTGACCAACTATTGATTAATATTCCTGCTTTCGCGCTCAATAAAACTTGAAATTTTAACATGTCATTTCCTTTCCCCACTTTTATCATTGGACAAGTGGGTTAAACACTTGTCGAAGGAAGTAGATTTTGCTTTCTCTTCTGTTTCGACCACCAAAAAAGACGGTATGTAAGCGAATTTCGTTCTGAATTTAATTTTTTTTATTGGCAAAATTCTTTATCTTTATCGTGAAAATATCTGCTAGAATTTGCTTAATTTATCGTTTTCCTTATTACCGTATCTTTGATTGTAATTAAGCAGATTCAGCTTATCGTTATAGTTTGATCTATCGAATGAATTTTTTTATATAGTTTTTTATCGGCTATAGTTCATATTTTATCGTATCTATTAATAATTTTGGAAATAAATCTTGGGTGAATCTGGTTTCATATTCATCTTAATATCGATATACCGCGTTTTCTTGCAACGATAAATAGTGTGTGGCTTAACTGAGTGGTTCATTACTTTTTTTGTATTTTTTTTGCTTTGCATCTACAACGTAGTTGGCGTCGATAAGCAATCGTTAGTTGCTAGAGATTTCACACGTATCGTGATAAAAAAAATAAAGGAAAAAGGGAACAATTATTGCCGGCCTCTTTTGCATTTTTAGGTATTAGTGAATCTGGAGAGTTTGATTGACGATATCTACCAAAATTCAGGAATCAAATAAAATAAAGAAAACTAGGACTAGCCAGATGCTTTAGCCCAGAACCTTCTTGACTCTTTACGGCAAACTCAGAGAAAGGAAAATTACAATGTGATTTATCCAAAACCAAGCAGACAAGCAACAAAATCTGGGCCAATGAATAATGAAAAACCAGCGGGTGACTCAGAAGAAAAAAATAATATATTTACTGGTATATCCATATATAAATCAAATTCAATAAAATAAAAATGTATATGAAATACTGAACAAAATAAAAAAATAGAAATTTCTGAGCACTCACATGTTTATTCTTAGTAGCAGTCTAACCCAGTTGAGAAGCTTCGTCAGCTGCTAAATTTAGGCTCACAGGAGATTTCGCCTAGTGGATCAATTTCTCCTTTCCTGAATTTTAAAAATGCAAAAGAGGCCAGCAATATTTGTTCTCTTTTTCCTTTATTTTGTTTATCACAATATGTGTGATATTTCTAGCAACTAACGATGGCTTACCCAGGCCAACTACGTTGCAGATGCAAAGCAAAAAAATTACAAAAAACTAATGAACCACACAGTTAAGCCACAAACGACTTATCGTTGCAATAAAACGCGACATATCGATATTAAGATAAATATGAAACCAGATTTACCCAAGATTTTTTTCCAAAATTATTACGGTAATAAGGAAAACGATAAATTAAGCAAATTCTAACTGATACTTTTACGACAAATATAAAGATTTTTCCCAATAGAGAATAAAAAACTCAGAACGAAATTCGCTTACATGTCGCCAGTTCGGTAGTCGGAACAGAATAGAGAGCAAAATCTGCTTCCTTCAACAAGCATTTCTCCCACTTGTCCAATCAAAGAAGTAAGGAAAGGAAATGACATGTTAAATTCCAAATTTTTATTGAGCGCGAAAGCAAAAATATTAATCAATAGTTGGTCAATACAGAAACTAATACAAGATAATTTCGACAAAAGAACAAAGCAAAATTTTACTAATTAAATCGTAGATAAAATTTTATTAATGACAATTTCCTTCTTCCCAAAAAATTATATTAAATTAATATTTCCAGTTTGAATGAAGTTACATCGAAATAGCACGTGATGTTCGTTCTGTCAAGATATTTATCGCGCTAAATCCTAGGGACAGGGTTGGACTTGGAATATTTTTCAACTGAATTAACTGTTATTTAGCAATTAAAAGAGAAAAAGCCATTGCGTAAGCCACTAAAATAGGAGTATTTACCAAAGAGGTTTATACGTTAGAATGAATTAGGTATGGGCGTTATTGTAAGTGGCAGTGTAATAACAGTAGAAAGAGAAAGACAATATCAGGGAGCGCTTGCTATGTCTCTACCCTACCAATAGTAGGCGTCACCACTGACACTGACCAATCAGGACCGACACGCTTATTCTCTCTCTCTCTTTCTATTGATATTACATGAATTTCGCTACTTCACGTGCTCTACAGTATTAACCTCTTTGATATTTACTTACGTGTTCATTTATTAAGGTAAAGACAATGGTTTATTTCGGTAGAACTCAGTTCAGAAAACGATACAATTAGGAAAGGGATATAAAAAATATAAAAGGTAATTTATTATTGCGACTAATATTAGTAAATATTATTGTAACAGCGAGAACGGCAATTCGCCCGTTACAAATGAAAACCGTAATAGCTGAGCGAGTAATTAGAACGGTGAAAAAACGGCTCTGCAAGTATTTTAGTTTGAATGGCACCTACAAATGGGTGGATATTCTAAACGTCAAGGACTACAACCATCAAAACATTCCAAGACAAAGATGAGACCTGTGGACGAGATATTAAAATATACAATAACTTGAAAATTGCTGGACCAAAAAAATTGAAAGTCGGAGATGTTGTGCGAATAAATAAAACCAAACATGTCTTTGATAAAGGTTTCCTTCCTAGTTGTAGTACGGAATTGTTTAAAATTACTCAGGTTAAAATAACTAATTCAGTTACGTATATTTTGGAAGACATAACCGGAACCCCGATTCAAGGAAGCTTTTACGAAGAAGAATTACACAAGGCAGCCTATCCTGATGCATATCTCGTTGAGAAAATTTTGAAACGAACAGGAAAACAGGTTAAAATTCGGTGGCTTAGGTTTTATTCGAGCCATGACAATTGAATTGATGCTAAAACAGGTTGTAACTCCACACACAACCACAAATTGATAATAATTTATCTTATATATACGCATATACTTGCATTGCAAAATGAAGACTCAGTGTGAAAATATCACTGCAAAGTATGCGAAAAGTTTAAGTCAACATATCACCAAACTTAAACGATTACAAAAAGATATCCAATTTTATTGTGTAAAACAACGAGTGATGCATTTGAAAACTTTACATATTTGATAATGGTGAGGAGATGAGAGAAGATCTTCGGGATAAGCAACAAGAGATCTACTTTTCCATTTTTGGCTTAGGAACACATAATTGAAATCAACTGCAATCAAGTACTGGAAGGGGTACAAGTATAAAATAGTGAAAATTCCCCACATATATTCCCAGTCGCCATTTACCTCTCGAGTGATTTGTGAAAATGAGTAGCATCAGCAGTTTTGAAACCATTAATAGTGATAATTGTTATAATACTGATTCCACTATCGATTACAGTGTGGTATTAGATAGAGTATTACAAATGAACGATGAAGCTGCTAAAAAGGAAGAATATTACTTGCTGCATTCGAGATTTCCATTAGTGAATTCAGATTTATAATGTTAAATGTGCACTCAATCCTGCAAGATCCAATTCTCCAGTGGTAATCTTGCAAAAAACGCCTGTAATCACCGGAACGCCAACGAAAATTGTAATGACTATGTACGAGTGAGAAGATGTCATCATTGAACTCAAGCTCATGGAAATA
Source organism: Octodonta nipae (assembly GCA_034190945.1). Classification (NCBI taxonomy): domain Eukaryota; kingdom Metazoa; phylum Arthropoda; class Insecta; order Coleoptera; family Chrysomelidae; genus Octodonta; species Octodonta nipae. The sequence goes on from CM067217.1 coordinate 108,394,306, forward strand.
AACTTTTTTGCAAATGCCGCATCTTCAGAGTTTGCTGTCCCAGTGATATGTGGAGATTTTTTGCATGTATCCCAGATCCAGAAAGGAAGACGTGAAACAAATGGTGGTGATGACAAACATTTGTGCACTATATCTATACTCTGGTGATGTGGTTGAACTCTTAGCTATTAACTCTATTATATCAAGTAAAATAATTTGTTTGGAGTGCTTAAATTTCTGTACTTTTTATTGTAATATATTAGATGAAATTTGTTTATGATCAAATTTACTAAATAGCTTAAACATTGAAAAATTATAGAGACCGTTTTGTTTAGAGGATAGTTCTCCATTAAAAAAACATATTTATTGTTATAAAAACGTTATTTTGCGTGATATTGATATTACAAAAATTGAATAAATGTATATAAATTTAAAATTTCGTTGTTCATTTCGTCAGTTCCACAGTGTCGAGAATACTTCCAAATATACGAAAATCGATTACGTACCTTTGAAAACTGGCAGTCGGCCTTCCCCCCTGAAAAGTTCGCCAGAGCAGGCTTCATTTACCGAGAACATGCAATAGTATCCAATGGCAGCTTAAATGATGATGTTGAATGTCCATTTTGTGTTACACGCGGTTTCAACTGGAGGTGGATGATGACACTGTTGCCGATCATCTTGACTGGAATCCATATTGTCGCTTTTTTTATTTTGATGACACTTACCACATCACCAGACCTATCGGACATACAAGCAAATTGAAGTTTGAGTGCAGAATTGTTTTACACGGGTTATGGTGAAAGGTTCACTTGTCACTGCTGTGGCTTAGAGCTCAAGAATCTCTTACCTTATGCCTTCACAAAAAGGGATCAGCTAAATGTTTATTGCTCAAATATTGCCCCCCAAATTTCCGCATTGACTCTAATAATAATAATACTTTTTCTTCGGAAAGACATAGGAAGGCTGTCCGAGTACCAATGAGGGGTCAGGAATAAGAGAATAGAAAAACTTGTCAAGACTATCATGGACAATGGCGGAATACATTCTCTCAGTAGGATGGAGAAAATATCACATCTCAGCAGTGTCTGGACAATCTACGACAAAAGCTCTCCGCCTACCCAAATCGATTGAGAAGGTACAAAACCAGTAACCAACGGAAACTAGACAACACACTATTCCGACAATCAGAAAAAGGGTTTTATAGAAAACTCAACAACATCAATAATAATGAAGCACCTAGCTACCCCAGTAAAACGGCCGTCGAGCAATTCTGGAAAACACAACTTTCCACAACAGTCTCCCATAACTCCAGAGCTAGCTGGATTAATGAGGAGGAGGCTGCATTTCAGAATTGTGATAAGATGCAACACCAACTATTTACAACGGAAGACACATCCAACATAATGAAGCACCTCCATAACTGGAAAGCACCCACGAAAAATTAACAGCCCTTATTAATGACATAATTATCCATCCTCACAAGATACCTAATTTCCTCACGAATGGTGCTACATACCTCTTACTACACTACAACCTCTGAACACAGGACCCAGCAAAGTACCGACCAATCACTTGCCATTATACAAAACTTATAACGTCGTGCATTAATCATCGCATTTTCAGACATTGTGAACTGAACAACATAATTACTGAACAACAAAAGGGATGCGCGAAAAACTCGATGGGGAGCAAAGAACAACCAATAATTGATTCCGTTGTCTGCATCAAGCCCACGCCAAACGACGAAATCTTTTCATGGTATATGCGGGCTACAAAAAAGCTTTTGATTCAGTTACCCACGGTTGGCTCATTCAGATGCTGAAACTCTATAAAGTAAATAATTGTATTGTTAAGTTTTTAGAATATGCCATGTCCACTAGGCAAACTAAAATCTTTCTGAATGAAGCCGACTTTCTGATACAAACCGACCCTATCCCAATTAGCAGGGGTATATTCCAGAGAGACTCTCTCAGCCCATTGTGGTTCTGTCTTGCCATAACCCACTCTCACACAAACTGAACTCGACTAACTTTGGGTTCAGTCTCAAACACAACAACGTACAAGCAGTAAAGATACACGCTATCAAACAACAGGTGCAAGATATGTTTAAAATAGTAGAAAGGTTCTTTAGTGACATCCACGAGACTGACCGATAGGACTGTTGCGTCCATATATAGTTTTAGTAGATAAAGTCTCTAGAAAAACAACATCAATTGACATAGCAATCCCTAACAACAATAATATAAATATTAAGCAGGCACAGTGGGACATTAATAACACACGAACTGAACCAATTGTTATGTTAACAACATGAGTAGTCCCAAAACTTCTACTAAATAATTTAATATACCTCTGCCCGGACGGTCAGAAAATTCATGAGAAACTGCCACGACTTCAACTACGGGCTTGATAAACTGGCAAGGGCTCCCACAGAGCTAAACCCTTTTGATATCTAGGATATCTGGGGTTTCGTGAATTTTTCCCTAAAGGCACGTTATGCGTGCCTTAGAGGGAGTTTACTGCCATACACTGTATGGTCAAGTAGGGGGGAAACTTGTAAAATTTGCTTAACTAATGAAGAGACAATTGTTTTTATACTCTCTTCTAGGTGTCATTCTATTGTTTCTGGTTAGGGAACCTCCATCAGTTGCGTTTCCCACAATTGAATGCCCTCTCGAACACTTAAGATGTAAAGACCGACATCTAGGATTTTCGGGAAAACTAGCACGTAGAGGTTCTGAATCTGGAGCCGTTCCATGTAATTGCTGTTACCCGTAATCCCTAGTTTAGAATATCCCCATGAAATTTTCAGGTTAACTTCGCCTGTCAGAGATATTGAATACTTTCTTCGTTGTGTCATTCTTTTGTCGGTCTTTAAATCTCGCGTCTTCAAATTTAACGATATGTATCAAATACATAAAGAAGTATTCGAGAGGACATTCAATTGTGGGAAGCGCAAGTGATGAAGGTCCCCTAACCAGAAACAATATATATTTTATATATATTGTCTTGCGTACAATAGAATGACACCTCGAAGAGAGTATTCAATATATCTGACAGGTGAAGTTAACCTGAAAATTTCATCGTGACATTCTAACCTAGGAATTACGACTAACAGCAATTACATGGAACAGCTCCAGATTCGGACCCTCTATGTTGTCATTGTTGTATATGTAGAAGGAAAATTGCAGGATATTTAAAAATAAATGTATGCTAAAAAATAAAAAAAACAAAGTTACCAATATGTTGTTTTATTTAAATATATAAATAAAACATATTGATCTACAATCTACTCAAAGTGAATGAAACAAAATAGATTAAATTAACATTATAAAGTGCTAAAGTGGACAATAGCTAGTTAATAACATAAATACACCAAAAGAATTCACCCAATTTTTTTTATGTACCTAGATTTAATCATCTACAAACCTCATCCTTATTTGCATAGTGCAAATCTCGATCGCAATCATATCAATCTTTTAATTCTAATAAAGTTTGCTCAAAACAGATTTGACACCAATTTTGCCGCTTATTATATAAAATGTGTAATTGCTTAGCTTTAGCAACTTCATACGAATGGTCAAATGTAAAATCAACTTTTCAATGAATTACTGAGAAGGCAAAAGTTAACATTTAAAAGCAACAATGACTTACAACTAAATTATATTTTTGAATTTTAAAGTGATTGAACCAAACACAGTAGTTATCATGTTGCGCATATTCCTCTAAACTTATTCCAGATATTAGAGCTGGACGCAATCGTGAATCAAAGTCCATTGCATATCCAAAAAGCGGTAAAACTGAGTAAAGTTGATCTTCTACATTTACAGAAATAATTTGTTTCCATTTGTAAATAGGATAATGTTTAATGACTTGTTCAGTTAACATCCAAGGTAAGTGGGATTGCCATATAAATCTAGGTAGATATTACTTACACCTACATCTATCTTAAAGTGTTCGGGGTAGCATATCCTGAAAGTAAAAAAATTAATTTAGAGGCTATAGTTACCCCATGGTAAAGTCTCATATGAGCCTTTTAACAGATGGCGCTTATCATCAAAAGGACTGAGGGCGATTTTTGCCTGCTCTATACTAAATACGTTATGAGTATATGATTTAATGCAATGTTGGGATGCAATAGTTTGCTTGTTTTCTTGCAAACAAGAGAGATAATCAAGAAAAGTGATAATATTTTTAACTACGTTGTATTTTACACGTTTTAACTTTTTTATGCATTTTCCGCCTAGGATTAGGTACTAGTACATTTTCAGTCGGAGCCCTACAAAATGTGAAATAACATAACCTTTGGCCTCATCTTTCATTAAATCTAATACCTTCTTATTGCATAATGGAATGTTGTAGATATGTAGGATATATATGTCGAAACGATGAAGATTGGGTTTGATGAGATCCTCATATATATCGTCAGAAATAATCTATAGCAAAAATGAATCAGAATCGATGTATAGAAGTTCGACTAGGGGTACTTTTTATAAATGAAATCAAAGAGGAAGTCATGCATTAAGATTTTTGAAAGTTCCACAATTCCGCAACCGATATTTGCCATCAACTCTTCATCGAATATGGTGCGACTGTGAAATGCTGGGGAAGCAATAAGATTTTTAGCACCGTATCAACCTCCACAGTGGTTGACTAGTTGAACGATACGGTGCTTTCGAATATTTTCTATGGTTTTACCGAAAACTGCGTTATTCATCAATTCGAATAAATTGATTTCAAACAGATTTTTTGCCCGAGCTCTTAGGAAAGTATTAAGATCGGTACTGTTTGAATCTCAAGACCCTGTGAATGATATAGATTTAGATTTCTTTATTTGACTACGGTACATATTAAACAATGTTTGTAGCAAGTCCAAAATACACTCTTAGTGAGAAAAAAAATCACAATTAAAATAATATAAATATGAAATACATGTTAAAAATAAGAACAGATAAATAACAATTAAAAATATAGACACTAAAATTCGGGGAGCACATTTTGTGGTTCATGTAATCACCAACTGAGTAAAAACAAAACTTTAGTAGGTAGTTCTTGAAACTCTTTCTAAATTTATTTAAGGTCAAAATTTTTAATTCTTCTGGCAAGATATTGTAAGCATTGTAGTTTTGCGAGTTTTTCATTGTCTTATTTAATCAAAAACGGGTTGTTCGAATATTTCCTGCTTTTCTTGTACGATATTGATGTACATCAGACTGTTTAGTCAAAACATTAATGTTCTTGTGTATGTCTAAGAGCACGTTAAACAAATAAAGGGAAGGTAATGGCAAGATGCGGAATCTCTGAAATAAAGGTTGACACGACTCACGAACTCCAGCTTTAGCCAGTATTCTCACTGCTCTTTTTTGTAACCTGAATATCAGAAGAGCATTTGACGAATTTCCCCAGATCATAATTCCATAATTGATATGTGAGTGAAATAGTGAGAAATATGCAGTTCTTAAGGTATTATAGTCTGTAATATTTTGAAGGTGACAAAGTAGAAAGAGTGAACTCGATAATCTACTTCTTAAGTGGTCTATGTGAACATTCCACGATAAGTTGTTATCTAAATAAATACTTAGTTTTTTTACGCTAGCTGTATCAGTATTAGAAGTGGTTGAAAACATAAGACTGTGTTTTTTCCTTGTTAAGCTTGAGTTTATTAGTACTGAACCATTTTTCAGATTTTGCTTCTATATAGTCCGATAGTTTAGTGAGATTATCGTCTGCAAATATAACAGATTTATTGAGACGAATAAAATTAGGCAAATCATTGATGTAAATAATGAACAGTATGGGTTCAAGGACGGAACCTTGAGGAACACCGTGTTCTATTGATCTAAATTCAGACTTAGAATCATTATAAGTGACGGCTTGAAAGCGATTTGTCAAGTAAGTTTTAAATATGGATAATGAAGATCCCTAACTCCGTAGTACTTAAGTTTAGTTAGTAAAATGCCATGCGAGACACAGTCAAAGGCTTTGGAAACATCACACAACTTAATCGCTGTATGGGTTCCATTCTCAAGGCCCTCAACCACTTCACTCACAACACTCAATACTGCTTGTGTTGTTAAACGATTTTTCCTAAATCCATACTGGGAATTATCTAGAAAGTTATTTTCCTCAAAATAAGAAACTAAACGATGCTTGGTTAATGTTTCTATTATTTTGCTGAAAGTAGATATAATTGATATTGGCCGGTAGTTATCTACCAAAGCAGTGTCACCTTTCTTATGTAAAGGAATCACTTTTGAAAATTTAAACAAGTCGGGAAAAATCCCAGTGATAAAGATAGAGTTTATCAAGTTGGTCAATGGTTTTAATATGATATGAAACGTCTCCTTAATAATGATACTACTGATTTCATTCGAATCCAGACAACCAGACTTTTTTAAACCACGGATTGTGTTTGCAACTTCTTCCATCGTGACTGGTGTTAAGTAAAAAGTGTGACTAGGACAAGGTAAATTTCTGAAATGCATTAAATCTTGATCTGATATAGCTGGTAGAGACTTTATTATATTTTCAGCAATACTAACAAAAAAATCAGAAAATTGTTCTGGTGAAAGCGAACTATCAAGTGAGGCATTTTTATTGATTTCGCTGTTTTTATTCCTTTCGTGATTTATTATATTTCAGCAAGCTTTTGCTTTATTATTTGATGAAGAAATAAATTCATTATAAGCAATTTTTTTACAAATTTGCAATTTATGTTTGTATCGTTTTTTATAATTATGATAATTATTAACGAACACTTTTTCATTTCTGACTTCTGAAATAAGTTTTAAGGTGGCTAACGTATTTCTCAGATTTCTAAGTGAATCATTAAACCAATTTACAGGACAATTTTTATGTTTAATTGGTGCTTTCTTCATGCGAAAATTACTACATATTAAATTGGAATAAGTGTTTGTTAGGAACGATGCTAGTAAATTGACAATTTCAAAAAAATCCCAATTTACATTTAATAACGAGTCTTTCAATTTACGAAGTCCTGATTTTGTTATGATTGTTTTTTTGGATGAGTTGTTTTCGACATCTGTTTGCAAAACGTCAAAAATTATATATTGTACACGATGATCTCAAAATCCAGGTTCAAACACACCTGCTCTAAATAATTTTGTATCTAAATTTGTAAAAATATTATCGATGCAAGTAGCACTCGATGATGTTATTCTTGTATATTCATTTATGCAAATGGATAAGTTAAAAGAATATAGTAAGTCCTTCAGCTTTTTCAAAAAATGGAGAACTTATTTTAAAAATTAATATTAAAATCACCCATAATTATAATTCTATTCTTACATTTCATAACACAATTTAAGACAAGCTCAAATTTCTCTAAAAATATACCAAATTTTAAATTTCCAGATCTATAAATCGATATATCAATAGTTTTTAATTTTAGTAATTCGACTCCACAAGACTCGGCATTTTGTTCTGAATTAAATTCGTCTAAATTTACATGCTTAAATTTTCAATTATTTTTTACAAATATTGCGGTACCGCCCCTTTCCTTTATCTTCCTACTGAAAAAGTGTGCAAGAACATACCTATCAAGATTAAGATTGACAGGATTTGCTTATTTCAGCCAGTGCTCAGAAACCCTTACAACATCAAAACTATATTCAGACAAAAATATATCAAGTAATTCAGTTTTGTTAGACATACACTGGGTGTTAATGTGGAATACACCGAATTTTTACAGTTCGTTAATTTAAAAAAATAATCATCTAACTTATTGTTGTCCGTTTCTGTTACTGTTATGAATTTTCTTGTGTCGTATTGTTCACCATAAAATTCTCCTTCTTTTTCAAATTATTTTTAAAATGGAAACGCCTAATCACAGAACCTTTAGGCCAAATTAATGGATTATAAACCTCATCCCAATTTTCCAATGGAAATGAAATTTTGTACGTTGAGGAATATTCTGTTCTATTCCTCACATTTAAAAGTTACATTCGGTGATATATTTGATAAGAACTTTCTTAAATCATTTACCTTCATTTCCGGTGAAATACGTAAAACATGTAAATGTCCCACTCTTGGTACAGTTTTAAAATTGTTGTCGTCATTGTTTCCAAATATTGCATTAAATTTATGGCCGTTGTTTTTATTTGGGGAATTCCGCAAAGAATTCCCATACGTTTTTATCGGCAGGTGCTTACCAATTTGTGTACCAATTTCTTTGTCACAAATATTTTTTGTTTCTTCTGGGTTATTCCGATTTATGTTTTCAATTTTTTTAGTGGAGTTTAAGGAATCTGATTTTGCGGTGTTTGTTGGATTTGAGTTCTTTCTAGTAGATGGTGTTACTGATGTAGCATGAAAATTAATATCTACTTTTTCTTTTAATAATGAAATTAAAGATTCTTGCTCTTCATACCTCTTTTCTAAATGATAGTTTAGCTTACTCACGATCTCTGTTTCCTTTCGATCGTTTTCACTTGTAGTAGATAATTTGACACATCGTCTACAGGTTACGTCTTCGTCAGCATTTTGAAATGTTTCCCTTCTACGTTTAACTATTGCACTAATTTTATTAATATAATTTGTCAATATAACATTAGTTGTCGTCACTGGCACCTTAAAACACAAAATTATGTCTATGAACTCGTTCTTTTTTAATTCCGACGTTAACAGAGATATATCAACACCCGCCATCTTTTTCCAATCTCCCAATGTTTGAGAATGATAGCATTCTCCAGAGCTTGCTTGAGATTCCTTCAGTGAATTATATATTTTCTTTGTCATGCAAGGTGGTGATGAGTTTCGGAAGTTTGGAACCAGGAGGGGTGCGGCCCTCCGGGCAGAAGGGAAGGTCTTTATGATGATCATGTAGATGCTTGAGGTACTCCAGATCGACTTCCAAAAAATAACCATGTCAGAATCATAGGGAATTTTGGTGACATCGGTGTTGGTATCAGCAGACCATTGAAATCCCCCATAGGATAAGGGCTGACTTTGGCTATATCTATATAAATTATTAGCGTCTATGTGCTAAATGAATTTGGAGGGTTTACTAGGATCATCATTGGGCATATACTTATTATTTGCATCGGAAAACTTATTAAAACATTGGGAAATACCTCCACGAATTCCATGTTCAATGAACATCGGCATGTCGACATTTTGAAGAATTTTCAATTCCTGTATTTGAGCATTTATTGCCAAGAATATCCAGTTAGAGTGTAACAATGGGCTGGATCTAAGTCATACGTTTGATGGGCTATATCATGAATCACATACTTTTTAGAATGCTCGAAATCAGTCAGAGAAACGTTCTGACCATTCAATTTTTTATAACGATTCTCTAAAGACAATAATCATAACGAAAGATATATGATTGAAAATTGAAGTTAAATTGCCAAATTGATCGGATTTTAAAGTGGATGCCAGCTCATCCAAAGAAGATCCTATAAATCTAAATGAGTCGATAAAACGAAATTTTATCATGTTTAGTAGGGGCTCTTTATTGATTGGTAGAAGAATTATTTGATCGTGCTTGGCCAGATCGCTAATTATAAAGTGAGAGTCGTATTCACTTAGGTTGTGCAACAGTGCGGAACATTTTTATTTTGCATCATTTGTAACGATTAAATCGTCACTTTGGGCAAATGTTAATAATTTTTCTATATTTTGGTTTTATGTAAAATTTTGTACGCCAACCCTGTTGAGTTCAGAATATCATCTCAGGTACGTAAAACATTAGTATCTCGCTTCAGCTGTTATTAAATTAAATATTCCTCAATTTTGATTTTATTCGCTTTGCATGGCTGATTAGTTAATTCTAAAAGTATGTTTCGTCATCCCTTATATCGCCTAATGATTAATTTTCATAATGTAACTCGTAAAATGGACTAAATCGGTAATAGCAATCGGTTTATCTTTGAATTAATTCCTATTTCGACTCTGTGTATCGTCTACCGCATTAAAGAAACCTGCGCGGTACTTATTTGCTGGGTACCGGCGAAAAATTCACGTTTTGACTCTCTCTCTTCCCTTTTTGTCAATCGACGAGACCAGATCGATTATTTTGCCTGGCATTTTCAGGAAGCCATTTTTTATCTTATCGTACCGTTTCGATTACCGAAGAAAGTGAGTAAAGCAAGTATATATTCTTTTCTCGCGATTAAATTATCTGTACCGTTTCTTATAGTATAATTGATGGTGAAAATACCAATCAATTGAAATATCGATATCTTTTATCTATCGTAGATATATGTATATATGCACATGTCTTATTTTTTTATCGTAGCTTGAAATTTGGAAGCTGTGTGAAGATGTTTTCCCGACCAGAGTTCATCATATAGCTTCGTTGGATTGTTTAAAAGGAGTATTTACTCTACATGATCCATTTTCTTTTCTTTGTTTAGGTGGTGAAAAGGAATCAATTTTTTTATAATTTTTTATAGAGAGTAACTTTTCGATTGGAACACGTGCTTAGTGCTACTGCTTTTTGCCTTTATATATATATATATATATATATATATATATATATATATATTTCTTTTTCTCTTTAATTACATCTCTCTTATAAACCAAGAACAGGAACTGTGGTTTTATCATTTTCTAGGGTTGTAGCTGAAAGGGAGAATTCCTGATTTTCCGTTGCAATCACGTACAGTGAAGCCATTTTCTTTGCTTTCCGAGACCACCATTGCTAGGTTTGAAGGAAAAGGGGAAGCTAATCTGGGAAATTTGGATGCCAACCTAGTCTACTTAGCAGAGGAGGAAAGCGAAGTAAGTGATTTTTCTATATCTAAAGTCTTACCTAGATTGCTTTTATTTTTTTAATTAAATTTAAACACATTCTCTGTAGAATTGTTTATATATCACTTACTTCGTTACCTCTCTTTAAATTAGGGAGTGTATTTGAGTTAGAGTTAACTTACCTGGGGTTCTTCCTTGCTAGATTTTAGAAGTAGCACGGAACAATTTGCCGATATTTTACCTATGTCATATATATCTTCTCTTTCAGTTGTTTCCTTTATTAGCTGCAATTTACCTGGCTATATATGTGAATATATGTATATCTATTTGCGGGCATTATTATTAATAATTTTTTATTTAAATTGCTCATACAAGATACTTGCTGAAACTCCTTCACCCCGTTTACAGGTGGTAACTATCACCCCAAATTGTTTATAAATTTGGAAAGATTTATGAAAATTTCCATGACCTTCAGTCAGGTGAAATAAATAAAATCAACCGAAGTTAATAGTACTTAGAAATCATTATCTTTTCACTAAAGTAAATAAACAGGAAATTTGTCTTATTTATAATATTTTCCTTGCTATCTAAGTCCAGGGTGCAAGGCAGCTTCAGTGGAGACGGGAGTGGGTTAACAAACAAGGGCCATGCCAACTGTAAGTTAACATTCCGACATTCTGGGCGCCAGGTAGATTCTCTGCTTATTTACCCCAGCTAACCACCTACCAATCCTCCGCGGCTACAAGGAATCTATAGATAACGGCTCCATGGCTAATAAAACCTCAGTATATTGTCAGCTACGTCACAACAAACCTACTTCAATAAAACTCTTAATAAAATAATAAATCAATTAATGAACCTGAAAATGTCAAATACAAGTCGACATGTAGGAGACTTCATATACCTACATACAGATATCTATAGTTCAACCAAGAATCGACATTACATACCTGATATACTAAGTTCAAATTATTACCAAAATCAAAAAATGTAATAATCAATTAATGATCAAATATACCTACATAAAATAAACAAATGTTATCAATTAAGTAAAATATTCAAATGTTGTGATCCGTAAACATGCACAATATATCTAAAATCAGAAATGAGATACTTAAATGCGCAATATTCAAAATAATATAAAAGTCAATAACAACATACTCAACTATGAATAATTCAAAATTATATCAAATTCAATAAAGGTAATGTTATTCTGAAACCTGAAGCAAAAAATTCAGTTACTGACAAAAGTGTTTAATTACATTTAAACTTCAAGAAAAATCAATTATGGTTTCATAAATCTGTAAACCAATATTACCTTTAAAACACCCAAACTGAATCAATTAATACGTCGACGTATCGAGATCTCACGACGCTTTCACAAAATACCAAATATTATCAATATCTTTTATAAATCAGTAATCATGAAATGATGGGTAAAATTTAGCACTACAGTAAATGTATAAACACCTAATTTATACCTAATTTACTTGAGCAAAATAACAGTCAAATGTCTGGCTAAATAATCAGGTTCTTTATCAAATTTAATAATATCAAAATGTTATTCAGATAAATAAAGTCTCTATGATGTGAAAAGTAAATTATGAGCAAAACATAAATACACTGAATCAAATTACAACCTTGTTACACAAGTGAAGACACAACACGCTGTCCTCTGGAAAATCGAAGCAAAAATACGCCATTGTTGCTTTGGCAAACGTCGAAGATTTCTGGTTCCCAGTAAAAAAGAATGGAACTCGTTCGAATGAACCCAGGACTTGCCAAAACTTCGACAAACTAGTAGTAAAGTTAATAGCCCCATATATTGAAGATAAACAAGGTCTTGGGTGGGCTAAAGGTCTTAAATACGATGTTAAATTGGTGGTTGTCTAGTTAGTGGTCCAGGAAGGCCAACGAGAGTACATGCAAATATGTAGAAATCAAATCCAAATGAGAACGTGTTTCCACCAATTTCCAAAAATATCACCAAACTACTAACGGAGACACCAATTACACGTTGCTGAAACAGGAGATCAACGAGAGAACGAGTGATGAGCTTGTCTTAAATCCTCACAACGAGGGTGGTTTCCGTTAAAATCGAAAAATATCACCAATCCACTAACGGAACCAACGATTAAAGTGTATCCAACTAAATCCCAATCATGGATGGCACAAATTTGCCAGTATAAATTCAGATTACACTTGTAGACATCTATCACCACATTTACACCATAACCTCTCTCTGCAAGTACTATTTCACTTACATCCTTTCACTAGGACAGTCAACAGGCAACAACTGTTCACAAGGACGGTCAACGGCCAACAACTCTCTTCTTCCGACAACTGATATCCAACTCCATCCTACCAACCTGTCTAAATTCTAATACCAACATCGTCTAAATTCCCCACTTATAATCTTGCTCAATCTCGAAATCTACAGTGCTTGAATCTATTATTCTTCATCTTCTTCACATAAATGTCATTAACCCATTTAAAACGTGCGATCTCGCCATTAGCAACTCGTCTCGGAACACTCGTAGACGTCAAAAGAATTCTAACCAACAATTTAACCTAAAATAAATAGACATCAAAACAAATCAATTCCAAATACAAAGTGAGAATCTTTTACAATGCGAAAAACCCAATAAGCATATCGCAATAACAAAAATACCACAGAATAAAAGAAAGGTACGTGTTTACGTTTGAAGATAATTTTATCCTATCTGTTGGTGTTAATATTTGAAATCAATATTCGTGTTTTAGTTACAAGAAAACAATTGTTGTAAATAAACGACACATCTAACGTCCAGTTTAACGGGTTTGTGGAATATACCGCTAGTTATACTCTGCGACAAAAATGTAATGTTAGATTTCCCCCCTTACTTCAAGAAAATTTACTTCGGGAAATTTTCATTAGCGCTAGCTGGCTTTAAATCTTTGATGTTCCATATACCTTTTGGATTTCTTTCTGCATCTTCCAATTCATAGATCCAAGTCGAAACTATCTTCTTAACATAAAGTGGCCCAATGTACTTAGGTGCCAACTTCTTGGAAAAATACTTTGAAGCATCCGACAATACGAAATTCTTTCGCCACACCATTTGTGTTGGCTGCTACTCTTCCTGTGTTCGTCTTAAGTTATGTTTTCATAGACCGTTGCGCTACCTTATCTAACCGTGACCTGATGTCTGCGAATAATTTCTTCATGGCTTCCTTTTTAGGTCCCTAATCGTTTCCTCCCTATCATTTTCAAACAACTTCTGCTTTTCATAATCCATTCCATATAGTAGCATTTCTCGGGCGAAGTTAACCAAATAAGAAATCTGATTTGTTGATTCATGTCTCACTGTGATAGTTGTACAAGTATTCTTCGTCAAATTCACATCCCAAATCCTGTGGTTCTCGAAAACGTACATTGTTTTCAAGGTTCGATTATACCTCTCGGTATGGTTAGCTTGAGGGTGATAGTTTGGATTATATCTGATCTTTACTCCATATTCAAATATTTCCATCAGTTTTCGTACCTCATTAGAGCGGAACTGAAGTCTATTATCTCATAACAGTAATCTCGGAACGCCAAACTTAAGAAACACTTCATCTTCAATCTTCATAGAGACTGCCTTGGCTGTTGCAGTTCTTAAAGTAAAAGTCAAAACGAATTTACTAAAGATATCAATAACGATGAGAATATACTGATGTCCTTTTGTGGAGCGAGGAAGCAGACCCATTAAATCAGTAGCACCAACTTCCCATGGTTGAGTAACCCTAGGTTGGGGAATCATGTGACCTCGCAGTTGTTTAGACAGCATGTTTGACCAGTATTATTTTTGAGCGACTCTACCGAACTTCTTCAAAACACCTGCATGTCCGGCGGTTGAAGGATTGTGCGACTCACAGATGGCTGCAAGTCTCTCTGACTTCGGTAACACATCTCCCCAGTGATCGGATTAATTTCTGATATCTGGGAAACCAATCTTGACGTGTTTGAATAATCTTCCTTCCCTGATATTCCATTGGGGAAAATTCAAAGGTTTCTCCTGAATGTTCGCTAACATTCTCTTATACCACTTATCCTCCACTAAAGTTTGATTGCTGACTATCTCGATGACAGGAACGGATCGTGAAAGGGCATCTGGTTCTTTTCCTTTACGATGAATTATTTTGAAGTCATACTGTTGGAGGCGCATTGCCCACCTTGCTAATCTCCCTGTAGGATCCTTAAGATTTTGAAACCAAACTAAGGAGTAATGGTCTGTTATGACAGTGAATGGAACTCCTTCCTAGTAAGGTTTTAGCTTCTCGACAGCCCACAAAACTGCTGCCAAGCATTCTTTCTCCGTTGTAGATGAGTTACGTTCTACTGAGATAACTGATGACACGATCCTCGAAGATTCCTTGGACTTCCATCGTCTTGAAGTGGTTGATCTCACAACGTTTGAATAGCTGTGTATCTGCTATCGTCATCAGGTGAATGATAGGAAATTCAGAGTATCGGTCATATTTATATTATACCCTTAACCGGTCATGCGTCGCCGGTCATGGTCATTGGGTCTTATCTGGTCCAATCAGCGTCGTCGTACCTGAAGGTTGGTTGCCGTTGATGCGTAGTGGCAGAGGCCGAAGAAGAGCTCTCCAAATATTTTTAATTTGAATGCTGGGCTCGCTAATTATATTTTCGTTCGAGATTATATATGCTGTCTCTATGAATTTTCTTTTGTACTAATGCTCTTCCTGGTAAATTGCTCTGGCCTGGTCCCAGTTGATATTATGGTGTTCGGCCCATGCGTGATTAGCTAACCCAGACTTCGTTACCTCCGCCCTTTGAGTAGCTGTGCGGTGTTCCTTAATCCTGGTGTCCTGGTGGGAAAATACAAGCCACTGCCTACTGATCCAACATCCAAAATAGAACGGAAAACTTACAACACTCTCAGAGATCATGCTGAATACTTTCTACCCGAGACAAGGAGAAAATTGACGCCACATCACAGCAAACCACCACATCTTTATGGACTACCCAAGGCTGGAGTACCTCTCAGACCGATTACAAGTACGCGCAACTCACCAACAGCAGCACTATCTAAATTCCTTCTGCCAATCATCCAACCTTTGGAGGGCAAAACATCATCGCACGTCAAGGACTCAAAGCACTTTGTCGAAATCATCGGATAGATGTAACTTGGGCCAGAACATCGCTTAGTAAGTTTCGACGTTGAAAACCTTTTCACGAACGTACCACTAGACGAATCTCTCAACATAGTGAGAAAGAAACTTACTGAAGACGAAACCCTGATGGAGAGGACGGAGCTGCCAATAGACTCAATCATGGACTTGCTTGAATGTTGCCTCAAGAACTGCTACTTTCAGGAGAAGGACCGGTTCTTCATGCAAGAATATGGATTGCCTATGGGTTCCCCGTTATCACCAACCATCGCCAACATCTACATGGAATGGTTCGAAGAACAAGCACTAAGGAGTTTCGAGAAGCAGCCTAAGCTATGGTTGAGGTATGTCGATGACACCTTTATTATTTGGCAACATGGAGAGACAGAACTGCAGGCATTCCTGGAGCACCTGAACCAATCCCAACCATCCATTAGATTCACCATGGATATGGAAGAGAGTGGGTACCTACCATTCCTTGATGTAAAGTGTCAAAGGACAAGGACGGAAATCCAAACAACAGTCTACAGGAAGGCTACGCATACAGGATTATACCTTCACTACAATTCCAACCACCCATCCGCAACGAAAACTGGCATCATCAAAACACTAATCCATAGAGCCAAAAATATCTGCAGCACACCAGAAGCCCTCAAAGAAGAACAAGTGAAACTTAGAGAAGACCTTTTGGCAAATGAATATCTGGAAACGATCATTACCAAGGCGTTTGAAGAGCTGGACAAACCAACTAGGCAGGAAGAGGACACCACGGTAGCAACTCTACTATTACCGTATACTAAAGGCCTGTCGGAGAAACTTAGAAGAATTGCACACAGCTATGGAATCAGAATTATCTTCAAAAGCAACGACACCTTGAGGAGCATGATAACAAGAACGAGGCCCGACGCACCAGCAATACCAAATAACTGTATATACAGCATACCGTGTGAATGTGGCAATATTTACATTGGAGAGACAAAGCGACCGCTGAACACTAGGATTAAGGAACACCGCACAGCTACTCAAAGGGCAGAGGTAACGAAGTCTGGGTTAGTTAATCACGCATAGACCGAACACCATAATATCAACTGAGACCAGGCTAGAACAATTCACAAGGAGGAGCACTGGTACAAAAGAAAATTCATAGAGACGGCATATATAATCTCGAACGAAAATATAATTAGCGAGCCCAGCGTCCAAATTAAAAATATTTGGAGAGCTCTTCTTCGGCCTCTGCCGATACGCATCACAGGGAACCAACCTTCAGGTACGACGACGCTGATTGGACCAGATAAGACCCAATGACCATGACCGGCGACGCATGACCGGTTACGGGTATAATATAAATACGACTGATACTCTGAATTTCCTATCATTCACCTGATGACGATAGCAGATACAGCAAGTTGTAGGCAGGACAGTTAAGGATTGGTGCGGTAATAAGGTACTCCTTCCGTCTTTCAACAGAATTGTCGCATTCGGGAGTCCATACAAATTTTCTAGATTTCTTCAATAAGTCTGTTAGTGGTGATATTAAGGAAGAGAAGTCTTTCACGAATCTCCTATACCATGAGAAGTACCTATCACTCTTCGAACTTCCTTCACGTTAGTTGATACCGGTAATTGTAACATGGCTTTCACTTTTTGCGGATCTACATGTAAACATTTTTGTCCACTACATACCCTAAGTAACGTAATTCCTGACGGCAAAAATTACATTTCTCGACGCTTACGGTGAGGTTGGCTTTTCTTAATCTTGTAAATACCTCCTCCAATACTGATAAGTGTTTCTCGAATGTTTGAGTGACGATTACAACGTCACCAAAATATACAAAAACAGGTGGTTCTAATTCGGGTCCAAGCACTCTATCAATCAGTCTCTGCCATGTAGCATGTAATACAAAGGATAATCGCTTGAATTGAAATAAACCTCTATTGGGTACTGTAAAAGCAGTATATGGCTTAGATGATTCTTCAACGGGTACTTGCCAGCAGGCAGATTTAATATCTAAAGAAGATATACAGTGTGCATCTGGTAATCTTTAACTTATGATAATCTACGCAAAACGAAATTCACCCTCTTTCTTCTTAACCAATCATATGGGTGACGACAAACATCACGAAGTTCATTAATAGAGCTGGAAGTTCATTAATAGAGGTGGAAGTCTAACTAGGTAAAACGGATGAATATTTCTAAGAATGATCGACAGTTTAGCTCTTTCGGAGAGCTGGCATCCAAGTCGATTAAAGTAACTGCACATAATAGCTAAATAAAGTCCAATGCTTTCAATGTTGAGTTTTTCTTTGAAGTTCTTCAAACAGTACATCACTATGATTCGCGGTTAGATATTCTTTATGAAATTCAGAGACCAATTCATCTCAGGTTGACTCTCGATCTACATTATTTATAGAGTTAGTACGAAAATAAATCGTATCCATTCTATCTGCTCGAAGAAGGCAGTGACTGAAATTCCTTTTGAAGCTCCTGAAAATTTCTCTAGCCCTCACTTATGTGGAGGTATCATTTTACCATAGCTTGCTTGGGGTTCTAGTAGATCTTTGGACGGGGAAGATAGTACCGTCTGAAGAACATTTGCCTGGAAAGAAGTAGAGCGCAATCTGTCTTCTAGCAAACTTAACTGTGCGGATTTCTCTTCATCAGAATCCTCTGTATCTTCAATTCTTTCATCAAAACGCGACAAAAGGGTAAGTGCTTCAAAATTTCAGCTTTCTGTTGTTTCTGGGTTTGATCCTCTCCAGCCATATTATCAATGCGTCCCACTACATAATTTAATTTAGTTTAAATCTTCATCACTTCAGAACTAGATTTACCAGACCTCACTTTATCAATTAGTTCAGCAACTTCCGTTAACTTCTTAACGGCAACAATATCATCCTCAAAAGCAAAAGGATAATCTGGATATTTAAGACTATCACCAGAATTTTCACGTTTTAAAGCGGCGGCTTAGCCTCGACGCATCTCATCAACTGTTCCAGTAGCAACACCTCGTTTCTTCAAGTCATACTCGAGTTCTTCCTTTTCTAAACTGTTAACGACCAATTTACGAGACAGGTGCAAATACCACTACCAAAATACCAAAAAAAATTACCAATCTACACAAATAAGTCAGACGCTATAAATTCCTATGATTCAATAACCTTACACAATACCGTGTAACAAAATATTCAGTAAGTCAGTAACCCAAAGAAAATATAACAAATACAAAAAAATTAAAGAGAAAAAAATATATCAAATTTACAATTTATCAGAATGACAGTTCAAGTATCCCAAATCAATCGAGTCGACACTTTGGTGATCGCCCCACGTTGGTGATGACCCCACGTTGGGGCGCCAAATGTAATGCCAATCTCCCACCGTATTACGGCCCACATGGAAGACGTGGACACCAAGGTGCACGGCAGCCTCAGTGGAGACGGGAGTGGGTTAACAAACAAAGGGCCAAGCCAACTGTAAGTTAACTTTCCATTATTAAGATGTTCTGGGCGCCAGGTAGATTTACCTGCCTATTTACCCCAGCTAACCGTCTAAGATAACCTACTATTCCTCCGCGGCTACAAGGAATCTATTATTCTTCATCTTCTTCACATAAATGTCATTAACCTATTTAAAAACGCGCGATCACACTCTTAGCAACTCGTCCCGGAACACTCGTAGACGTCAAAAGAATTCTAACCAACAATTTAACCTCAAATAAATTTGCATCAAAACAAATCAATTCCAAATACAAAGCGAGAATCTTTCCAATGCGAAAAAAACCCATAAGCATATCGCAATAGCAAAAATACCACGGAATAAAAGAAAGGTACTTGTTTACGGTTGAAGATAATTTTATCCTATCCGTTGGTGTTAATCATAGACAAGAGGATAGATAAGCAACTGTGTTGAAAAATGTGTCATAAAACAATACATGTAGCGCCTCCCTTCGTTGCCACATGAACTAAAAATGAGCAATTATTCAATTTTATGCTACAGAAACCTGTAAACATGCTCAAAAGGAACCTACACACGACCCACGTTTACTACTTCCCAGTATTCCCAATAGAGGTCCACATTACCAAAAGAAATACAATTTTCAAAATTGAAACTTTTATTTAAAATATAAATACAATTCAATGTTCACTTATAAACATGATAACAAGAACGAGGCTCGACGCACCAGCAATACCAAATAACAGTATATACAGCATACCGTGTGAATGTGGCAATATTTACATTGGAGAGACAAAGCGACCGCTGGACACCAGGATTAAGGAACACCGCACAGCTACTCAAAGGGCAGAGGTAACGAAGTGTGGGTTAGGTAATCACGCATAGACCGAACACCATAATATCAACTGGGACCAGGTTAGAACAATTCACAAGGAGGAGCACTGGTACAAAAGAAAATTCATAGAGACGGCATATATAATCTCGAACGAAAATATAATTAGTGAGCCCAGCGTCCAAATTAAAAATATTTGGAGAGCTCTTCTTCGGCCTCTGCCGCTACGCATCACCGGTAACCAACCTCCAGGTACGACGACGCTGATTGGACCAGATAAGACCCAATGACCATGACCGGCGACGCATGACCGGTTAAGGGTATAATATAAATATGACCGATACTCTGAATTTCCTATCATTCACCTGATGACGATAGCAGATACACAGCTATTCAAACGTTGTGAGATCAACCACTTCAAGACGGTGGAAGTCCAAGGAATTTTCGAGGAACGAGTTACATTGTCTACCAACTTCAGACTAAATAAATTTGCATCAAAACAAATCAATTCCAAATACAAAGCTAGAATCTTTCCAATGCGAAAAAAACCCATAAGCATATCGTAATAGCAAAAATACCACGGAATAAAAGAAAGGTATTTGTTTACGTTTGAAGATAATTTTATCCTATCCGTTGGTGTTAATCATAGACAAGAGGATAGATAAGCAACTGTGTTGAAAAATGTGTCATAAAACAAGACATGTAGCGCCTCTCTTCGTTGCCACATGAACTAAAAATGAGCAATTATTCAATTTTATGCTACAGAATCCTGTAAACATGCTCAAAAGGAACCTACACACGACCCACGTTTACTACTTCCCAGTATTCCCAATAAAGGTCCACATTACCAAAAGAAATACAATTTTCAAAATTGAAACTTTTATTTAAAATATAAATACAATTCAATGTTCAGTTATAAACATGTTTTACAATTATATGTGTATACGTCTGGTAATTTTCAAAGAAATATATATATATATATATATATATATATATATATATAAGAACCTAACCTAACATGAACTTGAGGTTTTTTGATAGGATAGAAGTAAATCGTTCTTTGTAAAAAATTAAGATATTAAGATTTTTCTAATGACAATTGCAGACAGCCCATTCTTTACTGAAATCAGATATCACAAAAACCTCATATACCAAAGTTTAGGACCTAATATTCTCTCAAATAAGGCAAAATAAACAGTAAGATTGGATATAATCATGAATGCCTTAATTAATGTAGAGCTTAAAGAGATGATCTGAAAAAATTAAGGTACTGAGAAATACAAATGATGAGCTCAGTATATTTGTGAGAACCATACATAGACTCAAATGATTTAGAAAAGATGCTTTAGTTTAGGTTTAGGTTATTTTAGAACATAACAACATAACACCAATGACAAATATTAACCTTACTATAAAAATTAAACATTACATGATAATGACAATAAATCATATGAATTTAAATCTAAACAAAGTATTAAGAATTAAAGAAAATACATTTGTTTTACCTAATTTTAGCATTATACTAAAATTGTTGCGTGAAATGCTTCCCCTGGGGAGGTGAAACAATGAAGAAGAATTTTCAGAAATCAATGAGAATTACTGAAGAACCGAATGAAAGTTTTAAAAATTAAGAAAAGAATCCAGTTCTTTCACAGTTATTGCAAGAAGTTAAAGCTAAACTAAAGAATTGAATATAAATATTTGAATTAATGTACAAATAAACTTCCCTTGGGCTTTAACTTTTGATTTCTTACTTGACTTAAAATGAAAGTTATAGCTGGACTATTAAAATTGTTTAAATACCCTAATTCAGATGTCCTGTTTTGTATGAGCAGTAAACGTCACTCGACACTCATTTTGGTTGTGCTTCCTGCAATTACTCTTCCTCTTCAAAAACTTTTTCTTAAATCTATGTCAATTGGGATGACACACTTGTTCCTAATTATTCTCTTTTTGCACACTGTAAAATGTATCTAGACATTATGGAATATAATAATATTATTATTAAAATGCTTACCCTTGTATTGTTCAAAGCTCTTATGTGCTGAAAGTTCCATCACTTCTTCAACTCCAGATTGTAAGCAATCCTGTTCAAACAGCCTCTTCCTTTGAAACTGCACATGCACTGAATCATAGGAGGTGGAGGCAGTAGAAGAACCTTAATTTGGGATGTTCATATCATTTTCATCATAACTATTGGCTTCTTGGATCATCAAATGATAAAATGGTCTCCTGGACATCTCTCATAACCATTTAATAATCTGCCATGTACATCTCAAAATGTGCTTCGCATACTGTCCTATGTCATATGCCTCTCCAAAGAATCTTTTCATCATGGTTTCTTTGTAGCCATATATCCTGCAATTTTTTGTTTGTTGTAAAATAATGCCTGAAAAAAGATAATTAAATACAATATATGCTTTGAGTATCATATTTCATTATCTCTTGAATATTTTATCATTACATCCTGGAACACAACAGGGCCCAAGAGCCATTGTCAAAACTCTGTTCTTATATGCCTGGTGATAACAGTAATGATATTCTTTTAATAAGCCTGAACAATTATTAACCAGGATACGAGCCCCCCACAGATCAACAGCCCCCACCTGAACGCTTTTATTATTAAATATATTAAATATCTCGCCATCTGAACAGCGGTGGATCAACCAAAAACTAGGGGTGCTCGATATGTATCGATATATCATCATATATCGATATATGCTGTCGATATATCGAATCAATCCGATATTATCGAATCAAATGATATCGATATATAATATCGATATATTTTATCCGATATATGAATATCGTAGAAAATTAAAAGCATTTCACAATGACAATTTTCAATTATTCTCTATTTAGTACTTCATATAGACCGTTACAAACTTTGTAACGCGCGTGCGAGTTCGCTATGTTGACAAGGCGGTAATTCGAATGTTTCGGACTTTTTTTCAAATTTGAATACTGAACAGACTTCATTGCCCTTATTAACTATGAAATTGAGTGAAATATTAATTGATAGTGCTTCATTAGTGCATTCTACAGTAGACACATACTTGTATTCAATTAGGACGATGGTTAAAGTGCTATCGTCATTCACAAGGTGGAAATAAGGCAGAATTAGTTGACAGGTTAAAAAACATATTAGGTTTAAAATAATCTTTCAAAATAAATCAATATATTGATAATTACAAAAAATACAAATTATTTGTAGCTAACCTTTAAAAAAAGTCAATTTCAAAATTTGGAAAATTTTTATTTACATGCCAATGATGAGAAAACCGTCCGAAAAAAATGACAGACGTTGACGTACGCGCACAAATAATTTTCGAATATGAAAAGGCCTCTTGTATGAGGGCAGCACTTGTAGTACATACCCAGAGTGCGTATAAGAAGAATATTGCCAAGGTACAGGCTAAATGCTGATTGGTTCTGCCATTTTTTGGACTAATGTCCGGTTTACTACAGCAACGGGAGAATAGATGTTTAGTATTTGTGTTGCTGTGTGCTGTGTTGCCAGATCTGATGATTTAAAGTCAATCTCACGATATTTGTATAATTTTATCATTTTGGTATTCTTAGTTATATTTTATTAAATTTAAGCCTTAAAAATAAAAACCACCTAAAGTATAAAATTTTGACAACAGTATTCAATAGTTATCAGAAGATTGCAACATCAACCCGCTTTTAGTAGACAAACTGGATATTACAAACTATTGAGAGTTGCTGTTTGCGTACTTAGATAGTCGTGGAATCTAAAATAAAACTCACTGCCCCCATAAAGGTATTCAGAAAATTTTTAATAACTCTATTATCAATATTTTATTTTTAAGATTAAATTGGTAGGTTCACGAACTTGTTTATTAGCTATCATTTTACTTTGTAGGTAATTAATTTTAATATCAATTTTTTATATCAATGGCTGATCTCTTGAATGATATTTTTCGATATATGGAATGCGTAAAAGTTATTGATTTTTTATGAATTTTCTCTTCAAGCAATCTGGCAACCCTGCATGATTTTTAAAAATTAGTGGGATATGTAAATAAAGTTGATTCATTTCTTAAACCCGCTGTTCCTTATTTACACATAATAAACTGCAACTCTTCCTTTTCTTTATTACATACTAGTTAAATACAAATTACATACGATATATCGAAAATATCGATATATTTCATCGATATATCAGAAAATATCGATACAACATTCCGATATATTATATCGAAAAAAATATCGATATTTTTGGCTCATGAACATCCCTACCAAAAACTAGTAGATCATGTGGCAATCAGTGTTGCCAACAGCGGATAACCAAAATGCTCACATAATGACAGGCGAAATGCCCACATTTGCTCACACTAGGTAAATACGTATTATTGCCAAAGTTGCCATTTATTATTTTTTATATTTGCGGGAAATAAAACCACAATTGAACACTTCTATAATATTATAAAATTGTAAGTTTGTCTGTTTGTTTGTTTGTTTATTTGTTCGTTCATCACATAAGAACTACTTACCTGATTTTGCTGAATCTTTTTTTGTTGCGAAGCTTATAGTTTGACTTAAAATATAGAAGACATTTTATGTCTCTAAATTGATAGAAACGGCAGATACAGCGAAAAAACTTCTACCATGTTGGGTAATTCAATTACTCAATTGGTTCCAACGCACGCACAAAATATTAGATACTGGCATCAGCTTAGCTTTTATTCAAAATTCGGAATGTGCAAATGTCACATGTTTCGATTTAAGAAAAATCAACATATATCAAGCGTAATTTTACAGGGTGTTCTGTATATAGGAAACTTAGAGCGGGGTAGAATTACATGGAATTAAAAAATCTAAAAAAACTTATATTTGGTGTTCTATAAGCAGCTGGATATATATGATGTGGTGGAAATAAGGGAGTAGAATTAGTTATAGGGGGTGGTCCAAAAAAGTTATATCGAGTGGGCCATAAACAGTTCCATATACCAAGTGGTTGAAAAAGGGTCGAATATTTATACAGTGAATAAAAAACTTAAAAAAATGTCTTAGGTAAGCAGTTAGGACTTTGAAATATGTTCATAAGATACTATAGTTATGAAGTGGGTTAAAGAAATGTTAGAAGCAGTTGTTTATTCAGGGTGTTTGAAATATAAGATGGAGTGGAACTATAGTTTATGTTGTAGTTAAAAATTTGTTTTATATCCACAAGTAGTTACATATATAGAAAGGTTGAAATATGTAGCGGAGTATAATTACAGCTATACAGCTGGGTTTAAAAATAAAAAAGTAATGATAAGATCTACAAGCTGTTCCATTTACCGGATAGTTGAAATATAGGGTGGGGTAGGATTCTAAGGATACAGGGTCGTACAAAAATGTTATATTTGGTGGCAAATAAGTAGTTGCATATAAAAGGTTGTTGAAATATAGGGTGGCTTACAGTTAGAATTATACAGAGTGGGTAAAAAATGCTTGATTTTGTTATATAGCACTTGCATATATAGAGTACCTGAAGTATGGTGCGCAGTAAAGTTATAGTTATACAGTGTCATTCAAACAAGGTTAGAAAAAGTTGTGAAGTGTGGAGAGATATTATACTTTAATATTTCTTGAAAAAACATCAGGATAAAATGTGAAAAGCGTAGTTCATAATAAGTTGCAAAGATATGATAGTTGAAATATAGGGTGAAGAAGTGTTATGATAATTATTTAAAAATGTTATATTGGTTGACCAATAAGCAGAAGCGTCTACAGGGTAGTTGTAATACATACAAGATGATTCAAAAACATGTTGAACAAAATTGTTATTTTCGGTGCCCCATAAACAGTTGCGGTTTTGGAGAAATATATTTGGCATTGATGGATTATACAGGGCGGTAGAAAAAATGTTATACTATGTGGCCGATAAGTAGTTGCAAATACAAGGTGGTTGAAATAGGGGGTGGAGTAGATTTATAGTCAAACAGGTTGGATAATTTTTGTTGTAGGATAGAACATGAGCTGTTGCTTATATGCAATATCTGAAACATGGATCGAAGTAAAATTATAGTTCGTACAGTGTGATTAGAAGTATTTAAAAAATTTATATTTGGTTGCCCCTAAGAAGATGCACACACAGAGGTTGAAATATTTTGTAGAGAAAAATTATGATTATACAGGGTGGTTCAAAAATAAGTTATAATGATTGACAAATTGGCAGCGGTGTATACAGGATGGTTTTAATGTAGATGGAAGTAGAATTAGTTATACAAAGCGGTTAATTTTTTTTAATAAAATTGTTATATAATTGTTATATAGGGTGGCCAATAAGCAGTTGCAGTTTGGGTGAGGGTTTAAATAAAAGTTTGGTATTAGGATGCAAACCTGTGTTTTTATATTTGTGACTCAAAAAGGGTTCCACATCATTTCTGTTAGGATGGATCAAAAAAGTTGAAAAAAAAATGTTATATAGGGTAGACCATAAACAGTTGCATTCTACCATATGGAATATCTGAAATATGGGGAGAAGCAAGATTATAGTTTTAGAGTGTGTTTAACACAATGTGAGAAAAAGCTGCATATAAAGGTTGATTAAATTATAGCTTAGAGTAAATTTTACTTTAAACGGTCGTTCGAAAAATATCAGGAATAATTGTATACAGCATAGACCATTAGCAGTTGCATACCTGAAATATAGGCTAGAGAAGAGTTATAGTCAGATGTTTAAAAAGTTATATAGGGTGACAAATAAACAGCAGCATACAAGATGGTTACAATATAGGGTGAAGTAGAGTTACAGTTATTCAAGGTGATTCAATAAAATGTCGAATAAAATTGTTATATTGGGTGGCCCATAAGTACTTGCAGTTTGAATCAAATATATTCGGGATTGGTGGATTTATGTTTTATGTTTCATAAGTTATTTTTTTGCGAAGGCTTGAACATTCCGTACGCGGGTGTAACCGCGGGTAACGGCTAGTTTTATATAAAAATAATTTCTACAAAAAAAATAAACGAAAACAGTTTTGAAAATATGAAACAACCAGATAAATAAACATAACAAATTAACAAAAAATATAAAATACAAAATACTTTTCATGTAGCTTCCTTCTAATTTGAGTAAGATTATGGCAGAGCTACTTGAGAATGGCGTTGTTAGGAGGAGAACATATTGCACAACCACCAAATTTGTTTTGTCAATATTTCTTTTGTACCATATACCAATAACCATATTTAATTAAGTACGTGTGAAACTTTTTCTGTATGTTCCTGATTTTAAAATAACAATTTTAGTACCTGTCTGTATTTTATGAAACTTTTGGGAAGAAATAGATTACTTATTCAAGTGAAAAGGAAAATTGCTCATTTAGCGTCCTCTCCTCTACTTTACTCCATATGTTTTAATTCAACATTTTTTGGGTTGGCACAAATTTTACCAATCCTCTTTCTTTTTCAATGCATTGCTTTGTAAATAACAGGGCAGAAATTGTGATCCTGTAAATTGTGAACGAAACTATTTTTTCAAATATAGTGCAAAGTGTCTGCCTTTAAAATATTTTATGTTTCTGTTATTCCCTAAAATTTAAAGCCACACTGCGAATAAAGATAAAAGTTGTTAAGTCGAAACAGAATTACTTAAAAAATGTAGCGACTCCTACAAAACAAAAAACAAATATTTACTAAAACCGGCAAAAACAGTTATCTTCTTTTTTCTTTTATAGTTCATAACATTAACGAAATTTACTTACAGGAGTTGTATAAATTATTTGTTTGATAAGGATAATCTCGCCATCCAATATAAAGAGATTCAAAATGCACACAAATTGCTCTCATCTTCAAAATGCTCACACTTGTAAGAGTTTACCCTCATATTGGCAACGCTGGTGGCAATGGTAAGATGGCTTGAAGAGGATCACGGAACCACATTTCGCTATATGAGTTACCACCATAGAGGTATTATACGTAGAGTGAATTAGCTATGGGCGTTACTATAAGTGGCAGTGTAATAACAATAGAAAGAGAAAGACAATATCAGAGTGCGCTTGCTATGTCTCTACCCTACCAATAGTAGGCGTCACCACTGACAATGACCAATCAGGAACGAGTCGCTTATTCTTTCTCTCTTTCTATTGCTATTACATGAATTTCGCTAGTTCACGTGCTCTACAGTATTAACCTCTTTGGTTACCACCCCCTTGTGTTAATATTTGAAATCAATATTCGTGTTTTAGTTACAAGAAAACATTTGTAGATAAAACACACATCTAATATCCAGTTTAGGGTATTTAAAAGTGTTTGGCATAATTCAAGCCTCGGATATTGCCTTTGCTTACTTCTTCTTTAACGGGTTTATGGAGTATGTTGCTAGTTATACTCTGCGACAAAAATGTAATGTTAAAATTAGATGGCTTTACAAATATCCCATTATATTAGGTTCAATAGTCAATGCAGGATGATAAGCATCTTCATTTACAAGAGTAATGCATTCTCGGTTTATAATGTATGTATGAAATGAGTAGGTCTAACAACTTGCCATACTAATTGGAACTGTTTTTGGGTCATTTACACTGTTTTCGACAAAGTTTATTATTTTCCACCCCTCAAGGTATTCTAAAAATTTCTCATATTGGTCAAGAGGTAGGGAGGGTGGAATAAAAAAAATTAGCTAATATGGAACATCTGAAACTAAGAAGTCAATTTCTGGAAAATTATCAACTTGAGAAGTTTCAACAATATAACATTATCATCCAAAAGTAAAACACTTCTTCCCCGTGTAAATTTCATTTGATCAAATTTGCGATTACTGCGAAAAGCTTCAAGTTATATGGAAATAGTTCATACGACTTGACCTCGTATATTAACCAGTTTTCGCTAAGAGCTACAATATTATACTCACAGTCACTCGCATTTGCCGAGAATTCGTCGATCTTGCAATTGAAACCCTGACAGTTTGATAGTAGAGACTTGATGTTGTCGTTGCTACTGTTGGGCAGACTTAGTTTATAGAGACGACTTTAGAAGCATTATTGAAATATTTTATAAGGCAGTTATTGTCGCCAAAAAATTTCGTCTATCAATTAATTCTTTTTCAAGTTTTTGATAATGCTCCATTTGCCTTTTTGTTTTATGCGGGGATATAATGTTTTATGTGCTTCACTGCTTTCAAGTCTCTTGGTATTTTGTGGGTTGCATTTTGGTTTTCCAGTATAACCTTAATTGGTCTCTTTTATGTTTTGTTAAATATTCCGAGCCTGATTATTTTAAAGTCTATATTAGACAGTTTGGCGATATTCTTATCAATATATCCGAAATAACACCCTTATCACACGCAAACCTGCTCGGTCGATAACTTAGGCTCCGGACAGTGATGGATTACCGCCTAGGCCCGTGAGGCCCGGGCCTAGGGCGGCACAATGTGGGGGGCGGCAAATTTTTCTGATTTTTTTATATAAATTTACAAATAAATTTCTATGAAATAGAATATAATTCATTTTCTGATTAACTTTTTTCTGCTAAGTATTTTGGTGTAATTGTGGATTCCACGCCTGATATTGCTCATGTTGATCAACTCACGATAATTATTAGACATGTACGTAACAATTGTAAAATTGTCGAAAGATTTCTGGAATTCATTCCAAATACTGGCCATAAGGCTAAAGATATTGAAGATGCTTTGTTAAAATCTCTGGAGGATAATGGTTTGAATATAATGAATTGTCGTGGTCGGTCTTACGATAATGCAAGCAACATGTCAGGTTTATATTCAGGAGTTCAAGCACGAATCAAAACAACCAATCCATTAGCTGAATATGTTCCTTGTGCTGGTCACTCTTTAAATTTAGTGGGAACTTGTGCAGCTGAATCTGTTACCGAAGCAGTTGACTTTTTTCTACTTTGCAAGAATTATATAATTTTTTTACTGTTTCGACACATCGTTGGGAAATTTTAAGACAGCATACAAGTTTAAGACTTAAAAGCCTTTCTCAAACAGCAATTCTAGTCATTGTTTGGAATGCAATTTTGGATCGCTTTAATGCTGCGAGTAAGAAGCTTCAGGATTCTCAAGCTGATTTATCATCTGTAATAAGAATATATAGTTCTTTGGCATTATTTCTACAAGATATGAGGGATAAACAATTTTCTGACTATGAAAAAAGAAGCCAAAGCACTATCTGGAGTTCAAAATTATTACCACTATGACACCCGTCGTAAAAAAAACCCGAAAACTTCAGGCTGACGAGTCACGGGAAAATGAAAGAACAGCTTTATCTGGAGAAGAAAATTTTCGAACCAACGTCTACTATCCAATTTTAGATACTTTAAGTGTACAATTGACAGGACGTAAAAGTGCTTATTATAATCCTTACGAAAAATTTAATTTTTTTGACAATTTGTATAAATAGATACCAATGAATTAAAAATTCGCCCACATGAATTAGTTACTAAGTATCCAAATGATTTGGAAGAGACTTTCGCGAATGAATGTATTCATTTGCACTGTCAGCTAAAAGATTCTCTAATGAACCCGAAAGATATTCGTTCCGCGCAAGGAATATATAATTTTTTGCATTCTCAAAATCTTCAAGATGTTTATCCAAATGTAGACATTTCTCTACGTATTTTTTTGAGTATTCCGGCTACGAACTGTTCAGCAGAAAGATCTTTTTCCACCTTGAAAAGAGGAAAAACGTATTTACGCGCAAGTATGGGCCAAGAGAGACTCAATGCTGTCAATTGAAGCTCAACTAGTTCAAGAAATTGATTACAACGACATAGTTGATGATTTTGCTCAGACGAAAGCCAGAAAGAAGATATTTAAAAATTAAGTTATACATTATAGTTTAAGAAAACTGCCTGTTATTTATGTTGTGAATATTTATTTGTATTGTTTAACAATTATACTTTTATGAAATAAATATTATATCTAATAATATGAACGGTCTCAAAGAAATAAAATTTCATCCTTTAAAAAGGGCGGCTAATCAGACAGGGCCTAGGGCGGAAAAATACTTAATCCGCCACTGGCTTCGGAATGTTGAAACAGGTAATGTATCAAATGAGAGGAATTCTCATAAAAATACAAATACCTATATTTTATTTATGTTTTAAAAATAATTTGTTTAAAAGACTTAATAATTTATTATTTAAAACTTGACCCATTCTCCCCTTTATCTTCCAAACTACTGAGCCTAAAATTCAGACAAAGTTTATATAAGGCTTCACTGAAAGATTATTGCTAAATTAAAGTGAAAATCCCAATCTAAATTTTTTTGAATAAGCAAATTAAATAAATATTTTCATAAAAATGAAGCGAATCATGTAGCAGATAAAACAAATTAAATATAAGAAAATCCATTTATTTGGGAAAATATTGTCAAGATAATCTCGCTCTGTTCGCGAATAGTGCGGGGGCGCTCCATCCTGTTGAAACCTTACCGAGTCTGCGAGTATATTAGGGTTTTCACCATTCGGGTAAAGTTCTGTTAAACAGGGTATTATGTGATTTTGTAATAGGTCTAAATACTTTTCCGAGTTAAGTGTTCCCTCAATAAAAAAAGTACTCACAATTCCGGCCCATACGTTAACTTTCTTGGAAAACTGTGTACGACTTTCCATAATCCAATGTGGGTTTTCTTATGCCCAATATCGAAAATTTTGCTTGTTTACTGAACCATTTAAACAAAATGTTGCCTCGTCGGAAAAAACTATCTTACTTGAAAAGTGTGGGTTGGCATTGCACCTATCAATCATTATTTCTCAAACTTCTAGTCTCCGGTCCAAATCATCTTCAGTAAGTTCCTGAATTAAATGAATTTTGTATGGGTGCCATTTATTTCTATGCAAGCATTTTAGAACAGAAGATTTACTTATTGAGTGTTCTGCTGCTATTTGTCTAGTGGATATGCGAGAATTTTCTTGTAAATCTAGCAAAACATTTAATTGTGTATCTTCTGGAAGATGTTGGGTTTTGTAATTGTCTCTTACGTGACCAAATTCTAGAAACTTCTTTTCTATTTTACTAACTATCGATCTTGTAATAGGCCACTCCGGGTACTTCATATTAAACAATTCACAAACTTCAGCTTGTGTTCGAGTTCTATCGCCATATCCTATCATCGTCAAAATTTCTATTCGCTGCTTCTCAGTTAAAACTGCACTTGACAACTACTTATTTGAAGTAAAATTATAGTACAGTTTCTATGGAAATAAACAAGTGGTAAAAACTCCGCCAACAATAATAAAAACGAGACGTAAATAAATAGGTTCAAAGCAACAAACACCTTATTTTTACCGTTGTTTTTTGATAAGTGTTAATTTTCGGTATAGGATATTGTACATGAAAAATACTTAGAATTCAATGCAGAATTGAAAAAAAAATTAAAAAAACGAATGTTTTCATTTGAAAAATTAAGTTGATGGTCGCAATTTATTTCTGGTCCACCCTGTATAAATGAGTTTATCTTCACAAAAACTGCAGTTCCAAAAAAACAAAACCTGAATTTTAAATGAATTTGTTCCAACCCACCCGTCCTCACTGTATATACAGGATTATTCCCGTATTACGACACGGAATATTATGACTAAGATACTCGTTTTAGACGATCTTTTTTTAGGTTGATATATATCCTTCAGAGGAACATTTTCAAACTATTTTCGTCTTATACACGGTGTCCCAGAAATGTGAAAGGTATCAGTTTTATTTTTTAAAATTGAATGTCCTGTATATTATTACATTTTCAGTATCTACGATTAAAATGATAAGGTGTTTCATGAAACTTTCCTATACCTAAACCATATAGTTTCCGTAATATTCACTATTTTATCAAAATGTAGTGATCATTTAAAGGGTTAGTGTCTCAGCATACTTTCACGTTTCCAACCAAATTCCGACTGAGGTGTCCTGAAGGATAATAGTTTGTGTTGCACTTGTGGAAAATCCAATATTGTATACAAGGTATGAAATAAATACCAATTAATTAACCAAAATTTCAAATGACAATTACTTCTTTAAGTTTAATGAAACCCTGTATTTAATGTCATCAATACTAGTAGAATTTTATTCTCTATGGGACAGTATAACATTTCGCTATACCTATACACATGAAAAACGCACATTCACAGAATAAAAACGAATTTTAACTTACTTAATATTTAACAAGATAGCTATGAGAATTTGACAGTTATCATTTTCTACATATTATGCAAACTATTTGCACTTTAGTTGCAGGGTAATTCATGAAGTAATGGTGGGTTTAAAAAAATAATATCGGCTCATAATAAATGTTTGATTTGTCGTCCGTCTGACTCTAAACATAAATGTATCCTTTTTTCAAAACTTTTAGCAACATTGCTATGCTTTGGAAAGCTTTGGAAAGCTCCTCTTGTGGTCCTTCATATCATCAGGTGTTGTTGGAGGCGTGTTATAGACAATTCCGTTTACATATTACCATAAAAAGAAATCCGTCGAGGTCAAGTCAGGGAATGGTGGAGGCAATTCTGAAAACCATTTCGTCCAATCCAACGATTTTGAAAATGGACAGTTAGAAAATGTACCTAACTCTTATGTTTAATGGAATATTTTCTAAAAGAATTGGAAATTCACTGATTAGGAAGTCCAAAAATGTTAATCCATTTAAATTTTCTTCAAAGAAATAGGGATGAATTAAATAGGGACACACATTTACTGACCACCTGTGTTGATTATCAAGTTTCCCAAACTGATGCTGATTGGAATCAGAATAATAATGGAAGTTATGTCGATTAACAGATGTGAAAAGTACATTAATCAGTGAACAGAACAAAAATTAAATAATTTGGTCAAGTGCGAGTTGGACTCGCATACTTAGGGTTCCGTACCACCTTCAAGATTCTAATATGCCAGTTTCAGAAAAGCAGGGAATGAGTGCATTTTCTTATATTTACCCTTATATATTTTAAAGGGAGCGTTTTAAATTTATAAAAAATATACACTTTGATTTTCCAAACATAGACTTTTTATTTTATCTGCTTCAGGATTCGCTTTATTTTTATCAGTATACATATGTATTTAATTTTCTAATTTGGCCCCCAGAAATTAACATTAGAGTTTTATTTTACTAATAAACATTCAGAGAAGTCTTTTATAATCTACTGTCTAAGTTTTGAGGTTCTGTAGATTGGAAGCTAAAGAGCAAAATAAGTCAAGTTTTAAATTATAAATTAGTAAATCTGTTATTCAAATCATTAAAAAATACAAATAAAATATATTTTTCAAAATTAAATAGTGTAGTTTCTAAAGTGGGAATTAAGTCGATGTTTAATTTTTGTTAATATATTTTAAACAAATGATTTAAAAATATTATATATTTGTAATTCATTTTGAAAATTGAATCTTTATTTTCCGTTTAATTGTATAATTTGTCCCTAAAATTGCTATGGAGATTTTCTAGTAATTGATTTTCCGTTTAATTCTATTATTTGGGGGCCAAATTTTTTATGTTTTTCCTATATACAAAAAAAAATAGGTCTTATAGTTTGGGGAATAACGGGGGGAATGGATAATTTTTTTAAAATATTTTTTAATATATTTTAAAATATTCATTTTACAAAAATTAAAAGAATCTATTTGTATTCGTCATAATGAGCCCTGTGATTTGATATATTACATGACCCGTTAGAAACAATCATAATTTTTTATTTTCCATTTAATTCTATAAATTTTTCCAGTAAAGTTTAGGTGAGGTTAGGTTAGGTTAGGTTAGGTTAGGCTAGGCTTTACTTCGAAATTTTTCAGCTTATGGTTTTGGTGATAAGAGGGGGGGAAATGGGTAAAATTTTTTATATTTTTGTTAATATCTTTTAATTAATTTATTTTAAAAATATGAAAAAAATATATTTATTTTCTTAATCATGATCCCTTTCATTTGATATATAACATTATGGGTTAGAAACAATTTTAATTTTATATTTTCCATTTAATTCTACAATTTGCCCCCCAAAATGAATATTAGGGATTTTTCCTTATTTTTCCAGTAAATTTCAGGTGAGGAGCTATACCTTCATTTTTTTTCAAAATTTTCCAGCTCATGGTTTCGGAGATAGGAGGGGGATGGATACATTTTTTTATATTTTTGTTAATATCTTTTAATTTATTTATTTTAAAAATATGAAAAAATATATTTGTTTTCGTCATAATGAACCCTTTAATTTGATATATAACATGATGAGTTAGAAACAATTTTAATTTTATATTTTCAATTTAATTCTATAATTTGCCCCCGAAAATGAATATTAGGGGTTTTTCCTTATTTTTCTAGTAAAGTTCAAGTGAGGGGCTATACCTCCATTTTTTTTCAAAATTTTCCAGCTTATGGTTTCGGAGATAAGTGGTGGGGGGAATGGGTAATTTTTTTTATATTTTTGTTAATATCTTTCAATTAATTTATTTTAAAAATATGAAAAAAATATATTTGTTTTCGTCATAATGAGCCCTTTCATTTGATATATAACATGATGGATTAGAAACAATTTTAATTTTATATTTCCCATTTAATTCTATAATTTGCCCCCCAAAATAAATATTAGGGGTTTCTCCTTATTTTCCAGTAAAGTTCAGGTGAGGGGCTATACCTCAATTTTTTTCAAAATTTTCCAGCTTATAGTTTCGGTAATAAGGGGGGGGTAATTTTTTTATATTTTTGTTAATATCTTTTAATTAATTTAATTTAAAATATGAAAAAATATATTTGTTTTCGTCGTAATGAGCCCTTTCATTTGATATATAACATGATGGCTTAGAAACAATTTTAATTTTATATTTTCCATTTAATTCTGTAATTTGCCCCCCAAAATTAAAATTAGAGGTTTCTTCTTAGTTTTCCAGTAAACTTCAGGTCAGAACCTATACCTCTATTTTTTTCAAAACTTTTACGTTTTATAGTTTCGGACATAAGGGGGGGAATGGGTAAATTTTGGTATATTTTCGTTAATATCTTTTTAAATATTTTTTTAATATGAAAAATTGTATTCCTCAGAATGAGACCTTTCATTTGATATATTACATGATGCGTTTGATTTTTTTTTATTTTTAAATGTTTATTTAATTCTATAATTTCCCCCCAAAATTAATATTAATGGTTTCTCCTTATTTTTCCTATAAAGTTCGGCAATGTTCTATATTTCCTATTTTTTAGTTTCGGAGATCAGGGGGGGAACGGTCGATTTTTTTAGTTTTTCCCCCCAGAAGTACCCCTAAAATAATTTTTTTAACGATATGTACTCCTGATCGGGTCACCAAACTATACATTGATACCAAATTTCAACCCCTTCCGTCCAGTAGTTTAGGAGAAAATTGCTGTGATGTGACAGAGGCAGAAATCCTGAGTGATATTATAAGGGTATCCGTATATTGTATATACAGAACCCTAAAAAGTTCTCATTTTCAGCCACTTTATCCAACACCCACATACAAAATTGAACTAGATTTTCAAAATCAATTCCGGAAAGTTCCTGATGAATTTGGATTTTGTAATCATAATAATTATGCTTGTTAAGAATTCTGGACACACTGGCTTGGCTGATAGTAACATTTCAGGCAATTTGGTTCTGCCCTATGTGAGCATTTTCGATTACAGAAGCTATACTTAACAGCCAACTCGATTTCTTCGTTTTCTGTCACAAGTTTTTCTTTTTTAGGTTTTCTGTACTCAACGCTCCCAGTTTGCCTGAAATGGTCCAACAGCCTTACGAATGCTAATTTATTCGGATGAATTCTGTTTCTGAACGTAGACTCTAGCAGCTAAGCTAATAGACAATTTTGCAGGCATTCTACAAGGACAAAAACCATGTCGATTTCTTCTTGGTATAAACTTTCATTCTTATTAATTCATATTTACAGCAATCACCGATTATTACAACAAAATGATTCATAAAGCAGAGTTGTCAGAAAATGTTAAAGGAAAACTGTCAAATTCTCATAGCTATCTTGTTAAATATTAAATAAGTTAAAACTCGTCTGTATTCTGTGATTGTGCGTTTTTCATGGGAACGTGAATAGTTAGGTATAGGGAAATGTTATACTGTCGCATAGAGAATAAAATTCTACTACTGTTGGTGAAATAAAATACGGGGTGTTTAATTAAACTTAAAGAAGTAAATGTCATTTGAAATTTTGGTTAATTAATTGGTATTTATTTCATACATTGTATACAATATTGGATTTTCCACAAGTGCCACACAAAATATTATCCTATATTACACCCCAGTCGGAATTTGGTTAGAAACAACAAAAAAATATGCTGAGACACAAACCATTTATATGATCACTACATTTTGATAAAATAGTGAATATTACAGAAACTATGGGGTTTAGGTATAGTAAACTTTTATGAGAAACACCTCATCATTTTAATCGTTGAAACCGAAAATGTAATAATATTCAAGGCATTGAATTAATAAAAATAAAACTTAGGTAGTTTTCACATTTCTGGGACACCCTGTATAAAACGAAAATAATTTTAAAATGTTCCTCTGCAAGTTGAAAAATATATATGTTATATTATAACTCATACACACACGTGTTGCTTACTCAGCAAATATCCGTGAGAAGCGTATCATTTACTATTTCGCAATAACATATTACGTTAACGATATGACAATTCTCAGTATAATCCTGTAGACGCCAAATTGCAGATTTTATCACGTCTTGAATTGTATAAATATTAAATAATTAACGGTCTCGTCGGAAATCATTATAGTAACTTGTGTAAGGCGTAACTCTGCCTGTTTAAAATTTGAAATTTGTATTTCAGAGAAAATATTTTTTTTTAAAAGTTAAATTTAAAAGTGTTAATCTAAAAATTGGCGAAGTCAGGAGGCTTGTTTAAACACACTGTTTAGGCAATTCCTAAAAATTGTGGTGAATTTTAATTCTTCGTTAAACAAACGAACCCACGGTAAGCGACAGCAGCTGAAGGCCAAAGACACCAGGAACACGCACATACCGCTCACCAGTGTACCAGTCAACAGTCGTCGATGGCCAGACGTAGTATTAAGGACCCTAGATTTAAGGACAAAAGCAGGCGACACCTACTGAGGCCAAAGGCATCAAGCAACACGCACCCTAGAGGACGCTCACCGGTGCACTAGCCCCAGAACAAGTCAAATGCTTGGAAGGTACATGCAAGTACTGAAACGAATCATCACGAAATATTATTTTGATCATTTAAATTAATATTGATTTTTATTAAATAATAAAAATTAATACATGGATTTTTATTATTTTATTACATTGATTAATATTGAACTACATACATTTTTATATCTTTGATGTTCTATCGTTATAATTTTTAACATTTAAAACTTTCACATACTAAATATCCACAAATATTTACACACTGCTTTACACGTTACTGATCTCCCAAAACCCATACCAACAACATCTGAACGAATTATAATTCCATCTATAATTCTGTATTTTGCAACATCTCAAAAACATAACCCTACAAATTATCCGAAATTTTTGCTATTATACCGGAGTATGATGAAAATCAAATTTTCTTGAAAACTTTTTTAACAAGCTGCAATACTGCTTGCAGCATGGCTGTAGACAATCAACTTACCTTAGTAGTGCTACACATTAAAAACAAACTTCGCGGTAGAGCCGCAGAATTAGTAAACTCGCGTAACCCGGACAATTGGCTAGACATCCGTACATTATTAGAAAATCACTTTGGCGACTCAAGAGATTTATCGGCATTAATACAAGACCTCCAGAGGATGAGACAAACAAATGAGTCACCTCTGACTTTCGCAGCTAGATTACAAACGCATTTAGCTAAAATGTTAGCCTCCGTTAACAAACAAGTGCTAACGACAAAAGAGAAACAAGCCCAAAGCGACCTCATAGAAAATATGGCCCTTAATAGTTTATTGTCCGGTTTAGAACCCAATATAGGACAAATCGTACGAGCTAGTGACCCTCGCGATATTTGAACCGCTGTATCGAGAATTAAGCGCGAATTACAATTACACCATTTAGAAAATCAAAAGTTTCAAGGCGTCAGACAACCACCAACTCCAAACCGTAAACTCATGATTCCTCCTCCAACAATAAAACAATGCTCATTTTGCAAACGCTCAGGGCATATGTACATCGAATGCCAGGCAAGAATGAGACAACCAAACACCTCTCCTGGACAGAATTTTCGTCCACAATTTCAAAATTTTAGATCTATGCCTTCAACAAGTACACAACCGCGACCAATAAACCAACTTCCCCCAAATTCAAATCAAACCCCACAAGCTTCAGGTCAATATCGACCAAATCCTAATTATTTCAGACAGCAAAGAAACTCATCATGTAAACAATCTCGAATACTATGCACCATACGACCATTACGATACCGCATATGAACAACAATATGACCGGTATGATTATCAATTGACTGACGACCCTCATCAATACAACTTTTCAGAAAACTACTCATCCGTACCCGATGAACAATACGAAACAGTGACTGAAGAATATGCAAACTATCCCTCCTATGAACCAACATTAGACGAACCAAGACACCGAAATTTTCGCGAACCCCTCCAGAATTCGAAACCACCCGAATTCGAAGTACCAATACTTCCAATGAAATCCC
The DNA here is from genome assembly GCA_034190945.1 of Octodonta nipae. Classification (NCBI taxonomy): domain Eukaryota; kingdom Metazoa; phylum Arthropoda; class Insecta; order Coleoptera; family Chrysomelidae; genus Octodonta; species Octodonta nipae. The sequence goes on from CM067217.1 coordinate 108,434,036, forward strand.
TGAACTTACAAGACGTTCAACCCAACTCTTTCAAGATAGAACAGCAGTTTCTGTAAGACCACTCCTGTCCGTTAATTCGAAAAACTTATTTTATATTACTGATGCTTCCAATTCTTACAAACTTTTAATCGACACAGGTGCAGGACTTTCTATTTTCAAACCCGAAACCTGCCAACGATTTTCTAACAGATTCCCAGAAAATGTCGTAATTCAAGGAATTACAAACGAAAAAATTTTAATTAATGAATCAAGTCTCGTACCCTTCAATATCAACGATCCCCACAATGTCTATATTTGTAATTTAGATATAGAATTTGATGGACTCTTAGGATCAGACTTTCTAGAGCATTAGGATTGCGTAATCGATTTTAAAAATAAACAACTTATAACCAACTTCAAGTCACTACCCCTATACAAAGTAACTAACGAAACTATCAACCCTAACTCGACACTCTCTACTCCACCAAACCAAAATTTAACGAATTCTTCAATAACTCAAATTAATATGGTAACTATTGAACCACGAACCGAAAAAATCTGTAAATTCAAAAGCAACCTGAAAAATAGTGATGCTGTAGTAATAGAAACAGAACAAGACAAAGTTCACATCCCAAACGCCATAGTAAAAATTGACAGCAACGGCGAATTTTTAACATCCGTTCTAAACGCGAACGCCATTCCAAAAACCTTCGCTTTCGAAAAAATAATATTATAACCCTTACAAACGGATGTTTACAGTTTTAACAAATACCAAAATACAAATATACAAATTGACAGACGAAACGAAATAATCAACCAACTTCGCCTCGAACATTTAAATGACGAGGAATGCGAACTTATTACCCCACTCTGTCTGGAATTCTCAGACATCTTTTACTTAGAAGGTGACCAGTTGACATTTACTAACGAAGTGAAACACTCCATCGATACCAACAATTGCAAACCAATCTTTACTAAGTCCTATCGTTATCCCCATATCCATAAAGTTAAGTCACAAATTTCTAAAATGCTTGACCAAGGCATAATCCGCCCGTCTAACTCCCCCTGGTCTTCCTCAGTTTGGGTCGTACCCAAAAAATTAGATGCTTCAGGTAAGCAAAAATGGCGTGTAGTCGTAGATTACCGCAAACTCAATGACCAAACCATAGGCGACAAATACCCTCTTCCAAACATTTCCAATCTATTACAACTCTCACAACTCTCGATCTTGCATCGGGATTCCACCAAATCGAAATCGAACCCAAAGATATCCAGAAAACTGCATTTTCCGTAGAAAACGGACATTTCGAATACTTCTAGGTATACAAAACAAAAGATGTCTTGTTTATATGGATGACATCATTGTCTTCTCGCCCACAATTCATGAGCACACCCTTCGACTCACAGAAGTTTTCAAACGCCTTAGAAAATCTAAGTTAAAAATCCAGCCCGATAAATGCGAGTTCCTTCGCAAAGAAGTGGCATATTTAGAACACCTCATCACTCCTGATGGCGTAAAGCCAAATCCTAATAAAGTCGAATGTATAATAAAGTTCCCTCAACCACAAAATCAAAAAGAAATTAAGTGATTTTTGGGATTAGCCGGTTATTACAGATGCTTTATCCCACATTTCGCAAAAATCTCTAAACCCCTCACTAGATTACTTCAAAAAGATACACCATTCCTATTTGATTCAGAGTGTACTAAATCCTTTAACGAATTAAAACAGGCATTGACTTCAACACCAATATTAATATATCCAAACTTCAATGAACCATTCGTCTTAACTACAGACGCAATCGCTTTTGCAATCGGTGCTGTATTGTCACAGGGACCAATAGGTAAAGAACTGCCTATTGCATACGCCTCCAGAACTTTATGTCAAGCCGAGACTAGATACTCAACGATTGAACGAGAACTCTTAGCTATTGTATGGGCTGTCAAAACATACAGGCCCCTAATTTTTGGAAGTAATTTTCAACTAATCACCGCCCGTTGACCTAGCTTTTCTCCATCAAAGACCCAGGTAGCCGACTCGCAAGATGGCGACTAAAGCTTGAAGAGTATGACTATGAGATAATATACAAACCCGGTAAAATCAACAAAAACGCGGACGCCTTATCCCGTATAAAAATCAATAACTTTAACAAATGTACTAAATTTCAATCAAAACATGAACTAGTAACATTCCCAATACTACCACTTAACACCGAAATCAATCCGGAACACTTATCTCGCGAATTCAAAAGTTTCCTTGAAAGATACCAAAATATTTCCCTGATCGACTACAGTAAAACCCAATTTTCTGACGGTCAACTCCTCGACAAAGAAAATAAAAACATAATCGTATTTCCACAACAATTGAACCTCCAAGATTTTCACAATAAAATATTTGACGATATTTTTGAACAAAACGCAGACTTTCAAACTTTTAGCAACAACGTGTACTCAAGTAAAACTGTACGAAAAACAAAATACTTTATCATACCGATTCCATCCGATCTGGAAATTATTAACGAGGTATTATTTGCCTCTCTCTACAAAAACAAAAACCTCTTAACACCTCAAGTAACGTATTGCGTATAGAACAACATTGACCTACCCATATTAGAGATGCTCTCTTTTATTTTCGCAGACACTGATGTAAAATGGAAAATTTCTCAAAATGTTACACAAACTATCGAAAAAAACCAAGTTCCCGTAATACTCGACCGATTTCACAACGGTATAAATGATATTCACCGCGCAATAAACGAAACAATTCGTAGAATCAAACAAACATTTAATTGGCCCGGTTTAACTAAAGAAGTAGAAAACTTTATCAGAAATTGCGATATTTGTCAAAAGACAAAGGCGTATCGTAAAAACTTAGATAATCCACTTGTAATTACTGAGACTCCTAGGACACCTTTCGAAAGAATCAACATCGATATCCTCGAAGTACCAACTAAAAACTATGCACTTACCATCCGTGACGAACTTACCAAATTTTCACAAGCTTACCACATCAGCGATAAATCAGCCAAAACAGTTGTCAACACTTTATTACTTTACTTCCAGCATTACGGAACACCCCTTCGGATTCACTGCGACTACGGCAGAGAATTTGATAATGCCCTACTCAAGGACCTCTGCAAACTTTTTGATATTAAATTCACAAATCAGAAAACCCTGATGAACACCCGTTCAATATTTTACCTTATGCTGTGATAGCATACAACAATTCAACAAGTAAAGCTCATGGTTTCACACCATATGAACTTTATTTGGCCACACATCCAGCCGACCTCCCGAAACACTTTATAATCAACAAGAGTTAATTTCCAAATATGTTCGTGACCTCAACAATCGCATATCCCATTATTACAGAATTGCTCGCGAACGAACAGAAGTTCAAAAGCAAAAAGCAAAAGAAAGATTCGATAAACACGTTTCTGAAAACCTTCCAAATTACCAAATCGGCGACAAAGTCTATGTCAAAGAATCGCAGCTTAAAAATAAACTCGAAAATAAATTCAATGGACCCTTTCAAATTTTGGAACTCCATAACAATTCCGCAACTCTCCTAAACTTAGTAACTAATCAAAGGACTAAAGTTAACTTCGATAGACTGAAGCCTTATTCAGAAAGTTAATTTCTGTTCCAGATTTTTCTTGCTGTTCGGATCAGCAATATCACACTTCGAACTAAAACCAATAAACAACACACTTGGGATATATTATAATGATGAAACAAGGATCGTCGTATCCAACCACAAATGGACTCTTCTAGCCCACCGCAACTTATCAGCACTAGAACACGCTTTTACAACCAATAACCGATTACTTGACACTTTAACTAAAACAGTAAGTCTCGATGTACAGTGCATCCCATTTTGGTTGAGATTGCCAGGTTACTCGGTTGTTATTGAAGATAGAGTCTTGCGGTTTTCACATACCTGTTCTACTTTTTTGTGAAACTCAGGATGGCCATATCCGATTTTGCATAAGTGTTTCCATTTATAAGATACAGGGCGATTTTGATAATTTATACTTTTTGGACCCCTTCTATATCTACGAAGTTATTAGAAATACTCTTGCGCTAAGAACTATGTCTAATAGAAAATTTTGCATAGAATCCAGTGGAGCACTCAATTTTTTTTTCCGACTATGGTTTTGAAGATACTACAGAACATTATATATTTTTAAATGGAACACCCTGTATTTTATTATTTCATTGAATTCGTTATTTTTTCCCCTTTAAAATAATGTATAATACAATAAACATGGTATTATTAGAAATGCTAAAAAACACTAAAAAGCTGAGTTTTTTGCTAGTAGGCCATGTATTTTCCATTTAAAAGGAGAATCAAACAAATAATTCCATTTGAGATTTTTTATAGGAGTTTATCAGCAAAGAACAATAATGTTAACAATAATTCAATAACATGAAACACGAAATTTAGGTACCTAAAAGCAACTAATAAATAGTTATACATCGTTCATTATGTATAACAAACAGAACAAGTATTACAAATCAAATATCTATCTTAAAATTAATTTTGAACATTATTTATTATCTTATTGATTTAAGTGTTCAAATTGTTGTCCATTTTCCCTAACATATAATTGGCAAACCTTTTCAATACGCCTGAGTGCATTTAAAATTATAACAGGTCCCCTTTGTAAATCCCGAAAAGCTGCCTCCGTTGCGGCACGAAGTTCTTCGCGACTGTTGTGTCTGTTGGTATATATTTTATTTTTCAAATAAGCCCACAAAAAAAAGTCCAATATAGATAAATTGGGTGATCTTGGAGGCCACCTAATTGGTCCATGTGTTCCTATCCAACATCCTTGAAAATTATTTTCTAAAAAGCGCCCAATTAATCTAGAATTGTGGGCAGGGGCTCCATCTTGTTGAAAGTGTATTGAATTGCGAAAGGCGAGGGGAACATCTTCCAATATTTCGGGTAATAATTCCTCTAGGATTGTCAAGTACCTATTGGCGGTAAGAGTTCCTTCAAAAAAGCGGTACTTTATTTTTGTCCCCAGTATGAAACAGGCTACATTAAAACCAAATCGACCCTGCTGTTGTCGCTCAAAAATTAAGTGCGGGTTCTCATCATACCAGTATCTTGTATTCTGCCTGTTAAATATACCGGCACTGCTTATATGAGATTCGTCTGACCAAATAATTTTCCTTACAAAATCATTGTCCCTTCGGGTTTGGTCTAAAAACCAATTGCAAAAATTTAACCGTCTTGCTGCATCACCAGGATATAAGTGCTGGGCAATATTGACTTTGTAAGGTTTAAATTTATATTTTTTTTAAATTCTTTGGACCTGTGATTGAGAAACTCCTGTGTAATTTTCTAATTTCGCACAAGAAGTCTGGGGATAGGCATGAACGCTAGCTAACACATTTATTTCATTCATTTCTCGATTTTCTTTGTTATACACCTTTATCGAGGTTTAGAATATGCACCAAAACTTAGTAAATTATTCTTTAGTCTAAATATAGTTGCTCGACTAGGTTGATGCCTCTCTGGATATTTGAAAGTTTTAAAAACGCGATTTCATGAAATATGGTAAAATACTCGTACTTTATACCTGTGGAAATATAGTTCTAAAGCTTCTTCAACATTCTCATAACATTGACTTAAACATTGTATCATATCGTATTTTTCGTTATTTTGAAAAACGAATTCTCTTCCAGTCATTATCAATTATCAACCAGCAAACTCACGAATAATTATTTATATAATGATCTTGTAAACTCAAACACGATAAAACACAATAGTTACTAACAATGACAGCTTGATCAGACTTGCGTTTTTCTCTCCAGCGCTCACTAGATAAAATATTGTTCCGAAAGGCGGAATTCTATAATAATTTTAAATGGATTCATGCGAGATGGAAAGGTTTGCCAATTATGTGTTAGGGAAAATGGACAACAATTTGAACAGATAAATCAATAAGGTAATAAATAATGTCATAAATTAATTTTAATATAGATATTTGATTTGTAATACTTGTTCTGTTTGTTATACATAATGAACGATGTATAACTATTTATTAGTTGCTTTTAGGTACCTAAATTTCGTGTTTCATGTTATTGAATTATTGTTAACATTATTTTTCTTTGCTGTTAAACTCCTATAAAAAATCTCAAATGGAATTATTTGTTTGATTCTCCTTTTAAACGGAAAATACATGGCCTACTAGCACAAAACTCAGCTTTTTAGTGATTTTTAGCATTTCTAATAATACCATGTGTATTGTATTATACATTATTTTAAAGGGAAAAAATAATGAATTCAATGAAATAATAAAATACAGGGTATTCCATTTAAAAATATATAATGTTGTGTAGTATCTTCAAAACCATATTCGGAAAAAAAAAGTACTCCACTGGATTCTATGCAAAATTTTCTATTAGACGTAGTTCTTAGAGCAAGAGTATTTCTAATAACTTCGTAGATATAGAAGGGGTCCAAAAAGTATAAATTATCAAAGTCGCCCTGTATCTTATAAATGGAAACACTTATGCAAAATCTGATATGGCCATCCTGAGTTTCACAAAAAAAGTAGAACAGGTATGTGAAAACCGCAAGACTCTATCTTCAATAACAACCGAGTAACCTGGCAATCTCAACCAAAATGGGATGCTCTGTACATTCTATGACATCAACCGGATTCGAAGAACAATCATTCACCTCGCTGACAAAAACGCATATATCGAAGCTAAACTAACTTTTCTCGAGATTTGTGAAAAGTTTATGGAAAACTACCTCTATTTACAAGATAACTTAAACGATTTACTCAATGCTATTACCTTTGCAAGACTGAAAATTATACATACATCAATCTTAACTCCAGAACACTTAATAACAGCTCTATAAGAGATTTCACAAAATTTAGTAAAAAATAATTTACCTCTTCCGGTAAGATATTCAAATGTTGCCAAATATTTAGAGATTATAGATCTTGAAGCTTTTCAAACACGCTCAGATCTTGTCTTTGTTCTCAAAATACCACTCGTAGAACAGCAACCCTATACCGCTTTCCATCTTTTGTAACATTACATTTTTGCTGCAGAGTGTAACTAGCAGTGTATTCCAAAAACTCGTAAAAGAACAAGTAAACGACGAAATATTTGAGGTTTGAATTATGCACAACGTATTTTAAATAGCCTAAACTGGACGTTGGATGTGTCATTTATCTACAATAATTGTTTTCTCGTAACTAAAACACGAGTATTGACTTCGAATATTAACACCAACGGATAGGATAAAATTATCTTCAGACGTAAACACATACCTTTTTTATTATTCTGTAGCATTTTTGTTATTGCGATAGGCTTATTGGGTTTTTCGTATTGGAAATATTCTCGCTTTGTATTTGGTAAGGATTTGTTTTGATGTTGAATTATTCTAGATTAAGATTGTTGGTTAGATTCTCTTGACGTACAAGGCGAATTACTAAAGGCGGAATAACACGTTCTAATTAGGTTAATGGCATTTATGGGAAGAAGAGGTAGAAAAGTAGAGTCGAGCACGGGACATTTCGAGCATTGATGTTGTGGAATGTCGTAGAAGAAGAACGTTGTTTAGACGATGTTGGTATTCGAATTGAGAAATAGGTTGGTAGGATTTGGGAGATGTCAGTTGTCGTGACCGGGAGTTGGCCGTTGACCGTCCTCGTGAAAGGTTGTTGCCTGTTGACCGTCCTAGTGAAAGGATGCATGTGTGTAGTACTTGGAAAGCGAGGTTATGGTGAAATGTGGTGAGATGTCTACAAGTGTTACCTGAATTTATAATGGCAATTTGGTGCCATCCATGTTTAGGATTTAGTTGGATACACTTTTATTATCATTGGTTCCGTTATTAGTTTTGTGATATTTTTGGATTTTAAAGGACACCATACTCGTGTGAGGATTTAAGACAAGTTCATCACTCACTCTCTCGTGGATCTGCAGTTTCAGCAACGTTTAATTGATGTTTCCATTGGCAGTTTGGTAATATTTTTGGAAATTAGTGGAAACACGTTCTCATTTGTGAGGATTTGATTGCTGAATATTTGCATGTATTCCCGTTGGCCTTCCTGGACGACTAACCGGTCAACCACCAATTGAACATCGTATGTAAGACTTTTAGCCCATCCAAGACCTTGTTTTCTTCAGTGTATGGGGCTATCAACTTCACTTAGTTTGCCGAAGTTTTGGCAAGTCTTGTAATCGAGTTCCATTTTGGTTTATTGGGAACAGGAAACCTTTGTTGGTTGCCGTATAGCAACGACGGCGTATGTTTGCTTCGATTCTACAGAGGACAGCTGAGTGTTGTGTCATGGCATTTGAACAAGGTACCTTTGTAATTTGATTCAGTGTATTTGTTTTGCTCATAATTTGCTTTTCACATTAAAGAGAATGGATTTATCTGAATAACATTTTGAACTTATTGATTTAATAAAGAACCTGATTATTTAGTCAAACTTTTGACTGTTAATTTGCTCATATAAATTTGATATTTATACATTTCCTGTAGCGTTAAGTTTTGAACATCATTTCATGATTACTGATTTATTATATTTTGGTATTTTGTGAAGGCGCCGTGAGAGCTCGAAACGTCGACTTGTTAATTGAATTATTTTGGTTGTTTTAAAGATAATATTTGTTTCTAGATTTATGAAATCATTATTGATTTTTCTTGAAGTTTAAATGTAATTAAACACTTTTGTCAGTAACTGCATGTTTTTAGCTTCAGATTTCAGAATAACAGTACAGTTATTGAATTTGATATAATTTTGAATTATTTACAGTTTAGATGTCATTATTGATCTTATTTTGAATAATGTGCATTCAAGTATCTCATTTCTGATTTTAGATATATTGTGCATGTTTACGGATCACAACAACATTTGAATATTTTGATTAATGCTTTTGATAACATCTGTTTATTTTATCTAGGTTCACTTGATCATTAATTGATTATTACATTTGTTGATTTTGGTAATAATTTGATCTTAGTGTATCAGGTATGTAATGTTGATTCTTGGTTGAACTATAGATATGTGTATGTAGGTACAGGAAGTTGGCTACAGGTCGACCTGTGTTTGATATTTTTGCAGGATTGTATTGAAATAGTTTACAAGTTCATTAAATTATTTACTGTTTTATGAAGAGTTTTATTGAAGTAGGTTTGTTGTGACGTAACTGACAATATACTGAGGTTTTATTAGCCATGGAGCCCTTATCTATAGATTTCTTGTAGCCGCGGAGGATTGGTAGGTTATTTTAGGCGGTTACCTGGGGTAAAGAGGCAGAGAATCTACCTGGCATCCAGAACATCTTTATATTGGAAAGTTAACTTACAGTTGGCTTGGGCCTTATTTGTTAACCCACTCCCGTCTCCACTGAAGCCGCCGTGCACCCTGGTGTGTCAACGTTTACCACGTGGGCCGTAATAAGGTGGTAGGTTACCATTACATCTAGGCAATAACCGGACGTTTTTTTGACATTACACTTTATCCTATCCCTATTTATGACGATAGAACAGGCCTACACCATGTACTTCAGTTCGCCCAGAAATACATTGCGAAAAATGATGATTCTTTAATGTACATCCCAATACAGGATTTACGTGCGTGCAAACCGCTAAACTTTCGCGAAAAACTGCTCCGAATTGTATGCTTACCCTATAGACACTAACGCCCTATGTGAAGCCCAACTGTTGAAAAACTTTGAAAATGTGCCGGGAAATGCAAAAGTTCCGTTATTCTCAGCCAAGGCTATAATGTGCAAAAACTTGAATCTAATACGTGGCTAATCATAATTTCAGAACCTATACGAATCACTATCAACTGTGCAGAAACTGATGTAAAAACTGTAACTGTAAATAAAAACTCAGTTCTCAAACTTTACTCGGAGTGCAGTGCTTTTATCGGCATCACAAAGGTACAAGCCGAAAATCGGAAATCCATAAATATTACTGATAATTCCCATCCAGTTTACATACCTTATAACTGTTGTAAACCTATACCAGATAAAGTCAAAGTTCCAGAACTCCAACCCTTAAAACTGGACCACCTCAATATCGAAGAATTAGATATAGCCAGTCATAAACTCGACCAATACTCTAGAGACTTAGATGACTTAATCAATCAACCATTTATAAGGAAAAATATTTCATGGTTCACATATGTAACTATTGCAGTTATAATAATCATAGCTGCCTACATCATTTACCGCACCATGCATAAGAAATTACAGCTCCGAAGAAGAAACCCTTCTGCACAACATACACCACAACCGACCAAAAGAAGTTTTAGGCACTTAATTCCAAAACTTCGCCTGACTTTGGACATTCCCGAAAAAGACATTGAATTGAAAGAAACTGCTTAATAAAGTATGTACTTTTTTCATTCACGATTTTAACATTATATTTGGACTATTTTATTTGCAATATTATTATTTTATTATTATTTACTTTTATATCGTTTTATCATTATATTCGTAACCTATTTTATATTATTATCCAATTTATCGTATTTTTGCTTATTATCATGTTCATGCTTTATTTTGACATTATTATTTTTATGAATTATTAGATATTAAGTTATTTCAGACAATTGCTAAGATTTTACGTTTCACTTCATTTAAATATCAGATTACATTTTAATGTTATTTCAAAAAGTTGATGCTATACCATCAACTTTTCATTTGTGATGGGAGTTGTTATATCATAATTCATACACACACGTGTTGCTTACTCAGCAAATATCCGTGAGAAGCGTATCATTTACTATTTCGCAATATCATATTACGTTAACGATATGACAATTCTCAGTATAATCCTGTAGACGCTAAATTGCAGATTTTATTACGTCTTGAATTGTATAAATACTAAATAATTAACGGTCTCGTCAGAGATCATTATAGTAACTTGTGTAAGGCGTAACTCTGCCTGTTTAAAATTTGAAATTTGTATTTAAGTGAAAATATATTTTTTTAAAAGTTAAATTTAAAAGAGTTAATCTATATATATATATATATATATATATATATATATATATATATATATATATATATATATATATATATATATATATATATATATATATATATATATATATATATATATATATATATATATATATATATTTTTTTAAGTTTTCGCGGGCACTAAATGTATTGGGTGGTTTCCGGGAATTCATCCGCGTAGTTGATAACTGATCCCTGCCGGGATCGATGGTAAAATGACGACGTTTCGGCAGAGTCACATCTGCCCTCTTCAGGTCGGTTCGCATAATTCTCGTAGCCTTCTGCTTTCGCTTCTAGTTACTCGAATACTAAGATTTTCGGAAGCGCTCGCGCTATTATAATCTCGGCTCGGCGCCTATCGGTTGGCACCGTGAACGGCTGCGTGTGATTGGCCCTTGGCGCTCAGTGGCCACGCCTCCCGCTTGCTGATTAGTTATGTCCGGTTGAGTTGTTATAGGACGGGTCCGGGCCGGTACGGTGTTTAATAGAATTTTCCAACAATTCGATAAGTTCTGGATTTCATTGCGTGCGTTTAGACTGTGAGGCCTCTTCGCTATTTCAATTGCCTCTCTTACGAGTCTTGATTTCGGGTGTTCTGTATTCGCCAGTACTCTGGTGTTCTCAAAGTCTATTCGGTGTGACATCGTGGTGGCGTGTTCCGCAATGGATGTTGTTTTTTCCTGCTTTCTTATAGCATTCTGGTATTCATCACGTCTAGCTTGAATTCTTCTGTTAGTTTGCCCCACATAGGTTTTATGACAGTCTGCACATGGAATCTCGTACACTCCCTGTTGTTCTAAAGGGATCCTCGTCTTCGGAGTCCTCAACACCGTGCTTATTTTTCTGTCTGTATTGAAAATAGTATCGATATTGTGTCTCCGTAGAATTCTTGCAATACTGTCCGTGGTCCCCTTGACATACGGTAAATAAGCCTTGGTTATTGGTGTCTCATGCTCCTCGTCTGTTTGTCTCGGTTTTGACTTTAAGGCTCTTTGAATATTTCGGTCTGTAAATCCGTTTTGTCTCAGGGCTGTTTTTAAACTGTCCATTTCCTGTTTGATGTTGTCCTGGTCAGCTAGTCTTTGTGATCTGGTTACTGAAGTCTTGACGACGGCTTGTAGTTGGGCTGGGTGGTGATGAGAATTAACATGAAGGTATCTGTTGGTGTTCCATCTTCCTTCCTATTTATGAGAACATCAAGGAATGGCAGTTGATTGTTGGCTTCAACCTCCATGGTGAATATTATTTTGTGATGGATGCCATTCAGGTGGTCTAAAAATGTGTTAAGGTGTTCCCTCTCATGAGGCCAAATCACAAAATTATCATCCACATATCGCAACCATAAACTGGGTTTAAGAGTTGCTGTTCTTAGTGCCAACTCCTCAAAGTTCTTCATAAAAAGGTTCGCTATAAGTGGTTGCTCCTTCCACTTGTTTGTATCGTTGGTTCTCGTAAACAAAATAGGTGTTCATCAGACAGTGCCTTGTTAAGTCTACAAGGTGTTGAGGTGGTTTGTATTATGATATCCAAGGCTTCGTCGATAGGGATGTTGGTGAAAAGGGACACTACGTCAAAACTGACAAGAAGACACTGGTTATAAAACCGTTTTTCTAAGTATTTCGATGAAATATGTCGAATTTTTCACATATGAGTCTGCCGCCTCTGCAAACAGTTGAAGTTGTTGGGCTAGGTATTTGGCTAGGTGTTGTGTTGGGAATCCAATTGAGTTTACTATTGCAGTTGGAGATTTTTATCGATCCTACTTGCTTGGATTTTGGCCTTGGTTGTTTTCTCCAAATAAGTTGTCGGGTCAGTAGTAATTTGTTTATATGCTGGATCTTGTAGCAATGTTTGAATTTTGTTTGGATAATCCGCTGTATCTATCTATCAGCGGATAGAATCACAATGTCCTTGTTGAGGCGAAGTTGTTTCAAGGCCTCATTTTCTTCTATAGATAGGTTCCTTTTGGGTGGTTTAGACTTTCTTAGAACATGTGACACGTCTTGTCTAATTATTTCAGCGGTTTTCGCATCTAATTTTGAAACTGCTGTTTCCACTCCACATATTATGCTCTCTGTTGGTATGTGAGAGGGAGCAATAGCGTAATTGAATCCCTTAGCCACCACGCCAATCGAGGTAGAGTTCAATTGGACCGAAGATAAGTTATAAACGGTTTTATTCGGTTGCGATATGTGGATGATACTTTTGTGATTTGGCCTCATGGGAGGGAACACCTTAACACATTTTTAGATCACCTGAATGGCATCCATCACAAAATAAAATTCACCATGGAGGTTGAAGCCAACAATCAACTGCCATTCCTTGATGTTCTCATAAATAAGAAGGAAGATGGAACCCTTGGCCATACAGTATATAGGAAAGCAACTCACACCAACAGATACCTTCATGCTAATTCTCATCACCACCCAGCCCAACTACAAGCCGTCGTCAAAACTTTAGTAACCAGATCACAAAGACTAGCTGACCAAGACAACATCAAACAGGAAATGGACAGTTTAAAAACAGCTCTGAGACAAAACGGATTTACAGACCGAAATATTCAAAGAGCCCTAAAGTCAAAACCGAGACGAACAGACGAGGAGCATGAGACACCAATAACCAAGGCTTATTTACCGTATGTCAAGGGTACCACAATATCGATACTATTTTCAATACAGACAGAAAAATAAGCACGGTGTTGCGGACTCCGAAGACGAGGAACCCTTTAGAACAACAGGGAGTGTACGAGATTCCATGTGCAGACTGTCATAAAACCTATGTGGGGCAAACTAATAGAAGAATTTAAGCTAGACGTGATGAACACCAGAACGCTGGAAGAAAGCAGGAAAAAACAACATCCATTGCGGAACACGCCACCACGATGTCACACCGAATAGACTTTGAGAACACCAGAGTACTGACAAATATAGAACACCCGAAATCAAGACTCGTAAGAGAGGCAATTTAAATAGCGAAGAAGCCTCACAGTCTAAACGCACGCAATGAAATCCAGAACTTATCGAATTGTTGGAAAATTCTATTAAACACCGTACCGGCCCGGACACGTCCAATAACAACTCAACCAGAAATAACAAATCAGCAGGCGGGAGGCGTGCCCACTGAGCGCCCAGGGCCAATCACACGCAGCCGTTCACGGTGCCAACCAATAGGCGCCGAGCCGCGACTATAAAACAGCGCGAGCGCTTCTGAAAATCTTAGTATTCAATTAACTAGAAGCGAAAACAGAAGGCTACGAGAATTATGTGAACCGACCTGAAGAGGGCAGATGTGACTCTGCCGAAACGACGTCATTTTACCATCGATCCTGGCAGGAATCAGTAATCAACTACGCGGATGAATTCCCAGAAACCACCTAAAACATTTAGTGCCCGCGAAAACTTAAAAACAATTATATATATATATATATATATATATATATATATATATATATGCACTTTATTGAGAAAACTCCATAAAGAATACCCTGGACTACATTTTTCAGTACTATATTTACAATTTGAAAATATTTATTGAAATGTTTTTAGAGATAATCTAATTAACTATTTTATAAGGTACAATCCCAAATTAAACCGCAATGTATGTTGTTTTATCACAAAAAATATTTTATTGTATTTATTTACAGAAATTTGTAGTAAAAATCTGATAAACTTGACACCTCATTATATAAAAAAATATTCCTAAAGTACTGTGGTACAAGTAAAGTACAAGAGCAACAAGAAAGGCATTCCAGAAAATGCTTTGATGATAAAGAAATGAGTTCGAGGGGGGAAGGAAAGGAAGGCTCGGGCGGAGTAGAGCTCAGTTGAATCGACAGATCGAAGCGTATAGTCATCACTGTTTTGTAAATAACTATTGTAAGTTATTTCAGTCAAATAAAAACGTTTATAATGTTTATAAAAATTGTATAATTGAACCCAATGGAAGAATCTACTACAGGGAAAAATGATTAAAAAATCGGAATCGTTTTTTTAAATATATACGCACTTAATTGAAAAACGTCCAAACAGAATAACCTCGATTATATTTTTCAGTAGTATAATTACAATTTTGAAAACATGACTGTTGAAATGTTATAGAGGCAACCTATTCTATATTCTATAAGATTTTACCACAAAAAATATTTTGTTACAGTTATTAACAGAAATTTGGGGAATTTTTTTTCCAGATAAGTTTGACACCTTATTCCCACTAAAAATTCATTTATGTATTTTTCTGAACAAGAACCAGAAGTAATTCCAAAATTCTCAACGGATTTGAACTAAAACGAATGTGAATGTTCAACTTAAATGGATACGAAAACTTCCTAACATTAGAGCAACCAAGATAAGTATAACACAATCACAGAGCTATTAATTCGTAGGTCTATGAACACAATATACAATACATTACTTATACAGTGATGGGCAAATGTGTGGAACCAAGCAAATATCTCTGGAATGAATAACAAATGAAATTTGGAAGGTGGATACTGCAGTAGATTGCCTATTTGTTTCCCATTTTTTTACAATTTTGAACTTCCTGTTTTACCGGAAGTAATGTCGATTTTAAAATTTGCAATGAAACACCCTGTATAGTATTTTAGTTTCTGATGAAACATTTTATTGCGAATACAAAAATATCGGGTTTGATATTGTTTACTTCAATACCTACCTATCTGGTTTCAGCAGGATGGAGCACCACCCAATTACGCTCGTATTGTTCGAGATCATTTAATAATTAATATCTCGGTAGGTATTGAAGTAAACAATATCAAACCCGATATTTTTGTATTCGCAATAAAATGTCATCAGAAACTAAAATACTATACTGGGTGTTTCATTGCAAATTTTAAAATCGACATTACTTCCGGTAAAACAGGAAGTTCAAAATTGTAAAAAAAATTGGAAACAAATAGGCAATCTACTGCAGTATCCACCTTCCAAATTTCATTTTGATATCTCTAATAATTCCAGAGATATTTACTTGGTTCCACACATTTGCCCATGACTGTATACAGGAATACTAGTTGATCATTTTGTATACATCTCTTTCTCTCTGAATAATTGTGAGGAAGAATATCTGAACTGGCAGCCAGTAAACCGGGCAATTTTACGAAATTGTCTTACTATACTTTGTTCTCCAATATACAATTTCAAATACTTATTTGTTGCAGGAAAAAAATTGAGGAGAGAAAACCCAATGAATAGGCAAAATACTGGAGCAAATGTTTAAACTGTTTGCCAGCAGCATTAATACAAGCACGACATCGTCTTATTAAAGACATTTTTTCACTAATTGTGTATATTTTCCCGAACTGATGTGTTCGTCAGCATTTTTCGACATAACTCACAAATTGTTTATATGGGTTTCGAATAAACCTTATCTTTCAGGTAACCCCAGTAAAATGTCCAATGGATTAAATTCGGTAGAGCGTAAAGGCAATAAAATTGGACCAAGGTGCCCGATCCAACAGTTTGTGGCTCTTGGATCACATTGTACATAAAATGTTGTTCTAGCAGATTTAGCAGTTGGTTTTGTAGAAAATCTAGATATATTTCACTATTCAACTTCCCTGGCAATTTAAAAGGTCCAATAGGGCTAGGAAATGTGAATATTAAAATTTATCTAGATTTTCTACAAAACCAATTGTCAAATCTGCTAGATGTGCCATCAAACATTTTACGTACAATGTGGTACGAAAATGACGATTGCCCTGTTATTTGGGAATTCTGGAAGAAGTATTATACCATTTTGCACACTTCATTAGTGGTGCCAAATTTTGCAATAACTTGCCATAGTACCTTCAGAAAATTCTTATTGTCCTTAGTGTCAGTAAGCCAAAAAGAATAGCCGGAATAGGACAATCAAAATAAACAGGTTGTTAAATGCTTGCCAACGTTTCGCTTTGAATATAATTGGACTTTTTACTGGGGTTACCTGAAAGATAAGGTTTATTCGAAACCCATATAAACAATTTGTGAGTTATGTCGAAAAATGCTGACGAACACATCAGTTCGGGAAAATATGCACAATTAGTGAAAAAATGTCTTTAATAAGACGATGTCGTGCTTGTATTAATGCTGCTGGCAAACAGTTTAAACATTTGCTCCAGTATTTTGCCTATTCATTGGGTTTTCTCTCCTCAATTTTTTTCCTGCAACAAATAAGTATTTGAAATTGTATATTGGAGAACAAAGTATAGTAAGACAATTTCGTAAAATTGCCCGGTTTACTGGCTGCCAGTTCAGATATTCTTCCTCACAATTATTCAGAGAGAAAGAGATGTATACAAAATGATCAACCAGTATTCCTGTATACAGTCATGGGCAAATGTGTGGAACCAAGGAAATATCTCTGGAATTATTAGAGATATCAAAATGAAATTTGGAAGGTGGATACTGCAGTAGATTGCCTATTTGTTTCCAATTTTTTTTACAATTTTGAACTTCCTGTTTTACCGGAAGTAATGTCGATTTTAAAATTTGCAATGAAACACCCTGTATAGTATTTTAGTTTCTGATGACATTTTATTGCGAATACAAAAATATCGGGTTTACTTCAATACCTACCGAGGTATTAACAGAAAAGTAACTAAGGAAAGGAAAAATTCGATGGTAGCTACACTCGGTTCAGATTTCATTTACGCCCGATATAAACAAACCGCTCGGTAAGGATTTGTATTTCTATTGGCCAATCGGTGGCATTATACCGTCACAGCCAACAGCACTGCTTGTTCCATAGTCGAATACACGCGCGTTTGTTTGAATCAGACGCAAATTAAATCTGAATCAAGTTTAGTAGTCCATGAAATTCATTGCAGAAGTGACAGTAGTTGTCAAAATAAGTTATTAGTTTTTTTTTATTTGAACGTAAAAAGATTGTATTGTTTTTATTTGATCGTAAAATGGCCGAATTAAGTGAAAGAGAGAGAATAGAAATATTAATGATGATTGGGTATGGGGAGAGGAAAAGGACGCATCAAGAAGTTTGTGACCTTTTAACATTGTTCATCCGAATACACAAATATCCCGTTCAGTAGTGACGAAAATTTTGCGAAGGTACGACACAAGTGGAACAGTTAGCAATTTACCAAAAAGTGGACGGTTAAAAAGTGCAATTAATGAAGGTGTAGCTCAAAATGGTGCTATATCTTTGGAAGAAAATCCTCACTTATCAACTACCGACCTCGCCAATATGCATGGAATTAGCCGTCGTTCAGTAGGAAGGATATTAAGGCGAGAAAAATATCATCCATACAAAATTCGCCTCGTTCAAGAACTCTCCCAAGACGATTTCGACAGACGTTTGCAATTTTGTGAAACGATGATGGATATTTGTAACCGTGATAATAATTTTATAAGAAATGTGGTGTTTTCAGGCGAGGCTACATTTTGTTTAAATGGTACGGTTAATCGACATAACTGCCGCTAATGGTCGCAAAGTAATCCTAATTGGGTTCAAGAGGCTCATACACAACATCCCCAAAAATTGAACGTTTGGGCCGGCATTTATAACAGAATCATGGGACCCTTCTTCCTATAAGAAACTTTAAACGGAGATAGGTATTTACAGCTCTTGGAGGCACAAGTTATTCCTGCATTGGAGGTAAATGGACAATTACCAAATAATATCTGGTTTCAGCAGGATGGAGCACCACCCAATTACGCTCGTATTGTTCGAGATCATTAATTAATATCTCGGTAGGTATTGAAGTAAACAATATCAAACCCGATATTTTTGTATTCGCAATAAAATGTTTCATCAGAAACTAAAATACTATACAGGGTGTTTCATTGCAAATTTTAAAATCGACATTACTTCCGGTAAAACAGGAAGTTCAAAATTGTAAAAAAATGGGAAACAAATAGGCAATCTACTGCAGTATTCACCTTCCAAATTTCATTTGTTATTCATTCCAGAGATATTTGCTTGGTTCCACACATTTGCCTATCACTGTATAAGTAATGTATTGTATATTGTGTTCATAGACCTACGAATTAATAGCTCTGTGATTGTGTTATACTTATCTTGGTTGCTCTAATGTTAGGAAGTTTTCGTATCCATTTAAGTTGAACATTCACATTCGTTTTAGTTCAAATCCGTCGAGAATTTTGGAATTACTTCTGGTTCTTGTTCAGAAAAATACATAAATGAATTTTTAGTGGGAATAAGGTGTCAAACTTATCTGGAAAAAAAATTCCCCAAATTTCTGTTAATAACTGTAACAAAATATTTTTTGTGGTAAAATCTTATAGAATATAGAATAGGTTGCCTCTATAACATTTCAACAGTCATATTTTCAAAATTGTAATTATACTACTGAAAAATATAATCGAGGTTATTCTGTTTGGACGTTTTTCAATTAAGTGCGTATATATTTAAAAAAACGATTCCGATTTTTTAATCATTTTTCCCTGTAGTAGATTCTTCCATTGGGTTCAATTATACAATTTTTATAAACATTATAAACGTTTTTATTTGACTGAAATAACTTACAATAGTTATTTACAAAACAGCGATGACTATACGCTTCGATCTGTCGATTCAACTGAGCTCTACTCCGCCCGAGCCGTCCTCCCTCGAACTCATTTCTTTATCATCAAGGCATTTTCTGGAATGCCTTTCTTGTTGCTCTTGTTTATTTGACTAGTTTCTAACCTGGTTCGCAACTTTAGTTTTTATTTAGGGTGATTAATTTCTCAGAAGTTTCTTATTTTGACAGCCAAAGATAAAGTGTTAGAACAATGTCCCTCACTTAATTCTGATCATCCCGATCAAAATAATCTTCTCCAAAATCGGAAGCTAATCGATCTAAATGAATCACCTTCATCTTAGCTCTCGGATTCCGTCGAATACGATATCTTGTGTGACCATCCCATGCTGGTATGAGCTTTGTAGACTTGCCTCTGCTCCTCTGGGGGTTGTATAGTTGTATATAGCCAGACATTGTCTCTCTCTCTTGGACTCCGACTGAATTTGACGGTTCTTCTGGTGAGCCAAAGGCCAAATCAAAAGGTAATCTCGTCTTCTTTCCGAATACTACTCTAGCTGGGGTCAACGAGTCAGCGATAAACAAACAGTAATAGGGGAATACGCTCATCCCAATCACGACCTTGGATAGATGTTGTTCCCAGGTCCTGTTGAATCTTTCCATCATTCCGTCCAATTGTAGATGTAACGGTGTGTTTCTCGTTTTCTTGATTCCCAACATCGTACAGACCTTCTAGAATACGTTGGATTCAAAGTTACGCCCTTGGTCTAAATGTAACTCCAACGGGACACAAAACTTCCTGAATAGCTGTTCCACCAACACCTTCGTAAACGTAGTTGCCTCTTGATTAGGTATAGCATATGCCTCAGGCCATTTGTTTAAGTAATCGATTGCGACTACAAGGTATTTGTTCTCCCTCTCGGACTCTCTCACTTTGTATTGCTGTATTCTGCCCTTTGAAGTAATTTATCCAGTAATACCGTTGGCGAAATTTGTTGAAAGTTTTATTCATGCACAGATTACCTCCGGTAATACTATGATGTATTTCAGTCAGGACAGCGGGTACCTTTTCTTGAACAACCAATGAGTCGGATACATTGTTCCATTGTCCAGTCTTCATTCAAGTGCACGCAAATTTGTCGGATGGATATACCCGCTTGCTGTTCCGTCTGCAAGCAATGTCCGCATTCTGCTCTTCAGGGTCTTCTCGACAAGGCATCGGCATTATTATCTCTTCACCACCTTGTACCTGGGATAGGGCGCCCCCAAACTTGTGCTGGTGAAGGAGACGCTAGGATTGGGCTGAAACATAGTGTCGCCTTCAGTCGTCTTAATGATGTTTCACAATCCTCATTCCAACGGAAGGTCTCTTTTTTCAGTGGTGGCAAATCCCTCAAAAAAATCGCCTGTAGTTTCTCTCAGGACCGGCCATTCACGAACGACTCTATCTTGTCTTCGTTTGTACGGATTCCTCACTCAGAAACTATGTAGCCCAAAAACTCCACTTCTTTTCGAAACATTTCTTAGGGTTGAGTCTTATGTTGGCACTCTTAATTCTAGAAATACTTCGCCGAGGCATTCAAATGGTCATCGAGTGTGTGACGCATGACCAAAATGCGGACGAGGTATACTAAGCATGTGAAGCGGCTCAATACATACTCCAATAATCTTTCGAATGTCGTGAATTAAAACAGCCCTCTACTTTTGAGAAATCCTGTCTTTTCTCTTTCGCTTTCCAACCTGCCAATATCACTCTTTAGTGGAGAACCAACGGGAGAGTGGATCGCGTACTTCGTCACATCCTGCATTTTTTTGTAATCCACATAAAATCGGTTAGTTCTAACTGTCTTTTTACTAAAACAACGGGGGTAGACCATGGGCTGATGGACTGCTTAATAATTCTATTGTGTAACATGTACTAGACATTTTCCTCGACTGCCTGTTGTTGCCCCAATGGTAGTCGCCTAGGTGGTGTTCTTGTGAATGGAGCCTTTCCGGTATCCATTCTGTGCTGGATGATGTTTGTGCAAGCGGTAACAACATGTTGACTGTTAAATAAATTGCTTGGTCTTCTGGTCTTCCTCTGGTGTAAGGTGGATGAAATTGTCGATAAACTGTTTTAGAAACTCTTTTATCGGGACCAGTTCCCTTCGTCCATGTCTGGTAAACCTTCACAATTTGAGCATCGTGTCTACTGGGTTGAAACAAGCCATTTCTTGACCATTGGTAATTCGGATGGCGTTGTTGGACATATTCAGAACTCTAATTGGTATGTGTCGTCCGGTTTTAACTAAAGGCCGTCCAACCAAGTAGCCATAAGTTATGTGTACGGGCTCTACCAGTCCAACGCAGCTACCAGTACTGCTTTCTAGCTGCCCATGAATAAAGCTGGGTTGACATGGGTTATGAACCACGAATTGAGCCACGCTTGCATGGACCAGGTGCCATGTAACCATCTCAATTCGTGAAATACAAAGCATTTGTTTATTTCACGAACGGCAAAAATTAAGTTAGTGAAAATACCAAATGTGTTTGATTTTTGACGGTCCTGAGTAAACCACGAAGACAGATCCATGTGTCATGATGATATACTTATAAATTTAAATACGATATAGCATCCAACACCTCTTAAGTAATTTTTATTATGATTACTTTGGGGTCTCTAATCGAAAGTCTAAACTTTTAAAAGAGTTGCCAGTGGCTAAATTTCGAAATGTTATTTCAAGTTATATTTTAGCCGGCATGCCTTCTCTCGTATTACTTGCATTCTTGGGCTTATATGTTCTAATAAATACTGAAAATAATGTCCAGGCATTCTCAGTATATTTTTATAATTTTCAGAATAATCGGAAAGCTCCTTAGTTGAATAGTTGAATGTTGTTAATTAACCGGATTTCGGATGACCTCAAAACTCTGGACCTGACAATGGTCGGCGCCGGTGTCAAAGGTGAATGTGATTGCTCGGCTATTGATGGTGCCTTTGATGGCTAAGCTTGATGGATACTGTCCTGGGAACTGGTGGAGTGTAAGTTAGCATTCACGCCCTTATGCTGACTGATCGGAGTTTCCCTGGTTGGTGAGGTTGTTTTGTTGGCTACCACTGGTTGGTGACCATTCAGGTCTTACTCTACAATTACGTTGAAAGTGCCCTGCCCGTCCCTGTTCCTCTGGCGTCAGTTCTTTGCGACCGTTCAGTAGTTTGTGTATTCCGGTCAGCATTACCTGAAGAGATGGTTCTGGTTCTTCCTGACTGAAGGAATCTGCTCGTACCCTCAGCTTGGACATGTTTTTTGAAGGCCTCTACTTCCAAATCCCGGAGCAAAGCTTCATTGCTCCTCTTCATGCCACTAAGTCTTAGATTTCTTTGAACTTCAAAATCTATTTATAAACCTCTGGGTGGCCAATTGATTTTTAGTTTCCTTTAGATTTATGAGTTTTTCCACTTTGTTGCACCTGGTATGATTGGGTCAAGGATTATTTGTCATATCTCTGACCTAGAACTGCAATGATGTTGTCGAAGCTACCTTGTTCATCGACAGGAATGCTTTAGAGAAGTTCTAATGCTCGACCTCTTAAATTACAACAGACGTCGATTTTTCTTGGCTATCACATTCATTGCTTCAAATTGCCTTTTGTACATAGGCCAAGTTTAACTACCATCAGTTGTGGGTGGTTTGTTAAAGGGACCTTTGGTACTTACGATGTTCTGATGGTACTGTATAAAAATTGAAGCCTTTTTGACTAACCTTATGATTTAGTTGGTAAAAAGGAACCGTAGAATTATTGTAGTTGGAGTTGTTTCTTCGGTAGGTTCTCTGAACTAATTCGCGTGTCAGTGATCCTAGACTACCTTGTCCATTGTCTGGGTGAATTTGTAGACATATGCAATACCCAAGGCAATATATTTTGTTAACACTGTCAACTTCCGTTAGCTTCGTGCTTCAAAACTCCTAACGATTCAGTTATTTTTAAAATGCTTTCGAGTTAAACCCCGTTAAATTAACTCATATTTCTTAACTTATAATTTTACATTTGAGTAATTACTTAATCCAAAAAGCTTTGTTTACATATGTACTTTATACAGGTTCCCATCTCACAGCATTTATTGTAGGTTAGGAAAGGTTTTTTTCTCGTTCATTTGTCGATTAGATGTTTCGCGGTAAAACCACGGTACTTACAAAAGAACGATGACTAATACTACTCGGCTGATCGTTTCGATCTGTCGATTTAACTCTACTACGCCCGGGGCGTATTCCCGTTCTCTTCTTGTACACTAATCGCCTTCGAGATGCTTCTCTTTCTGTTCTGTCACATTAATCGTTTATAATTGCTGCTTCCGGAATGAAGTCGAACTCATTTCTTTATTTATATTTTTTTTATAGTTGTTGGCAAGTTTAGTTTTTATTTAGGATGAGTAATTTCTTGAAGGTTTCTTACTTTGGCAGCGTAAAATGAAATGTTCTAACAATAGTTAAGAATTAAAAGTAAAATTTAGGAAATATATTAACATAGATATAAGTGATGCTACTTAAGCTACATAGGGAGTGTTTAGTGTTAGTTATATCCTGATTACAGCTCTATTTCTCCCTATGTTTTCAATTTTAATAATTTATACTAAAAAAGTAAAGAAGTGATTAGTGTACGTGTAGATAATTACGATAAGTTCATACCGGAAGTACAAAGGGCCGTCAGTGTATACAGCACATTAAATTCTGGCTACACTTGAAGAGAAGAAGTTGTCTAGAGCAACAGAAAACAAATTCAGGGATAAGGCAAGGTGACATGCTTAAACCGTTCCTATTCAACCTGGTTATGGACAAAATAATAGAAAAAGTGAAAACACTAAAGGTTACAAAATAGGTGTTGGTATTCAACAAAGAAGGCAACCTACACAGAATGCTATATGCCTTTAACTAGATTGCCAAAGAAGTATATCAAAACAAAATACGATATGACTAATTTTATCTAAGGAGACAATAAGGTGCAAACAAGAGATTGAGGGTAAAATCATAAATAGTTCAAATACCTGGGAGTAGATATAACAAGTGATTAAGACATTCTTCAAGAAATGAAGTAAGACTCGTTAAGAAATCTAAGTAGTAAGGAGAATAAAACAGGCAATAAAAAAACATGTCAGATGAAAACATTCAGATCTATAGAAAGAAAGACGAGACACGACTGAGTAAGAAACAAAGACATCAGGCATAAATTCAATATCCAAGATATAGTAAAGCGGTGATCAGAAAGAAGATCAGAAATGGAAGAATACAGATTAGCAAACATTGTAAGAGATGGAAAACAAAGGGAAATGCCACCAGAAGCTGGACGACCACCAAAGGTATTCTCATACCTCCTCTCGGATAGCTGGTCACCGGAATCTCAATTAAGATTGAATATTACCCATGGCCCTAATGTATGAATGCGTTTTAACACCTAAAATTCTTGTATTTGATTCTGATAACAATAATTATTTTATTATTAACATGTATATTTATATTTACAAAATAACTACAACATGAATAACTGAATTTGATATATATTGATCAGATTCATAGTTCTAAAACTTATAACCCCTAACATTAACTGGTTTTTCAATCTCCATATTCCTCACATCAGCTCCGTGAGATAATAATGCAATGAATTTGTTGGGAATTCCTGAAGAAATGTTGACTTCATACTGCAAACACCATTGAATTAGTTCCATACATTTCTGGATGTTGCCTTGACGAACTGGAAAGATGATAAAAGAAAATCAAATAAAGAAAATATATAGATAGTAATATAAATAATTAGATTTAACAAGAATTCTATTTTGATAAATAAAGAATTTATTAACTATTTTCTCATCACAAATAAAACCAACACAACAGTTTTGGACCTTGTGTATCCTTGCTTTATATTCAACATCAAAAGCAAAGTTATAAACGAAGTTACAAGAATTGAAGTGAGCTAGGACAAAATTATCATATATATATTTATTTTTTATTTTGTTTTACAAATTACTACAATTACACAAAACATGCAACATATTTCATGGAAGCATCTAATATTGTTGCATTTGTATCAGTTGATTGCTTTTGTAGTTCATAGGTAAAATTGTAATTCAAAAAAATGGGTGTGACTAAGAATAATAATATATAGAAACAAAAAATACTAATATTAGCAAAATAATTGTGCAAACCTTGCGGGATCCTTTGAAAAAGATGGAAACTCAAGCAAGGATTTTTCGCCCTACTGTTTTCGCACCCCAGATTAGAACACAACGAACGTTTCTTCGACATTCTTCTAATATTTATTTAGATGAACAAACACTTATTCAATATCTACACTTGATTTAAATAAATATTAAATATGTATTTTAAGATTTTACAATATAAAAACTGTAAAGATATGCAGTTTTGTTAACTGTCAATAAAAAACTAGTGGTTTGACGCAACTTGCAACTATTAAATATTTCATATGATCTTTTTTTCAATATTAACGGAATATGTTAATGCAAATAATGAAAATGGTACATAAAATTGATACATCAAATTATTTAATAACAACATATACTTAAAAACCAAAAAAAAATATATCTGTTCTTGGGTCTTGAACCCGGGAACATGGTATTAATGGCCGGGCGCCATAAGCGCTCGGCTACCGCTTCAACTATGTGGTATTTCAATAATATTGTATATACGTGACACATTAACTGAAATACCAGCGCCTCTATCGAGTGGGTAACATACCTTTATGTATA
This sequence comes from Octodonta nipae, assembly GCA_034190945.1. Classification (NCBI taxonomy): domain Eukaryota; kingdom Metazoa; phylum Arthropoda; class Insecta; order Coleoptera; family Chrysomelidae; genus Octodonta; species Octodonta nipae. The sequence goes on from CM067217.1 coordinate 108,460,265, forward strand.
CAAAGGACATTCTCTCCATAAGACGTGCGCTTCTATAAGAGTCTATATTGGTTGCTTTAATGCAGATCTCCCGCATCGCGAAGGACAAGATGTACATTTTGACTAACATGGAGTTAATAAGTTTTAAATAGGAAACACATAGTTTGTTGTGCTTAACCAGTTGTATGCAAAAAGACGATATAGATTTGATGAGATAAACTTTTTGAGCTTACTAAATTTGTTTTAAAATTTAACTGACAGTACTATTCTACATTTTTTCGCTAAATATTTCATATTTTTGAAATAAAAAACTTAACATAACTTTGCTTTATTTATTCTAACCCAAAAATATTTTACAGGACTTAATTTATGTTAAGTCCTCTAAAATATATTTTTTCTAAGATGGAAACCATGATAAGTCACTTAGAAAAAAGTAACATATTTATGAAAATTAAGAGTTCGACAGTTTATTACATCATCAAATAAGTTATTGATATGCCAATGATTAAAAACATAGGTTTAAAAATAACTTAGAAATCACTGCAAAAAATATCTTTCGAATCGTTTTTTTTTTCAAAACTTTTGAGACTAGTTTGCTTCTAGGGAACAGATATATGTTTGAAGTTAATTTTAGTTAGAACATTTGCACATATCACATTATGATTGTTTTGTCCTATTGACAAAGAACAAATGTCTATTGTGTAAAGAGAAACTTCTTTTTTTGTTCCATGGTTTTTCATTTCATAAAACATAATGTGGAAGGAGCCAAATGTATCACCTTACAGTTACAGATACATAATATGTAGTGCTTGCCTGAAGTCTCTATTGTCAGGGTGTGAAAACTGTTAATGAAACTGTTCCAGTTCAGCCAACCAGGCCCAAGACCAGAAGTTAGTCCATCTTAGGTGGTTTCATACTTGACTGACCTTTAGGGGTGTAGGAGGTGTGTATATCTTGTTCCCACAAGAAGACCACTACATTAAAAAATGGCATATTGGCACCAAGAGCAGGCAAATCACCACAATTTCATGTTAAATTTCAATAATTTCTCACATAATATTTATTGTTTCAGGGTTAACATAAACTTAGTAGTAAGATTGTGACATTAATTAACACTAAAATAAATTTGTATCTTTTACCTGAAAAAATAATATTTATGTAAAAATGTATATTAATTTATATTAGAAGACGCGAAATGTAAGACTGACATCTAGGATTTTCTCCCTTCTTCTCCTAGGACAGAATGTCACAATAAAATTTTCAGGTTACTTCACCTGTCAGAGATATTGAATACTCTCTTCAAGGTGTCATTCCTTTGTATGCAAGACAATATACATTATATATTATATATAACATATATTATTTCTGGTCAGGAAAACTTCATCAGTTATTCAAGAGGACATTCAATTGTGGGAAGCGCAACTGATGAAGGTTCCCTGACCAGAAACAATATGTTATATATAATACATAATGTATATTGTCTTGCATACAAAGGAATGACACCTCAAAGAGAGTAATTTATATTAGTTGATATTTGACAGATAAATTAATCATAAACTAAGAAATTGATTTTAGTGGGTTAAAAGTACTTACTCTGATAATTTAATAATGCCATGAGAACTCCTGTGTATGGTAATTTCATTTCATTTTTTAACAGGATTTCTAATAATCTATATACAACTTCAGTTCTATGATTGTGTAGGGAAATAATTACAACATACTGTATTTTATTAATTACTGCTTGTCTAAGTGTTCTGTTTGTTTCCATCATATCTAAGGCAAATTTTTGATCAGTAAACCATTCACTTAATATAGAGGCTTGCCATATGTTTGACAACAGAAAAAAGTCACCATGCTTTGAAGACAAATCTGTTGCAAATTTTGTTATGTTTATTAAAACAGCCTCACTTCTCCTTTTTACAGCCTCGATTATTAATAATTTTAATGTTAATTTTATGGTTCTTCTAAGAAAGCAATCATCATCATACACTTCTCCAAATAATTTGAGTGACTCAGTAATATTCCCTTTAACCCATATTGCTTCAGCTAAATAATGTTTGAAGTTTGCATGTTCCTTCAACAATTGTGGTTGATGTTCTTTGCAGATATCTTCAATTTGAATAATCAATACTTTATTTCCCTTTTGGGCACATACTCTCAGAGCTAAAATTATATGAGATACAGATGGCAATATTTTATAATATACACACTGTTGCATTAGTTCAAGAATTTCTTCATTGTCTTCCACTTGCTCAGCCTCTTGAAATAAATTATCAACTTGTTTCAAACAAAATGTTTTGATTAGAGGTTTGTGCCTTTTTATTTCAATTCGATTGTGTAAAACAACACTGTCTGTTTTTTTTTGTGCTTCCTTACTCCATTTACCCAGTTTAGTTTGAATAAGTTGTGTTGTAAACTTATCTAGTGGATTACACTCAATTAATTTTGCTAAACAATAATTATGTGACTGAAGTACAACATAAATTTGTTTTAAAGATAGGTAATATTGAGGAAGTAATTTTGAAGAACGTAGAGCCATTTCCACATTATACCTTTTAATAAATAAAAATATATATTTTCCATTTTATTTCATGATTCCTTTTTTTGGGACTTTTTCGCTCACAGCAGTTACCATTGTGGTCACCATATACCAAATATTAATAAGTACCACAAATCACAGATCATACAATAAAGACCACAAATTATGAACCACAGATCATACAATAAAGAGTCACATCCCATGATACAACAAATATAAATATATGATGTTACCGTCAAAGTGAAATCTTAGTCAAAGTATACTATATCATACTTTGACGCCCTAAGTTTTAAAGTGTGAAAATTTGAATTCTATAGATTTACTAGTAAAAGTTTTATATTAATAAACACTTATATTATGAGTATAAATTATCTAATTTATCATTAGTCATGTATAGTATACTGAATATAATGAGTATTTATTTATTTTTCATGTTTATTAATCATAAAAAGAACTCTACTACCAACGAATATAGAACCTTATAGAAGGACACGCCTTAAGTAAAATATGTCCCTTGTTTACATGTTAGTATGTTACCCACGCGATGGGGGCGCTGGTAGTTCAGTTAATGTGTCATGTATATACAATATTATTGAAATACCAAACAGTAAAAGCGGTAGCCGAGCACTTAAAGCGTCCGGTCACTAATTTGATGTTCCTGGGTTCAAGACCCAAGAACAGATTTTTTTTTGGTTTTTAAACATATGTCTTTATTAATTAATTTGATGAATCAATTTTATGTACCACTTTCATTATTTGCATTTAACATATTCCGTTAATATTGACAAAAAATCATATGAAGTATTTAATAATTGCAAGTTGGTAGTCTTTTAATGCGAGGGCAAAAATCGCGCCAAACCAATAGTTTTTTATTGGCAGGTAACAAAACTGTATATCATTACAGTTTATATATTGTAAAATCTTATAATAGAGATTTAATATTTATTTAATTCAATTATAGATATTGAATAAGTGTTTGTTCATCTAAATAAATATTAGAAGAAATCTATCTACACTTGAATTAAGTAAATATTAAATCTCTATTTTAAGCTTTTACAATATATAAACTGTAATGATATGCAGTTTTGTTACCTGCCAATAAAAAACTAATGGTTTGGCGCGATTTTTGCGCTCGCATTAAAAGACTACCAACTTGCAACTATTAAATACTTCATATGATCTTTTTGTCAATATTAACGGATTATGTTAATGCAAATAATGAAAGTGGTAGATAAAATTGATTCATCAAATTAATTAATAAAGACATATGTTTAAAAACATCTGTTCTTGGGTCTTGTACCCAGGAACATCAGATTAGTGACCGGACGCTTTAAGCGCTCGGCTACCGCTTCTACTGTTTGGTATTTCAAAAATATTCTATATAAATGACACATTAACTGAACTACCAGCGCCCCCATCGCGTGGGTAACATACTAACATGTAAACAGAGGACATTCTCTCCATAAGACGTGCGCTTCTATAAGAGTCTATATTCGTTGCTACTACTAATTGCATTGTTGTCTTATATGTCTCTATGAATTGTAATACTTTCGTCAGGTGACAATTCTGATAACCTCAAAATATTTCACTAAGTTAACAACATACAGGAAAATAAAAATTTTAATAATTTTGTATAAATGCACAATGTGGAACATTTGAAAAACAAACTTATTATTCTGGAGATTATTTGAAAAGTATTAAAGGTAAAATTAATGTTACACTATCTATATTTTATATTTCTTTTAGCTATATCCATTATTTTTGTAATACAGATGTCCAATCCAACCTTTATGAAAAGTATCAAGAGGAATGAAGAATTTATAATTTCAAAATATTGCAATATACCTATATGCTAAAATATTATTCGGTGTTTTTATGGGATAGTAACCAAAGTAGAAAAACTTCACCAAATTGTGGCAAAACAGCCTGGAAGACTGTAATGAATCAATCATAGAAATTAATAGATCAAGAAATAGAAGTATACTTAGATCTGGACAGTATTGAAGAAGTGAAATTTGTTAATACCAGAAAATGCATGTTAGATTGCCAGCAGAAAAAGTCTATTGTAATAAAATCTCCAACTATTATTTATTAAAATGATGTGTTGGGAGAGTTTTGATGGTCAATATTCAATTTTCTTTGTGTATGATATATCAAAGGTTTTTTTATTAATTGCATAAAGAAGACAACTATGAATTCATTAAGAATTTACAAACATTTTTAGAAATAATGTTCAGAAATGAAGATTAGAAGTAATATAATAGGTAATAACTTTATAATAATACAATACATTTGAAATATTTTATTTTGTTTTTAAGAGACAAATATATTAATATTACATTTATCTGGGGTTGACATTATTAAGAAGGTACAATATCATTGCTTTTGGAATCAGTATTGTTTTCCATATATTCTGGGTCTGTAAATTTTAAACAGGGATAACAAATGGGGTGACAAATCATTTGTGCTATATTATCTCCATGCTTAAATTGACACTCCACATCTGAATGATTATACAATATAATTCCCAAGTTGCCTCAATAATCTTCATCAATAACTCCACCACCAATTTCAATACCAAATTTCTGAGAGTTGGTTTCAATACTTGAAATCCTTCCATAACAGCCCTGTGGTAAACAAATACCAAGATCCAACATTACCAGAAGTCTGTCCTTTGCCTTTATTGTAATGTCAATAGGAGTTCTTAATAAAAATCCAGCTGAGTGTGATTTTTCAATATTGAAAGCAAGTTCAGAAAATTTCCAATATTTTAAAACATTGGTGTATTCTTTTAGTGTGACATTGGTATTCTCTACTTGTGTATATGCCATTTTCACAGAAAAATGAGTGTGCTGTTTAATATCCTTGATTAGAATAACATGAAATTGTTATTGATGAAAATATTTATTAAATTTGTAGATATCACCCCACCCATATTACACATCATACCCTCTCTCTAAATTATATAATATAAGCATCCACTGGTTTATTTGTCATTTTTCTAGATCCCACATAACAAGTTTGTAGCACATAAATTTGAGGTTGCTGATACAAAAATAATTCAGATTTTTGCTTGAAATTACTAAAAATAAATATTTAACAGTTTTAAAGTAAAAACATTACCTTAAATAATAACATTTAAACATAATAAAAAATTGTAAGTTTTACACAAAGTAATTTTTAATTAATGACCTGAAATGCCATTTACTAGAGGGCAAATTAGTGATATTAAAATGATAGTTAAAGAAACTATAAGTGAATTATTTAATGATGAAAAATTTACCACCTTTATTTGTAGTCAAAAGGAACCAAAATTTGACGTTGAGCAAATCAAACAACAAATGGATGAAATAATGCAAGAATTAAAAGCTTAAAAACAGATTAATGAACAGTTCAAGTGTAAAATAGAAAAATTGAATCAGCACATAAAAAGAAATTCCATTAGATTATGTGGTTTATGAGAAACTTGCCTGATAAAATTATATGGATATTGAAAAACAAGCTAGGAATAAATGTTACAGAAAGTGATTTTCAAAATTGTTTGAGAATTGGATCAAGTCAAAATGGTAAACAGAGACCAGTACTTGTTACAACAATCCAACACACGACCAAATTAGAAATCTTACAAAATAGAAAAAAATTAAGAGGATCTTCTATAGTAATATTTGAAGATATGACCATAGCCAAATATATCTTGCTCAAGGAGAAAAAAACAAAACTGGGTAAAAAGAATGTATGGTACTGTGGGTGTCACATAAAGGCTAATATTCGAGGTACAATACATACTATAGAAACTTTGGAAGATTTTGATAATCTAACACATTGATTTTTTATTTTCTTTTTTGTTTAATAACTGATTAATATTGTTTAACATTTATAGTTGGAACTTCATAACAATAATAAAGGTATAAACAAGTATTTTTTGTCTGTCATTAAATGAATTGGACATAATAATTGAATATATTTGTTATTTGAATTGTTTTCAATATTCAGAGAGAAAATAAAATTTGAAAAACGTATTAATTTTGTATCATAAGAAGGTTTATTAAATCGAAAATATAAAATTGAAAAATTGCATTGTTTATTTACATTTATCACAATATTCTTGAATGGTGTAAATCAATAAGTGAATTTCATTTAATGAATCAGTCATGATAATTAAATATTTTTGTTATTTGAAATGTTTCCCAATATTCAGGGAGGGAATAAAATTTGATAAACTCATTACTTTTGTATGATGCAGTTTATAAAATTGACAAGATACATAAAATATAAAATTAAAAAATGTAGTTATTTACATTTAATGCAAAAACAGGAACACATTTCTTCAAGTGATTTAAAAAATATTTTTTGAATCTTTTAAAATAAAACTAAATGTTTTTAAATTTTTTATTTTATTGTTACACAAATAAGTTTATTATATATATATATATATATATATATATATATTAAAATGATATGATTCTATAAAAACTTATTCAGATTTCTGATATGTGTTTTTTTGGGTTTGATAAGAAGATCCAAAACCATCGCAACCGCGCTCACTATTGTTTTCCATGGCTGCTATGTCTGTAAATTGCAAACTGGGGTAAAAAATAGGATGACATATTAATTGAGCTATAACGTCTCCACGTTTAAATTGACGTTCCGCATTTGAATGATTATATAATAAAATTCCCAAGTTGCCTTGATAATCTTCATCAATAACTCCACCACCAATTTCGATACCAAATTTTCGAGAATTTGTTTCGATACTTGATATCCTTCCATAACACCCCCGTGGTAAACAGATACCGAGATCTAACGTTACCAAAAATCTGTCCTTTGCCTTCAATATAATATCAATAGGAGTTCTTAATAAAAATCCAATGGAATATGATTTTATGGGTTTTTCAATATCGTATGCCTTATCGGATAATTTCCAATATTTCAAAACATTAGTATATTCTCTTGATATGGCATCAATTTTTTCTATTTGTGGGGATGTCATTTTCTCAAAAATAAACGGAGCTATTTGATCTCCTTGATGGAAGTAACAATCTGTACTGGAAAAATTATAGATTACAACCTTTATTGTGTCTTCTTATCAATATAACAACTGTAAATTTCGATACCACAGCGTAGTGATAAACCCGATTTGGAAGCAAATCGTCCACAATAATTATGGGGTAGTTCACACTGAAGTGCTAAGTCAACTACCATATATTCTCCCACTTGAAGATAACAACTAATGGGAGCTCGTAAATCTATTCCCGCTGCTCTAGATGTAGCTTGCAGCGGTTTATAATCTGAATACAATATCAACTGAATTGCAGTTGTCATTTTTATAAACAAATACTACAGTATGTTGCCAGGCTTGAAGATAACAGCTAGTGGGAACTGATAAATAAATTCCCGCTGACCTAGATGAGGTTGTAATAGTTTATAATATGAATACTTTAAGTTGTTATAAACATAGTAGACACCGTTATATATATATATATATATATATATATATATATATATATATATCGCCCATTATTATCCATCCCCCCTTATATAAATATATATATATATATATATATATATATATATATATAAGTTTTCTTCTTTAAATTTAAGTTTTATATCCAACGTTTATAACTTTTGTTATATACAAATTTTGATATCATATATTCATACCGAAACACATTTTGGACAATTCACATTTATTGCCGGTTCTTCTTCAGAATCAAATGTTTGAGAAATTTCTAGAAATAAAACGAAAAAGATTTAATTAAAATTAAAAACTTAATAAGTTTTAGGGACAGGAAAGCGTTTCGTTAAAAAGTGTCTTACACCCATTAGAGTAATTTATAATTGGGTGATCCAATATGCCAGTCACTAGAAGGCAAACTAGTGACATTAAAATGATAACTATAGACACCTTAAACGAATTATTTAATGATGAAAAATTTATCCTTTCAATTTCCAGTCGAGTTGGACAAAATATCAGCGATCAAATAATGAATCAGATAATGGAAGTGGTGGACAGTCAAAAAAACATGAATGCCCATTTGGTGCATGAAATAGCAAAATTAAATCAGAACATTAAAAGAAAAATACACGGTATGAAAGAAGACTTGGTTGATAAAATTGTTCAAATGTTTAAAGACAATCTAAAGGTAAATGTTACACAAGAAGGTGTCGAAATCTGTTATAAAATTGAAACATATCACAATGGTAAACCGGGACAAGAAACGAAAATGGAAATTTTACAAAATAGAAAAAACCCTAAAGAAAGTTTCATAACAGTCGGTGACATGGTGACTTTTGAACATCTCTTGCTTAAAAAGGCAAACAAAAAGGCGACTAAGGCGAAAGTATGGCATTATGGGCTAAAAATATTATTTGCACTTTTTGAATAAACAATAATTTAACTAATTGAGTATCACTATTTGACATGCATCTAAAACTTTCCTTAAATATATAAATTTATAAATTTAATTTTAAATGAGTATAGTAATTATGCTTTCAAACAAAGCTAAACAGCTAGTAATTTCTTTATATATATTTTTAAATTGAATATGAAACTTATTCAATTAATAATTGTTTATTTTGGTAATAATTCCCAAGTTAAATATATGTACCACATACATAATTTCTAAATTAAATATTATAACTAATTTTTGTTGTAATTCTTTTTTAAACACCTTACTTACTACCTACATAATTATAAATATATAATAATAAATTTAGCTAAAAAATAAACAAATTGTGTTGAGTGTAAGGAATTATTAAATAAAATTCTAAGTTTTAAAAATTATTATTTATTTTAACCAAACATTGTATTATTTAACAAAATTATACAATATGTCATAAGTTGTTTTATCCACAGGAACTTTTGCTTTTTCAAATATTTTTTTAACAATTGTATTCGGATCCTTTTCAAATTCTTCAAAATTTTGTATTACCAATTAATCGGTTTTAAATTCATTATAATAATATTTTAAAGCTTTATGCGTTCTTATCATTCGAAAAGCCAACTTAATACGTGGCTTGTCTGTTATTAATCCATCTATAGTCTTTTTTACCGATAGCTCCTCATTCAGCAACAAAACAGCACCCTCTATTTCGATATCGTGATTTAAATGTGATTTTTGACTTATAAATTTTAAATCGGCCCATTGTTCCGTTAATTCTACCAAAACCGGTACCATATCCATTTTAATGTTTTTGCAAATTTCATCAACTTCTTTTCTTGTTGCCCACCAATCTTTATCTTTATGCATAACAATACCTATGGTTCTAAACTGTGGATTGCATTTATAATGGTTGTTATCAATCCATTCGTCAAAATTGTATGTTTTGATGATAGCAAAAGCACATCATCACCTTTATATGTATAGGTTACGATTTCTTGTAGAAGTTCATCTGGTTTGTTGGAAAACGACACACTACTTGAAGAGAAATTATTTAAATAATTGAAAAATTTTTGCAATGGTTCAGTATAAATGATCAATTTCGGTCCGGTTAATTTAACCACACTATTTTTTATTTCCTAGATTAATAAATTTACATCACCAGGGGGAAAAATGTGAAAACGGTGTTAACACCTTTTAATTTTTCTGTTACACAATACCGTCTGTTAAAAAGAGATATATTAATATAATCTTCTTTGGGCATGTTGTTAAGGAACCCCGTGAATTTCATGTTTTTTTATGGTTTTATCTTTTCTGGTAACAAAACACTAATTATATGTCATGGATACCAGGCTTTTATAGTATTTACCCACCCCACTCGTCAAATATAAGAATGGTCACGTGATCGATATCCCAAATAACGAATCTAAATTTACATTTAAATGTCGAATGAGAAATGTGCAATTTACCCCCGCGCTTCTAAATAATTTGATATAAATAAACCATCGTAAATATATTTCTCCAGACCTAAACATTGGTGATTTACAGTTAGAAAACCTTAGTGATTTAGATCTTGTTAACATACCATCGACGATTTTGAAAGAGTATATAAAAGACAATGTTGGTGCCACAGAATTGCAAAGTATATGGCACAAATTGCCTCCAGAATGTACTCAAGATTATTACATTCAAATCCTATTGCCCTGTTTTGTTCACCGTAATCAGTTTGGAACCGAATTTGACAAACCGCCGACTTCACAAAAAAAAATGTTGCGCTTGTAAAGAAAGTAAGGATGGGATAAAAACCACGACCATACCAAAGATACTTATTGACTTAGAAAATGGTAATTTACCGTTAAAAATTCGTGAGTCGGATCTTGCTAATATACCGTTAGAGGTTTTGGAAGAGCATATAAAAAACAATGTTAGTGCCACAGATTTGTTGGAAATATGGCACAAATTGCCCCCAGAATGTACCCAAGATTATTACATTTAAATTCTTTTGCCGTGTTTTGTTCACCATAATGGAACCAATTTTAACCAACCACCAACTTCACAAAAAAGATGTCCTTCATGCAAAACAATTCAGAGGAAAATAGCTTCAGGGTTTGTTGATAAGACCACATAGAAACGCATCTTAAAGAGATTATTTGAAATATAAAGACTAAAATTTTCTTTAAAAATTATTTTTAAATCTATCCTTATACAATCCAAATACTTGATTTGGTGTTAACTCATTGTTGAATCATAACTTACCGTTTTGTATATGCTTTATTCAAATCCAAATTTACATTAAAATATATAAAATGTCTCTTTTAGTTAGAAAACATTAAATCTAAATCCCCACCCCTCCTTAAAAGACATATAAATAATCGTCATATTTAGTTTAACGTAATCATGTCAGATAGAGCATATAATCAACTACTTGCCGACCTGGTGGGTGATCAATTAAATCTGGACAATATTCACCCAACTATTTTGAAAAAATATATAAAAAACAATGTTAATGCTACTAATTTGTTAGCTATGTGGCACAAATTGCCCAAAGAATTTACTCAAGATTATAACATTCAAATTCAGTTGCCGTGTTTTTATCACCACAGCAAACCATATGGAACTCAATTTGATGGACCCCCTAGTTCACAAGAAAATGTACCTTTTGCAAATTGTGGAAATGTACTGATAAAGCAATACAAAATAAATGTTTACTTGATGAGTAATATATAATACTTTTGAAATTAGTTTTCCATACTTAATCCTTATAATTTATTACCCAATATAAAATTGTATATTTAATAATACTAATACGAGTGTGAGTTAAATAAAAACCAATAATGTACACACACTTTACCATACTGGAAAAAACATTTAATCGAGAAGCTTTGTTTTATTTCCACTCAAACTACTTTGATAAACCAAAAAAGCTTTTAATTTTTCTTTCTATCAAGTTTACAACAACAACTAAATAATACTTAATTTTTTATATTTTGAGTTTAACAATACTACCTAATAATATATCATATGTCCTTACATTTATAGGAACTTGTGATTTTTCAAATACTTTTTTAACATTAAATTAGGATTTTTTCTAAATTCTGTAAAACTCTGTAATACTTGTTGATTAATTTTTAAATCATCATAATAATATTTCAGAGCTTGAAAATCTCTTCTCATTTTAAAGGCTAATTTAGCATTAGAATTATGTACCGTTAACCCATTTTTGGTCATTATAACGGGTACGTTCTCGTCCAGCAGAAAAACAACACCCTCTATAGCAGTATTATTATTTAAATTTGACTTCATATTTATAAATTTTAAATCATCCCATTTCTCATTTAACTCATTCACTATAGGAACCATTTCCATTTGTATGCTGTGAGAAATTATTTCAAATTGTGATCGCGTTGCCCATAAATCTTGCTTTTTATGCACAATAATTCCTATACATCTAAAATGCGGCTCACATTTATAATCTATTTGATGTTTAACCATCCATTCGGCAAATAAAGAAAATTTTTCATTTTTTTCAATGGCGGTTTTCCGAATTTCCCAATTCATATTTAAAAAATGATCCAAAGCTCCATTATTTGTATGAAATGGTGTTAAAATTATATGTTTTGAAGAAATTAAAAACACATCATCGCCCTCATATGTGTAATTTAAAATTTCTTTTAGAAAGTCATCAAGATCTTCAGAGAAAAGTGTAACCTCACTAGCAAAAATATTTAAATGATGAAAAAATTTTTGCAATAGTTCAAAATGAACCAATAATTTCGGTTTTGATAATTTTTCTATACAGTATTTAATTTCGTTAATTAGTAGGTTTACATCACTAGAAATGAAATATGTAAAAACTGTATTACTGCCATCTAATTTTTCCGTTATGCAATATTTTTTGTTTAATATATTATCTTCTATGGGAATTTCTTTAATGAATATCATGTTTTTCTTCTGATGTGAACTTTACTGAAGCTCTAAGTATACTGGATGTTTATAATACAATATAAAGCTTTAAATTATTTAACTCCCTCCAATTAATCATATTTATTAAAATAAAAATCAATGGAAATTTATATTTAAAAGTCATTAATAATTTTAAGACAAGCTTACAACAACAATTCTCTATAACGCACAAATAAAAAAATTCAAATTTCCATATTATATCGCATTTATTTTTACCATTTTATTAAAAACTACAAAACTTTCAGTGGGACTTTCTTCAAAAGATTTTTTTATATAAGTCACTATGATGGCATCGGCGTGCTGTTCTGTTAACTGTAATATTTTTTCTATTATTGATGAGCAAACATTTAAAAAACACAATGTTAAATGTATACCAAGTTCAAAACCAATATTTAATTTTAAAAGAATAATACATGAACTAGATTTTATTATGACCAAAAATAAACTTATTTCAGAGACTGATGCTCAAAATCTAAATAATATGTTCTGGTCTCATTGGCTGTTCAAATGTCAACATAATATTGAAAATATGGCTATAGACGATATAAAAAATTTAAAAAATTTTATCGAAAAAAATTCCTTTGTTCAAACACCTCGAATAGAATCTTATGCTGCTACTATTTCAAATATACCCAATGCATTTAAAAAACTCTTAATAAACCGTCAATATACGTTAATGGAACCAGCTCATTCTCCGTGGAGTGTTTTCATATTTATTGGTGTCTTTTTAATTATAATGCCTTTACTTGTAAGTCTTGAAAAAAATAACTCTATAATATCTAAAGTAGAATTAAATAATTCCAAAAACTTTATTAACCAAAACAGGAATGTTTTTACTTGTTTATAATTGATAATTAAATTATAATAGTATTTAAAATTAACAACTATGCAAAACAATTACACTATACGAAAAAAAAACGGTTGATTACAAATATCTATTAGTTAAATTTTTGATTACAGCATCCTTCATTCGCCACGAATACGTCTTGCTAATTGTAGGTCCTGAGGAGTAATTGTCACTCGTTTGGCATGAATAGCACACAAATTGGTATCATGGAAAAGACCAGTCAAGTAGGATTCACTAGCTTCTTGTAAAGCCATTATTGCCGCACTTTGAAATTTTAAGTCACGTTTAAAATTTTTTGCAATTTCCCGAAAAAGTCATTGGAATGAAAGTTTTTTTATTAACAAATCGGTACTTTTCTGATAATGATGAATTTCACGAATAGCCTTTGTACCGGGTCTATTGTTGGCAATTGTTTCCTAGATACTTTATCACCGCCGGTTGATTTACATGGAGTATGCTTAGTACGAACCATTCCGAGTACGATTCACACTGACAATGAGATATCAAATATTTTGGATAGTCGTCACTTGTTTTTTTCACCCTCCACAATTCTGAAAAGATAAGTTAAATATTAAAAGAATAAAAATCAATCGATAATTGTTAAAGTAGGGATTATCATATAAATATCAACTCTCGAATGTAATTCATTCTTATACATATTTTCAAACAAGTTAGCATTTGCGGTACTCAATTCCGAGGGAATATTTGTTTACTATAATTATATATACACAATCTCGTAATCATTATGGAATGTTTGAAAAATAAAAATGTAATTTGTCCATACGATTCAAATCACGAGATACGGCAATCACGTTTAGCAATACATTTATCAAAATGCAAGAAAAATCAACCCAATATTTGTCTTGAAACGTGTGACTTCAAGGCGTTTCACAAAATACCTAAACATGAACTGGAAATGCATCATAATAATTCCCAGATAAAAGAGACATTGAAAGGGCATTATTTCGGGGAGAAGATGAACCAACAAATAAATTTCCCATTTTCAATATGCATGTACCGACTACAGAATCGTGGGATGATTGTAATTACACTAGTTACGATCCCACAAAATTCATTGAAAATAAACCAGTGTTGCGAAAATATGTAAATCTGTCAAAAAGCAAACGACGTCAATTTAGGATATATGGAGCGAATAAGATTTGCAAAATTAGAAACCAACAACAAACAACAACTGCAAAACAACAATGAAAGTTCTGAAGATATCAAGAAATTATTAAGACAAATACATATAGGAAAAAATACAGCATATATTCCAAAATATTAAATGAATAAAATTGTAAGTGTAAATAATAAAACATGTAATATTGTATTTATAAATTTCTGAATGCTTGTGATTTTTAAATATAAATAAAATATAGCAAAAATAATATTTTATTTATATGTTTAGTATACAAACATTATGCTCATAAATAATTTGACAATTGTTGGTGATTCAAAATGGAGTGCCTGAAAATAAGAAAAATTGAATATTGTATAAGTTAGCTAGTTAATTTTAAGATTATGAAAAATTATTTTACCGAAATGATGTTTTAATTCCAGTTTTTATTTTAAAATATAGATAAAAAAAGTTGAATAAATTAATTCAAAATTTTATGGTAATTTAAGTTTTTGTGCTAAACTTAACTTAAATGTAAATTTACAAGTATTGATATACTTGAAACGTTGATGAATTATAATTAAGAAAAAATACACAGTAAAAATGAAGAAATAACTCAATGTTGATTTACATGTAATAATCAATGTACTAATTAATATTTTTAGGGAGGGTATGAGAAAGAATTCAGCACTTCGTGTATATAAAGGACTCGCTTCTAATTCTTCAAAGTATTACTTTACTATACACATGATCATGCAACCAAGAAAAGATCTTGAAATATGTCCCTATGGTGCACATCATATGATAAAAAAAAACGTATTGGAAGACATATTTTAGAATGGGGAAAAAATTATCCGCACCTAAAAAGATGTCAATTCAATATGAGACATGTAATTCCGGAAGACAAACTAGAAGAACATCATCAAAATTGCCCGGAGAAAAGGGACGATGTATTGTATTTATTAAAACAAAGCAGATATCCACTGTCACGAGACGAAGATGAGCAACCAACAAAATACCCGATTTATAATAGGCATTTACCGACAACAGAATCGTGGGATGATTGTAATTACAATAGTTACGATCCCACAGAATTTATTGAAAATAAGCCCGTTTTGCGAAAATATGCAAATCTAACAAAAAGCAAACGACGTGAATTCAGAAATATGGAAAGAATAATATATACAAATTTGGACACAAAAAATAAACAAATAGCTGCAATCAATAAAGAAAGTCAAGAAGACATTAATTATTTACTAGAAGAAATAGAAGATATGAGATTTCAAAATAGTGAATGGGTTTAATTTTGCTATGTTATAATAATTTTTATATTGTTTTGTGTTTACAATAAATAAACAAATTTAGAAAAAAATAATGTTTTATTTATGTTGGGGCTTTAATGCTTAAAACCCTTTTTTAAAAAACAACAGCATTTATTTGAAACACCACTATCACTACTTGTTACAAAAAGGACTATTTTATAATGATTAATATAGCAAATGAACATACCAAATGTTGTGACTCTGAACAACGTTAAAAGTCTTAAAGTTGAATTCAAAAGCTTGATGAAGATTAATTTGTTTAGGAATATTTTCCTATTTATAATCTCTGCTGAAAATGGGGAACTATGCAGAATCATCATTTATGCAGGTGCATCTAGTAATATAATATAGGTATTGTTTTAGTTTCTGCGTAATTCCTTTACAATGGATTATTGTTTTATTCTAGACATTAATCAGCATATTATTATTTATAAGTCATGAAAGGTGATATGTAACACTCCTCCCCCTCTTATTTAAAATTTTTTTGATTTAAAATTGAAAAAATTACAAAATTCAAAATTAAAATTAGTAACATTACATTGGTTAAAACTTACAATTTGTTTAATTAGAGTGCTGGTTCTTGCATTTCTATTATATTTTCATCTCGAATTGAAGATCTTCTTCGTGGTCTGAATCTTCTTAATAGGCTTCTGGATTGCTCTGGTTCTGTGTTTACTGTTGGGAATATAATTGCTGGGAACTGCTTTCTACATCTTTATCGACATTAGTAAATAACAAAAATTAAAATAATTAGTACAATTAGTACGATGCACAAAATTGTTAACCACTGGGTATGTCTTTGAGTAAAAGGTCTATTTATTATATCATCAAGTTCTTCGGAATAATGATCTAATTTATGTTCTGCAATATTAAGTTCATCAAGTTCAAGTTTTTGGATTTTTAAAGGCTTTAATTTAAACGCCCTTTTTGTTTCTTCACAACATTCATAGGGAATGTTTGGAGTTTCGATGACTCTTGAATCTTCTGACCTGTAGTTTTTGCTTGACTGTATTCTGATTGAACCAACGTAACATATGCAGTGGGGTTGTAACTTCAGGATTAAATTTGTATTTATATTTATTGTTTTCGTCGTATCTTCTTTACATTGGATACTGATTGGTAAAAAGGCATTGGTGACGATTAACCATTCGTTTTCAGATATATGTTGTACCTTGTAGTCTTCAATATTAACTTCAATAGTTTGGCAATTTTCTGGTAGCTTTATGGATTTGATTACTTTTATTTCGCAGGGTGCGTGTTCATCGATTGGATTGCAATTAAGTTGTAACATATTTTTGTTTCTGATTCGATGCTTTTGCATTTTTCCAAATTAT
Organism: Octodonta nipae; assembly: GCA_034190945.1. Classification (NCBI taxonomy): domain Eukaryota; kingdom Metazoa; phylum Arthropoda; class Insecta; order Coleoptera; family Chrysomelidae; genus Octodonta; species Octodonta nipae. The sequence goes on from CM067217.1 coordinate 108,477,746, forward strand.
CAATTGTAATATAAAGACTATTATCTCTGCCAACAGCTATATATTTATATGTGTTTAAGATAAGGTAAGACAATTTGGTTTTTTGATTAAAAATTGGTAAAGAGTAAACATGTAGGAGTTTGTATTCTTCAGGCTCTACTAAAGGAATTGGTAAAATAAAGACGATTTTATTACTGGATTGATAAGCTTGAAGTTCAATTATATCAAGGTATTTTGAAATATTTTCTAGATTTGGCAACATTGGTAAAACATGTGTGCTTAAACTTGTGGAAATTAGTCTTAACTGGAATATAAGATCTTCGGGTTGAATTACCGATGGATGGATGTTTTTGAGTCTTGCGAATGTGACTGAATCAATGATATCGTTAAGTTCATTTTCTATTAGAATGAATGACTCTAATAATTGTTCACATATATTTATAATTTGAAGCTTTGAATCATAAAAATTTTGGTATCTGATATGTTAAAAATAGCGTTTTCTATTTTGTGAAGATTTTCGTTGAATGATTGTTCATCTATTTGTAATTTGCGTATTGTGTAGTTAAAGTTTTTTATTACAGAATTATTACAGTGATTTCATTTTTCATTAAATTTTCTAGAGCTCTTTCGTCTTCTTCGACTTCATTTATGACTTTGTCGTAGTATTCACCATCTGTACTATCTAGATTTCCCGTAATTGCTTTCCATTCTGAGCCTATAAAATTAAAAGCTCCTCGTTTCGTACGAGTGTTATTTAAATTAAATTCTTTTGGGTCATATGGGTTAATATCATTTTTTATTTCACTAAATTTTTGACTGATTGCCACTATTATTTTATTTAACATTGTAATATGTGGTTTGACTTCAGTGTAAAATGCTATAAGTCTTGGAGTGTCTCTTTCGATTAATTGCTTTATGTGGTTTAAAATTGAGATATCATTTTTGAAAGAATCTAATAGAATTGTAATGTCTTTGACAACTAGTAATTTCCATTTTTCATTTGATATTTTTAAGTCTGATTCATGATAATACTGTATTCCTAGAGTGTTATTTAGAGTTAAAATTTTATAATTACTTGCTTGACTTACTGTGATTAGTACAGCAAGAATGATGATGTATTTCATCTGAAAAGAAAGAAAATCTATTTTAAGATTGAGCTAACTTGATCTGAGTTAATTGTAAATTCTCTGTTCGTTTCTAAGTCTTTGATTTTTAAGGCATTATTTCCTAATATTTGTTTCACTTTATAAGGACCATTCGATTTGTTACTTAATTTATGTTTTATCTGTGACTCTTTTATGAATATAAAATCATTTACTTCAATATCTTTTGGTTTTGGTTTCGCTTTTTGATCATGACGTTCTTTAGATTTGAATTTTTTCAAAATTGTTTTTTCTCTGGCCACTTTATAAAAATATGAAATTTTATTATTTAGTTCACGTACATATTTTGAAACTAGTTCTTCTTGATTAAATAATTTTTCAGGTGGTCTTGAATTTGTGTGACCAAAAATTAGTTCATATGGCGTATAGCCATGGGCACTACTTATAGAATTATTGTAGCATATAACTGCATATGGGATACATGTTAGTGGATGATCTCCCGGTTTTTCAGTAACTGTTGATCTTATCATTTCCAATAAGGTACTCATAAATCTTTCGATTGAGCCATTGCTCTGTGGATGATTGACTGATGAAAATGTTAGTTTAACATTATAAAGAGTACATAGATCTCTCATTAATTGGTTATCGAATTCTTTACCTCTGTCACAATGTATTCTTAGTGGCGTACCGTAGTGCATAAAATATAATAATAGTGTATTGACAACATTTTTCGCGGATTTATTTTCAATTGGATAAGCTTGGGTAAATTTAGAAAATTCATCTCTTATCACAAGTACATAATTTTTCTCTGGTATTTCTAATATATCGAGGTTAATGCGTTCAAACGGTGTTTTTGGTGTTTCTGTTATTACTAAGGGATTTGATAGATTTTTTCTACAAGCTTTGGATTTAATACATACTTCGCAATTTTTTATGAAATTTTCAACGTCTTTGATTAAGTTTTCCCACTCATATTTTCGATAATTATATTTATTTGTTCTTTTTCCGGGATTATAATGTTTGGGTTACAAGTTATAAATTCTATTTCATTATCGGAAAAAATGAAAGATAGCATTTCTAAAATTGGTACATTTTTTAATTCTTCCATATAGTATTTATTGTTTTCTAACAATATCTCTTTATTGTAGTAAAGAATTTCAAAGATTGCTTGGTCAGGATTTAAATGTGGAACAATGATAAGGTAATACTTTCGTTTATTCTGTGTTCTTCATACATTGTATTTAAGTCAATTAAATCATCAGCTATTTTAAATTGTGAATCAGTTAATTCGCCTGGCTTTAAGAATGATATGATTCTCTTTTGATGTTTATCTAGAAATTTCTCATTAGTAAAATTACATTTAGAATAATCAATTAATGATTTTGATTCGTGTAATTTCTTAAAAATGTTATATTCTGCTAAGATTGTTTCATATCCGATTTCTGTATTTGGAGTATCCGGTCTTTCTTCATTTTCTTCTTCTTCTTCTTCTTCTTCTTCTTCTTCTTCTTTTATTGGACTTCCGTAGAATATTTTTGAATAATCTCTGAGATGATTAATTCTTATTCGAGATAAGGCATCGGCATTGGTATTTTGTTTACCTGGTTTGTATATTATTTGATAATTATATTCTTCCAATTTTAATCTCCATCTTGCGAGTCTTGAACCTGGATCCTTTACATTAAATAACCATGTTATCGGGCGGTGATCTGTGTATAGTTTGAAGGTTGTCCCGTAGACGAAAATATTTAGCAACTCCCCATACTATTGCTAGTAATTCTTTCTCAATTGTCGAGTATTTTTGTTCGTGAGCATTCAGAGTTCTAGATGCGTAAGCTATAGGCAAATCTTTTCCTATTTTTCCTTGTGATAGTACTGCTCCTATCGCATAATTACTTGCGTCTGTAGTAATATTGAATTCCTTTTCAAAATCAGGGTATTGTAAAATTGGATAATTTGTTAATGTTTGTTTCAATGTTTCAAATGATTTTATGCAATGTTCATCAAAATTAAATTTTATATCTTTCTTTAATAATTCAGTTAAAGGTTTGACTATTTTGGCAAAATCTTTTATAAATCTTCTATAGTATCCTGCTAAACCTAGGAAACTTTTCACGTCTTTTGCGTTTTTTGGTACTGGGAATTCTTTGACTGCTCTTATCTAGTATGCAACTTCTTTTTTTAAAAATTCACATTTATCGGGTTGCAGTTTAAGATTTGAATTTCTTAGTCTTTCGAATAATTCTCTTAATCTTTGTATGTGTTCTGTTAATGATGAAGCATAAGATATGATGTCATCCATGTATACAAGTGCTCGTTCATTTTGTATGCCGGTTAAAATTTTGTCCATAACTCGTTGAAAGGTCGCGGGTGCATTTTTTAAACCAAATGGCATTCTTTTCAACTCATAATGACCATTTTCAACTGTGAACGCGGTTTTTTCTATATCTGCTGAATTAATCTCAATTTGATGAAAACCTGATGCCAGATCAAGGGTTGTAAAGTAACAGCAATGTCCTAATTTGTCGAGTAAATCATTTATATTAGGCAACGGATATTTATCATCTACCGTGACTTCATTTAATTTGCGGTAATCTATAACCATTCTCCATTTTTGCTTACCAGTAGCGTCTAACTTTTTTGGGACTACCCATACTGGAGAGGTGAGGATGAGGGTTGGATTATTCCTTGTTCTAACATTTGATTTACTTGGGTTTTTACTTCTTGTTTGTGGACATAAGGGTATCTATATGACTTTGTTGCAATTGGTTTGGCTTGCCCGGTATCTATTTTATGTTTTACGTTATTTGTGAAAGTTAATTCATCATTTTCTAAATAAAATATATCACAATATTGTTTACATAAGGCGGTAATTGCTTCTTTTTCTTCAAAATTTAAATTTTCTAAACGCAAGGATTTTGCGACTCGTTGTTGTCTTGAATATAAGTTTTCTTTTTGTAGATTTAGAATTAATGTTTGATTCTTATTTACTGGACTATTTTCAATAAAAGGTTCAATTTTTAATTCATCAAAAATTATTCTTTTCTTTTGTTCGCTTTTATTTAAAATTGACGTTAGAAATTCACCTTTTTCATTCGTTTTGATTACACAATTTGGCAATATGACATTTTCTTTTTCTTGTGAATGTAAAATTAGTTCAGCATTTTTTTCATTACAATTTAACTTGAATATTTGTTCAGTTCTTGGTTCTATAGTTATTTCATTGACAATTTCATTCTCTTTGTATAATGACAAAGTTATATATTTGGTTATTAGTTTTCTATTTTTTAAATCAACTAAACACTCATATTGTTGTAATAAATCTATACCTAATAAACCATCAAATTCTATATTTAAGTTATGTACCAATACTTCCATTTCGTCATTTTTCAAAAAGAAATCAAAATTTATTGCTTTATTTATTTCAAAGAATTGGTTGGTTACACCTTGAATTCTTATGGGTTCTATACTTTTTATTTTTTCTTGTTCAAATAAATATGGTTTCAAAATTGATATACCTGCTCCGGTATCAATTAAATAGCGATATTTTCCGTCATGAGTTTTTATATAAAATAAATTATTTGAATTGCTTGTGTTTACGAATTCTGATCTTATTCTTGGCTTTCTAAATTCTGTGCTTGACTGGTTGGAATGAGATGAGTAGAAGCGTCAGTCTTCATTTCCACTCTTTGTTCGTTTAAATGAAATGTTTTTCTTGGAGGATTTTGCACGTTTCTTGTAAGAATTGCCTTGATAGTTATTATTTTGGTTATAATTATTTTGGTTAGATGGTCTTTGATACTAATTTTCTCTTTGATTTTGATTATTATTTTCGTGTCTATTGACAAAGGAAGTCATACCTTGATTGAAATTTCTTTGATTTCCCGAATTATATTGATAATTTCGGTTTTGATTATAGTATTTATCATTATTTTGTTTTTTGCGACATTCGGAAATTAAATGTCCCGACTTTTTGCAATAATTACATGTCTTTTTATTTTTACTTTAAAAGTTTGAGGAATTTACTTGTGGCTTTTTACTTTCTAGATACGTTAATTGATATTCATTTTTTACTATATTTGCAGCTTCTGCGAGATTGCAAGGTCGCGATGCTCGTACGATTGCACCTAGCTTGTGTTCGAGACCTACTAAAAGTGTCTGTAGGGCCACTTTATCTACTAACGCTTGCTGTGCGGTTTTCTGTTCTCGGGTTAATGTTACTTGCTGGTTTATAGCAGCGTAAAGTTTTGAATGATGTGCATTTATGCGGATTTAGTTTTGCGGATTTTCATTGTTTCCCTGTTTAATTTGTTGTAAATCGTAGATTAGACTTGTTAAGTCTCTGGAATCACCGAAGTGTGTTTTTAAAATGGTTTTGATTTGATCCCAATTTTTCAAGTCGCGTGAGTTTATTTGTTGAGATGCTCGTCCTTTTAGTTTGTTTTTTAAATGTACAGTTAAGAGATATGTTTGTTGGTCTGTTGCTACGTCAAATGCTGCGTCACAAGAATTAATAAATGTATTTAATAATATTGAATCTCCATCATATTCCGGTATAATGTGACATAATTCACTTAACCTATATTCTATAAGATTTAAGTCTTCTTGGTTCATTTTTATTTGTTTAATTCCACCCCAATTTTAACGAAAAACTTCAAATTAAAATTGCTCAAGTTTCTGTCCGATTTTCGCTCGACTCCAAAATCTAACCCCTTTAATGGAATTGTTACAAATTTTACACACGTATATTTTTTAACGACTTGAGAAAATAATTGGATTTAGGGAACAAATATATAGCAATTTTCACAGAATAATAACAAATCTTTACTCACTTTGATTTTCCTGGAAAATGCTCTGTAGTGCGTGCGGTTCTTTCCGGTTGAAGGTTTGGAAACCACCAGATCTTCTTGGAATTTCTGTTCTGTTTTTCTTGGATCACCAAAAATCTCTGTTTTTCCGATCCTGCTGACTGCGCCAATTGTTGGGGCTTTAATGCTTAAAACCCTTTTTAAAAAACAACAGAATTTATTTGAAACACATCTATCACTACTCGTTACAAAAAGGACTATTTTATAATGATTAATATAGCAAATGAACAGACCAAATGTTGTGACTCTGAATAACGTTAAAAGTCTTAAAGTTGAATTCAAAAGCTTGATGAAGATTAATTTGTTTAGGAATATTCTCCTATTTATAATCTCTGCTGAAAATGGGGAACTATGCAGAATCATCATTTATGCAGGTGCATCTAGTAATATAATATAGGTATTGTTTTAGTTTCTGCGTAATTCCTTTACAATGGATTATTGTTTTATTCTAGACATTAATCAGCATATTATTATTTATAAGTCATGAAAGGTGATATGTAACATTTATATATTTAGTATACAAACATTATGTTCATAAATACAATTAAATTTTACAATTGTTGTTGATTCAAAACAGAGTGCCTGAAAATTACTAAATGGTAAATATTTCGTTGAAAAACGGTGATGAAGCAATAAGAAAATGATTAACGACAATAATTCTAAACGAATTTGAAAATGTTTAAAAAATACACTTTATAATTTTAGTAGTTTCTAAGAAAGTAATATGTTAAAAAGTTTTCCGACTCAAAATTGACTTCATGGATTGTGGGATATTAAACAGTTTTATAAAAATGTTTTAGTAGAAAATCCTCAAATTAATTTGTACTGCTACGAAAATATGAATTGGTTGTTTTGTAGTGAATGTATGAAAGAGAAAGAAGAATCAATGAATTAATGGTGTATTGTATAAAGTACAAGAAAATTACTATACACCTTTTGTAATCTTTGGTATTCACATGTCACAAGATTATTTTCTGAAAATTTACATTTGATGAAACTACCAAACAAGAAAATAATGTTACCAGAAACATAAATTAGAAGAGCATCATAATAATTGCCCAGATAAAAAGACATTGAAGGCAATAACGGAATTATGGGATTAACTGTGAAGAATTAGGTCTCCTACCACAGCCATGTAATTGATAAAGAAAGGAGGACGAAGAAGATATATTAAAACTAAAAATTTGTCGTTTGTATCCCAGTATTTGTATTTCTATAATTGTAACAAAATTGGAATTTGTAAAGAGGAACGTTTGAATATTATAATTTCTAAACGTTTAATTTTTTATTAACAATTTAAATTGCAAAATATAAATTACAGTCAAATTAAAACAGTGCAGATACAAATTAAATTTATTATTAATTCTAATTATGTCAAAAGGTTTTAGCATTTAAAAATTAATTGTAAATTTGTTTAGAAATAAATAAATTACCAAGTAGCTATTTATTGTGTGATGTTATTTTATTTTTGTCATCTAATTCCTAGACCACGATATCAAATCATTTGTTTTTCAGCAATTTGTCATTAGAAAATATAAAATACAACTGCGCAAAGACATAAATAAAATCTCTTCTATATTCTAATTATTGGTTAATCAATATTGCAAAATCTAAAATTATTGAAACTGGTTTCCACGACACGGTACTATTTCTGGGATGTAGTTTCTAGAATTTATTGCTATCTAATTGACCCCCGAGATCGCCAAATCCCCGGATAATTTCTCAAACAACTGATCAAAATTCTTCATCTAGATTTTATTTTTATCCTTCAATTTTCAAATCCAAGTTTCGAAATTCATTAGTTATTTCGTATAATTGATTTGAATTGTATAAATAATTACCGGCGTAGAAACACATAAAATTTATTATAAATTGTAATGATCAAGTCTTGTTTAAAATTTTCAAATGTCACCATATTCTAATTACTGATAGTTAACTAATACTTCAACGCCTGAAATTATTGTTGTTGAAATTTTTTTCTATATAACCTACTTTTAAGATCGCCAAATCGCAGATATATTTTTAAACCATTGATTATTAAAATTAATCATTCAAATTTTATTTTTATTGTTTGATTTTGAAATAGAAGAATCAGATTTCTGTAATTGTTTCATGTAGACGATTTAAAATATAAAAAATAAATTACTGGCGTAGAAACAAAAATAAAATTTATTTAAAATTCGAATTTCATTTCGTATACAAAGTTTTCATATAAAACATATAATATATTTTATATTCACTTTGATTCAAATCACTTTTAAAAAATATTATTTATTTAAAACATAAAAATCAAAATTAAACAATAATTACTTGAAATACTTAATACTATAAGTGATAATATTTGAATGACAACACGAGAACGTTTCCAGTTGCTTTTATAACATTGACAAAAGTGCTGATGCAAGTCAGCGGTTTTACTGGGTAAACGGACTCGTGTAGGTTTCGGGAAGTTGTTAGCATATAATTCAAGATGAAATTTGATATCCTGAGATGTCACGTACGCTTTAAATTCCGTTGACTTCTCGACTGTGTGAACTAAGTGCTGATATATTTTGCATATAACAACTCCCCTTACATATCAAAAGTTGATGCTATAACATCAACTTTTAGGAACAGAAATATAAAATAATATAAAATGATGTTTGAATGGTATGAATAATAATTAATAAGTGTATGAAATATGAATAAAATAAAGTAATACGAAAAAATCAAATTGATATTTGTAAAATATAATCAAAATATGTTAAAATAAATGAGCAATAAAATAATACGAGTAATAATTAAATGCTTAACCAAACATATCAAAATAAAATATAAAGTAAAAGGAAATGTGAATAAAAATAATGTGTAGAAAAATCAAAAAGGTTAATGATATAAATCAATATTAAAAATGGTGTTTTTAGAGAACATGAAGGGTATACCTAAACTTGCGTCTCTAAGCTTTGTTCTGGTTTCAAAACAGGCCTAAGCTTGGGGAAGAATTTCAGTCTTGGCTGAGGCACTGAAGTCTGGTCAGGATTGCAGTCCTTTGGAGGTTTTACCATCCTCTTTTTGACAGCTTGGAAGGTGATGAGTGCTGCTATGATCATGAGAGCAGCTATGGTTGTATAGGTAAACCAAGAGATATTTTTGGTTACAAACGGCTGGTTTATGAGACCATCGAGGTCTCTGGAATATTGTTCCAATTTGTGATTTGCTACGTCTAATTCTTCTACGTTAAGCGTGTTCAGCTTCAGGGGCTGAAGTTCAGGATTATAATTTTTCTGGCACTGCGTCGCAACAGTTGAACGGCACTGTTACTGGTTGGAAGGTTTCTAGAACATCGGTTTGTTTACCAGATTCGGCTTGAACTTTTGTAATTCCTATAAACGCACTACACTCTGATTGAAGAGTCAATATGGAGTTGAGGGAGATTGTAAGCGTTTTTGGGTTTGTTTGAGCGCAATTCACTGTAACACTTATGGGTTCAGAAGTAATTATGAGCCATGTATTGGGTTCTAGTTTTTGAACGTTGTATCCTTGAGTGAATATTAGTGAGCTTTTACAGTTGTCGGGTACCTTCTGGACATTCTTTAGAAGTTGAGCTTCACATAACGCGTTTGTGTCAATAGGGTATGCGTAAAGTTCAGAACACAGTTTCTTACGAGTGGATAACGGTTTACACGCACTTAAGTCTTTGATCGGAATAAACATTAAAGAATCATCATTCTTTGCAAGATATTTTTGAGTGAAGGATAGCATATGATGTAAACCTGTTCTTTCATCGTATATAGGGATAGGATATAAATGAAAGACTGTGTAAGGATGTTGTTCGACTAAAGGGATTCTTAACACAAATATAAGATCGGTATATGTTTGAAATGCCTCTAGTTCAATAATTTCCAGATATTGTGCGATGCTCGAGTACTTTACAGCCAATGGAAGGTTACTTTTGACTAAATTTTGCGATATTTCCTGTAATGAGGTAATAAGATGTTCTGGAGTTAAAATTGAAGAGTGAATTATTTTCAGACGCGCGAATGTGATAGAATTTAAAACATCATTTAAATTATCTTCTAAGTAGAGATAATTCTCCATAAGTTTTTCACACATTTCAAGTAGTGCGAGTTTTGATTCGACGTAGGCGACCTTATCATTGATTTTTCCGATAGTGTTTTCCAGCTTTTTTCATGTTATCGTTAAATAGTTCTCGTCAATTCTAAGATTTTGGATAGTTTCGTTGAAGTTTTTAATTACGGATGTGGTGACACTTATTTGGTTTTTTTGTAAGTTCTCAATTTGAAGTTGGCCTTGATTTAAGCGGTTTATGCTTTCGGTAAAGTATTTTCCGTCGGCGGCGTCTAAATTGCCGGTGATTGCCTTAAAAAGGGTACCTGCCCCATCAAGTATACCTCGTTTGTGTCTTTTAGTGTCCATGTGAATGTCAGTAAATTCTGTTTGATTGAGTTAGAAATTTGATTGAGAAGGTTAATGTGGGTTTGTACGTCTGCGCGAAAGTAGTTCATAGCAAAAGAATTGAAGTTAACAGTTTTTACAAGAGTTTGTAATATTCTGTTATTTGTTATAAATACTTGTTCTAGTGTAGAAATGTTTCTGTGTACTAAAAGTGTCCATTTATCATTGGATACAGTTATTTCTGCTTCGTTATGGAAGTAGATACCTAAAGTATTGTTTATTGGTTGTATTTGAAATTGGGGTACTGCTGACCCGAACAGCAGGCAAAACCTGAAACAGAAATTAACTTTCTGAGAATGGTTTCATTCGGTCGAAATTTACTTTTGATTTTTGGTTAGTTTTAGGGTTTAGTACTGTTGCGGAGTTTCTGTGAATCTCCAGGATTTCGAAAGGACCATTGAATTTATTTTGGAGTTTGTCCTTGATCTGTGATTCTTTAATATAGACTTTATCGCCTATTTGATAGTTAGGGAGATTTTCAGAAACGTGTTCATCAAATCTGACTTTCGCTTTATGTTTTTGGATTTCCGTTCTTTCGCGAGCAATTTTATAATAGTGAGAGATACGATTATTGAGATCTCTGATGTACTTAGTTATCAGGGCTTGTTGGTTGTAGAGAGTTTCTGGAGTCCTACTCGAAGTATGTCCATAAACAAGTTCGTAAGGGGTGAATCCATGAGTTTTGTTTACAGAATTGTTATATGCAATGATTGCATAGGGGAGGATGTTAAAAGGGTGTTCGTCAGGATTTTCTAGTTTATGGATTCTAATCATCTCTAATAAGGTCGAGTGGAATCGTTCTAATGAACCATTTGACTGGGGATGTCCCACACTAGAATAAGATAGTTTGATGTCAAATAGTTTACACAAATCTCTCATTAGTGTGTTGTCGAATTCCCTGCCATAATCACAATGTATCCGTAATGGGGGTACCGAAGTGTTGGAAATAGAGTAGTAAAGTACTAACAACGGTTTTTGCGGATTTGTCGGTTATGGGGTAGGCCTGAGAGAATTTTGTTAGTTCGTCCCGGATAGTTAAAGCATAGTTTCTTGTCGGGACTTCGAGAATGTCGATGTTGACACGTTCGAAGGGTGTCCGTGGAGTTTCGGTGATGACGAGAGGGCTGTCGAGATTTTTTCGGTAAACTTTTGCCTTCTGGCAAGTCTGACAGTTTTTGATAAAATTGTCAACGTCTTTAGTTAGTCCTTGCCAATTGTATTTTTCCTTTATTCTGCGAATGGTTTCATTGATACCTCGATGTATATTATTTCTGCCATTATGGAATTGGTCGAGAATTATAGGTATTTGATCTTTCTCAACCTTTTGGACGATATTTTGGCAAACTTTCCATTTTACATCAATTTCGGAAAAGATGAACGAAAGCATTTCCAGAATGGGCAAATCTATGTTATTCTCAACACAGTATATTTCGTTTTCCGTAAACACATCTCTACTATTGTATAAAGATGCGAAAAGAATCTCGTTAACTACTTCGGGGTCAGAAGGGAGAGGGACGATGAGATAGCGTCTCTTTCTGACACTTTTGCTTGCAAAAAACGTTTATTCGTGGGGTGTGAAAATCGGCATTTTCCTCAAAAATGTCCTCAATGATGTCGTGGTGAAAATCTTTCATGAGAGAACCTTGGGGGAATACAAGAATGTTTTGTTTTCTCTGTCTAATAGTTGGCAGTTAGAAAATTGAATTTTGTCGTAGTCTATTAGTGAGACGGTCTGGTATCGCTCTACAAAAGTTCTGAACTCCTCAGAAATTTGATGGAAGTTAGTGGGATTTTTTGTGTCTGGTTCTCGTGAGTCATCGTCAGTCTCGTTTGTTGGGAGTACTGCAAACGGTGTTAGATGATTGTTTGTCTGAAAGGATACGTATTCGTTAAAGTTGTTAACTTTAATGCGAGAGAGAGCGTCGGCATTTTTATTTACCTTGCCGGGCTTGTAGATTATTTGGTAATCATACTCCTCGAGTTTGAGGCGCCATCTGGCAAGTCTACTTCCAGGGTCTTTGATTGAAAATAACCACGTTAACGGGCGGTGGTCGGTCAGAAGTAGAAACTTACGTCCAAAAATTAGCGGTCTATAGTGCTTAACAGCCCACACTATAGCAAGAAGTTCTCTTTCGATGGTAGAGTACTTAGTCTCAGCCTTGCAAAGGGTTCTCGAGGCATAGGCTATGGGCAAATCCTTACCTATAGGACCTTGAGAGAGAACTGCGCCGATAGCAAAAGAACTGGCGTCAGTTGTGAGCATAAATGGTTCCTCGAAGTTAGGGTATATGAGAATTGGGGTAGATGTAAGAGCAATTTTTAATTGTTCAAAAGATTTAACGCATTCTGAGTCAAATTGAAAGGGGACATCTTTTTGAAGTAATTTTGTTAGCGGCTTGGAAATTTTAGCGAAGTTTGGAATGAACCGCCTATAATAGCCAGCTAAACCTAGAAATGATTTAATGTCTTTTTGGTTTTTTGGCTGGGGAAAGTTGAGAATGCAATCGACTTTTGAGGGATTTGGCTTTACGCCTTCAGGAGTTATAAGATGGCCTAGATAAGCGACTTCTTTGCGAAGGAACTCGCACTTGTCGGGTTGTATTTTCAGATTGGCTTTTCGAAGTCTTTTGAAAACATCGGTGAGACGGGCTATATGCTCATGAATTGTCGGGGAATATACGATGATGTCGTCCATGTAGACTAAACATCTTTCGTTTTGGATTCCGAGAAGAATGTTATCCATAACCCGTTGAAACGTCGATGGAGCATTCTTCAGGCCAAAAGGCATCCTAACAAATTCATAGTGACCATTGTCGACTGTAAAAGCAGTTTTGGGAATGTCTTTGGAGTCGATTTCAATTTGATGAAATCCAGAAGCCAAGTCGAGGGTGGTGAAATACTGGCACTTGCCGAGTTGGTCGAGTAAGTCAGATATATTCGGAAGAGGGTACTTGTCGTCTACGGTCAGTTCGTTTAGTTTCCGGTAGTCAACGACGACACGCCATTTTTGTGTTCCGGAAGCGTCCAATTTTTTAGGAACTACCCATACAGGGATGACCATGGGGAGTTAGAAGGGCGTATGATCCTTGATCTAGCATTTTTGATATTTGGCTTTTCACCTCTTGTTTGTGGATTTGGGGGTATCGATATGATTTTGTGAAAGATGGTTTCGCATTGTTGGTATCTATAGAGTGTTTAATTTCATTCGTAAAGGTCAGTTGGTCGCCTTCTAAATAGAAGATATCGGAGTATTCAAGACAAAGTTCTGAAATGAATTCACATTCTTCCTCGTTGAGATGTTCTAAAACGAAGCTGGTTCATTATCGTCATTTGTCTGTCATTCTCGGTTAGGTTACGTGTTTCGTTTTCAGAGAAGGGTTTATTGTGAAATTCTGTATTGGATCTAAATCGAGTTTGTCAAAATTGATGGTTTTGGGAATGGCATTAGCGTTCAAAACGGAAGTTAGGAATTCACCATTTTCATTGATTTTGACTATGGCATTCGGGAGACGAACTTTCTCAATTTCCATTGAAGCGAGAATAGCATCTGTATTCTTGAGGTTACATTTCAATTTACAGATTTGCTCAGTTCGGGAGTCCAAGGTAATTGTGTTGACCGGAGTATATTTAGTTGAAGATGTAGAATTATTATTACGCATGATCGTATCATCCGTAACTTTGAATAGTGGCAGAGTTTTGAAATTTGTAACGAGTTGTTTTATTGAAATCTATGATGCAGTTATAGTGTTCTAGGAAGTCTGAACCTAATAACCCATCAAATTCAATATCAATATTACAAATATACACCTTATGTGGGTCGGAGATGTTAAAAGGCACTAGGGTGGATTCATTAATGAGAATTTTCTCATCTGTGATGCCTTGAATGATAACATTTTCAGGGAACCGTTGTTTGAAGCGTTGACAGGTTTCAGGTTTAAAGATTGAAAGTCCTGCACCCGTATCGATAAGAAGTTTATAGGTGTTTGAAAAATCAGTAATATAATAAAGATTCTTCGAGTTGACGGAGAGAAGGGTCTTACAGAAAGTTCTGTTCTGGGAAGTTGACATTCGGGCTGAAGTCGTCCAAATTCATTGTCTGAATTTGGGTGTGAATTTCTGAAATTTCGTGGTCTGGGGGTTCTGATTGAGCAGGGGTCAACTGAAAATTTAGTTGAGGAGAATCAGGTTCGTCAGGGAAATATTCATTGAACTGTTCGGTGTTGAAATATTCTGGTTCACCGTTTTGTTCCAAATCGTTAGGGTAATATTGTTGTACGTTTCCGTACTCATTGGGTGAAGGGTCGTATTGATTTTCGCTTTGAGAGTAGTTGTAGTCATTGTGATGAGTACCGAATTGTAAATTGTTCAAGTGATGAGTCTTTGGTTGCTGATGTTTAAAGAAACTCGGGTTCGGTCTGTAATTGCCAGACATTTGGGGTTGTCTACTGATAGACGGACGAAATTGTTGCTGTGAAAATTGTTGACTGGGGTTAACATTTGTGGATTGATTAGAAGGTTGATTGGAAAAATGAGGGCGGTAATTCGAATAGTTCTGATTAGAATTCGGGTTGTGTTGAAATTGTCTCATTCTCAATAAGCATTCGTTGCTTAAATGGCCCATACGTTTACAAAAAGAGCATTGTTTTGGAGGTGGACCGTTATTTGGTTTACGAGGGGGTTGTTGGAAACTTCTATTACCTGAAAATTTCTGGGTTTCTAAATGTGATAGTTGTAGTTCTCGTTTAATTCTCGAAATGGCAGTGAGAATGCTGCACGGGTCGCTAGCGCGTACGAGTTGACCAATTTTGGGCTCTAAACCCGTGAGGAGGCTATTAAGAGCCATTGACTCTATTAAGTCAATCTGCGCTTGCTTTTCTTTGATAGTTAAATTTTGTTTGTTTATAGCTGCTAGCATTTTCGCTTGGTGCGTCTGGAGTCTAGCAGAGAAAGTGAGGGGGGATTCATTAGGAGTTTGCCGCATTCGTTGCAAGTCCTGTATGAGAGCCGAGAGATCCCGAGGATCTCCAAAATGATTTTCTAGGAGGGTTTGAATTTCGGCTAGTTGACTAGGGTTTCGCGAATTAATTAACTCAGCCGCTCTACCGCGTAACTTATTTTTTATATGGAGAATTAGCAATACTTGCTGATTATCCGTTGCCATGCTGTAAGCAGTATTACAGGAGCATATGAAAGTATTCAAAAATATCGGATTACCATCATATTCGGGAATTATGGCAAATATTTCAGATAACTTATATGGTTCTACGGTTGGTGTAGCTGCTTGTCTAGTAGTTGTCATTTTGAAAGATTTATAAATTCACACAATAAATAAAAATAAAAGTAGAGGTTTTAAATTTATAAGAAAATATATGGTTTATCAAAATGCGATATTTAGTAATGTTTCAAATGCAAAATAGGAATATATAAATATGTTATAACTTGAAATGGTAGAAAATATATTATTTATCAAATCAGTATCGAGTAATATTTAATGTAGGAGTTGCAAAAAAATAAAAATGGGAATGTATATATGGTAAAATATGTTTAAAATAATGTTTCAAATAATAAAATAATGCAATAATATAAAATATTTAGTTTCAAAATTATTTAGGGAAGGTAAAGTAATGAGGAATAAAATATATAAATGAAAGAACTGGTGGTCATTCAAAATAAAATCGAAATAAAATAGTTACTTTATGATTCTTACGTTATTATTCCTCGCATCGGACTGTTCTCCGCGTCACTTAGCACTGGTTAGCCTGGTTGCGTGTTCCCTTGCTAGTACTTGGTAGTTGTTGTCCTTTTCAAGTAGGTTCTATTCTGCAAAGGCTTGGAAACCACCACAACTAGTTAGAAATCTTCGTGTTCTAGCTGTGTCTGGAATATCCTACTGACTGCGCCAATTTTATATTCACTTTGATTCAAATCACTTTTTAAAAAATATTATTTATTTAAAACATACAAAATCAAAATTTAAACAATTAATTACTTGAAATACTTAATACTATAAGTGATAATATTTGAATGACAACACGAGAACGTTTCCAGTTGCTTTTATAACATTGACAAAAGTGCTGATGCAAGTCAGCGGTTTTACTGGGTAAACGGACTCGTGTAGGTTTCCGGGAAGTTGTTTGCATATAATTCAAGATGAAATTTGATACCCCTGAGATGTCACGTACGCTTTAAATTCCGTTGACTTCTCGACTGTGTGAACTAAGTGCTGATATATTTTGCATATAACATATATATATATATATATATATATATATATATATATATATGTTTATATTATCATAGACGAACTTCGCATCATCCTCTCTAACTTCTTTAATAAAGATATATTTATGGATAAGAAGTGAGTCGCGCGCGAAGGATATGTTGTTTATATAGTAATTTTAGTACCACATAATCGATAATAACCCATTTCATTGGTCCAAGCACCCAAAAGCTTCCCTTTCCACCAAAAATTAGACGAAAATTGTGGTAGAGGGGGTAATTTTACGTTCAAATGAATATCGGAATTCAAGTAGAGTAGTCGTTTCAGGTTTAATACACAAGTCAAAATTTATCTTTCAATAAATATTTCATTTATGTTAATTTAAACCAAATAAAAATACTGTCAAGTAAATAAAATATTTAAATAAAACTGTGTCTTTTTATTAACAATGTATTCCAATAATTATTTTCGAATATTTTAGCGGTGTCCTTTTATCAATTTAAAATACAAAAATTTGACAAGAAATAAAATATTGGGTTACTTTATTTAAATACTATATTTATAAAATTTGGCTTAACAAATCTTTAACCATTTATATTTATCGTTAATAACAAAATTTGAGAAATTATCCACTAATCGAAGATTCTTATAGCCAACATTTGAAATCATTGATTCATTGATTTTATCTGTGTCCTAGAGTTTCTGAATTCCTTAGTTAATTTGAATTACAAAACATAAACTACCATGAAATTAGACCACTAAAACTTTTATCGAGAACATTGCTGAAAATCTAGTTTAGCATTGTTGTTTCGTTTTTGAATGATTTTTATCAAAATTGTTTTCGTATCGTTTAATTTAAAATGCAGAATCGCGGTAGAAAATAAAACAGAAGCAGAATTAAAATAGTAGTTATTTTATCTGTATTACAAGATTATAAAAGTTGCTACTCTAAAATTATTCAACATTAATTTTAACGTTTTAGTTATTTATTTTTATCAAATTAAAACGCAAACCCACAGTAAAATTTTGGTTATTTTGATTTGAATTACAGATGGCTAGTTTATATAATTTAATTTTTAAATTGTATGTGTAAATAATTAAAATTAGTACAAATATTGAATTTTATATTTTGAGATATTCAAAATGATAATAAGCAACGAGCTTCAAAACTAAAGATGGTCTAAAAATTTTAAATTAAAGTTTTGTTATTTTTAAATGTTTGTCTTTTTTCTGCCAAGAAAAGAATTGGCGAACTAAATTTAATATTTTTTTTGTTGAGATTCAAATAAAATAATTCAATATTTTATTTCTATTACAATTCGTTAATAAAAAACGATGTATTAGTTAAATATTTTATTTATTTGATTTAGTGAAATTAGAACACTAAAACTTTTATCACGAAGATTGTTGAATATTTAATTTAACAATGTCGTTTCGTTTTTGTATGAATTTTACCAAAATTATATTCCAGTATTTTTACTTGTTTCGTGTTATCAATTTAAAATATAGAAACAGTGAAAAATAAAAGCAGAAATAAAATCTTTGAGTTATTTCATTTACATCTCAAGTATAACATTTGTGGAATGTAGTTTAAGAAATTCTGAATTTAAATTGCAATTAATTCTATTTTTGAAAATTAAAATTTAATTTTTGTATCAATTTGCAACTTTTATTATTTCCTAAAATAATTCCAAAAGATTATCTGTGATTTGAAATTCTAAAGTATCGGTTAACAGATACTTTTAAGATTTTAAAATTGTTACAACTATTTAGTTTGGACGACACGGTTTTTTTAGCCGTGAGATTATTCAACTTTAAAGTTTTTATTTATTTATTTTTATCAAATTAAAATGCAAAATCACAAAAAAATAATCAATTTTCTTTGTATCCCAAGATTATAAAATTTAATTTGTCAATTATGCACGTTTCTCAAATTGAATTGCAAGTCGTCTGATATTTTAAAATAAAAACTCGAATTTAACATTTGCTCCGAAACTTTATTATTTCTGAGAATTAGTTTGGAAGATTACTCGTGATTTAAATATTTGCTTTTAAAGTTTGAAAACTAGCTTGGACTACACGATTTGTTTTTACTATTAAATTATCCAGTATTAAAAGTTTTTACTGGTTTGTTTTTATAAATTAAAATGCAGGTAAAAAATAAAACCACATTGAAGTAAAACTAAAGTTTATTGTAAATTCTAATTATTGTATCTCATTAAATAACGCCAGCTAGTTGACGTATTGAAAACAGACTCGATTTCAACAAGAATTATGAGTGTTTCATAGTCTACATTCGAGACCGCCAAGTTGAAATTTAATTGAAATCGCTTTCTATACTGCGCTCGGTTTTTAAATCTTGGTTTTAATGAATTCTAATTTTTAAACATGTTTTTATATTCAATTCAAAATTTCTTTAAGAAATTTTTTTAAAACAGACCGAAACTTCTCATGTATTAAATTTTATTTGCATTCATCAATTATTAAATTCATATCTATCAGAATTTAGAATAAAAATTTCAATTGTAAAATTTGGCTAGATATTTCAAAACAAAATATTGAACACGACTTGAAAAAATATACACCAAGCAAACTTGGCATAGCAGACCTATAAAATTGAAATCGGTTTCGCGATATTTTTTTTTGTCGTGCTATTTAGAGTCGAATGCGTTTCGTTTATTCGAATTGCAAAACTTTGAGCACAATAAAAATACAAACATGCATTGTTGTGTGATTCGCAAATTGGTTTTTTGTAATTTACAAAGTACGTTGTAGATAGACCGCGTGAACTAACAAACACAATTTTGAATCGAGATATTTTAAAAAGTTTGCGTTTCGACAATTCGAATTATAAATCTTTTAAGAATAAAATATTGAACGTGATGCTCATTTAAAAAATTATTCATGATTCAAATGTTTATACAAGCAACTTCTGAAAACATTGATTCATAAATATATTTTTCAAATCGTTGAAATTATTGAACATAGTCTTCGCGGTTCTATCTACGCAAATTTCCAATCTTAGTTTTTTAGTTTTACAAATATAAATTACAAAATTTACAGCACACGCTAGAAATAAAAACTGGAGCAGAAATTATATATATGTTTATGTTTATATTATAATAGACGAACTTCGCATCATCCTCTCTAACTTCTTTATTAAAGATATATTTATGGATAAGCAGTGAGTCGCGCGCGAAGGATATGTTGTTTATATAGTAATTTCTGTACCACATGATCGACAATAACCCATTTCATTGGTCCGAGCACCTGAAAGCTTCCCTGTCCACCAAAAATTAGACGAAAATCATGGTAGAAGGGGTAATTTTACGTTCAAATGAATATCGAAGTTCGGATAGAGGAGTCGTTTGAGGTTATGTTCAAAACGTTACAATTGTTTTAATAAACAAATATGCAAGTAATAACCATTGAATCGTGAGATGATTGTAATTACATTAATTAAAATTCATTTAAAATAAACAGTGATTAAATTACAATTGTAAATGAAAAAATAAAACGTTTATTATTGTTAAACTGTTTTAAATAAAAAATATGTAATTTAACAGTGATTATTAATGTTTTAATGGATTAATATGTAAAATTACTTGTCTTGTCAATTTTCTTTTCATGATAATTAATACTTTTACACATGAAATTAGTAGATATTGAACACGTGGTATTAAAATCAATATATAAACAAATATTCTATCGCGCGCGCGACTCACTTCTTATCCATAAATGTATCTTTAAAGAAGAAATGTGGAAAGTGATAGAGAGTTCATGAATTATATAAAATATCAATAACTCTCAATATTTGATTTAATTTTCTTTATTGTGTTTTTTTCGTATATTCACATTGAGTTGTTTGTCGTCTGAAAACTGCTTAATGCTCTATTAATATTTTTTGCAACATATACATTGATAAAAAAATATACAAGGTGGTGAATTTTTTCTATTACAAATAATGCAACACTTCCGGGTTCTTGATAGTCCTTTGAAGATCTTATATTTACGAAATAGATACTTTTTTTATTATCGAATATATAAGGAATATTTAATTGGTTGAATATTAATAAAACTCTTGAGATTGTTTCTGTTATTTTATCTGCCACTACAATACCATAAGACAAAAATATAATATTTTGATGTATGAGAATAAATGGTTCCACGAATTTGCAAATAATATCTAAATAAACATCTGAAGAATTGATTCCGTTCAGAAAATTGAGTTCATTTGTTAAAATTTGTCGAGGTACGTTTCCTGAATTTACAAGAATACTATCAAGAAATGCAATATAAATATATTTTTTTATATGTTGCCTTTTACAATAGTTTTTTTCACACACTTCGTATCGAGTAATTTGAATTTTTCTACACTTTTCACTTTGTTGACTATCGGGTGATTTATAATTTATCAAGTCGAAAACGTGCACTTTCGCGTTGTCTATACATGCGATTTTTTGTCCTATGGCAAAATAGTTATCTGGTTCGATTGAAGGAGTTGGTGTTAGAAATTCAAAAATTTCTGAAGAATCTGTTAAGAATTTAACAGTATACATATTATTGTCTAATATGAAAACATAATATGGAAAAATTTGAGTCTGAATATACAATACTGTTAATAATAGATGCTGAAGCATTTCACATGGCATCACAATATTTTTTAGAAAAATATACGAATCAATTCAACTATGAATCTGTTATTCGTTATAACGACAAAACATTAAATAGGATAGAAATTCGTAAACAGAACAATAATGAAACGTCGTACAAAAATATATATAGAGTTATAATTAAAAACGACGTGCCCATAAATCCACAACTGTTTGAAGAATTCATTATACCAGAACAAAAAGAGGAAGAATTTTCTTTGATTAAAAAATTTACTGAAAATATTATGTATAAAAAAAACAAACTTTACAGCAAGTAACCGACGTCGTGCCATTCATATTAGACAGTAAAAAGAGTATTTTGATTCAGTGCTGGTGAAAATATAGTAAAGAAACCAACTTATCTGAAAATGATTTTCATACGGTGGTTTTAAATAACGTAAACGATACAGATAAATCATTTGTACCAACTTTTTGTCAAACTCGTATGTATATGTGTTTACGATATAGAACATACAGGCATTCGTCTATCTATAGGTAAGGGATTTAATTTTGGCGGAACCCAGGAAGGACGTCGTCCGATTAATCAACATTATTATATAGAATTTGAAAAGGAAGGAATAAGTAAAAATTGTGGACAGTCTACATATGAAATAAAAAAATTTACACAATCTGCATTAAAACTACTACCATCATTGTTATTGGAAAAACTCATAATTAGTACCGGAAAATTCTGTATCGACTATGGAAATCGATTGCGACAAATATTTCGGGATGATTTTTTCAGAGAATTTACGAATAATTTTACAAAGTTTCTATCACTAAGTATTACGAATAAAAATATTGGATCACTGGAAAACGTATATATAGCTCCTAAATGGAATGGCATTAGAGGTATTGGCATCTGGGATAATAATAATGTACTTATAAAAACATCTAAGTGTTTACGAGAATTCTTTGTTCCTTCTCAATGTTTACAACTCCTAATCGTCCAGGTAGAAATGTTCTCGTCAAGTTCGAATAAAATTACTGACGATAAAATTATAATAACAGAAATAATGGGAGTAGCAATGTGCACAAAAAAACAATTATATAGCTCACAAACGACCAACGATGTTCCTATTAAGTATAAATTTTATGTCACTAATTTAACTTTAGAAGAAAATAATGTATTTGTTTTCTTGAACCCTTTATATTCAATGGAACTAATGGCAAATTTTCATACGTATGACCCTGCAAATTTCACATTTTATATAAAATGGCAGAGCATTGAACAACTAAAACAATTATTTTTTGGAAAAAACCTATCTCAAACACAATGGAAAAATATATTACTAGAGAACACGGATGGATATTTAGCAATTGTTGTGTACGATGAGGGGAAACAATTGGAATACGATTTGGTAGAAAAAACACTATGTTCGTTCGAAAAAGACATAAATTGGTTATTACAATTAAACATACATATTGAAATGCTTGATACGAACGAGTTGTATTGGTACAATACGTGTTTGGATTCTAATAAAATTATTATTGAATTTGAAATTCAGGCAAACAAAGGAATTGAAAATGTTACCACAGATAATGATGATATTATGTTTTTATTACAATACGTAACATTAATATTTAAAAAAGTAAGATATGATAAATTTGTAGCTGATAATACAAAAAAAATAAAAAATATTTTGTTGAATGTTTTAAAATAAACATTGTACTACTAATCAAATAACTAGATATAGATAATAAATTTTTATTTATAAAATTAATATTTATTACAATTATAACACAGTTTAAATATAACAAATTCAATAAAAATTTACATTTATTATTTTCCTGTCGTGAGCATTTTAAAATGCATTTTTTGTTTATATATTTATAAAATAAATATATTTTTGGCTTCAAGTTTGTTGCGAATCACGTCACAATAAATTGGATATTTCTTCACCCATTCTATGTCAAGACTGTGGTACCGTTTCCAATTAAAATATGTTTCATTTTCTAGACTTTGAATTATACAATTATATAATGTTGCCGATTCTTTTTGCATCTCTTTTAATTCATTTTTACATTCTTGGGTATATTCACTTGTTAAATTGGAACAAATGAAACATAGGTTGCTAAGGCAATGTTCCAGAAGACAATATTTCTCTAATAATTTTCGTTATTTATCTCTTTTGAATTGTTCAGTTTCACATCAATGTAATGTATCGGTATTAAAATTATTATTGTCTAAAATATGATTTGAAGCTCCATAATCCAAAAGTAATTTAACTGTATTAATGTTGAATTTAAAACATATTGACATATGTAAAACTGTTCGACCTCTATTGTCACGTGTGTTAATATGTGCTCCACATTTAAAAATTCCTCTATAACTGTCGGATTATCAAAATAATGTATCATTTCCAGGAGAGGCTTCATAGCCATGGAGCATTTGAATAATTTTTATGCAATTTTCCGTTACTTTTTTATTATCATTATTATGGGTGCGCATATAATAAACAACACTATGTAAAGGTGTATCGAGCGATCTATATGCCCTTCCATTAATATCGGCACCGGCTCCTAACAATAATTCAATAATTTCAACGTGTCCTCTTTGTATAGCTAAATGCAAAGGTGCATCAGAACACGAATTTTTTGAAAAAACAGATGCACGATGTAATAATAATTCCTGCACGATTTTTACACAATTATTTTCTATGGCTATGTGCAATGCCGTTTGCTTTCTGTTATTCTCCTCATCGAGTTGTGATGTGTTTTGAATTAAAATTTTAACAATTTCCAGGCAGTTGTCTTTTGCCACAGCAAAATGTAAAGATGTTTCACCAAATATATTTTTAGTATTAACATTAAAGCCTAGCTCAATTAATTTACTAACGAGCTTAACATATCTTTCGTGTTGTACGGCAAAATGTAAAATACTGTTTCGGTTGTTTGTCATTTCATAAAGAAAAGCACCATGTTTTATTAGCAAGTTAAATAATTTTATTCCTTTCCCTAATCTAATAACATGATGTAATAGTGTCAATCCTTGTCTGTCTTTGTGCTTTACCACTGCTTTATTTATATTTAATACTTTTTCGATAGATTTAAGACGCTTGTCCTCTAATGCATTTTTACCATAAACAAGATATTGCATATTTTTTACAATAGTTAATATATAATTAAAATCTTTTTCTTCCATTTTGTAAATGTAAACGCCACGAACCAACTATAATGTCTATATGTACACCAACAAACACCAGACAACGG
Source organism: Octodonta nipae (assembly GCA_034190945.1). Classification (NCBI taxonomy): domain Eukaryota; kingdom Metazoa; phylum Arthropoda; class Insecta; order Coleoptera; family Chrysomelidae; genus Octodonta; species Octodonta nipae. The sequence continues at coordinate 108,502,236 of CM067217.1, forward strand.
TTAAACGAACGGTAGGACAATGTAATAAATACACGATTTTCCACTCCCCCTTCCCCTACAGCGTTAGCAGTTATATAAAATAGTTGTTGAGTGAACAAAATTTGTTTGTCTGGTGACCATGGCGTATAATTTAGCTGCATTAAAAAAATTTAAATCATTATCGACGGTACAAGAAAAACAACACTTGCTTGTCAATGTATTAAATAGTAATGCAATTTAATTATAACCTTCAGGAAAATAGAATTCATTTGATAGTGTCACAAGAATATAACACCAGAAAGGTTTTTGGGCATAATGATTTTCAAAATCTAGTTAATGAATTGATACACCCTCATGGATTTTCCGTTTGGTTGACTTATGAATTGGTACATAAACTCGTATTTGATTTGTCTTGGATGCAAAGAACTACAAAAAAATGATAAAAACGTATTGTGTAACAAAAAAATTAATTTATCTATATTTGCATATTTGGAAAAAATTATTAAAACAACCTTGGGGATAAATACTGGTGGTAAAGTAACAATTACTCAAGGAAAAACACATGGCATTCACGTTATTTATAATGACATAAACGTGGATAGATGTATGTTTAAATACATTTGCCACAAAATCGGCGAAGCAACCGAATTGAGAAACTTATTAAATAATACGGTAATTAGTTTGGACGAAGGGTGTACATCATTTGTTTTGCCATTCGGGCGAAATCACATCAATATTTGTCAATACACAAATGATTATACAAAGGCGCGACAAATCACTAAAGATCAAATAATAGTAAGCGATTTATCACCAATACCAGACAAAATATATCCGTTTTATTCTTTAAAGTATGGTATTGGAAATGAACAAAACGTCGAATTACAATCTTGCGAAATGTTTACATTATTGAATAATAATCAAATTGAAAATTTAAAAATGAAAAATTTACCAAATTTGAAAAGTTACTTTTATGTAAATGACAGACGTCTTATTCACGATACAAATTCATTAGAATATTATAAGAATGATTTAAACGATAGTATTATACCGTGGGCGATGCTAAAAATGGAAAAAACGTATGGTATGTGGGTATATCATACAGATTTAAATTCACCTCAAATACAAAGTCGGGTTCTTAATGAACCACCACCCCTCGAAAAATATCATGGGAATTCAAAACAAAATTCTCGATTTCAATACTTCGATAAAGAAACAGACATAAATAATGCCAATATTGGATTTATTGATAATGATGTAGTGGAAAATTATGAATTTTATAAAGTAATGGGTGGTTCTTTTGTTCGATACAATAATGATGGAAAGGAAACCACAAATAGAAAATATATTATAATCGAAAACCTAAACCATGTGCGAAAAGTTATCTATCAGAATGACATAATTCCCAATGATATTTGGGAATTAATTTTAGTGGATTATTTCGATTCAGAGATTGAAGAAAATAAATTTGTCATTGCATTAATAGGCTACATAACAGCAAACTCTAGTTTTGGGGATATTACCACAAATTATGCAACAAATTATAAAAAATTGTGTTGCTTATGATTTTTTCACTTTGGTTATTAACGATATTTTTAGAACATTTAAAAAAATTATTACGAAAATATCAGACACGTCAATAATTGTAACAAGTAATATTATAAATGGCGAACCAAGTACAGAAAAATTAAGCAATTTAATGTTTTATGGGACTGAAACGGATTTTTCGAAATATGATAGCCTAAAAACACAAAATTATAGTATTTTTTCGTTTTGTGCTTCATTGATTTATTATCACGGGCAATATATGTCTGAAAACGCAATATGTAATTATTTATACTATTATAATTATGTAAATGAAGATACGATAAACAAAATTATTTCTGAATTCGTGGACATTAATATAATGATATCGTTAATTTTTCAAATAGCTTGTGCAAAATTTTGTAAAGAAGAAAAGATTATATTAACCACTCCTGCTGAAATATTTAAAACTTTATTTAGATCTATAACTTATGAATCAGAAATTGAAGATGTCCAAAATTCAGATGCAGACGATGTAGACAATAATAGCGAAGGATTAACTTGGGGAGATTTTCCCGACCCGCATACAAAACGAAAGCGTTCTTCATCTGGCAATCTAGGAAAACCAAAAAGAAGTAAAAAAATAAGAAAATTGTAAGTGGAGAACTAATTAAGACTCTAAAAAAATATTTTTGGAGACCCTTTACATTGAACGGTGTACCGTATATGTATAATGGAAATGAATACGAAAATGCAAACTCAACGTAAAAAATGATTTGTGACACGTTGAAATGTAATCATGCAACATTTCAAGATATATTCAATGCAAAAAAATTTGAACAACAACATGGAAGAAATTTTCTTTACAAGACAAACTTTTATTATTCCTCCATAAAAGTTCCGGCAGTATTAAACGTTGTTTTAAAATTGCGAGAAACAGTATGTGGGGGTATAAATTCACTTTTAAACAGAACATATCAATGTACTGAAGGCGCGGTAAGAAGTGACACCAATATTTACAATATTGTGGTTGATGGTCTAAATGCTCTGGAAGATATGGAAAACTATATAAATAAATCGTCGTTTAGATTTGTATTGATTCAACCAGTGGTGCCTTTAGTAATCGAAGAAGATGTAAACGTTAAAAAATTTTTTGAGCAAAAAGAATATGGCTTCATATCATTGAATAGTAAAGACTATAATATGTGCGTCGATATCCTGGAAAAATCAAAAGATAGTAAAACGATTGAAACTATATTAAATCAGATAATTTTTGCGCAAAAAAATAAAACGCCAAACTGGGCCATTTTTCGATTATAAATTGTTTCATCCAAATAATGATTGTAAGTATCATAAATAACGTAAATATTCATGAAGATTGTTTAGACGTGCAAGAAATTTTAAACGTGTTATTTGGTAAAGACGGGATTGCTCAAATTGGTTGGAGAAAATTCGATAAAAGCACCGTAACAGTGGATAAACCGAATTTATCGATGGCCAAAACAACATCAAATGATATTGTCAAGTTTTTCGATTTGAATAATAACGATTTAAAAAACGTTGTCGATTTAAAGACTCGAATACGATGGATATTTAGTCGCCAAAGAAAAGTTGTGCATAATTCAGAGCTAATTTCTGATGTGGAAAACCCAGCAATAGATAATGTAGTTTATTGCTTAAGTAAGCAATTTTCAAAGTGTTTGGGTGGTAGAAAACAAGACGATAACAGCTAATACAAATAAAATGAATGTTGTGATGAGAAACAATTTCTATATAATGCCAATAAAGATACATTACCACAATTAAATATACGATTAACAGATAAAACACAAAAGACTCAAATGAAGTATAAAATGAACATGCTTACGGTATATTCTACGATTCAAAAACAATTTATGTCAATAATAAAATATTTTGAAACTGATGAGAAAATTGAAATTATTAGGGAAAGAGCGAAAGAAAATGTAGAAAAAAATATACCATTCCGAATAAAATTAATGAGTTTTCTCATCACTATGCATTTTTATAAACGTCAACCCCATTGGACGTTGAAAGATATTCCTTGTTATAAAAACATAATGACAAACATATCAGATGATAACGTCAATATTATACCAGAAAAAATGTACAATTTGATTAAACAAAATCGTGTAGAAGTAATAAAAGGATTATATCAATTAGCACAACATTGCTCGCCATATGATTTTTTTACAGGATTCCAAAACGAATACAGAGATAATATTTTAAAAAATTATATTTTATCAAACGGACAAAAATTTCCCGCATGTCATAAATATTTCAAAATAAAAAATCTACAAAATACGAATCAATTTTATTAACTTTAATGTATCTTTATTACATGAGTACATTTGATATGGAAACATTAATATTATTATTGAAATTGATTTTAAGCATAGAATTTCCCGGTCAAGGGTTGAAGATGTGCGTCGTTTTGTGTGGTCATCGACACGCCGGTAAAAGTAAATTACTTGATATTTTAACCGAATACAGCAAATCTTCTTCGACTTTTAGAGAGCCGTCGGAGTCTAATAAAGAAAACCAACCGGGGTTTCTTTTATACATTTCAAATTTAATGCTGAGCCAAGACGAAATTTCAACATTTTCAAACACCTTCAAAAAAATTATATCTGAAAGCAAAATTGATTTTCGAAATAATATGGGTAATGTTTTTGCTTCCATATACGCTCTATCAAAATTATGGTACACCTGTAACAGATTACCAGATTGTCCGTACGATGCTGCTGTAATTGATCGAATACTTCATTTTATGGTTGATTTTTGGCACGAAGAAATCACCAACAAAGAGGTAGGGCAATTCCGATACTTTTCGAACGTTGAACGTCAACGAATATATCAATACAATCTAAAGTTAAAACAAAATATATGCTCTAAAGATATTTTGGAAAATGAAGGATCGTTGCCGTTTATGTTTTTGCAAAAGGAAACAAAAAGTTTCATTTCATCAATCATTAACGAAAATGCTATCAAAACTGGACTATATTATATAAGTATGTTTTTTTCTTGGTTTTGTTTCGTAAAGGATATACACAAGCCCGTTGATATCGATATTAAAAATTTACCACCGTTGCCGAATAAATGGCGACAACAGTGGTTAGCTCAAACAAATTTGTATTACAAATGGAAATCTGACGTAAAAAATTAAAAATGAAGATGGCTGTGAAACAAAAATACCATTTGAATTGATAAAAACTTCTTTGAAAAAATACTCGGGAAACGATTACAATGTACAACAGCAACTTTTGAATGCATTCGAAGAAGACTTTGGAAGACATTATAATGCAAAGGATAATTCGTTTACACTTAGCGTTGATATGGATAAATTAATTTAAGTTCTGTACAAATTAGTGTTATTAGTGTAAGGAGTATCGCATAAAAATACATTTTAACAAATAAAATTATTGTTATGTGAACAAACGCCCCTAAAAATTTATTTACAGCTTTCCTAGAAAGCATATCTAAATACGTCAATATTTAATAGAATCTAGCCACTTAAATAAAATAATTTTGTTGAAGGAATTCAAATAAAAAAATCTTTCAAGTTATTCAGTTTTATTTAAAACCCCATTTTATAAACTGTTCTATATATATCTTTTATTTTTATTAAATCTTCCCAACCACAATTAATATCTGCCGAATTAAATATCATATTAAATTTTTCTGATGAAATTTGTAACATTATATAACCAATTGGTATACTTGAATTGCCGAGATATTTTTGTCCAAAAATATAACGGTTAACTTTTTCTTCAAGATTGGTTCGTAAGAGTTGTTGAGGAATTTCCTTGTTGAATGTATCGATAGGAATACAAGATTCCACATAAATATTTGATGTTTTAAACATTATAATAATCTTATATGTTTTCTTATGTACACATTGGTAAAAAGTCACAAACAACACATGAATATAGAGTATTTAAATATCGCAGATTACATTTTTTAATTAACGTATCTACTTACATGATCATAACGAAGGTATTGTCTACATACGGGACAAGTAAAAATATCGAAATGTGTTAACGGAAAAGCATTCGTTATAGCGGGATGAATTCTAATGTTGTTCCAAACCTTTATATAGTCTCTAGAATGCAAATACCATTTCCATAGGCAGATGTTGTGGCATTGGGAAACGTGCTTGCATGCACCGCGTAAAATATATTTCCAGTTTGGGAAATGAAGAGTTTACTTCTGTTTCTTTTGCAATTATTTGTTCTAAACAAATGAGGCAAATGTTTGGTTCTTCCCGCCTAATATCCACGTTAGATAAACCAATGCGCATTATACACTGCAAAAACCAATATTGGCACGTTCGAAATATATTTCTGCACTTCTGAATGAATACTTTGTAGTGTGTTTTCCAATTGTCCATTATGTTTTCTTAAAAATGTTAACGTGTATAAACCATTTTCGGTATTACTTTTTGATACTGCAAAGGGTTTAAGTTTCTTCAATATCTGTGTACTCGGCATAAATGGGAATAAAATATCTATAAACAGTTCACAGGGTGGTATGCAAAAAATATTATTAATGAAAACATGACTCGTTTTTATACATTGAATTTCTATAAGTTCTATATTTTCATGGAAAAATTGATCGGTTTGGTAATTATATATTCTATAGCTACATAAACGTCGTTGGGATCATAAGTATTGATAATTTTATTTGAATTTTTTTTTATATCCGTCATGTATTTTTATTGAGTTTATTCCATATACATACTGAACTTTATTACATCGACATAATTTATACATTTGTTTCTCAAAAACTATCGTATATTTATAAAAAAATATCGTATGCATCATTACTTCTAATACAAATTTTAAAATTTATGAGTAACGCTGTTTTTTCCTTCAACACCATCTGTTTTACTTAAATATGAATTTAAACCCTGTTTAAACACATCTTTAACACGTCCTATCAACTGTTCCCGTTTATAACTAGGTAATACGGCAAACAGCCACAAAAAGTAGCAATAAATATGCAGAATGTCAAACAAATAAATGATATAAATATAGTGGGAATAATATTGGGAACCAAATATGTTGCGGCCGTACCGATGGCCGTACACACCAACAGACAACAAATTTTGATTTCATCAGTAGTCGTGGGTGCTAAGACATAATTAAAAGCATCTTTAAAAGTTCTCGTTGTATTGTCAGATTGTTCGCCCGGCGTTCCCCCACTCGACGATGGTAAATTTTCAGGATTCATTATATATAAACGTAAATATATATTTTACTATTTATTAATTATTTGTTCTCTTATATAAATACGATTTATTCTTGGTAAAATGGGTTTACCGCAATTGAAAAATATTCTGGAAACGTATTCTGCATATAGAGATTGGATTCCGGAAAAGGATATTACTCAAAATAATAACAAAGCTTTGTATATCGATTTTTATGTTGTCACGTAGAAAACGAAATCAAGTATTCAGAATATAAAGATAAAAATATTCTAGAAGAATCGTATGCAGATATACAAAAGATTTTTGAAAATGTATCGATAGACAATATCGCTGATGATATTTTTCAATCTAAAGTTTTAAAATTTCTACCAAACGATGAATCTTTTGCGTTTGTACGATCGCTAAAGTCTATATTTATAGCTCACGATTACGAGACTCCACTGGCGAAATTACGCATACAAGAAAAGCGAAGAAAAAATAAAATTGCAATTCCAAAAACCTTAAGAGATGCAGTAGCCGATCAGTTTTATTTGAGAGTATTAAAATTTAAAGATGATAAAAATCTCGATGCTCAGATTGTCTACGACAAAACTAGTAGTGTGGGTGAAGGCGAGTGGAAATGCATCAGAAAAATTTGGACAGATGAAGAAATAAGTGCTTATTATATTCTCGCAAATGACTTTGATATTGTCGTCGGAGCGTATTGTTTACCAATGAAGAAAAACGTAAACATAATATGGAAACGTCTATGGAAACGATTACGTGCCCGGTTTAATTACAACTACTTCAAACGTTTCGACCGTTAGAAAATCAATTCAAACCTTGCAGGAAACATTAACTTTTAGAAAATACGAAAACTTGTATAAAAGTTTGGAAAAAATTAGCAAACACGTATTCGAAACAAACACCGAAGAAATTGATATCGAAGAATGGATTGATAGCATAACATTTTTAATCACATATGTGTATTGTTATTTAATAAATATGGTATTTCAGAGAGTACAGAGTTGTGGAGACATTATTTTTTGATAAATGGGAACAATTTCAACAAAATAAAAATGAAATTTTAGCAGAAAACAATTGTCAACGAGAATTTATAATCACCATGGCTTTGTGGTATTTGTGTTATTGTACCAGTTCTTTTAAACGGTCAAAAGAAATTAACGATAATAATGATATTAAACATAATTTTATTTTATCCACTCTTCCACTGCAAAAGCCATTTTTATATAACGACGAACGAACGCAATTCGATATAACGCTATCAAATAAGCGTTCTCTTTTCGACATCAATGATGAATCTTGTTTAAAAAATATTTATAACATTGTTAATAAAATATTTAAATCATTAATTTTATTTGCGTATAAATGTCTTTTATTATAGATTTTTTACATTATTTTTGTTGGTACAAAATCTATCCATCAATGTTTTGACAATTATTGAATATTCTGTAAAAATATCATCTCTACTTTACTCATTTACAAATGTCGCTTCTCCAAAATTTTTGTCTATAGTTAAGGCCGATGGACAACCTGGGGTATTTTTTAAAACATATATTCCATGTAAAAATACTAAATAATTTGTTACGTATGTTGTAAAATTCATTAGTACAATTGAATAGTTGGAATCGTTGTCGATATTGTTTCTCAATAGATTGGTATAGTTACAACATTCTTGCAAAAATCTTAGAAAATGTCTCGGTAAACTTTGAATTATTTTCAATTCGATTGTTTCAAATTTACACCTTTTTATTTCATTTATAATTTCTTTATACAATTCAAAAATTAAACGAGACATTCAAATATGATTATCATTACAATATTCGTAAAACGTTTTGAACCAGTTTTCACAATCTTTTATTGAAACATAGTCATGGGATGTATGAGAAAATTGTTTGCGAATAAATGCTACAAAATCTTTAAATATTCTTTCCATAGTTTAAAGTATAAGTATTGAAAGCAAATATTATTTTCTTATAAGATAAAGAACATAATGGCGTTAATGGACGATAGAGCATCCTACAAATGTATAAATTTGTTTACAACACCAATTGATTGGTCTAAATACGCAAAATACCTGCAGGATGACTACAAATGGATTATTGCTCCAAATTCTGGTGAATCTTTTGAATGTACGACGTATCACAAAAAAACATTATTCGTAAGTTTTTAAAACTGAACGAGCATGTTGACGGCACATCTTTAAACAATATATTTAGTCAATCGGTTACAAACATTTCTCGATATTTAATTCTTGAGAATGACACGATATTTATACCGATAGGTACAACCTGGGGCCAGGTGTTGGTTGATAACAGAATTAAAACCGTTGCCGTAACTACATACAACAATATCATAAAAATGTCTCTTCAATGCACATTTGCATGCAGCATTACGTTACCGGCTGGTCTTCCAATCTTTAATAATGCAGTAGATAAAGTTATAGGTTTCGTCGGCAGGCGATTACCCAACGGTCGTTACAGTATCGAAGCTGCATCGAACCAAAAAATCGTATTAAACATATAATGTCAAATGAAAAAATTAATATTCACTTTATAAATTTGGTGTTGTCTACCAATAAACAACCCATTGTGAAATCTCAAATACGAATAATCGTCTATGGTAACATTCTCTCCAAAGATGGAATTTCAACTCAAAAAGTTCGGCACTTGGAATCTCGCTTGAATGATAATGATCAAGAAAAACGAATCAACGTTATTCAAAAAGATGACGGTGTTGTAATCAACATTACGAACGGCGAAGAAGAAGATGCTGACGAATTCGAATCGTTTTCCTTTGTAGATACTAAACATGTAAAATATTTTGTTTTGCCACCGATTGAAGAATTTGTAGTAGACGAAGAAGAAAAAATTATTTTCACATCAAATAACAAGCATAAAAAGAGTAAAAAATAAGATAAATGGATTTAACAACCACCGGTGGTTTACCACCGATAAACTTTGCTAATGTTTCTATTGACAATAAAAATTCCTTATAAACGCATACTGATATTCGTAATATTAATTGTAAACGTGTTCTGCCAGTAGACGGTGCATCCGATTCTTGTCTTTCTCGTTTTGATCTAGTTAATGCCGTTAACTATGAATATGATAAAATTCGCGGACAACGATTAATTGACGATATTTTCTTGGGACTCGATAATGTATCTGCAGATGATTTATTACTCGAAAAAAGTGTATTAATAAAATGGTTGATTTCGCGTTATATTAATTCAAAGCCAAATATTGTTTTTAAAAAACCTCGCGATTTAATGTTTGCCATCATCGAATGCATTTGCACTGGAATAAAGTTGTATTTGACTACACGATAGGGTGATTGTTGTTAGTATTGAAATTTATAACGGAGATATATTTTGTTCGTTGAACGAGTGGATGATAGGATTTATAGGGGAAAGAAAAACCAACAAACGAAATGATTCAAAACAATTGACAAACAATAATTTACAATACTCAAACAATGTCTCTTGATAAAATCAATATTTTTGGAGATTTTAATGGGGACAAAACCTCACAGAATATGTATGATTCTTTAAATATTTTGCAAAGGAATTCCGACTCAAAACTACCACCGGTATTTTGTTGCTTTGATAATGAACTGATTGAAAATGAAGAAAACCAAAAAAAGGAGACTGAAAATATTTTAGAACAACAAAAAGTTTGGAAGCAAACAAATACAATTAGATATGGACAATTAAAAAATTCTTATGTAAATTTAAATGTTGATGTTATGAAAGATAGTATTCCAAAAAATAATTGTTGTATTTCTTCCACTGAAGAATCACATATTTTAATTTCCCAAAACAAAACTGAAAATATTTTAAAATTAATTGTCGACATGAAAGAACTGGAACGTCTATTAGCATTTCTCGTGTATGTCGATAGGGAATCGGAATATGATGACATTCAAATTCATACTAAAAATATTCCTGCAACAAATAAACAATTTTGTAATTATAAATAGAGCGATAATTTAACTAAAAATGTGAAAAGTTGTTTAGAAATGTCAAAGTCAAATAGACTACAAATTGTTTACGATAATATTACACAGGATTCAAAATCTGTTGAAGCACCATCGATTGAAAATAATGTACCAAAACCACCTGGCGGATCATCGAATAATCGCATTCTTAATGTTTTTGAGTATATAACACTTTTGTATTTAGATAAACTATCAACGATTGTAATTGAATCCCTGTTTCGAAGTAATGTATCAAAAGGAAAAAACACTCCTTTATTTAAATTTGGAATGGTTGATTTAATTCATCCGAAAATAGGAAAAATGTCGACCAATAAAATAAATACTCTGCCAAAACAAATGTTTGGAGATGCTAACGAAAGTAATATAAGTCTAAATAACAGTAGTTTTAAACCATACGTTGGTGTATCTTTCGATGACTAACATACCCACGAAATGCACACAATATTTAATGTTGTGAAAAATAATGAAGCCACACCGAAAAAGACTACTACAAATAAAAAGATTAAAAAAGAAGTTATAAAAGCTCCCAAAAATGTAAAAAAAACAAAATAAACAACGGCAGCAAAAACAACCTAACGTTATTGCCTCATTATTACAACTGTCCCAAAATAATATAAATAACTATTTAAAGTCATCGACGAGCTGTATAAAAATACAAAACAACCATCAAGAAAAGGACACCTGTAAACCATTTATTGAATCAAACAATTCGATAGCAGAAAATTTACATACTTGGATACAGAAAGTGGAACGGGAAAATTCTGGGCTTGCCAAATCAGTTTTAACAATTTTTGAAAGTACTCTTGATAAAAATGAATTTTACTTACTTTTTATTTTATTTACAATTAAAAGACGGCAATAAAAATATTATAATAAATGTTAAACTGGGGTTTAAAATGCCAGGAAGAAAAAAGAAAGAACTGAAATCCGTACTCGGTGCCGTATAACGCGAAGATGAATATATTAACCTTGTGATAAATTGTCCCTGGAAAAAGTCTTGCATGCAATATTACCTGCAAAATGGAAAATTGTTTCAAAGTAAACGATCTTCCAACCTGAATGACAAATACACAGCTTTTTGTATTTACGGTCTTGTAAAATTTATAAGAAATTCAAAGCCGTATGCGTATGCTTGTGCAATTGACGGTAATGCAGATTCCAAAATTGTTATAATAAATTGTTATTTCAAATCTATATTTTTAGAATTGTTATCAAACAATTATTATTGTGATTGTATTAAATATAAATTTGGTGGAATAATAAATTATGTTGTGTAATTTTAATAAAAATACTAGCTAAAATAAATTTTTTATTTATGAATTTTTTTGAACATTACATATATAATATTTGAGGATGTAAAAAATAATTTTACAATATTTTAACTGAAATATATTAAACATTTATACAGAGAATTAAAAAATATGCAATGTAAAATATATAATTAATTCAATAAATATCTAAAGCGGCTAAAGAGACATAGTCTTACTTGATTTTTTATTCTTCTAAACAATTTTAACAAAATGATTTAATATCCAATAATGATAACACATTTATTAATTTTTAATAAGTGAAAACCCTTATTTTTCATTTGGATATTTGATTTTTTTCTTCTTCTTCTAAACAGTTTTGATAAAATGCTAATTATGTAATATCCAAGAATGATGATAACGACCATATTAGTTGTTACAGTAATTATGTTCATTAATACACCAAAGCGAACAAGATATTCGTCTAAATTACTAACAAAATAACGTTTTCTATAATCATATTGACATGTTGGAATTTTACTGTACGAGCGAGAACAATTTGTTTGTATAAATGAAAAAATACACTCGTAAAGGCCGTTTTCCAAAAAGAGAAGATTAACATTGTCAAAATTATATTTTGAAATAAACGGGAACTCTTTAGATAGAGACTCATTCAACACTCTAAGTGCAAATGAAACATTTTCAATTATATCTATATTACATAGTGTAAATTAACCGAAACTACGTGTTGTACTAAACACCGGACTTGACAGTTTTCCTCGGGGTCCCGGTAGCTAAATGCACGTCGATTAAATGTTTTATTGATGTTGTTTTGATTTTGAGTTTTAAGATTAATATTCTTTTGTAACTCAATATTTCTTTCCTTCAATATTCTGTTATGTTTACAATAAACTTTTCCTGTATATTTTCTATAGAATTATTAATTTGGTTTAACTCTTTTTGAAAACGCTCTACGATAGAATTATTAAAATCCGTTTCTGTGGGAAATATTAATTCATCAATTTTAAATTGTGTAAAATTTTCAATTTCATTTTTTATATAATCATCTATTTCCGATGAATGGATGTTTTTTTCAATTAAATCTTTAAATTTTTGATTTAAATCATTTACATCATCAAGTCGTGAAATATAAACAGTTACGTTGTTCTCCAATTCGTTAACTACATCACCAACAGCCAATTGAAATGCAGTAGTCAAATTATTTTTGATTTCTGTTTGAGTTTCTTGGACATGTAATATGGCCTCATTTAATTTCAATTGCAACCCTGTCTTTATATCTGTACTTTTATTTTCGAATAATTCATTGACTCGTTTATCTATAGTTTGTGTATAATTTTTAAATAAATCGTTTATAGGGTTGGAGACATCTTAGCGTTCCGTTTCTAATGTGCTTTCTATAACTTTACTAAAATTATTAAATATTCGTTGATTAGCTGAATTAATTTGGTCCACAACATAACCCATTGTTTCTCCAGCTACCTTAGATTCACATTTGATGACAGCAAAAGAACAAATAACTAAAATTTTATACCACATTTTGTCTTATTATATTAAATTACAAAACATTTTGATCATTATACAAAACAGAATTTGTTATAGCACCTTTTAACAACAACATATTTATAATATCAATAATACTAATGTGTTCTTTCGTAAAATTAACAAAGATCCTTGTTTTGGTTTTATTTGCAAAATAAGTAGCTAAAGAAGAGATGGTTACAGGTAAACAAACTTTATGCATATTTTGCAAAGAATATCCAGTGTGAGGATTGTTCAATTTTATAAAGGTATTTCTGTTGTTGACGCAATTGCTTTTCCCCAAAACCGAATGGACATAAATATTTGAATGTGAATTTAAAATATACCAACTGAACGGTTGTACGATGGCCAATCTCTACCGTTGGTAATATTATTCGTTTCGGCAAAGACATCAACATAAATCGAGTTTTGTGTACGAGATTGATTAATAAATAATTTAATTTTTTTATAAAAATTTAAATCTGATGATTGATGAAACAGTAAAAGTAATACATTAATAAATGTCAATACAAAAATAATAGACATTATATTAATTGTTCATTAATTGATTGGAATTTCTGAACTTTATTTTTCAAATGTAACTGTCCTTTCTTTTTCTTTTTATTTTTCCGATGCATAAAATACATACTTAGAATAGCAGCGCCAATAAATGCTACTTCCGTGAAATTACTGACTACCGGTACTATCCAAGAAGCGTTTTCGGTACTCGAATCTAATCCCGACATATTCCACCAACGACATCTCGAATCGTTATTCTCTGAAATCGTTTGATCGATTCGTAAACAGTTGGTCTTTAAAAATGTAAATTCACAATAATAGGTATTTTCTAGATTTTTATAGCCCGCGATCAATTTCTTTCAAATCCGGAATATTGATGCTATCTATAATAGATTGTCTTCTAAACGTTGTTTGTGGCATGTTCTTGATTATTTTTGTGTTTCTTTGGGAAATAACACCACAATAGAAATAAAACTACGTATATTGCAGGAATACCAAACGTTTCAAAGTCTATTCTGACTTCGTTGTCAATGGCTTTATATTTATTGATGTAAATTGCAAAATGAAAATTTGATTTGACATTATTTCTTTTGTGGTGTTATTCCCCAAAGAAACACAAAAATAATCTATAATAGATGTTTTGTTTATTTTTATATTTTCTACCATTTTGGATACATTCTTAAGGACATTCCAATTACAAAGTTTATTTGTATCTTTCAACAATTGAATATGAATGAAGCATTGTGTGGTGCAATTGTAATTGCCTTCTAGATAAAAAGAAATATAATTTTGATCATCTGTATCGTTCTGGTCTATTTCAGACGCGATGACGAGTGTTAAAACTAAAACTATAATTTTACAATACATTTCGGTACATCTTATAAAGATTAAAATCTGGCATCGTATTCGATATCAAACATATGCTTGTAATAACCGACCAAATCTTTCATTGAATTGTCATTCGATGTGCTTAAATGACAGACATTTGCGGTGCCGATTCCTAGTCGACTCAAAGACATGTATGCCAACGTGGAGGTTTTCCAAATTTCACCGCCGGCTAAAAGGGGTCTAGAATCAATAGGCGGTAATGTTAGTTCTCTATTGATAGAATCAGTCGCAGAAAAAATCTGATGAACGTCACAGTGAAAGAACCAGTCATTTATGCTACCAAAAATTTGAGGACACCAGTTTTGTAGTTTAATCAATACGTGACTAACGCTATCACTACTGGGCCACCATTTAGAAATGAGTGAAATTTCGTTTGAAAATATCTACGAAATATATGTATAGTATCATTATCTTTATCGTTTGGCACTAAGGACCATTTTGCATCGTTAAAACAATACGTGTAATAAAACATTTTAAATAATCTATAAAGTTTAGTATTTTTAAATAAAGAATGTTGAACGTCAACTAAATTAAAAACGTATACGTTTTCTTGATTTATGTTTGCTGGAATATCATTAACAATATCCAAAATGCTTATCAATACATTGTTGTTTTGAAATTTGCGCTCGTTTTGAGAAATAATCAACACTTTGTTACTATCCAGATTAATTGGCCGATAATTACAAATATCGTTATCGCTAGATGGACCGGGATTGACATCGTTAATTAAAATAATTTTAAAGGGCTGCTCTAGCGTAGAAAGTAGAGGAAAATCTAGAAGGGAATTCACCACGACGTCGATTCGTTCTATGCGCGATCTGTCATTGTCGCTTATAAGTTTGTCAATAAAAAATGATTTATAAAAATTGAGAAATATAATTACAATCTTGAAATTTGGTTCTCCAAAAACATAAATGTTGTTAAATTGAAAGGCATTTACGTTTGGCTGATTTATCACTTTTTTATTTTTTTTTTATTTACTGTATTCTGTTTACCAACATATCGCGTTTCCAAAACCCTTCCCTCTATAATGAAAATATTATTACGTTTTGGTAATTTATTTTTAAGGATATTTGCAGATATGTCATCAGATATAACTAAAAAATTGTATGTCGTCGCCGATGTAATACCTATTTCTCGAATAAGTTGGTTAAATTCATCGGGAATTCTAAATTGATTCAATAACGAGTCCGTATAAATAACACTATTTAAATGTTGACTAAATTTGGAAGGAACGACATTACAAATTAACAAAGAGTCTTGGGTTTTTTTGCAACTCATAGTTACTTAGAATGTAGAAAAATGTAAAAAACAAGGATAGTGATAATTTAAATTTTCCATCGAACC
This sequence comes from Octodonta nipae, assembly GCA_034190945.1. Taxonomy (NCBI): domain Eukaryota; kingdom Metazoa; phylum Arthropoda; class Insecta; order Coleoptera; family Chrysomelidae; genus Octodonta; species Octodonta nipae. Next base: position 108,518,502 of record CM067217.1, read on the forward strand.
AGATGTTCTCGTTGCAACGTACCGTTCAACGGATAATGACATTTTACACATGTTATTAAGCGTTTCTTCGATCACGGAATTTCGTAGTGGGGGATAAGATTGAATGACTTCTATGTCTCTAATAATTTTTTGTCTCTGATATTTAAATTTATTGTCATATTTTTTTATTATGTGTTGATTACTTTCGATAAAACATTTGTATTGCTTTGTAATCTCGTCGTGGTGAGTACTAGTTTTTACAACTTTTAGAGAATCTAAAAAGAAATCTGTTAAATATTTATCGATTGTATTGTTTGCATTTTTCTTGGTAAGCCTGACTCGTATACGTTTAAAAACAATGTCGGGTTTACAGCTAAACTCATAAATATCTAGGATACTCAGTGAAATTGTATATCGTAGTCTGGATGGAAAATTATAATTCGTGATATCATTTTTACCAATCAATGCAGGCAAATCGGGCTCGTCGGAATCATCTCTTTTGATACATGCACGGAGGCTCTGTAACAAATTAAAAAGTAAAATAATTTCTATGGAAGTTTCTTCCAATCGAGTTTCATTTATAATGGCTATTGTAAAATCTAAAAGACGTTGCAAAAACTGTTCATCGTTTATATTGTCGTCGGTTTTTGTATTTAGCATCGTAACAATAGTTTTTAAAGACCCGTTTTGATAGTTGTAAACATTTAATATTTTAGTTAAACGTTAAACGTAATCTCCAAAGCAAAACGACGTAGGGCGTTGAGTAAATAAATTACACATGTCGATGTGTTTTAATTGTTTCATAAACCATTTGAATTCCTCATCATCTTTTGCAGTATTCTCACACGTGAATGTATCAGTGTCATCGATAGTTTTAACACTCGAATCTCGCTCATCGTCAAGGCTATCGTTGTAGTTATTTTCATCATTCAAAGACGTTTGATCATCGAATAGATATTGCTGAAGTTGTTTGACATTTGAATATTTTCTGCTGTTATTGATTTGTTTGCGAATCATTGTTTATTATTTTCTTAACCAAGGTAAAAGCGAAAAAAGTTTTTCTAAAAATGGATAATCCAGTACGGTGGTGTAATGTCTCAACACAAACACAACAATATTCAATATCAAAATAATCGTAATTGCATAACAAACTATTTTCCACGGTTTTTGAAATATTGCACCCAAAAACGAATTATGTCCCGATTCACCGGATGATAATTCCGGTAAAGATGACACATTTCCAACCATATATTTACTCATAATTTTATATTTCTAGTTTACATCTTAATAATCTATCAAATTATTGTTACTTTCTGACAGAACCCAAAATGCATTTTCGGAGAATGCCTTGACATAATGCTGCCTCAGTATGCGTCCAATTTCGTCCAACCAAAACACATACAGGTAAATATCGGCACTGAACAATAAACTTATCTTTAGAAATTTCTATTATATCTTTTTTTTCAAAGGCTACAAGTTTTCTAGCCAACTCGAGAGATTCTATGGCTTTTAGATTCGTACAAGCTTCGGGTTCTTGTACACTGATCCCGTGCATGCAACGTTCGTCAAAAAATCGAATGGGATAATCAAACAATAAAGTAAAATATACGCCGGGATGTGAAATTTCCTAAACGTTGACCATATTACATTTACCAAAATAAGTATTTTTAATACAATATAACTTATCATTCTTTAGAGCAGCCATGGATATCGACTGCGATAAAGATTGCCGCTGTTGTAATGAATTTATAATAGATTCGACATGATGGTTTTCGTAGTCAGTCCAAGTCCTAATGACCCAAAATAAATTATCAGATGAGTGGGTTACCGCAATTCACAAATGTAATAAACTTGCATATTTTTCAAAAACTTGATCCAATCTATCAATATAACTATCGTCTTTACATTTTGTTAAAAATCCACCAAATATTTTATAAGAAATAATTTTTTTTGTTGGTCGAAATTGATCAACTAGTTCATTTCTTGAACAATTTACTCTAGGAAGCATGCATTGAATTTCCATAACATCGTCAACAAACAAATATTTTTCAAACAGCTTTATCAACGTTTTTAAGCGATGACTTCTTCCACCCACAAATCGGATTACAGATAATATTGGTCTATGAATTAATAACATACAAGTCACTACGTTGTGTTTCATTACTCGAGGAATGGCTGCGATTCCGGCATAAACAATCGAGTAATATTCAGGTCGCTGAACACTCATCAAGTAGCTATGAAAAAAATACATATCAAATAGTGAGGGAAAACGAATTATTGTCGACGTGGTCAGTAAAGGAAATTGAGTAAAATGTGACAGAATAAAAAGTTCATTACTTTTGAAATTTAGAATTTTCAAAATAATTTCCGTTATGTATTCGCGTATTTCGCTTAATAATTTTTTAAATATCGTTTCTTCATATACGTTATATCGAGTAGCAAATTCTTTCAAAGTCGTTGATCGTGTCGTACGGATAGGGTTCTTCGGGTATATTTACAAATTTACCAACAATATCGGTCTCAAACGTCCAAGACGAAGCTATTAATGTTAGAGTCACGTAAACATCATACCCCTGAAAAGTACAGCCAAGACGTATATCATTTGAATGAAAACTGTCGAGAAAGCGAAATTATTTTTCCAATTTTTTTAGTACAATTCCAGAATTAATCGATGTCAATGTAGATTTTAAAGACGAAGATGAATGAGGCACTGCTGTTTTAACAAATACGTTTGTGCCGAATATCGCTAAGTTTCCCTTTCGAGATGGAAATATAGAACACCATTTTGCCAAAGTCAAAATCGGTCCTTCTTGAAGATGGTCATCGTTTAAAGCTACGAGTTCCACAGATTTCATATCGAAAGTTCGTTGTAGCGTTATGGCGGGATGATGATCATCACGTAAATTTAAAAATACATTTTCGTATAGCTTCTGGACTAGAGCATTCTCGTTGGTGGATGAACGTGCTACTTTTGAAAAACTTTCCGCCGCTTGGATTAGTAAATCCATATCACCGAAAATTGCAGTATGATTATTCTTTAACAGTATTATATGATAAATTACCGAATATTAAAGGACGGAAAAACCTGGCTATTTA